>JASAOG010000104.1:1860000-2549091 GCA_030265305.1 Biomphalaria pfeifferi | reverse complement strand
GGGGAAAGCTGGAGAAGAAATGAGAGAGTGAGTGACAAATTCATTCGACTTGACTTATTGTGTTCATGCGTGAGCATTATGGGTAAAATAACTCAACGCCTGGGGGATGAAGACGTGTAATTATGAACGTGTTGGGGAGATTTACGTCCCTTTCAGATCTTTTATTTTTTAGTTGATTCCCTTGCCACTTATGTGAAGGTAGAGAAGCACTGTGAATTGATATAGTTTATGCAGGTGTAAAACAGTTTTATTTCACAACTTACCTTATAGAGCCGTCAAATGAGGACGTAGGCTATGTTTTTAGAAGTTGTATTTAAATATTGGCTACTAGAGATTGTTGTAGAGTGTTGTATATTGGTATATGCGTTGTATATTTTCTTATCTTATCTTATATAATACAGACGTTACTTCAAAAAAGAAGATGATTACTTTCTACGCGTCATGCATTCAGTCATGCATATTAACCAATGACTTAAATTCAGCCAACTCACTTTTTTTCCTGGCTATCTCAGGCAACCCATCCCATGCTCTAATAGCACGAGGGAAGAAGAAGTATTTGTACAAATTTGTCCTAGCATATGGGACGAGGAATGTGACTTTATCTTTGTGTCTTTCAGAGTATTTCATTAAATTTTGGTATATTGGTATATGGCAGTATATGCGTTGTGCATTTCTACATGCGTTTCTACAGAAAGATTCTAAGTATCACATTAAAGACCGCATCACGAACGATGGGTTTAGAAATAGGATTAATACAGCGACTTGGACCCCACAATGACCTGCTAACTTCTCTTTAAAATAAAAAAAAGAAAAGAAAACCAAAAAATTTTATAACCATATTAAAAGGTCCTCAGGGCTTGCACAGACCTTCCTTCAGGGAACAGTATCAGGAAAAAAGAAGAAGATGCAGACTTAGAAAGCGATAGGAAGACAACATCACAAAGGACATTCTATCCGAGGCAAAAGACAGAGAAGAATGGAGAAAGACGGTCAACAGATCTTGTGTGGTGCCCCCAACGGTTCAAACGGTTCAACAGACTAAGAGATAGGTGAAGGGGAAAGATATACATTGAATATTGGTATATAGCAGCATGGGCGTAGCCAGGTGTGGTGGTTGGGGTTTAACTCCCCCCTTACGAAAAAAATCCTGGCTACGCCCATGTATAGCAGTATGTGTTGTATATTGGTACATGCATTGTATATTGTTACATAGCAATTATATGTGCTTTATATTGGTATATAGCATCATTATGCTGTATATAAATATAGGCATTGTATATTGGTATATAGCAGTACATGTGTTGTATATTGGTATAGCCTGTACATGTCTAAGAAAAATACTGAATGTCAAATGGCAAGACAAAATACCAGATACTGAAGTCCTTCGAAGAGCGGGTCTGCAAAGCATCCATACAATCCTGATGCAGTCCCAACTGCGATGGGTAGGACACATCTGCAGAATGGAAGACCGCCACATCCCTTAATGACTCTTGTATGGCCAACTAAGCGAAGGAAAGTGCTCGCACGGTGGTCAAAGAAAACGCTTCAGGACACCCTCAAAGCTTCTCTGAAGGCGTTCAGCATAGACCCAGCCACCTGGGAGACAGAGGAACATAACAGAGCATCATGGCGTCGCGCTGTGAAAACTAGCGCACAGGTTGCTGAGGAAACGAGAACAACGCTGGCAGAAGAAAAACGCCAGAGAAGAAAAGCAAGGCCAATGACACTAGCTCCAGCTGGAATAACCTGCCCAGTGTGCAGCCGAACATTCCAGGCTCACATGGGTCTCACCAGCCACACGAGGAGGCATAAAACCCCACTGCAAAGCCCTCAGCCCCCTGGATGACAAAGTGGTCATCATCGAACCACGATGGACGAACTATATTGGTATCGCCTGTAAAATATTTTCCATGTTACGGATGTTCCGGGGGATGGGAGCGGAACCCGGCAGCAGCGATAAGTCCGAACGACAGTCCAGCGCGCAAACCGCACGACCAGGCAGCCGTTTTATATTGGTGGTTGTGTTTTATATTGTTATTTCAGTTTCCTCTGATGCTGTTGGTCCTAGCATTCCACTTTTTGGTAGCCAAACGTAGAAATAAAGAAGATCAATAATCTTGATGTATAAGGGTACTTCAGAGAATCTTCTTCTTTGTAATTGCCTAAGAGTTGAGTCAAAGACTTTTGAAACTCTAGGTCCATGGAACACAATGCCTACTTAGGCCTTGGAAATCTAGGTCCATGGAACTCGACGTCAGTGGAAATCTAGTTTAATGGAACTTTAGGCCTTGGAAATCTAGATAATAACAATTTCGAATATATCAGTTTAGATTTTAGATAATGGAGGCGCGGTGGCTGAAAGGTAAGGCGCTTGGCTTTCGAACCCGGGTCCCAGGTTAGAATCCCGGTAAAGACTGAGATTTTTAATTTGGGATCTTTGCGCCTCTGAGTCCACCTAGCTCTAATGGGTATCTAACATTAGTTGGGGAAAAGTCTTTGTGCAGGCCATATGAAACCTTCTTTAACCGTGGGCTAAGGAAACAGATGACCTTTACATCATCTGCCCTATAGATTGCAAGGTCTGAAAGGGAAACTTTATAAATTAGATATCAATTTAGCTGATATCAATTTAGATAATATAAATTTAGCAAATATCAATTTAGCTAATATCAATTTAGAGCTGCATCGGTTTAATTTCATGGGCGTGGTGGTCGAGGGACAAAGGGCTTGGCTTATGAACCGAGAGATTTAGAATTCGAATCCCAATGAAGGCTATTGTGAATGTCGTTTCGGTGCAGGCCACTTGACACATTAACCGTTGGCAATAGAAATGAGTTCTACATCATGCGCCATATGAATCACAACATGGAGGTTAAAATCCAAACATTGTGAACCTCGATCTATATCTATTGGGCCTATTAGATGTTTACGTCTATAGTCTTCAATTGGTCATATGAACTTTTATTCATACGTGAGATTATGACTTACCATTAAGCAAATTTTCTGTCTTCCTCATATATAGATCTGTATTTCGGTTATTGTTATAGGTTTTATAAATAACTCATTTAATTATGTTTTAACATATCCTGTTGTTGAGTTCGGGTATTGGTGTAAGGGAAATAACGACACAAATTCTACTCCTCATAAGCTCATGCAGTTAGAGCCCAGAATTCAGTGAAGACAGCTTTGTTAAGGATATAGTTTTAATGAAGGAGTTCTCCCCCTTACGATAAGCTTTGTTGTTTGTTTTTTAAAGGATTTTTTACATTTTGCTTGTTTTATCTTGCGTCTTTTTTTTTTTTCCACTTCCAATGTAGCGTCACCATATCTCTCCACATCGCTTTATCAAAGTTGCTTTAAAAGTGTTGTTTTTTTTTGTTTTTTTTTTTGCTTCAAAGTTAGAAGCAAACAATGCATAGTTATAAAAACTATAAAACATTCTATATTCATAAGCGATTCGCTGGCATAGTGGTCAATTGGTTTGTTTAAGGAGAGTTTGAGAGGCTTTAGCCCTTGCTGGAATTCATTTCGTTCACCTTTTTTTTTTATATGCAATTAAAAAGTAATCACCCAGATACCATATATCTCGGCAGGGTCCAGACAAGTGATAGGATCATGGCGCATTAAGAAATGGAAAGCCGTTTATAAAAAAGTGCCACCCGACACATATACTGCCTATAAAATTTGAGTTTATTTATGCATCAATTAAACTTCCTACTGAACTATAAATCTACATGTATGTAATTCAGTTGTTTTTTTTTTTCAAATATTTCTTAAATGAGGTGAATCAAGTTGGTTTATCACAACGACGTGGGAGGTGAGTTCCAAACCTTTAATTTATATACACTGAAAAAGCCGTCAAACTGAATCTAATGAGAGAAAAGTGTGGCACAACTAAAGGCATTGAATCCATGGAGCGCATGGCTTTATGATGGACAGATCGAGTGATCCATTTACTAAGAAACAAGAACATTTATTTGTTGAAGATGCAGTGATGATAAAGTTTATCCACCTTGTACTGGGTTGTGGTATCTACGAGGAGCTAATGGAGCCTTTGAGATTGAATGCTAACTTTGCTAAGTCTGCTAGTATATATCAGGAGAGGGAACAACTTTGGCTAGCAAACAAGGAGGAACTGTAGCGAGACAAACTTTTAGCTGGTTGGATCAAATTGTTAAACTTATCTCGCTTTCAAAATCTTCTCTAATAAAGTACAAAAGAAATTAACTAAAAAGAAAAGCTAGATGATTGACATCAAATAATTAACCGATCGTTGTCTAGATGTCTGCTAAGGATTATAATTTATTTTTTTTTTTGTTATTGTTGTTGTTTCTTGCAAATAATGCTTCAAAATGTTGACCTTTATATGAATACAAACTTTCTATAGGTTTTAAAACATTATTAGTAAAAGGAAAGAGTACGTTTTACACGGCGACTATATTTAACATTTAAAAATCTAAATCTAGTCAAACTTACACAACATTAAAACTAGATGACATATTTTTCAACATCTATCTACCTTTGAATTGATGACCTTTCCGTTTTGTATTTTCGTAAAACATTGACAGAGAGAACTTTATGGGTGTTTTAATAAGAAATTTTGAATTTTATTTTAGTATAAATCTTTTCTTTACAGTGAATAGTCCAAATGGCATAAAATACTAAATTGTTTTTATACTCATCATTATAAAAATTTTAAAACAAGAAAATATAATTTTGTTTATTTCAATAAAATTTTAAATTTTTGAATGTATTACATTTTTGTTTTAAACCAAAATTACTTTTAATAGTTTGTTTTTTTAAATATAAACAGAAAACTTGGAAGCCATTGCAAAAGTGGATATCATAGGTTTAAAAAAAAAAAAAGACTGCCATATGTTTGCAATGAGGATAAAATGACCCAACATTCAAATAGATAAGGCTGCGCCGCAGTTGTCTGTTTCCATCGCTCCTTCTGTTTACTTCTTCTTCTTCGTTGTGATATGGCCATAGAGTTTTAGTATGCATTTTATGAAAGATCATCTTTTTATGATAGATCATCTTTGGGTCCAATCGCTGTACTAATCATGTCTCTAATCTCTTATTTTGTGATGCGGACCTTGTATGTGATACTTAATATCTCTCTGTAGCATCTCAATTCCATTGCTAAGATTCTTCTCTCTAGTTCTGCCACATTCCTTGTTTCATACGTTAGGACAAATTTGTAGGCCTACAAATTCTCTTTCTTCCCTAGTGCTATTAGAGCATGGAATGGGCTGCCTGAGTCAGACTTGGCAGAATTTAAGTAATTGATTGACTTGGATGACTAGATTGACCTAGGGACACGTGTAGGGCGCCATCATCATTTTTTGAAATAACGTCTGTAAGATAAGATAAGAGGTCATATGTAAACACTGCAGTTAAAATGGCAAACTTTTTTAAAAAATCTTTTTTAGATAGGCCCAAATGAGTTGAAACAAGCTGGTTAGGGTTAGCGAAATGGGAAACAAGTTCCAAACATTTGATTTATATTTATATACACTGAAAAAGCCAGAAAATCGTATCTTGTAGAGAGAAAAATTGAATCATCATGGAGTCGTGGAGCGCAAAAAAAAAAAAAGGCTTCCTGGTATGAATAGTCCCATTTTTAGTTTAGCTTAGTTGCCTGCATTTATTCATTTATTAAATAACACATTTTAAAATAAAAAAGTTTCTGTAAAAAATAATCCCGTACATAGAAACGAACTCCGTTCCTTTAGCTTTGAAAGCAAGTGTTCGTAAATATATTAACTATAGAAAATAGAATAGTCTAGATGTATAATTTATAATAAGGTAATATAATAATTATAAGGTCTATAATTTTTATTGTTTTAGTTTCTTGATGTAAAGTTGTTTAGGTCTGTGATCTAAAATAATAGGCAGAAATATATAGGTCTGTGTTTAATAATTAATGTAATAAAAATATGGGAACGGAACAAGATTTCTCTCTCGTGTGTGGTTGAGTCTATGATTCCGACGCCGATTCGAAGTGTTAAAATAAAAATTAAATCTGTCTAGATAGTCTATAGATCTATACTCTATGTAGATCTAGATATACATAATATAGATACATCAATTCTATCTAGAAATAGATTCCAGAACAAAAGTAATCTAGTGATGCAGCAGGTGAGGAACACTACACTTCTACAGTACGAGACAGTAACGAGTACAGGCAGTGTCTACAGCAGGTCTCTGTCACTGAAGCCGTGAAAGGGGGGGGGGGGGGGGGGGGACAAATTTTAGTAAAGAAATTTGTATACGCTGTGTTAATAATATATAATAATATACAAATTCTTTATATTTCAACCAATTTTTAAATTATTTCGCCCTCCCTGTCTTGTACTTGTATGTTGGCCAATTTGGTGGGGTATGGACCATGGAGGTGGAAATAGGCTAACCTAATCTTAATGGCATCTTTTTTTTAACCGATCTTTATATTTATATATTATGATTATCATTATGTTGTTCTCCTGCTAGTTGATTGGGTTGGGGGGGGGGGGCGAATACATCTACTGCCCTTCCCATCTAAACCCTTTGAGGTGGGGGGGGGGGGGCGGTCCTACGTTTATGAAGAAATCATAGTTTGTGAACAAAATTAGTTGAATTACTATATCATTTTTATATTATGTCGCTACCCTTCTAGTATCTTGGCCGATTCTTGAGGTGGGGGGGGGGGGGGGATGATTGCTTCTTTTTGCCCTCCCCACTCTAGCCCTCTGAATAGGAGGGGCTGTCCTATTTTTATGGAGAAATCATAGTTTGTGAACAAAATTAGTTGAACATCTATATAATATAAGCTAGGTATTGATATTTCAACCCATTTGTATATTATGTCGCAAACACACACTAATCTCAAATTTTATCATTAGTAAATTTAAATGAAAAAGGGTTGTACCAGGTGAGAGGGGCAATACATGCAATCGCCCTCCGCCATCGGACAAAGCAATACTTTTTACTTTTTCTATTTTAGTTAAGAAATTACAAAATAAAAAAAAACTGTCACTAATATAATTAATATATGCTATAAATAAAATTCTTATATCGAGTCGCCCCACCCCTATTCTTTAATGCCAAATGCAATCATTAGCAGAAATTAGAAAAAAGGAGCGAGGATTAATCATTTTCATTTTACTGCCCCTTCCCTTTCCAGGCGAAAACATGATATTTTAAAACAGAATAGTCAAATATGGCGATGTAGAAATATAATTGCACATAATTTACATTAATATAATTATTTTAAGAAAGACTTTATTTTGGAAAATTTAGAAATTCATACAAAATTTTTAGTATAAGAGTAATAATTGTGAGGAGTTTTGAACCCAAATGTAATTTTTCTAGTCACCTTTTTCCAACCTTTACTCATACTGATATTTTTTTATAAATTTGGGACTATAACTCACAATATATGCTTGAATCCTAAAAATGCAAAAAAATTATGGCCTACTTAATTTCTCTTCCAATTTCCGAATTTTGTTTGTTTAAAGCTGTGAATTATAGTTCTGTAACAAAAGAAATCTACAAACATGCCTATTGAACAAAATGTATCACTTACAAATGAGCTTTTTTAAAAATATACATTTTATCCTCGGCAGTCCCCAATGTCTTAATCTAAATATGTGGGGTATGTTATTTTTTCAAGGAACAAATCGGTTGTATTTGCCGTGTAGTAAGGGCCTGTAAATTTATATTAAAATATTTTTCAAGTAAAACATTATTCAAAAGTTTTTTTTTAATAGCATGATGAATGAGCTGTAGATGTCAGGAGAATGCTTTTCTGCAGTGAAGAATGCAAGAAAATGCTTTTTGCGTCAGGGCTTCGCCTCAAACCCCACTGCAGAAGCTGACAGCGTTCCCCCAGACCCCCTAGCTATTAAGAGAAAGGCCTCAACTTAGCTTTTTTTTTTCTCAGAAGGTTGAGAAACACTTTTTTTTTATTCTCATATATATATATATATTATATATATTATATATATATATATATATATATATACATACACATACATGTGTATTCTGTAAGCGCATTTATGCATAGGGTTAGGGTTTACTGGGTGTTAGGGTTGGGGTTTGGAAAAAAGTCGCCCCCCCCCCCCCCCCCTACACACACACACTCCAAAGTTCTGGGTTCGCTAGTGGTTACTACTGTACTGTCAGTGAGTGTCACTCAAGTCAGTCACTGTCATTCTTATGATATGATGATTCTGTTTTAAATAGAATGTATCTTTCATTTTATGCCTATGGGCAAGTACTTTAATTAGATCTTGATCTATCTTAGGTCTAGATTACTCTAGATCTATGATCAACTAGACATGACTAAGTCTAAGCCAGTCTTGAGTCTAAAAGAGGCTCCCAACTCTAGCATTTTTGTATGCTTACAGCTTGTGCACACGTTTCAATATTTTATTCTGTTTTGTGTAATGTCATATCTTCCAGCATATTTATGAATTTATAACTTTTTTTTTGTTCCAGAACTATTGTGAAAGTATAAAGTTAACTATGAACTTTATTTAAAGTGACCAATGGCGACTGTTCAAGATATTCACATCTGTGGAGGCTGTAGGTTGGAGTTTTCTGACATTTTAAAATTCATTGCCCACAAAGAGCAATGTTCTTCATCAAGTAGAACACCACGATTCAATGCCCAAAACTTGTTGAAGGGAAAATCTCAGCATTTTTTAACACAGTTTTTGCAACAACATTCTACTCCAATCGAAGTTTCTCAGGAATGTGAAGTGGGCAGCAAACTTCAGCAGCAAACAGAGTGTGCCACTCCACAGTTCAATTACAACTCAACAATATCAGATGGTTTATTGTCCACCATGGTGGGCCCTGTGTTGCCACATTTATCAGTTCCATTCAGTTCGGTTGACCACAACCTTGTGAGCAATTCAAATCACAAAAACTTGATCACCTGGCAGGTGAAAGAAAGGACAAAAGAGGATATTCTTACCTTGCATTCTTCTGTAACAAGAAGTGAAAATCTCCAAGAATGTTCCGGAGAGAATAATGCCAGAATGAGTCCTAGACGAAGCGCTGAGAGTATTTCTTTTGAGGACATTGCCGTTTATGTTGTAAGTCCCAAATCATTTAATGCCTCTGGCAAGGACCGTTGCGTTTTGGACTTTAAGAGCAATGCCCAAGAGAAAATAGGTAGTGGTATAACATTCACCATAGATCCTACTTTAGACCAAGCCACTGGTTTTAACTCGTTAGTCAGCTCAGATCAGAATTGTACAATGAGTCAGGTTATGGTTAAATCAGTGAATCACCCTTATGTAAACCAAACAGTCCAACAGGAAATATCTTGTGCTACTGACCCTATAGGTCTAGCAACCTTACCTATGTCCGCAATAAATTCAAAGTATTTTTTGGAGATGGACTTAACTACAGTCTCTGAAAGCTCTACACCTTGCCCAGAGGATTTAGAAGTAGGTCAGATCTCAGCAGCCATGCTTGTTGGTGGAAGCAGGCATGGCTCTCAGCGGGTAATATCTGATTCTAGCCAAATAAAAAATGTTTCAACAGATTCATCTTATATAGTAAGTGGTTCTGGTGGATCAGTCGATTCTGTGACCGTTATCAAGACTTCTCCGGGACTTGGCTTAACTGCACAAGAATACATTCGGGATAAAACAGCAAGTGCACCAATAATAAAAGATGTTTGTAAAACACGAAGGATATCCCTGGAGAAGAGGGAACGACTCCAAGGTGTCTCTGATGACCTCATGTCATGCTCTCCATACCTTAACACAGAAACAAGCAAAGCTAATAGTCACAGCAAAATAAACATTTTTAACCAGGTAATTTGTTTCATTAAAAAGAAAAATGGTTGTGTTAACATTTTAAAGTTACATATATTTGTAATGTAGGTAAAGCCGTTGGTTGTTGTGCTGGTTTCATGACACCCTTTTAAACCAGTGACCATAGAAACAGATGACCTTTACATCATCTGCCCTTTAGATCTGAAAGGGGGTATTTTTCTTTTACTTACCATGTATTTGTTTAAGCCCTACAATAATGTTTACGGCACCGTTAGACAAAAGCTAGTTAAATATTTTGTAGAAGTATATTTATGAATAGCATTTCCTAATAACTTAACTAGCTTCAACTAATACTCTGTTGATTTTTTTTTTGCTTCTAGAATAGATCCAGGTTGCAATATACTACTTCCTCTTAGAAGTCAATATCCAACTGTAAAAAGTATTATTCTGACAATTAGAATTGTTTAGAATTTTAAAGTCCAAAGCTAAATTGTTATCTATAAAAAAAAAAAAATCACTTAAAGTGTTCTCTATAATTATAGAATCAATAGAAATATCTTCAGTCATTTTCTTTTGTATTCATGTCTCCATCTGAGGCTTTGTTTGAATACTTTACAATTAGTTGTAATTATTTTTCATTGTTCAGGTAACATCAGATAAGACATCTACAAAGATAGAATTGAAGCAAGCAGCTTCCACACCAGTTACCTGTAAGCCACAAATGACCAGTTACAAGGCTGTTTTCACCAGTCCATCATGTGCTGGCCACAGGTTGAACCCAGATATCTCTAGCCACATTCATCTGGCTAACATTGTTAAGCCTCTTGAAGCATCAGAGAGTGAGCCTAAAAAGTTGTTATCATCCGTAGTGTACACCAATATTTCTGCCAGCACTGGGCTGACCATCAGAGATGGGATTATGAAACCACATGCTGGAGGGAGCAAATCAGATTTAAAGAAAGTGGACAGAAAAATTACATTTGACATTAAAGATGAGCCTGCTGTCAGTAATATAAGCACTGATGGCCAGCAAGAGGAAAAGAAATCTGTACTAGAAAACTGCACATCATACAGACTAGCCTCAACATCAGCTATTGGTGATGAGTTAGTCACATTCCATAGCAATGTTGCAGCTCCTGGCAATAACATTTCTGTTGGCAATCAAAGGGAGTATGATATGCCTGAACTTCATTTGGTCACAGACAGCAAACTGTTGGAAACATTTCATGAAACCAACTCCAAAATGTGTAAAAACTCTTGCAGTGATGATCCTAGTGTCATGTTTAGTCAAGAACTAATTGATTTACTGCCTGCTAGTTCATTGCCTGCTGGGGATGATAGTCCAGTGGTTATGCTTTGTAGGTCTGATGACGGCAGCTACATCTTGGTGCCAAAAGAAAACTTTAGCAGCTCTGCCGAGATGGTCAGCTTTCAGACATTCCCTGCTAACAACCTTTCGGATTCTACAGTTGCTCTGGGGCAACATGGCTTCCAGCAGCAGGGTATGAATGATGTCTACATCAATGTCATCCCCAGTGGAAGCTCTGATTGTTCAGTCCCTCAGATGCTGGTCAAGAACTTTTGTTTTTCTGATACTGATCAGTCACAGTGGATTGCCATCTCTACTGGGAATTCAGAAGGTAGTTCCAGATCATATAGCCTCAACCCGGATACTCAAATACCCATCAACATGGACACCCCAACACTTAAGCAGGCAACAGTAAAACAAGATGTTGCACACATCTCTACAGTTGAGAAAGAGAAATGTATAAGGAAGCCAAAGAAGCCCAAAAGTAACCAACAACAACCCATACCAAATTCAGCATTCATCAAAAAGAATATTGCTGCTAAGAAAGCAAAAACTACTCTAGAAGGTACGCTATTAAAAACACTCAAATTGCTATAGCAAGACTTGTCAGTATATTTTGGCCTGGTTGTGTAGTATGTGCTGTGGACTGTTGTTTCAATGATCCTGGGTTCGAATTGTGCCTGCCATCTTGTGGGAGGTTTGGGCCAGAATATACTACATCTAAAACACAAAACAAACAAAAATGTCTACAAAGAGATTAAGAGTTAGGAACATTAGTATTTCAAAATCTAATACATCTAGATACAAGTATTGAATTAGTAGGATAATTATAGTAAAGTCTTTGATTCCCTAAGATTAAGGAAGAGTGCAGTATTTCATGCGACCATGCAAACACAGTTTTGATCAGCAAGTTTTGCCACATCAGATGCAGATAAAGCCATTGTCCATCTGGGGTCTATCTAAGTTGTCTTTTCACCCACTGTGCCTGTCTTTGTGAGGGCTTCTCTTTGGATTTCAAATGTGCAACCCATAATCCTTGTGAGAGCTCCAACTGTCTCTTTCAGCAGCTATCTTTCTTCACACCAATCACAGGGTAAAGTAGTGCCTGAGTTTATCTTTATTACGCTTACTAGGGGCACCTTTGTTACCTCATCCTCATTTAAGTTCATATAAAAAGATTGTGTTTGGCATGCTGTCATTCCCCATCTATAGGGAAAGGGCATCCGTCAAATAGTAAATTGGGCTTCTAGACTTTTCACACAGGCCTCCAATAGAACATCATTATTGATAAGGTAGTTTATGCAGTTATGGGGCAAAGGCAGCTTTTGAGCAAAGCATTAGCATTCCTCGTTACGATAGTACTATTCATTTTGCTCATTTGTATTTCACTATCCAGTTACGATTAAACTTCAATAACATTTGTGTTTGTTATCAGAAAATGCTATATTTGGTATCGAATTATAGAAGAATGCATGCTCTTTTTACACAACACAAATTTATAAGTCCAAAAAACCATTTAGTTTAATGGGTTCAAGGAGAGAAAGAGTTAATAAAGTCTCTATGTTTGTCATCATTACATTGACTAGTTATAAAACCTGAAAACAAATGATTCAATTTACTTTCATTGAGGACATCAGAAGAATGCTGGGACCATCTGAATATCTGAAAAAGACACTACTAATAATAGACACAGTTCTTAATAATATTGACTGTTGGAAGAGGTTTTCAAGATATCTCTAAAATTTCTTATTTAAAATGTTGAACACTTGTTCTATAAAATACATTTTTATAATTGTCTCTTTGCATTTCCATAGATCAAGAAGACATTGGCAATGATGGACCTGACAGTAGAAAAAGTAAATCATTTATATGCAAGTTTGATAATTGCAGGTATTTCTTTTTGAATTTTATTCATTGAACAGGTAGTTAGGTGCTGAAAAAGTTGACCTGTTAAAATTCAAAATATCTTACATATGATATAACTGATAAAATGTGCATTGTAACTTTCTGTTTATGTTCAGTTGTTCCACTCTGATTATAAATCTGAGAGATTGATGCAAACAATGAGAGAAACACCAACTATAAACCAAATCCACAATTCTAGTGAATCAAACCAACTCAACAAAGATGTTTGATACAATGAAGCCATTAAAAAATGGGTCAACTGGCCTTCTCCTTGTGTAAACACTGGATGTAAGTGTTCAAGAATGTTTGATGCAATGAAGCCATTTATTATGGGGAATTCTCCATATGTAAAAAAAGAAAACTAGAAAAATCCATTGCCAGATGCTGAACACAAAGGAAATCATGAAAACAGCCACCACATATTAAATCACAAGCAATAGACATTTTTAATTCTTTTTTTTTTTTAATTTAATTTTAAGATTTAAAAAAAAATAATTCCAGTTCATTATTTCTGTGGTGTCTGCTTATTGGTCACATTATGACTCATATGTATATATATGTTTCAAACATTTTTATGTACCTACCACCTACAGGTGCAAATGGCAGCTTTTTGTCTAGAGGACTACTGGTTGCCTTCATGTCTTTCCAAGTTAGAATTTCGTTTGATGGGTTTAATGAGTGCTCAACATTTACTAGATATTCTGTCCTCTTTGATGTCCATTGCACTGTGGACTAGAGCACATTATATTGTGAATATTATATTTGAAAAGGGTGTTCACATTGTTTAAAATCTTCATGGTAGACTACTTGAATGTATTTGTATTGGTTTCTTTATAGATACACTACAACTATCTTTAAAGACTTCCAGCGACACTATAGAAGGCATACTGGAGAACGGCCATTCCAGTGTAAAGAATGTGGGAAAAAATTCAGCCGGTCAGACAAACTTAACATACATATGCGCTGGCATAGCGGTGTCAAGCTTTTCAAATGTAACATATGTAGGTATTTTTTGTATAGGCTGCTCTTTCTCAGATCAGTACATAATCATTTTAATGCATTGATCATAGAGACAAATATCAAATTTTCAACTAACAACATATTAAATATTTTATTTACATAAACTTTTGATTTAACAGCAAACATTTTTCACATTCTATATTATCAATGGCCTACTTACTACATGACTTTTTAAAATGTTAAGGTGACATTGTTATTATCAATGACCTACTTATTTAGGTTACATTTGATGACTTAATTATCAAAGACCTTTTAAAAAATTTAGGCTACAGTGTTATCTGAATATCAATGACCTACTTATTTTGTTAACATTATTATCAACAACCTATTTAAATATTTAGGTGACTATGCATGCATTGAAGGAGGAAGCTTGAAGAAACACATGCGAATACATAACGATGAAAGACCATTCAAGTGAGTTATTTCATGTCTTATTGAAAGAAAAAAAAAGGGACTTTTAAATTATATTTGATACTTCCTCATACAAAATGGGATAAAAAAAGTTTTGAACCATAGCTGTCAAATTGCTGACAGTGAATTATAATTGTCATCTGTTGTGTCAACCGCAGTGGTTTCCTTGGAGAACAAGAATCTAGTCTAATGGTGTAACACTTGGCCATCTCTGCCCCCATGGGATCCACAAGAAAAATTCTTGTTCTCCTTACTCATCTTCGATGAGTTTACTTTTTTTTTTTTTTTTCCCTTACTATTATATGGATATTTTTTGTTTTGATATAAGTTAAACACTAATGTACACAATGTACAGAAGAGTTCCGTGGAGTAAACAGCTGATTAATTTTAAAGGATTCTGCTGGGAATAAAACTGATTGTCTTGTACTAGTTAGAAGGAAAGAAAAGTAACTTTTAAAAATTCTATGATTAAAACTTCCTTCACAGGTGTCAGATCTGCTCCTATGCCAGTCGTAATTCCAGTCAACTTATAGTTCACCTCCGCACTCACACTGGAGACACACCGTTCCATTGCTTACAGTGTAGTGCAAAGTTTAAGATCAACTCTGACCTGAAGCGTCACATCCGGACACACACGGGGGAGAAACCCTTCCAGTGTGACTTGTGTGAATACAAGTCTACAAACAAAGGTAAATGTAAAACTAGGGGCAATTAAACAAACCCTGATAGCATTTTTTTTTTAATTCTTATATTTCTCAATAAAAAAACTGACATACTTAATGGGGATAATTTTTTATTTAAGTAATGATTGCAAATTTGTTTACAAATTTGATTCAAGAAAACAAAGAACTTGTTATCTTTTTGTTACCGCCTGTGTCTTATACCTATCAAAAGTAAAATATTAAGAGATAATTTTTTGTCAATAGTCTACTTTGGATTTCTCATAATTTCTTATTTCATTTTCTTTTGTTTTCAGGTAATCTAAAGACACACATCAGAATCAATCACTCTAAAGAGAATGAAATTTCTTGTCCCTCCTGCGACTTTGTTACCTCCTCAAAGAAACGGCTCAGAGAGCACATCAAAATTCACAATTCAAAACAGCTCGTCTCATGTGATCAGTGCGACTACTCTTGCACTAGCCTCAACGCCCTGCGCAACCACGCCAGCATCCACAACACTGTCAAGCAGTTCAGGTGCCACTACTGCCCCTTTATGTCCAAGCAAAGTGGCAACCTGAAGAAACACATCCAGAACTTACACCTGGACAAAGTCCGCAGCTCAAAGCGTGTAAAAAATGGGCTCACCTTGTTGTCAGGCATCGTGACAGGGACTAAAAGAAATGCTGTTTTAAAAAATGTGGGGAAGTCAGAGAATAGTAAATCTAGAACTGTGTCCTCTGTGTACAGAAAGTCTTACGTCTGTTCCAAGTGTGGCTCTTGCTTTGTTCGTGAAGACTCACTTCGATGTCACATGAAACAACATAACACTGAACAGACGGAGGTAAGCTAGGTATTACAATGAAATTTTCCTTTTGACATGATCCTAACAAGTGCAACTATAGTGTAAATTTAAACAACACTATAGTTATTTTATCATTACAAACAAATAGATATTGTATTACTTTAAAAATGACTGTAAAATGTCTATATGACATTGTAACAAATGAAATCTGACAAGTAAATGTATTAAAGGTGGCAGAAGATGTCAATGAACATGGGCGCCACTTGTTGCGTTCCTTTCTAAGATGAGACTCTTTGAACAGTACAGTAACACTAAAACAACAACATCGTCGTTTATAACTCATTTAATGTCCATGAACACTAAAACATTATCTCGTTTCTATTTCTCCATTTTTCGTTCTCTCCTCCTTTCAACACGCATTCGCACCGTTCCACATTTACACTAACATGCACACGTAACAGTGAACAATAAACAACAATAAAAAAAAAGCAAGTTTCCACGTTTCTGACCTTGCGATCTGTGGGGCAGATGATGTAAAGGTCATCTGTTTCTTTGGCATACAGTTAACAAGCAAGGTGTCAAGTGGTCAACACAACAACTAACTGCCTTTACTTTCCCAAACTTAAGTCAGGTACCCATTAGAGTTGGGTGGACTGAAAATCCCAAAATTCATAATCCCAATCTTCACCGAGATTTGAGCCCATAACCCCCAGGTTTGAAAGCCAAGCACTTATCCACTCAGTCACCTTACCCCCCGTGAACAATACATCATTCAATAACTTCTAGACTGTCGTTCTGGATCTAATTATCACAATATGTATGCTCTTTGTAACCATAATCTGATGTCTGTCAGAGTTTACTAAAAACTAAAAAGTTTAATTCTCTCATTAAAGAGTTTTACTGAACACATTACAGAACTGTAGAAAGTAGAAATCTGTTAAGCAGAGATAAAACTTTGTTCTGTTTTACAATGAATTATCTTTGCTTTTTGTATATAGTACTCTATTTAAGAGTGAGGGAAAATCTTTCTTTAGATATTGTGATCTATTTCTTAAGCTCAAAATATGGGAGATCCAAAAAAGTTTGTTTTCTTTTTTTTTTTTTTGGCCCACTATTCAATATTCTTCACTTAAAATTACTGTAGATTTTCTTGGTCTTTATACACTTTGTCTTTACTATTTAGGATTTATTTTTCAGTGTTGACACTGGATGATTGAACACATTTTATTTTGAGAGATTTTTTTTTTTGCTTTATTTCTGAACTCATTATTTTTAATTTTTTTTTTACTGTTATTTTCAGAGTGTAATGAAAGATTTGCTAAATGGTCTACCACAGGGAAGCAGTTTGTCCAGAGAAACAGATAGTGAAAGAGACCACAATATTTATGGTTGTCAAGGCATTCAGCATATAGTGGCTGCGGCATCCAAACTAAATGAAGAAAACTGCAATTCTGAACTTACACCAAATAAAGTAAATAATGACATAACAGAACCAAAGAGCGTCAATCCTTCAGTCTTTCAGAAAAACAAATCTATTTCCCAAGGCCTGAAAGAATCTAATCCTATTCAAATACATGATAGTCTTCAAATGTCAGAGGTTGCCACTAAAAAATCTTTACCCTGGGAGCACAGGTCTTATACACTGAGTGCCAACAACATTGTAAAGAGGCAACATCCTGACAAGATATATTCTAGTTCTGCAGGCCTCTGCATCAACACTAAAAGCTCTATTCAACACAGTCTAGTCACTCCAATGCACTCCAGCAAAAGGATAAAAACAGGACTCTCAACCTCAGCTGCTTCCACGGATAAGTCCTCATGTGCTGTTGATAATAATATAGCTAAGAACAGTACAACAATAGATTCACCATTTCCCACAGCTAATCAAATGATGACTATATCTGGCAACTCTGGCCTGGAAACATTTGTTTTAACTCAAAAAGTAATTGTACTTTTTAATAATTTAAGTTGTACACCAAATTGAAACCAGTTTTCTCTTTATACAATTTAAATATTTTCATTGCATGTTGTGAATTTATTTTTAGATTAATGATAATAATGTAGGGGTTTCCCTTTATAGAGCAAATGAATTGATACTCCAATGTATTCTTTTTAGGGTGAGAGTGGGTCAAACATAGAGCCAACTTACAGCATTCAGCTACTACCCCAGTCATCTTTACAACCAAGTTCTACTGACATGTCTGTATTTGCTCAGGTGAGACCAGTCGTTAGGTTTTATAGTTAGTGCTTGCAAACTACTGAGAGACAGCATCTTGTTATTGCTAAATAAAAGCTTCATAAGATGCTCTGTTGAGCCTACTTAAAAGTTAAATTTTATATGCTAAACAGGAAGTTTTTGTTCTGGATCTTGCACCTCAGTGAGTGATTGTTATGGGTCAAGATTTCTCACTATTATGACCCTTGACCAGAGTGCCCCTTAGCTACATTAGTATAAATATTCAGGGAATCATAAATGTTCTGCACATTATAAATATTCTGTGAAAAATAAATATTCCATGAATCATAAAATTAAATATTCTGTGAGTCATAAGTATTCTGCACATTATAAATATTAACTGAAATATAAATATTCTTTGAATCATAATAAAGTCAAAGTATATGTCCCTAATCACAGTAAGAATACACAGCTTATTTAAATCCATAACACAAATATCATTTTTAGATGATTCTATTTGAGCCTTGATTTGTTTATTCCAGGAACTCGTTGGTCAGTTGACAAGTGACTTTCAAGCAGCACAGTATCAGGCCGGTGCTACAAAGATCCAGATAGTTCTCCCACCTGGTACCACAATGTTTGAGTCTTCACAGGTATACATCACACATTTGCTATCTCATTTCTTTTTGTAGCATGCAAAAATACAGGCTTGTTAAGTACCCCTTACAGACCTTGCTATCTATGGGGCAGATGATGTAAAGGTCATCTGTTTCTGTGGCCAACAGTGAACAAGGGTGCCATATGGCCAGCAAAATGACCACCCCTTTACTTTCCCTAACTAATGTCAGGTACTCATCAGAGTGGACTCAGGGTATCCTAAGAATTCCCAAGTTGAAAAATCCCAGTCTTCACCAAGTTTCAACCTGAGATCCCTCAGTTTGAAAAGCCAGGCACTTTATCACTCAGCCACTACGCCCCAACAGGCTTATATTATAAATCACAGACATTACTTAAAAACAGAAGATGTTATGTCCTATGTGTATCCATGTTTCGTCTAGTCATACATGTTAGAGACTTTAATTCTGCTAAGTAAATGTTTTTTGTGGCTGATTTGGGCAAAATGGTACTAGGAAAAAAAGAAATGATTAAAGCCTTTCAAGACCCCACACACATGCAGAGTTTGATCTATTAATTAGTTTTTTATGCCTACACTAACAATCTATTTTGATTTAAAAATAAAAAATCACACCTTTCAATGAAATCAATACTTTGTGAAGCATCTTTTTTTTATAGTGACTTGTCCAACAAAGACTTATGTCATTAGTTTAAACAAAAGGTTTCAATAAGTAGGTTCTGGCTGTTAGTATATTTAAGTTAAACTTAATTCTTTTTACCGCTCATGCCATTTTTCTGATTTATTACTAATATGTAGGCAGCCAGACTTGAGAGTTGCAGGCACCACTAATGACACCAGACTTCTGGTCTTTACTAATATCAGTACAGTGGGTCTTTGAGGGGACATCAGAACACGGGATAACTTTCTTCCTATGCATTGAAGATGAGAGATACCTATTTCCTAGGGTAACATCATAATTAGTAAAGCTTTAAGAATATATTCTTGTTCGATTTTGGTGTTGCAGTATTGTACTTTCATTAAATTTTTTTTTTTAATTAATTACTTTTACTCACAATTTCAGAATGCAATTGATTAGAGATTTACAGATATTTCAAGTTGTACACTCAACAAAGAAGAAACTTTGACAAGCCTATTTCTGTTTTAAAGAAAACTTGTTATAGAAATGTGATAGTTGAGTAAGCAATAAAATCTCACCAAAGAAATTCCATTTGAGTGTTACACTTTTGTTAACTATTTTTACATGAACTCAGCGCTGGGGGCTACAGGATTATCCATTTTATTATTAGTTTTCACAAGATTCACATCTAGCTTAGTTATATCACAACTTTCTGAATGCTGAACAGAATGGCATGTTTCATTTCTCACAAGTTCAAATTCTTTAAAGAGAAAATACAAGTCTTGTATTACATTTCAAAATGGCATTGTGGTAAGACCCCCCCAAAAAAAAAAAGTGATAAAGAGAAAAACAGTATTCAAGCAAACACTGTGTCAAAGATATTGAAAAACTAGGAGCAAACATGGTTAAGACTTAATTAGCAAGCGAAATAATTTTGTATGACTTCTTGCCAAGTCATTGACTTGTAGTACCAAACTGCTAGTAGACAACTAAATTCTGTAGGCATAATATATTTTAACTTGTAAAACTTTAAATAACTAGAATAACTTTCTTTTGAACAATACTTAATACAACTTTTATGAAAATATAGACAAAATCAACTTGATTTGATGTAAACGTAGTGGACTTAAGTAATAATATTAATTGATAATTGGAATTTAATGTAACTACAGTAACACTTTTATGTAGTCTCATGTTCTTGAGTCCTAAGAACATTGACAACAATGGCACTTATTTTGCATCCTTCACAACCAATGGCTAACCTCTTCACACTATCACCATAGAAACAGACAGACACTGTACTCCTCATTAATCTTTGGACTCCAAAAAAAAAGCCTTAGTATGCAAAGTCATGAATGTTAGATCCTTCATGTGGTGGGCTTATAAGATTTCAAAACAGTCTCCAGTGCTCAGGAACCAAATCTTCTGAAAATGGAAGTTGCAGCTTCTAACTGAATTCGGAATCAAAGACTTGCACAAATGGGATGCTTAAGATTTTACACCACTGTCTGATACTTTTTTTTTCCTCAGCTTTTCATTACCTTCAAACATATTTTAAACACTAAGTCATAAAAGTTAAGGGAAAGAATTGCACAATTACTTCCACATTTCTGAGCACTAAGACTCATCTCTCTCCTTTCTATATTATTTTATCACCACTAAGTAATTAATTGGTTAATTGTTTGGTTGATTCATTTGCTGTAGTTGACAATAGATAATTTTGCAAAATTTCAACTTAATCTGAGAATGGAAAGTGGGAAAATAACGTATTGCACCCGACAGAGTTGATATAAGCTTCGTACAAAACAAAACAATGTAAACATGGATAGCTAATATAAATTTATTTCATTTGGCTGCAGAGTTCCCTAACCCTAACCTACATGTACATGTCTCATTACTCTTCAGATACATAGAAGATAGGTTTTATTACTTTTCTCAATGCTTTTGTGAAGTGGCAGTAAGAGAAACAACCAATATATAAAATACTTTTTGAAAAAAAAAAAAAAAAAGCTTATCTAAGTGGAGTAGCTGCACATTTATAAGTAATATAGAATATATTTCCTTTATTTTTCAATATCAAATAAATAATTAATTACCAATAATTAATTGACTGGTTGATAAATTTGTTAATACAGTTATGTTTTACTAGATACCTGTACGATAAATAATTGTGTACAGTTTCAACTTGATCAGAGAATCGGTGTGAGAGAAATGATTTTGTACCATACAGACAGTTTTGATATAAGCTTTATAAAAATGATCTTATTTTCACACAAACTCTTCTCTTCGTGGTCTCTGCATGGTTGACAATACAGGTGTTGATATTTTTGGCAGGATACTTTGTCAGTCACCTATTATATTAGTAACTAGTCGACTGGCGGCATGGCATACGCGGCTATTTTGCAGGGCCGGCCTTAGGCCACTGCAACCTATTCGACCGCAGTGGGCCCGCACTTCATAGGACCCGCGCCAATTCTAACTTAGATAACTTAGATTTCCCGCGGCCACCTGTCGATTTACCAGGAGCTCCTGCAAATCTCCTGAAATTGCAAAATATACGAAAAAGTCCTGGAAATATCCGGAAATTATTAAAATCTTTTGAAAACTCATACAAATCTGCTGAAATATATAGACAAAAATTGTCATTTTGGGGTGTCATTCATTATGGAAAACGTCAATCCTACGAGTAATTAAAAAAAAAACGGCATTATATGCAGTAATTGTGGAATCTAGTGAAAGAAGCTTCTCGCGCCTCAAACTAATGAAGAATTACTTGAGGTCAACAATTCTCTAGATAGATTGAAACATTTGGTAATTCTTGCTATTGAGCGTGAAATTTGTAGGAAACAGAATTCTTATGATATACTGTATGACTTCGCTACACGCTTGGCCCGTGTAGTAGGCCGAATTCTGTGCGTAGTAAAAAGAATGAATAAAATGCAAAGACGAATATATTTTCTTTTACTGACTTTTCACAGCTGTGTGCGAAATATTTTCGTTAAATCTACAGTATATCTAGACTCTTGATCCAGTCACTAAAATTCGCGGACTTTTCACGGCTGTGAGAGAATTATCTGCACCAGATTGAAGTGATTTAGCGTAAATCTAAGTGACTAAAATTCGAGGACTTTTCGTCGACATTAGGGCTGTCCTTGTACGGGGCTAAGCCGACCTTAAAACTCATTGCTTGCTTCCTTTCACATGCTCTAAGGGAGTAATTCTCAGCATGATTCGCTAACAATGGAATTTCTGATTCGGCAGATTCTAGAATTTTATGAGACTTTTCATTTTTTAGGGGATTGTAGGAGCGTAACGAGGCCTGTTTTAAGAGCTACTCAAAAACAATATTCAGTTAATAATAAGTATAGCTTTTATAGCGCTACTTTCATCCGTGTAGCATGCTCAGAGCGCTACGGTCCAATTTATTTGTGGACCAGTTGGGGGGGGGGGGGGTATCTGGGAGGTTTACTGTGCTGTCTTTAGGCGCTCAGTAAACACAACTCTGCTGAGTCGGGTGTCGAACCTCAAGGCCCCTTCATTAATTTGAATGCTGTTAATAATAATTATAGCTTTTCTATGGCACTTCTTTCATGCGTATAGCATGCTCAGAGCGCTATGGTCCAATCTCATTCGTGGACCAGTGGGGGGAGGTGTATCTTGGAGAATGTTTTCCGTGCTGTCGAACCTCGAGCCCCCTTCATAGGTAGCCAAGTTCTGTACTTAGCCTCTCGACCACGCTTCCCTTATTGTAAGAAAATTGATAATAATAGTATTCGCCGACATTAGGGCTATTACTTGACTAGTCTAATGATCTTGTATTTAAATTTATGAGAACCAGAAGGTTGATATCACTATTAATGATACAAATGTGTGCCTAACCTAACTAGGGAATAGGTAGTTTCAAAGCCAGCTGAAGTTTTAATTCAAACAGTAATATCCCATCACTACTCAACACTGAAGGACTACAACTCAATTCCTCCAAAAAAAAAATTTAATTTCTTCATCTGTTTATACAATGTACGTAAACAACAGGCATAAATGAAGTACTTTTTAAGGATATAGTGAACCAATAGGTTTAGCCTCCATGGGTTTACATTCACATCAGCCACGCAAAGAATCAAGTCAATGTAAAAACAGTACCAAGAAATGAGTGAACCACATTCTTTATTTACACAAACTCTCCCATCTCAAGTGTCATACATCTCTGTTAACAAGCTTACACTCACAAGCAGGTGAGGAGGGCCAGGCACATGTGTCAATACTTAGAAGTACATGAATAAGAACAAAGGGCTAACAATAAGATATAACGTGCTGTTGCAGATGAGTGGCCAGTCTATGAACAAGTCTTCAGCAGTCATCTTCACATTCATGTTGATAATATTAGCCAGAAGGCTAAGAGCTTTCATTATTGTACTATGAAATAAAACCTAAGCCACTTTCTTTAAAATTATACTTATAAGGCAATCTTTCGCTTAACAGTTATGTACACTATATATATATATTGTAGAATATATTAAACAATGTATAGAAAATAGATATTTAAAAAGAAAACATTATAAAGAAAATAAAACATAACTATTTTCAATAAAAAAAAAAAAATCATCTGAAATCAATGTTTTCCACGGGAGAGTAGGACTTTTCCAATGAATGGGTGAATAAAATTAGGATTACAAAGACTTTATTTACAGTAAAAAATGTTATTCTACAAATTATATTTGAGTTTCACATGTCCACCACCACCACAAAGTTTACACATCACTATTCTGTGTGTTTTCAAACCTGGACCTAAGGCGCTGAGAAAACTTTGGAGATTTGGCTTCAGTCAAAGGTTTATCACTTGGCTTTAGTACCACAGCTTTATACCTGTGGAAAAAGCAATACAATATTTATACATTCTTACAGATTTAATAGGAAATCTTGGAAATGTTCTGAATATTAGCCTTCTATTTCCTTTATACTACCACTATACACTGTTTTCTCCTTTGATTTTTCCTTTATCATACTAATACTATATTTAGGACTGTAATAAAAAATGTATTATTTTTTTGTAAATCAGAATTCTTACTTATGTTCAAATACAATTTCTTATTTTATTTATCATTGAAATAAAATAAACAAAAATTGGCGAGCATGGGGACTGAAGAACTATCAACTACACTATCCAGCCACACTAGTATGTGTAAAATTTCAGCTGGAATTCACTATTCACGTCAATTCTATTTTCTATTTCTAAAGTCACATCCATTCAATACACCCATTCGCACTATTTTACATTTAAATGTTTCCAGTCACGAAAAGTGTAATCTAATAGTAGGCACTGTAAAGACATGGGTAAACACTGAATAATAGAAACATTTGAATTGCTGAGCTTTTTCACAGCTGAAATGGACTTCATACGAAAATTATGTTCCATTTTATTACACTGGCTTTTCATTTCAAAATGATTTTAATAGCATTGAAGATAAATAATATAGTAATATAGTACTATAGTATAGTAAAATATAATAGTAATAAATAATATAATCTAAATTAGCATCACACAGAAATGTGATGTAAGCAGCTGCTGACAGTAATATTTTTGATGTAACCCCCATCTCTTAGAAGTGCATGAAATCAAAAGGTCTACACATTTTTTTTTTCCCAATAAAAAGCTAACTTTTGTATATGAGGCAGTTAATTTCTAGTTCAGAACCATGTCCTTTAATTTGGGGCAACAACCAGTAAGATAAAGTCTTATTGATAGTGCAGAAGCAACAATTACTTTTTAATGCCAGTGGCTTTGTGGACTGCTTCTTGGCGCATTCTAGCAACAGCAGCTTTTTCTTCCCTCTCTCTCTCTTCTTCCTTCTGCCTCTTCACAGCCTCTAGGTAAGCTTCATGAGCTTTGGTGCGTTGATCAAACACCTCCCTTTGTGCGGCTCTCTGCTCTGTATTCAAATCAAACTCACTGATTTCTGAAACATTTCAACATTGTTTAGCAAAGGCCAGAGAAATAACAAACACATCAAATTGAGATTATACTCCCACCCCGTTATTTTGATAATCAACTGGTTATGGAAAGAAAGAAAAAAAAGGAAACAAAATGTTGAGTAGTTTATGTAGTTGTATATGATCTACTGTCTGTGACGTGCATTACAGAATACAACTTGAAGCAATGTTGTAGCTCTTGTCAGTTCATTAGATGACAACTAATATTTTGTAAAGATTCTTAGAAAAAGTTAAGTTCCTTGACGTGCATTACAGAATACAACTTGAAGCAATGTTGTAGCTCTTGTCAGTTTATTAGATGACAACTAATATTTTGTAAAGATTCTTAGAAAAAGTTAAGTTCCTTAGGAAACAGATGAGACTGAGTAGAACCTTGCCTAACATGGAGTGTTGTCTTTTTACAACATGCTACACACACTGATTAATTGTTTGATTCAATGCCAATCCCCAAGACTGACAGTCACAATGATGTACACTAAGGATGCCTTCTTGAAAATAAAATAATGAACTTAAAAAGTGTTACTTTGAATAAAGGATTAGCTGAATTAAGAAAACAGAACATCCCCCACATGTCCACGCCAGAAGGAAATGAAAAATCTATATATACATTTTATACGCACTATTTTCATTTCTCAATATAAACCAAAGAATGAAAATAATGTCACTAAAATAATTTTTTTAAAGAATAGTCAGTGTCATTGCAGAAAAAAAAAAATTAGGATTTAGTTAAATTCTTCTGGATCAGTTCAGCACAATGCAGAATAGGTTTAATTTTATTTTTGGCCAGGGTAAAAAAATAAATGCAAGCTTTGATTTCTAGCCAATTTAAAAAAAAAATGACTGAACTGAAATTAGGCTTTAGTACCCAAACACCAATTCCTAACAGAAGTTCAATAGCCATCTCTTAGCTTCATCCAGATATTTACTGTATGCACCTTAAGGTTATAAGCTGTTTCCATTCCCAATAAATATAAAACAAGCAGACACTGAGAGGTGGTAGGAAAATGCTACCTGTAAATACTTTTCTCTAACCTGTTAAAGGTTTGCTAGATTTTTGTGGTTGGAATGGTTCCTTATGTATGACTGCATTAGGTCCAGCCTTGAAATTAGCAGCCTCAACAGCAGCTTTTTCTTCTTCCTCCATCTGCTTATAAAGGCGAAAGAGACAAATAAAAACTGGTGTAAAAATCTGAACTATTGACAATGAACATTAAGCTAACACATTTGTAACAAAAATGCTAATGAAAATCAACCAACTTTGGCTTTAAACTGTTGCTTGTATTTCTCTCCCCGCTCATCAATGTGCAAGTGAAAAGGTTCTGGCTGCGTAGGAGGGCGTGGTTGTTTGGGAGGTAATGTATCCGGACTGTCACTGGGCAAATTGGTTGCATGAAACTCACGTGCCTGCAGGAAAATTTAAAGGAAAAAAAAAATCTTTATTCATGACTGAAAATTATAGACTAACATTTTTATAAAGCTTTATACAACAGGCTGGTCATTGAAATTGGGGGAAAAAAAAAAAAAAAAAAAACAATTAAAAAAAAATTAAATAATGGGGTTCAAGCCAAGACAAAAAAAATGTAGAAACATAAACCCTAGACTAGTATAGCTAAATGGTAATGCAGGGTTGAAAATCAAGAGTTTCAAGACTATCAGGAAATAGAAATGCAGGTGTTGCTAAATAGTAAGGTAAGTATGTCTCTTTGCTAAGTGAAACATAATCATAGAATCAGAGAAACTTCCATTAAAACAAATGATGAACTCTAGATACACTAGGCAAACTTTCTGGAGTAATAATAACCCTTCTCTTCTTTTTCTTCTTCTAGCCAGCTTTATTGCTGCTAAGCTGCGAGCTCTTTTGCAGACTGTGCCAAGGAAAAAAAGTGTGCTGTTTTCTTCAGTTGTTCAGCACTGTCGTACAGGGTGTTGATTACGTTGGGCTGGAGTGGTAGTAGGGTGTGCCTAAGGTGGACTAGGAAGGGGCATTCAAAAAGGATATGGTTTACGGTTTCATAAGGCTGGCGCAGTTTCTACAAAGGGGGAGTTGTGTGGGATTTATTTTATTGAGATGGTAATTTAACAGAGGTGTGTGTACTGTCCTTAGTTGGAAGATTGTAGATTGCTCTTTGCGGGGAGGAAGTTTATACTGTCCAGTTTGTTAGGCATGTTCATTTCTTTGTACATGGCTCTGCCTAAGTTTCCTGATGCCCATTGGTTGAGCCACTCCTCTTTATGGTTGTTGATTAACATTGACCTTAGGGTGAGGTAGTAATAACCCTTAAATTTCAAGCAAAAAAAAATATTTAAAAATAGATCCACACTACAGGTAAATACAACAACAAAAAAAAACTGCCTGTAAGACAAATCAAGATGTAGTTTTAAAAGTACTACTTGCTTGTATATAATAGTATGATAACTAGATCCTGGAACGTCTACAAAAGCTACTACCCCAACATGAAATTTTAACAACATCAAAGCAAAATACCCTGCGTTCTTCCTCCAGGATCTGTTGTATCTTCTGTTCTCGCTTGGTTAACATCTCTCTGCTCCTTTCCTCCACTTGGAAGGGCTCTGGTATAGTCACACTGTGTGCCAGCTTTGGTCTAAAGGGCACACCATTAAATGGAACAGGATTGGCTTTAATGGTGCTCTGAGTTTCTTCCTACAAAAAGCAACAAAGTCCATCTATAAAAGGATACCACCAATGTTTCAATCAATATTAGGCTACCATGAAACTTGATTAAAATTCCACTGAACTTAAGTACATACAGCAGATGAGGCATTAACCCAGAAAGAAGCAATTAGAAAATTTAATAACCATGAAGATATATAAGAATGTATATATTGGCATGCAGAATGATCCAACTCATAGCATGCAAAATCATTTAAATGGATATAAATAATAATAATTTAAACATTGATGCTGGTACCTGTTTAGGAACTTCAACAGGTAATCTGATTCTACTCCTCAGAGCAAATGCTGGTGATTGAGGTATAGTGATTGGTTGGGGTTCTACTGGCTTTATGCCCTGAAAACAAATATTGTTTAAAACAATAAATAAAAATTTAATTTCTGTCTTTTAATTAAAATATCAATTTTTAAGATTGTATTTGAGAGAACTTTAGCTGTAATTCCCCCCCCCCCCCTTTTTTAAAAACAACCTTGGACAATTTATACTCATATTAAAAACACAGAGAATATAATAACATCAAATAAAGATATTAAAAGTGATTGGTGGATAAAAAAAATGATGTTCCAAAAAAAAAAATAATATGCATTTTTCATCTAAAACTTTATTGAAATGTTTTAGAATAAAAAAATTTAACTGGAAATTTTATTACTGTACCTACATTTAAAGCAATTAAACTGACTAGCTACTATGTCTAGTGAAAACTGTACATCTAGAGCTCCTTTTCAGTGTAAACGCATCTATGAAGTACCAAAAACTTTAAACTAACTAGAAATTCCTAAAATAGATCTTGATAAGGTGCTAACCCATGACAGTTCAACACCTTAATTTTGGTAATTTATTAGTTAATACTAAGTTTCAAGAAATATTCAATAGCAATCATAGTTGCAAAACCAAACTTTTGGAAAGACATTGATGTACAGAAAAATGCACTTACTACAGGCCCCTGTAATATCTTAGGATTGACAGGCTTGGCATGAAATTCAAATTTCTCTTCTTCTTGGCTGAGTGTTGTTGTGTTCCTTAGGTCACCAACACTCACTGATTTCTTGTAATGGAAATTAAATTCTTCAGCCACAGTTGGTGGTTTAGGAGCCACCTTTGGCACTCCCAGTTGGGTTGCTTCTAAAATTTTGTGGTTGATAGGGTGGGCTTTAAAAAGCTGCCTGCAAAGTAGATGAAATAGTACAATAGGAAAAAAAACATATCAGTTTGCTGAAATAATTACAGTGATGGGAAAAGACTTTGAACAACTTTAGAAAATTTTCTACACCCCCGTTTTTGAACTAGCCTATTGCGGCGACTTAAAAAAAAAAAGCTGAATTTTGTTTAATCATGTAGAATCATTTTATTTCATATTTTCTTTACATTATGTTGTACTATATAATAATTACACTGCATAAGCTTTACTGCACACACAATGCATGCAAGGCACTATTGTTTGTACATATAGATTAGAGGAGAAAGCTTTTTGCAGATAGATGCTTTATTTCTGGGTCCAGGCAGTCTGAGCATTCTATAATAGATAACTGCTTTAGAGGTATTGTAACAACTCTCTCTCTCTCAAACAACTATAAAAAAATAAAACATACTTGAGTTTTGGAAATAAATAAAAAATATGAGCTACACTTCTGTTTGTTTCACTGATTATTAAATTTTAAACAGGAGAAACTGTTAATTTAACTTTGCACATGCAGTCCACCAAAGAAATGCTTGAAAAGCAGTTGAGAGAAAGCTGCTGAATCTCTGCCGAGTTCTTAAGCAAGACAAGCAAGAACAACCAGAGGAGGAGCAATGCTTAGAGGAAGAGAATGTTTAGCAATAAAACTGCATTTTGAGGCATTTATGTGACTTTTTTTTAATGCTGACACAAGTTGTTTACAAGAAGTGGATCTTTACCACACTGGGCTTTTAAAGCATTAGTAATGATTAGTTATTAGTAAGATATAGAAAAAACTTAATATATATTTCTCACTAGTAAGATCTAGATCCACTAAATCTAATAACTTGAATCTAGATCTCTAGTTACTCTAGATCCAATATATTATTATTATATTCTATCAGACTTATACTCAGTAACTCACTAGTCTCTATAGTCATGTAAAGTAGGCCTATATCTAGTATTAGATTCTAATTCTACATAGATGGCCGGTAGGCCTACTAGATCTAGATCTTATAATAGATCTAGATGTCTAAATCTAATCCCATTTCAACTCATGGAAGTCGGCAGGCAGGGTTCAAATTAGAAAAATCTAGGGGCCATCATAAGAGAGACAGAGAAAAACGCTCTTAGCGCAGTGGCTGGGCATAATATTCTCAACTCTGATACTTTTCAAAAGATGGCAAGCAGCCATTGAAGTCTAGACGCTCTAGATTAGTCTAGATCTAGATAATCTAGATCAAAAAATATTCAAATTAAAGAAACTAGATATCTAGAATATATCTATCTAGACTGATTCAATCCACTCTAGACCTAGATTTTTTTAAAAATAGAACTTTAACTGTGTCAAAAGACCGGATGTGCACATGTTCAAAACAAATCAAATCTTATTTCGCATTCTTCTGAAAATGGAAAAATAATAAAATCTTTTTTTTTTCCTTTAAAAAAAATTGGATTTTCTTTTTTTTAAATGCCTGGGAAAAATTTCGGAATGTTTTGTTAGAAAATCAGATCAGAAAATTTTTTCAGAATTCCGAAATTTTTTTGGGAAATTCCCATCAGTGTAATTAGTCCAGAACAACTTAAAAAAGTAATGATAAAAATAGATCTAGAGAAACTATTTCAGACTTCCCCATTTACATACTAAGATAATCACTTACCCACACAAATAATAACAAACAGGCCTACCCCATAAGTTTTCAGCATGCCCTGGCTATAATTAAAAAAAAAAACAGAAATGGAAAAGTGGTTTGAGTTCTTGTACAAGTCCCAAAAAGCCTGTGGAGTCTGGGAACGCATGAGGCGCCGTGATTGCACTTCCCCCTGGTGGAGGCTGTCCAGGCCTGAGCAAGCTATTAAAGCACAGACAGGCCAATGACATCATTGTTAAAACATAACAATGGAGGAAAATGTGGAATGCTAACTCAAAGCTGGAAAGTAACAAAAAATTCAAAATATAATTTAGAATAAAATACTTTTTATGTTCCTCAAATTCCATGAGCTCTTTCTCTTCTGCAGTGGGAATATTGACAGGACGTGACCTTCCCCTTGTTGTAAGGTTTGGAGTCTTAGGAATAGTTAATTTTGGTGATTGTGAACGTATGCGCTTGTCAGCTGAGGATGGTTTTGATTTTGTGGCAGAACGGGATCTTTCTTTACTACCTATAAGAAAAAGAAACACAATTAACCAAAATGTTTAATTTCTTTTCATTCATATGTTTTCAAAAACAATTTTGAAATCGATTTAGTAAGAACCAAATAACAGATACAAAGGAGGAGCAGTGGCTGAGCAGTAAAGTGCTTTGCTTCTGAAACAGGGTCAGGGGTTCGAATCCTGGGGTTTTTAATTTCGGAATCTTTGAGACCTTTACATCATATGCCCTGTAGACCACAAGGTCTAAAAGGGGAACTTTACTTTAAACAGATAACAAAATACATTGATGCATACTGAAAACATTACATTTGCATATCATAGGCTACTAGAACTGGAAACAATGCTTCATTCACCTCACACCCACAGATCTAAAAGGAAATGCTTTTTAAATTTTTTAAAAGTAACACCTTTATCATAAGCTTAGCTTCTAAACTAAGAGGTCTCAAGTTTGTATGTTAGCAAAGAATGGGACTTCCTTAACTTTTTTTTTCTCTATTAATAACACAAAAGGGAAAAAAACAAACACTTACTGTTAGGTTTGGATCTGAATCTATCTGGAGTCTTATTATGAAAAGCAGCCACACGCTCAGCCACAGACTCATATTTAACAGCTTGGTGACTGGCATTATTGCTTTTTTGAGTATGAAGATGAAAGGGTTGAGGTTTGGTCAATCCTTGAATAGCTGGCTTTCCAGGAAGCTGAAAATGTTATAAATAAAAAACTATTTTCCAAGAAGCTAAAAATCTCATTATATTTTTATAGTACTGATGCTAAAAGCATTTTTTTTTCAGTAACTACACATGTTTTAAATACAAATTTCAATCTAAATAGCATTTTTAGTTAAATAATAGTAAGGTTAACATTTTTTAAAAATATTACTGTTGCAATTGGTAAAGCTTCTCGCAACGACTTTGTGAAATCCTTTACTTTATGCTCGCTCACTGGTCCATCAACATTCTTTATTCTTTCATCAGTTTTAAAATTAAAAAGTACAGGCATTGTTGCAGGTTGCTTGGATCGAAGGGGTATATAACCATCAGCATTCATTGCTTTTTTATAAGATTCCTAAAAAAAAAAAAATTTTATTATTTGTACATGCATAAATGTATTCCATTTAAAAGTAAGATTTATGCTATTGTAAATTCAGACTTTTACTAACACATTTTGTAAGTCTCAATACTTCGCTAATTATTTACTTTTTTTGACATATATCTCTTCTAACCTGTGCTAATTTACGTATCTTTGCAGTCTCCTTTTGCATTAAAGCTATTTTTTCCAGCTCTATTTCCTCTGAGGTTTTTACTTTGTTCAGATCTTGGACTGAATTTAGTCGACTGGGCGAACCAGGTTTTAATCCAGCTGTCTTCATGTTGCCTGTGCTGCTCCATTTCGATAAACTTTTAACCCTCAAGCTCTGAGATCGAGTCAGAGGGCAGGCTTTAGTGGCTTTGGGGGACCTCCCTTGCTTTTTAGGGCTCAGGCTTTTAGCATTGTTTGATTCATTAACAGACTCTTTGAGTTGAGTCTTTATCAAGGAGGACGAACCCACAGAGCCGGACTCCAGAGGAGCTTGCAAGGTCTGATGTGATTTCAATCTTGTATTGGCTGCTGGGGAGTCTAAATTCTGTTCCTGATCATCATTGGTGCTGACAAGATTGTCTTTGGGAAAGGCTTTTAGATGAGTCAGACTAGATCCTAAATGCTTTTCTGTATCCATAGGGATGTCATTTGATAATTTTAGACGCTTCTTAGGAGATGGACCAAGATTCCTTAAAAAAAAAAAAAAAAAAAGAGTCAAATACTAAAAATGATACAGCAACAGGTGACATTAAATAATTTAGTGTACTTACTCAGCAATATTTTCAGGATTGTTTTTTCCATCTTTTTTAGCGGATTGAGATTTCTTATTAGAATTTCTGATTTAAACAAAAAGAGTTGAAAATATGTTAAGTTTCATCCAAGCATTCATAAGTCAGCTAGCATTTATTTTTTGGAAGAACAAAATATAAAACCTTTTAGAAGTAGCAAATAAAATTAAATAAGATTTTCAGGTATCAAAATACATCTGATTCATAGTTACTTTGCTCACAATATAACAGGAAAAAAAACCCCGGTAATTGACAACATAAAAAAAAAAATCTAGGACTCTGGAGCTAACTTGTAAAAATGTGATTACTCACTTAAAGCCATAATTTTATCTGTTTTATGTAACAAGTATATATGTTAGAAACAATAATAATGTTACTGTTATGTTTAAAATAGTAACCAACCTTGAAGGCTTCTCATCTGTCTCCATTTCTACCCTGTTCTTATCAGTACTTCTGACAGGCGCTGTACAAAATAACACAGAAACACTCAAAGTAAACAGTGAGTTATGTATCAATATAATATGAAATAATTGTAATGTACATTTTTACTCTTGCTACTTTTCTGAAGATTACATTAATTTAATATCCTTACTGCTCAAAATAGGTTGCATGTGTCTGCAGCGGCTACTTGTAAAGTCGCTTACCTGTTCCTTTGACAACTCTCTGTGGTTTTCCCTGAATTCTGAAGTCATCTGCTTCTGTGTCTGTAAAGAAATTTAAAATTAAATCATTCATTTTAAAAAAAAAAGGTAAGTAAATGAAAAATGCCAAGAACTTTTAAAAACTCTCTTCTATATAGTGCAGAAAGACTCCTGTACTAGTAAAATTTTCAGAAGCCTAATATTGAATTAAATTTTAAAATATTTTTTTTAAAGGCATGCTTAATTTTGTGCTATAGACATTTTATCTAATTTTTTAAATGATTCAAATTGAACAAAATAGAGAGCATCAATACTTAGCTGGTAGTTGAACTAATTGAATAAAATATTTTACACTGAATGTTATGATCCATTGGACTGTGTTTAGTATTCAGTACCTTTAAAAACTGCTATATATTTTATATACATGTATACAATGTGTGTGTGTTAGCTTAGAGGGATCCACAAAAGCTAGGGCATCTTACCCTAAAATAAAGGCAGCTATCCAGAGAGCTGAAAGGGACAGCCCCCCCCCCCACCCCCCAAATGGTTATGCGCAGGGCTAACAACCCAGTCATTTAGAAAATATTGTTAAGAAAGCTAAAGTAAAACATGTTAAAAAAACGGACTGATCACAGCGGAACACGACCTATGCCTGGAAATTGACAGCTAAGAGTATGGGCATGGACATGTAAAGCACAGGATAGATCAGAATGGAGAGATGTTTTAAAGCAGGCCAGAGCGCTCCATGGGCTGTAGCGACACTGGGATGGATGGAAAGAGTGAGAGAAAAATAACAGATTTATAAAATAATTTATATATATATAATTATATTGTATACTGAAACAAATTTAAAATAAAATTTTTTTTAGATCTAGTCATAGTCTAGATCTATAATTAATAAACTGGGATAAGATTCAGGATTTCTAGGACGTCCCTGAGTCAACCCCATAGTAGGTACTTCGATAAACTGACCTAGATCCATTTTTTTAATCTCCCAAAAAAATGGCTGAAAAGTGTGTCACCACATTTTACCCTTTTTTTAAGGGTGGTCATTTCAATCAAGGTTTTAGCACATTGTATTTGATTTCAGGACTATTTGTGATTACTTTTTGTTAACATAAGATATCAGAGATCATTTTTATTTGCTTTTGAAGCCAATCTTTTAAATTTTTCTTAACAAAAGTTTATGTGAAAGTTGACATTTTTACAACTTTTTTTCTTATAAAAGTTACAACAATGCTGTTAGCTACAATAATTTATCATATTATGAAATGTGTATATTTCAAATTTCATTAAATTCTCTTGGCGCACTTTAAAGATATTTGACATTAAAATTAACAAAGACAAAGAAGGGTAAAATTTTATTTTTTAAATAAAATAAAAGTGTTTATAGTTACAACAATCTCACTAATTCTGTTGATTTAGCATGTTAACACATATCTGTGTGCTAAGTTTGAACTTTGTAGCTTGGTGCACTCTTTAGATATTAATTTTCAAAATTGATGGTTAAAATCTATTTTTAGTAACAACCAACACTGTGATTTACTGGAAATGGTCAATTTCTATCTTTCACGTTCTAAGCACAGATAGGAATTTTTCATTAGATTAACTTTTATAATGCTAAATGCTAGATTATAGAGAGGGAATGTGTCTTTATTATAATGACTTTGTAATGTGCAAATTTTAAAGTAAAAAATATTTTTTTTTCCATATTTTTAGCTCTGCAAACTATTAATTTATTATTTTTTTCTGTGTGTTTTTTTCTATTAATTAGTATACATGTAAATTAATAGTTAATAAATAAGTACATTACATTTTTAAATGATGAGCTATTACAGCACAAAAATTTAAGTAAAAAGTCTTTTAATATCTTCTAAATAAATCGCAAGGCTTCTTTTTTATTGTATTGTCCAATGCAAGAAAATTTTCGTTTACAATCTAATTTTTAAAGCATTTAAATTCAGGCATTTTAAAATGATTAATTGCCAGTGCTCTACAAAAAGAAAGATTTAAACTGTTTTTTTTATGAAGTTTATTAAACTTATAGTCATTAAATGTTAGCAAATATTTTTTTGCGCAGCGCTATTTTTATTTTTAATTTATAAAAATAATCTATCTGATGCATATAAATACCTATTTAAATACAGTAGAATTATAATTAAACAAAATAAAACACACTACAGATCTCTGATTTGTTTTATTTGTGATTTTTGGGCTCATATGATGACAAAATCACATATTTTTATTTTTTTCTAAGGCTTTTTATATATATTAATTCACTTTTTTTCGAAGATTTTATTGCTTGGTCTTATTTTTTAAATTTGTTTTAACAGAATACAGGTTAATGAAAAAGAGTGAAGTTTCAACCCCATATCTTTAAGACTTTTTATAATACAATTAATTAAAGTTCAACTGTTAGTTGTTTCGGTCAGATTTTTTGCTAATTTTTGGCCACTAAAAATTTAATAACTTCCCTCACAATTAACTCAGCAATATAAAATTGGTATCATTGGAAAGCATTTCTCAAGCTCTATCTAACCAAACAGGTTTCATTGCATTGTGATCATTTTGAAATTTTTATCGAAGTACCTACCCATATGTACCTGACTTTGTCTGGGGAAGTATTCAGTAAAGGTGGTAGAATTTTAGAATCGTCTTGAACACATAAATGATATATCTAAATCTAAATGTTAACCGTGGAATGGGCCATAGAAATAGATAAGATTTACATCATTCACCCCCATATAATTAATATAATATTTGTCTTGTATAGATCTATATAATAATATATATACAAAAAAAACCTTCTTTTCAGACCTTCACCTTGCGATCTATAGGAAGTGTTGAGTATAGGGCAGATGATGTAAAGATATGAAAATGAATCTGTTTCTGAGTGTTTCTAGTCTCTATTTCTATAGCTAATTAACTATCATGTAGCCAGTCATCTTAGACATCTAGTCTATCTATAGACTAAAGACTACTATAGACATAGTGTCACTATGACATGACTATTAATATACTTACACATCTAGACTAGTCATACTGACATAGATAGTCAGACATACATAGATCTAGTCATACTGACATAGATAGTCAGACATACATAGATCTAGTCATACTGACATAGATAGTCAGACATACATAGATCTAGTCATACTGACATAGATAGTCAGACATACATAGATCTAGTCATAGATTAGAGCTGATAGAGTCTAGAGACATGATAGACAGACATAGAATCTAGTCATAGTGTCACATAGACGACTAGATCTAATCTATATAATCTATAGATCTATCTTCTCTTCCTAACTTAGCCAAGTCGCACAGGTCTTTTAAAGTCAAGAGTCTATTTTTTTACCAGACTATTTAATTCTAGTCTAGACTGAGTATCAGTATGCTTAGACTAGTCTAGAAATGAAGAATTCTATGATATTCTATCTTATATAATACTAGATCTATCTATTATATTTATACTATATACTGTCTCTCTCTATAGACCAGTAGTGAGTAGCTAATACGTATAGATCTACTATGGACTATACTATAGTATTATTATAGATCTAATCTAGTTATAGATCTACCTTTTTTAACTGGTTACTCAGAGTAACTGAGACAGATTGAGGAAACTAGATCTAGTCTAGAATCTAAAAGTTAGTAAAAGTCTTACTTAGATCTCAAAAGAACTTAAACTTATTTTTAAAAAAGTCTTATTAAACAACGTTTTTTTAGTCTTTAGTCGTTTAGATCTAAAATTTAAATTAGTAAAATAAAATATAGACTAGTTTTAGTACATACGCCTATCGAACCAACTATCATCATAAAATGGCTCATAGGCATCTGGTTGAGTAAAATCGATGAATTGTGGAGCATCAAACTCCCATTTATTATCCATTTATCCAGAAGGAAATGTTAATGGTCAATAAATAAGCAGAATATTTATTGTTTTCACGTACGACACCATTACACACTGCAAATTTTCAATCTGCCCGCACATATGATTCGACCAATGGCAAGAGAAGGTGAGATTAAATCTTATAAACTACTTATTTGATTGGTTAAAAATAGACGCGATAAGACCATTGATTTAGAAATCTATAAAAAATATATATATATATCAATAAGACATTTTAGTAGCAGTAAAACACTAACTAGATCTATAATATTTCTAATATTTTTTTTCTTTAAATGGATCTTCGAAAGATGTAGACTATTTAGATAAATCAAGATTTAAATAAAGGCTGCATTAGATATACATCGTGTACCGATATCCGGTATGCACTGACCAATGTATCCAGTCGTTGCATTCATAAGATCTAGAGCAGTGGTCTTCAACCTTTTTTGGCCTACCGCCCCCTTTTCTTATTTTTTCTTTAAAAAAAATCGCCAGCGCCCCCCTCTAAGATAAACACTTATAAAGAAGCGTGAGAAGACAAATTTGAACAAAATGTCGTTTATTTATTAATGTTTATGCTGTCAATAATACTTATCCCGCATAGGAGATGACCGCAGGCCAAAGGCGATCTTTTTTAGTGAGCTTTGAGTAGGACGGAGTTACAATATTCGGGAAAATATACAGATCGCAACTGGGTTTGCGTAGTTGTGTGAAACACTGCACTCAGTCGTATTCTTCGGAATCGAAGGCAATACCAATATTATCATTATAAAAAATTCTGTCGTGCAATTTGCTGTGCTTACACACAAAATTAATCTGATTGTCATGACTTTCTTTCAAATCCCAAGAATAGTTTTTAAAGTTTGGAATATTTGGGCCTACTGTTTTCAGATTTATTTGTAAATTTAGTTTTATTTTTAATGTAAACATTATTATTGCTGAATTCACTACAAAATGAAATTAAACTAATGGGAACCTTGTGCCTCCTGCAGTCTGACAATATTAGAAATTTTAAGCTTTAAATTAGCCAACGCAAGGCGAAGGTCTCCTCTAGTGGCTACACCCAGTCTATTTCTTTGCTTATTTATTTTGCTTATTAGTTTGTTAGCACTAAATCTAGGTATACCATGTATGTTCAAGGAAAAGCTAAAAAATAATCCCATTTTCGACCACAGTTTTGGAATTTACTGAAACATTCAAATGCAGCCACATCTCTGTTGTGCCTTATATGTTGTGTAAATGTATTTTTTTCTTGCAACTCTATTTGAACATCGGTAACAGATGGTTAATAATTGTCATTTATATTTAATTTAAAAAAAAATTTATTTACATCCTAGAGGCAAATCGTCACATCTTCATAGACCATTGTTATGTGAATTGCATAGATATCGATGTCAACAAACAAGTTATGTGAGATTGTAAAACTCTTTAAAATAGATGTAATATCTCAATAAACGAAAAAATGATATACTCAATGAAAGTACATTACTTTCCTTGCATTCGAAGGTTGGTTTCATTCATTAGCGTTTGATGCCTACCATGTAACAAACAGCATGCTTTAAGTCACCGCCAACCGTTGAAAACACGAGCAATAACAAACCACTTTCGAAATCCAGCGAACTTCAGTTTACAACAAGAGTCTAACACCTTTGTCATCATTTTTTTCACAAATATGTTGAAAGATGAGATTATTTTCGGCATGGGTTTCTATGTTATTTACAATTTTTATAATTAGATTAAAATAGAAATGAAAATGCGGGCAAAACTTTTCTTAAGATGTTGCCTGTGTATCATAAGTCACAAGGTGAATAGATCTGTTCTTTATTCTATATTACTTATGAAGCTATTGTAGCGTCCAACCATTGATGGTTCCCCATATGTCGTCAGAAGCAACATAACTAGACAATTTTGAAATAAAATTTCATCACTAACAGAAAAAAAAAATGTTTAAAAAAAAAACTATTTTAGTTTTAATCAATTTTCAAACAATATCATTAGACACAAAAAAATCTATGCATTTTTCTAAGAAGCCACTAAAAAAACATTAGCTGCTTTGCCGTTTTGTTTTTATTTTTGTTTTTAATATTGTTTTAATTTTAGATTTTTACAATTGATCATGAATATTCTTAAATTATTTTTGGATATTGATATTTTCTTGAAGCCGACTTGGTTTCATAACCTCATCTGAAAATGCCGTCATTCAAAGTAGAACATTGGAATACTTTTTATCTATTGTCAATTCACTAAAAATATTATCAATATCACATTACATACCCACTAGCGTATATATATATATATATATATATAAAGCATTTCTCAACCTTCGGCGAAAAACAAAACAACTGGCTCTCTTGTGGGATTCGGGGCGAAGCCCCTACGACAAAAGCGTTTTCTTGCTTTTTTACTGCAGAAACGTATTCTTCTGACATCTACAGCTCATTACTCATCAATGGAGTTCGGGGCGAAGCCCCGACGCCAAAAATGTTTTCTTGTATTCTTCACTGCAGAAACATATTCTCCTGACCTAAAGCTCATTATTCATACTATTAAAAAAAAAAGACCCTTTGAATAATGTTGTACTTGAAAAATAATCTAATATGAATTTATAGGCCCTTAATACATTGCAAATAAAACCGATTTGTTCCTTGAAAAGATAAGACACCCCACATAGGCCTATTTAGATTTTGGCGTTGAGGATTGCCGCCGAAAAAAAATAATTATTCGATAAATAGTATTCAAGAAAATTCAAGTATCCATTGTAAATTGTTAGTTATAGTCCCAAATTTATTTAACTCGAAAAATATCAGATTGAGTAAAGGTTGAGAAAAGGCGACTATGAAAATATTATATGAGTTTAGAACTCATCTCAATCAAGACTCTCATACTGAAAAATTTCGTTTGAATTCTAACTTTTCCAAAGCAAAGTCTTTCTTAAAATAATTATGATAAATTCATGTGAAATTACATAAACTCTGTCTGGAAATGGGAGAGGAGGTAGAATGAAAACGATTTATATTCGCTCCTTTTTATAATTTCTGCTAATGATTGCATTTGGCATTAAAGAATAGGGGTGGGGCGACTCGATATAAGAATTTAATTTATAGTATGCCTATTTATAAATTATATTAGTGACAGATTTTTTAAATTTTGTAATTTCTTAACTATAATACAAAAAGAAAAAGTATTGATTTGCCCGATGGGGGAAATGCAATTGCATATATCGCCCCTCCCACCTGGTACAAACCCTTTTTCGTTTAATTTTACTAATGATACAATTTGAGATTAGAGTGTGGTACGACATAATATACAGTGGGTCACATATCAATACGTAGTGTATATTATATAGATATTCAACTAATTTTGTTCACAAAATTCTCCACAAAAATAGGACCCCCCCCCCCCCAGCACTCAGAGGGCTAGAGTGGGGAGGGCAGTACATGCAAACGCCCCCCCTCACCCCACCGAATCGGCCAAAAATACCAGAAAGGGATCGACATAATATAAAATTTATATATTAATTCAACTAATTTTGTTCACAAACTATGATTTCTCCATAAGGTGGGAAGGGCAACAATCGGCAAACCGGGAACGACATAATATAAAGATCGGTTAAAACATCAATAACAAGTTTTAGTTACATAGATATTTAATTGATTCTGTTAGCAAGCTGTGATTTCCACAAATAAATTGGACCGCCCCCCCCACTCGAAAGTGGGATTGATACTATCGCCCCCCTCCCAATCGACCAACATACTAGAGGGGGCGGGGCGAAATAATCTAAAAATACGTTGAAATATAAATAATTAGTATATATTTTTAACATAAGTAATAAATTCGTATACAAATTGTGTGAATTCTATAATAAAAGCTCAAATGGGGGGGGGGGGGGGGGGGGGAAATCGGCCAAGTGGGGGGGGCGATTGCCCCTACCGCCCCCCCCCCCCCCCCCGGATCCGCCAGTGTATGAGGGATGACTTGCAGAATAGTGCATGGTAGACAACTGACAGAGGCATTTGAAGTCCAAACAGGAGTGAGACAAGGCTGTTTACTCTCTCCCTTCTTGTTTCTACTAGCCATAGATTGGGTCATGAAGACAGCAACAGACCAGAAGCGGAACGGTTTACAGTGGACACTGTGGAAACAGTTAGATGACCTTGACTTTGCAGATGACCTGGCTCTTCTTTCCCCCACACAACAGCAGATGCAGGAAAAGATAAGCGTTGTTGCTGACAATTCAGCTGGAAGGGGTCTTACCATAAACAAGAATACAATGCGCCGCGATTTGGAAGCAGATGGGCAAGACATGGGGACAGTTGGAGAGACTCGCCCAGACCCGAGATGTCTGGAGGAAGCTGGTTGGTGGCCTATGATCCAGAAGGGACCACAGGCGGAGATGAGTTAGGCCTAATATCTCTAAAAAAAAAAAAAAAAATGTAAGCAACTACTTAGCAACGTGTCAGAATGTGCAAAAAAATAGGCCTTTTACATCTTATAAAATACAGACGTTACTTCATAAAAGAAGATAAGATTACATCCTACATTAAGGAAAAAAAGTTAGGAAAACACTGTTCTACATATAAATCGACAAATAACTGAAATTCATATATCGCAATTTCCGTAGGAGAGACAAAGAGTTTGACTTGATTACAGCCATAGTGCTCTATCATCTGATCCAAGTTTCGCATTTTTTTTCCCTCTAATTTGTTTTTAACCCTGTGCGAGGCACCCCTCCCCCACCACCAACCAATTGGAGGGGCCTAATTTGCCTAAGCCTGTTCCATCTCGCACTTTCACGCCAGAAAGCTGATATCTGATATGGGTGGACGTGAAAAAACAAACAAGGTGAATAGGCGAATCCATGTGCTCCTTCCCAGTCTCAACCCATGCATAGGATTCATACCTGAACTCTCGCTAAGAAAATTGAAAGGATGGAGGTCACGTTAGGTCAGTGAGATCAGTGGGAGCAGAGGCGTCGTGGGGTTGGTGTCACCTAGTGGGGTCAGGAAGGGTAAAGAAGCATTCTAATTTCTATATCTCAGGAAGGACTGTTCACAAAATTATTGTTAAAATAGTCTAAGCTTTTATTGAAATATTTTTTTTTGGAAAAGGGGGGGGGGGGGGCGTGAGCACGTTATTTTAATAATTTTTTGCCAATATGTATAGTTCCCCTTTCAGATCTTGTGATCTGTAGGGCAGATGTAAATTTCATCTGTTTCTGTGGCATACGGTTATCAAGGTTCATGTGGCCAGCACAATGACCAACCTCCTTTACATTTCCCCAACTAATATCAGGTATATATTTGAGCTAGGTGGACTAGGAGCAGTGAGATGTGCCCAAAGATCCGGAAATTAAAAATCGAAGTCTTCATCAGGATTTGAACCAAGGACCCCTTGTTCAAAAGCTAAGCACTTTACTACTAATGCCTAAATGTATACTAAAAAATGTTTATAATTATTTTTGTGCATTTTGAATTTTCGTTGCAACCTCTTGGCTCACCCCCCCCCCCCCTTTTTTTTTGTTTTTGGAAAAATATATTGCATTTAAATTTTCTTTTTTCATAATGATTAGTATAGAGTGAAAATATAAGCTCCTAATATCAAAGGAGTATGAAATGAAATATGGCAGCAGGTGGAAGTCTACACTTTATGGATGTTCAAAACACTTATTACAGATAGTACAGCTTGGCCTTGATCTTTGGAGTTTATTTACAATTTGTCCTAACTGGTCAAGCAGAATGAAAAATATAATTTGGTTGGTTAAATTACATACTTAAAACAAGTCACAGAAATAAGCAGTAATACTTTATTGCTTGCAATAATCTTAAATGATTCGATTATATATATATGCATTTTAAATTCATTATATAGCACAACATCCAAGAATATGACACCATACAATATTGTCCTCCATAGTTAAAATTCATTCTTGAACTGATCCGCTATTTGGAAAGTAACCTTATTCTCACAGGCCTGGTCAACACAACATTGTGGCAGGGCACAGCATTTACCAGGTGCCGGAGTGGGGAAGGTGCAGTGGTAGTTGGCCAGGCTGGGAAACTTTGGACAGCTAAATGAACAGAACAAAACAATAAATTTATTGAAAAATCTAAAATCATTTATTTTTTAATAGCTATAGTTACCAGAATAAAAAGCAGTTATTAAATACTATGATAATTTGGCCAATTGTTATTGACAGCATCTAAAAAACACTATCAACACATTCTTTAACCTTTACTTCAAAAGTGTATGCTTTACTTCCAAATGTTTGATTCTTAATGGTTCACCTATCTTGTCCTAATAGAACTTTTAGTTAGAACCATATATTTGTAGACCAAAATGTTTTGCTTGGATTTAAAAATAACATAATTACAATACCCTCCACTCCCCCCCCCCCCCCCCCCCCCCCCAAAAAAAAATAAATTTAGAGGACTGCTAAAGTAAACATGAGCTTTGATGTCCATACAACTAAGTGCAAACTTCACAACCATCAAACCAGATTTATATGAAATAGAAACATTTCTAATCAATCTACATTCTCTAGAAGTCACTGGCACTTTATTAATTTTTTCTTCCAACATTCTCTTAGAAGCCATTTTCTCTGTACAAACCAACATGACTAATATTCCTAACATACTCTGACGAAGAACATTCCAGTACAAGAAGCGAGCTCCAAAGTACTTACATGCCACTGCATTCCCTGTAGAAGCCGTCAGTTCTGGCTATACATGTGCAGTCATAATCACAGCCCTCTCTCCATGTTGATCCTGGGAGGTGAGGTTTTCCAGTTGGGTCCAGGCAATACTGACCTGCAGAAATGAATATGTAAATGTGCTCATTTAGTTGACAATTTTTTCATCCATTCTCGAGTGTTTAAGGGAGGATGTTATAAAAGTAAAAAAAAAACAACTTTGTGTGAGAAAAATTCATAAATCATCATCATCTTTTCTTGTGCATTCCTCTTGGAACATAGGGCTTCAGTAAAACCATGCGACTCTACACGGTCTCTTGCTAGTTTTTTTAATGATTTCCCAGCTCTTTCCTGTCCTCTCATCTAGTACACTGAACCACCTTCTTTTTGGTCTTCCTTTAAGATTTAAAGAGATAAAATAATGAGACTTTGAAAAAATAAATAACAGAATAGAGATTCCATTATTTTACATCTAAGAATGAGCAAGTTGCTTTGGAAGACTGCTTTATTGATCCTTATGGAAATTTGTTGTGATTTCAAGGACTCTTTTCTCATATACAGACAACACAACAGAAACATACACATAAATAGAACAGACACAACTTGTCTGTGCCCGGGGGGGGGGGGGGGGGGGGGGGGTGTTCCACTCTAAGGCCTCTCTAGCTCTGTTGTTGGTAACTTTTCTAAGGGTGTAACCAATCCATCTCTACTTCCTCTCTAAGATCTGCACCTCTATATTTCTCTGTCCACTCATCTCCCTCAGTTCAGTGTTTTTTATTTTGTCATACCAGGGTATTTTTAAGACATTCTGAGACATCTTTTGATGAATGTCTGCTTTTTATGGTTGTTGCTGCAGTTGATCTCCATGTTTCAGATGTAAAGATCCAAAAATCTATAAGTCAATTATAGTTTAGTATATTAGAAGGTCTTCCCAACTCTAATGGGTACTTGATACAAGTTGGGGAAAGTAAAGGTGGTTGGCCGTTATGCTGACCACATGACACCCTTGTTAACTGTTGACCACAGAAACAGATGATCCTCTTGCAAGGTCTGAAAAGGGATACTTTATATCACAAGGCTATTGTGCAGATCTGTGGTTATTATTTATCCAACCAACGCCAGACTATTGTTGTATACATCTATTTTCCACAAGAAACATGTTTTTGTGAGGTTAACAGCTTCTTTACTATTCTAATGTATTTGACTTCCTGTTTAATTTCAATGTCAAAGCAGTGTTGCTAATTTAATAACTAATTGCAAAAACTTCTCCATTTTGCTATTGCCTGCTAATACATTGGAGAGGAATGATAATTAAAATATGCATAGCCGACAAAGCTGATATGTAGCTAACATTAAGCTCAAATATAGATGGATTATTTCCCATATGAAAAAAAGATGTAATAAAAAGAACTAACAGTACTAACAAAAAAATAAATTAAAAAGCTCTACCAGAACATGTGTCTCCAACTAGAGTAGGACAGCACTTGCTATCTTGTATTATTTGTGTACACCCTGGAGGAAGGTTAGCATACTTCGGGCACCTGAGATAAAGATGATCAGTTTCAGTACCTAACATAATTAGAAAAGCTCAAATCTCTATCTCTCTCTATATATATATACCAGTAATGCTTAACCCTTTTCAACAAAAGAGCCACATGAATATACAATTTAGTCCTTTACTTTCTTTTTGTTTTTAATAGCTGATTTCTTGCACTGTAGCCAAAGTTTTGAGGGGCAAATAGCAATGTCATTGGCTATGTATGGCATCCGGCTATAGGTTGGACTATATAATGTCTATAAGGGATAAGGTGTAGGCCTACAGGCCTCGCAAAGATCTCAGTGCTAAGTACTGATCTAGGACAAAACAAACAACTGATGCAGAATGAAAAAAAATCAATAAATATCAGGAATAACAATGGGTGAAATGACAGTAAGCATAATTGGTCAGCTTCCCATTGGGTAAAAACTCAAGAATGGGAGGAGCTTCTGGTGAAACAAAATGGAACATCAAGGTTTAAGCATTATACATGGAATAAGAAAACTAGTAAGGTTCATTATCTTCTTCATCAAAGGCAGTATTTTGTCTGGTGAGCTGAAAGGTTGTCAGAGTAGCAGAGGTGCCCCACTAAAACACTCTAAAGACCAGTTTATGCACCCAATTTCTTTAAAGGACATAGAAGAGAGCACCTGGTTGCAGGGGGCTTCAAAACAAGACACTTGGAGATCACTTACAAAGGGCCACAGGATAACATTTGAGACCAAAAGAAAATCCTCTGCTGAGGACAATGGTTATGGCTGCACTGGAGGTGGCAAAATATGTAGGCAGCTCAGGCTGCATAGCCACATAAAATATTGCACTCCTCATTAATCTTCAAACATAAAGACAAGCCTTAAATAAGAAAATAAATATTACTTTTGGTAATTTTTTAACATTTTGGTTCCATTTTATTGTGTATTTGCTACAAAGAATAAACCTTCACAGCTTTTTGGAAAAAAAAATTTAATTGTCAGTTTTAAAATTTCCTTTTAGAAGATATCATTCTGATCATTTGAGAATTACCTTTGTCCACATTTTTTATAAATTAAAATTTATATGTGTACATTAGTTTTTATAATTTGCTTATTAATATTAACAAATTACAGCACTAATAATAATAATAATAATAATAATAAAATTTCCTTTTAGAAGATATCATTCTGATCATTTGAGAATTACCTTTGTCCACATTTTTTATAAATTAAAATTTATATGTGTACATTAGTTTTTATAATTTGCTTATTAATATTAACAAATTACAGCACTAATAATTAGACCTACAATGATAAGATTTAAAGAGGTAAAATACCGTACTAGAAAGGCTGAATAGTTGGATGTGTCTAATGTTTGAAATAATGAGACTTTGCAAAAATAAATAACAGAATATTGATTCCATTATTTCACATCTAAGAATGAGCAAGTTGCTTTAGGAAGAGGACTTAGCTGTTATATGTACAGTACATTACTCTAAGAAGATGCTGATAATTGACAAAAGGATTTTAAAGCTTTTATCTTTTAATTGCTACATTTAGAGCTACATTCATGTGGTTTTTGTGTGTAGCAGTGTAGCAGATAACGGAAGCAAACCTGAACTACTTTGCACTTGCTAAACTTAAAACAACATGGAAAAAAAAAGCCATAGCCCTTGATACTAAAATCAGATGTATGAGCTCCCTGGTCATGGCTACATTCTTATATGCTTGTGAATCTTGGATGTTGACTTCAGAACGAGAAGAAGGTCATAACAAATGAATTGAGATGCTACAGAAAGATCTTAGGTATCACTTACAAAGATCGCATCACAAACAAAAAGGTTAGAAACAGGATTAATACAGCAATTGGATCTTACGATGACCTGCTAACAACTGTCAAAAAAAAAACAAATTAAATTCTTTGGCCATATAACAAGGTCCTCAGGGCTCACAAAGACCTTTCTTCAGGGAGCACAACCAGGAAAAAGAAAAAGTGATGGGAAGACAACATGAAAGAACATAAAAGAATGGATGGTCCTGTCATTGAAAGAGATTCTATTTAAGGCAAAAAACAGAGAAGGATGGAGAAAGACGGTCAACATATCTTGTGTGGTGCCACAAAAGTCTTACAAAACTAAGGGATAGGTGAAAGTGAAGGTAAGATAGGCATACACATTTAAAACAAAAGTCATTTTCGTATTTTGCCTTGGATATTCTCGTCAACTTTATTTGTTTTACAAGTTGGTGGCATTTCTTTAGTATTGAAGATTATTACATCCTAGCCCAAACCTCATGCAGGATAACGGGGTAGAAACGGCAGGATTCAAACTCATACCATGATGTTAATAGTCTGAAGGGCTCACCATATGACCAGGCAAGTCTAAACTTACTAAGTAGTCTACATTCATTTGAACAAATAATAAAGAAAAAGATGAGGGCTGTGTTGTGATAGATTATTATTATGTTTGAATGTAGTCAGTTATCTGTTTTATGGATTCAGAATAACTAATACTTATATACTAAAGTAGTTCTAGATAAGCTCTTATGTATCGCTACAAATATTATTATAAAAATGAGATGTTCAACACAGCCTATAGGCTTATGACACATCATAAAAAAATCAAACTCTATTTCTCTGAAAACTGACTCTTATTAACAAAGAAATGAGGTCACAAATTATACAAATATGAGTAACATTTCATAAATTGATAATTATAGACTATAACTGTGGCATTTCATGTCTCGAGAGATGATCTTTGCCTTTTGTAACTTCGTGTTCGACTAAAGAGGTCAATCCTTAATAAACATTAATACCATAAAGCTTGAATAATACTTTATAACTTAATATCTATAGAGATATAATTACAATAATTAAATCAAATATAATTGACTTACAAATCTTTGCAGCCAATGGACATGCAGGTAGAATTAAGTGCCAGACAAGTACAATTTTTTTCACAACCTAGCTGCCAGGATTCCCCAATATGATAATCTTGACTATTATAATGGCATACATTTCCTGAAGAAAAAGAACAAATTGATTTATAAAATAATCTTTCAAATTCATTATCATTTGTTTCAATGGCTGACAGTTAACAACGATATCATGTGACAAGCACAATGACCAACCACCATAACTTCCCCAGTCTATGTCAGGTACCCATTAGAGTTGGATGGGCTTCCTAAAACTCCTGATGTTCAAAATCCCAGTCTTCACTAAGATTTGAGTGACAGAAGCCAAGTTCTCTACCACTTACCCACCACATCCCTGAGACATTACAGTCATCAAAAGGTAAAAAAAATAAAAATAATCAAATTTCAATTTAATAAAATAATTTTTTCTTACTATGTAGCATTTGAGAAAAAAAAAAGGCAAAATTACCTATGGTCACTTGAGTAGGGTTTAAAACTGAAAAAAAAAAAAAATAGTTATGAAATAAACATAAAATACTGGTCTGTAATATTAAACAAAGGTTTTGGTTGAACATATAATAAGACTACTAATAATAAGATTTGACTGGCTAATTTTGGAAAACAAATACCCAAAGCAATTGTTACCAGTATTTGTAGGAAGGTTTACTAAAACTAAATTGCAGCATGGGAACTCAGGGTCTGGGTAAGCAGTACAGTTGTAGCCTTGTGGACAGTTAAAGGTCAGGCACCTGAAGATATTAAATCAAGTATTAAATATCTACCAGAAAATATATACAGTCAAAAGGTCTACTTCTATTGTAAATATTGCAAAAAGAAAAAGAGTTAGTTTTGCAAGTAAGGTTTATATTTTTTTCTGTCAATGTTTCTAAATGGATAATTTGAAATATACAATACATAAAATCATGACATATTTCTTCACAGTAATAAGGATTACATATGCCATGAATCAACAATAATTCAGTTTTGCCAATTGTCTATTGAGATATTGTCATACAGTGTATGTCTGTTTCAAATCATTTTAAGACAGAGGCTATTATATTAAAAACAAATATTCTGCATAATCATGACTAAAAATGAGACAGCCCTTCAAACTTACATGTGGTCACACACATACAAGTTGGTCATGGCATTAACACATAGGCAGTTCAGGTCACAACCAACTGTCCAGCGATCGCCTTCTCTGTAAGATTGACCACCATAATGACAGCGCCCTAACATGAAATAGTTTATGATTAAATTGCTTGTATAAAAAAAAAAGGGTACATGTTTAAGTCTATAAAATAGGTTAGCAAAAAGAATTTCAAACTTAAGTAACAGAACAGTTTGTAAATTATTGTATTATCATCCACTGATCATTTTAAAAAAAAGTAACATAATTTGTTTTATTGAGCTCTTAAACAGTAATTTCTGTCAAACTCAATAAATAAAATATCTCTAAGATAAAAATGAAAGGAAACCAGCATTGTATTGAAATATAGTAAGAAAAATATAAAAAATACTTTAAAAAAAAAAAAAAAAAAAAAAGCTTATATTAAGCATAATTGTATCAATTAGTTAGGATCCGTCATTTAATTAAATTTGTACTAGATGTAGACTAACAATAAAATATCTGTGCATTTAGAAATATTTTTACAATTGTTTTTGTTGAGTTCTATTTCATGCTTTTAGCTTTCTCAATATGCTATGATCCTATCACTTGTCTGGACCAGTTGGAATAATGTTGTAGAGAAAGAAGGGAGTATCTGGGTGATTGCTTTTTAGATGTATTTATAAAAAAAAAAGGGAACAACCTAAATTCAAACTCAGGGCACAAGCCAAGATACTTATCACTGTGCTAGTAAAGTGCTTATGAAAATAGGTTTTATAGTTATCTATTGCTAGTTTCAAACTATAAAGTGCGACCTATAAAGGGGACTATATTCAGTTAGTTAAGCAACAATTGATAATTAATTATTTTGTTTGGTATCAGGGGGGGGGGGGGACGGGACACCCCTATTACCCCCAACCATCTTGAAGACAAGCCTTATTATTATTATACATTAAACCTACATTTTAATAAAGTTGATAAAGGACAGTGATGAAAAAACAAGATTCAAATGAATTTCACACTTGTAAATTTCCTTTACCTTTGGTTCAAGATAAATAGAAGATGGTGGGTTAGTGACTGACAGTGGACAGCTAGGCACTTTACAGCATGCATCAAATGGGTCAGTGACAATCGTACATAGCTTATTTTCAGGTACATAATAGGGGCACCTATATGAAAAGATAAGGAAACAGCCACCTGCATCACACAATACAATTTTTGTCTTTTACTAAATAGTGAGAATTACAACAAAAAAATTAAAGCAGAACCTTTATGTACAAGCACATTTTAAATTGTTACAATCATTTAGTTAGGTATATATTAATGAAATAAATCACAAAATGAAAAAATATTCTTTATGCAAGGACTAACAAGTTGGAAAAGTCTATTCAAGTTTGTTTTACTGTTTGAGATTAGGCTGAGACTTCTTACCTACAGTATTATTAGAATGAACTAATTATAAGGTCTAATATCCTCAAGGAAATTTATTGTACAATTGTGTTGTTCAGAACAGTTCATTGATATTCAATTAAAAAAACGCCATGTTGAATACACAAATACTTACAATATCTTTTTCATAATTAAAGTGAAACATTTTAAATTAAACTCAACTCAAAAGACAGAAGGAGAACTTGATGAATGGAAAAGCATAAAGAGTTTAAACTTCAATATTATTAAAGTATAATGTACCTGTCAACACATGACATCAGGCCTGTACTTTGATTTAAACACTGACATGTGGGACCACAATTAGAATCTTTGGCAAATTCTCCTTGAACAAGTAGTCTACCATTGAACAGACATCCAACTGTATAGAAAATATTTAAAGTACAATAAACGTCCCTATAACAGGCAAGCAAGTTGTGGGTGTGAAACAGACCTTAAATTATTATAAAGATTGTTATCGAATAATTATAGTTAGTGGATGTGGCAAAATATGTAGGTTGAAGCTGGGACTGCATAGCCATGGGAAATACTGCATTCCTCATTAAGCTTCGGGCTATAAGACAAGTCTAAGTTAGTGAAACTTAGAGAGTGTATTGTGGAGTTTATTTCAGTGAAAAGGTTTTATATTATTAGAGACATCCTTTTTCAGTATGTCAATGTGACAGCAATTTTCGAAAAATGTTTTGGTGCCTATGAACTTAAAATTGCTAAAGAATGTATTGGCTGGGGTGTATGAGTGGTAAAACTCTTGGTTTCATAACCAAAAGGTATTCAATTTGAACTTCAGGATTTTTAGAACTCTCCTGAGTCCGCCCAACTCTAATGGGTACCTAACATATATGGGGAAGAATAGGTGGTGCTGGCCACATGACACGCTCATTAACCCTCAGCTTTACACCATTTGCCCCCATAGGTGAAAGGTCTGAAAGGGATACCTTTACTTTAAGAAATGAATTAGTGTATTTATTTAAAGTGATAAGAAAAGATGTAGTTATTTTGAATATGCCTCAAGATTGGTTGTTATCTGATATCATAAAAAATGTGCACTGTTTAGATAAAAGTTAAGTGAACTGTTATGGCATTTCACAACTTACAACTTTAAACTATATCAATTGTGATTTAAAGCACCATCTAAATAGTAGGCAACAATTAGAGAAATTTTATTTTTTAAATCTCAAATGAAATTTTAATTAAAAAAATCGCCTTCCATTGTTATCTACAAAAACTAATAACAATTTATATTACAAACTATTTTGAATAATGACTTCTATGTAGATTAGGATGAACAAAATTAGGTTTATACTGGTTGGCATAATCAAGATTTTTTACTTTACTTTTGAAAATAGCTAATCTGTGAGATCAAACATTAGCATGTGCTAAAAGAAATTCTATTTATGCTCAAGTTTTAAATTGAAAGACTTAAATCACTTTTCATAATAGTAATGTCTTCCATTCTGCAGATTAAGGGTGAGTGCAGTATTTCACATGACTAAGAAAACCCAGTTTTGACCTATATAGCTTTCTGCATCTATTTCAGTTATATTTCCATCTCCTGTGCCTGTCTTAACTTTCCATAATGTAAAAAAAAAAAAATGTGAACAAGAAGCACTCCCCCATTGCAACTTGTGTACAAACAGACTTTCAAACTTTAGGAAACATCACAATTGTGAGCCTAGTTTCAAGAAAAAAACAACAACACCCAAGTAAAATTATCTAATAATCACTACATTTTGCAGTTAATATGTTTTAAGTGTAACTCTATAGGAAAGTGTATACAAGTTTTTTAAAGAGAGATAACACACAAATGAGGTTGAATATAATTGAAGAATCTTACCTATTGTATATGTCTGGTATCCAGAAGTAATATAATTAACTGTGCCATCCATATTCAATGTAGGTAACAAAGGCTTCTGTTGACCAGTGCTAGTGATTACATAGATGTTGCTGCCAGCTACAATGTGGGACAGTAGGTTAGTGGTAGATGGAACAATGCTGGTACTGCCTGGACAGATTATGCGTGGGCAGCAATCTCCTGCCAGTTTTTCTAGCTTACATCCATCTGGTATTTGAGAGTATGTAGTACACCTGTAGGGAAAAATTGACAATGAAAACTTAAGATTTAAATATGATACTAATAACAGCTGGCTAGTGCATCACCAAATAACAAGGTAAGCAGGCATTGAATTGAAATATCTCAAGGAAAAACAGCAGACTTAGAAAAAGAGCAAGATAAAATGAGGGTGTCATGTAGCCAAACTGCCTTTACTTTTATACAACTAATGTCAGGTACCTATTAGAGCTGGGTGAACTCAAAAGATGCCCTAAAGATCGCAAAATGAAAAAATCCGTCTTCACCAGGATTAAAACCTGAGAACCCTGGTTTAGAAGTCAAGTGCTTTACAGACTCACAAAAGAGAGCAAGACATAAAAAACTTAAGAAAAGACACCAATACATAGGCTAAAAGACACTGACTAAATTTAATAGAGAAGTGAGACTAATGAAAAAACACCAATACATAGACTAAATCTGATAGAGAAAATGGAGTCAAAGTGAAGAAACTGTCCAAAATGGAATTCACATGTGTGGTTTTGTTGCAGCCCATTTTATCTAGGATAAACAGGAAATACCCAGTCTTCCTTGTAAATTGTTTTGTTTTACATGTTTCAAATGTTCCTTTAGAGTTGAAGATTATTTCATCCTAGCACAAAAGTCCAGCAAGAAAGTGGGGGATTGCATCTGGGAGGATTCAAACCTAGAACCATTGAGAACATTGAACAACAGTGCAGAGCATATATCATATAACCAGGCTGTAATATAATTTAATCAGATGAAGAGGTACATATTTTCTGCTTCATTAATCTGTTATTTCTGTAATTATAACATGCATGAAGAAAGCTGTTGTTAGCAAAGATTTTCCTCTTTCCTTTTAAAAATTGTTTTTTTTCTTTTTTTTTTCTAATTGAAGTTTAAATAAATGTAGAGACAATGACTTTATGCTGGATGTCATTTATAGCATCATTTATTATTATTCTGTTTACATGTATTTGTAGCGCAGTGGTTGATTGGTAAAGCACTTGGTTTCTGAACCAGGGGTCCCGCGTTCGAATCCTGGTGAAGACAGGGATTTTTAATTTATTAAAGCCATGCATGATGGACATGGCTTTTGGTTTAACAGTTTTATTATGTGTAAAACAGATTGGTCAAGAGTAATATTCACAAATCTCTAAAGCCAAGGAACACAAGAGTATTTAGTGACCAACACAACATTGAGAAATGAACCAAATTCAAGTTACAAAGACTGTTTCAATCCAAACATTCTAAACTAACAACCACTGGGTTGAGAAACCCATGTACAGGTAAGAGTGCAAGTATACCAACTCACTTGCTGTAACATCTGTAGTAACCATAATACTGAGTGTCACACACACACTGGTGTTCACAATCAGGCTCCCAGGTGTCTCCTGCCTTGTAGTGGACACCATTGTAAGTGCACCAGTCGTTAGGTCCTGCAACAAAGCCTGGATATTTCTCATTGCAAAGGTTGCAGAAAACTGGACAGTTCTCTTTCATGAATGGCTTAAAGCTTCCCTCACATGCGTCCTTGCCATACAGAGGGCATTCAGGCTTTAGATCTGTACAAGCAGGCTGCTTGGATTCATCATAAATTACTTTGTCTACAAAAACAAAGAGAAAAAACATGTACAAAGAGACAGTTTTTATTTTGTTTTTAAGAAAAATCTAGTGTCCTACACATAATGTTCTACTATAGATTCAGAAAAAAAATGATTATTATAAAAAATTGATACCTTTTGTGCACTTTACAATAGTAAAGTTCCCCTTTCAGATGATGTGAAGGTCATCTGTTTCTGTGGCCCACGGTTAACGAGGGTGTCATGTGGCCAGCACAATGAACAACCCCCTTTACTTTCCTCAACTCATGTCAGGTACCCTATAGAACTGGGTAAACCAGAGGTGCCCGAAGATCCCAGAATAAAAACCCAGTCTTCCCCAGGATTCAAACCTTGGGACCTTGGTTTGGAAGTCCAGCGCTTTACCACTCAGCCACTGTGCCTCCTATGCTTTACAGTACATGCTTAAATCAGAGCAAAAGTTGGACTCAAATGTGACATTGATGAAAATACATTTTAGACAACTTAACTCTTAAAGAAGCCCCATAACTCTATACATAAAAAGAAGTGACTATATTAGGAATAAAATACTAACTAAAGTTTCTTTCAAGAGCTAGCTGTCTCTAAGGCAGGTCAGGCCAAGTGACATATTTCTTTAATGTTTCATGAGGGCACCAGTACTATAACTTTCCCAAATGAAAGTCAAATATCCATTTCAGCTGAGCACACTCTGGATGTCATAAAATCCTTAAATAAAGAATCAATTTACACACTGAATTCAAACCTAAGAACTGTTCTGCATTAGCCAAGTAATTAGCCATTCAACTACCTAGACCCTGTTCTGATAGCTGATCACAGCTTTAAATATCATTCTAAAAAGCTTTAATTGAGGCATAATAAACAGTATGTAAGTTGAAATACTGTAGAAACAAATCACTGAAGTGTAAACATCACTTACATCCAGCAATATCAGACACTGTGCCAAATCCACTGATAGTGGCAGTGGTTGTCAGCAGTTCACACTTTGGAATTTTGCAGCAAGAGCCAGGTACACTTTCCAGGTAGCAGTTTGAGGGGAAATTTGTTGTGTTGTATTCAGGACAACTAAAAGAGGAATATTGTATAATAAAATAGGTTACCTCTAGATAGGCCCAACAATGAGGGTAACTTAAGTCATAACAAAGAAGAAAAAAAAATCTCTCTTCTAACCAGAACTATATTATTTCAAAATTGTAAGAAATGGAGCTAAAAAGGAGTTCAAAAATATTTTTTTAAAGGCCAAAATGTATTTTTTTTTTACTGTTTTTCTTTTCTCAATTTACATATACTCTGTATGACTATCCATCCATCCATCCCAGTGGCGCTACAGCCCATGGAGGGCTCTGGCCTGCTTTAACACATCCTTCCATTCAGATCTCTCTTAGGCCTTTCGTCTCCACGCCCTAACCCCAAGCTGCTTCAGATCTGCTTCCACATCCTCTATCCATCGCATTCGGGGTCTGCCTTTGGGTCACCTGCCTTTTGGTTTTTGCCTGTATAAGATTTTTGCTCCTCTGTTGTCTGACATTCTTTCAAGGTGACCTGCCCATCACAGTCTGTTCTTTTTTATTTCGTTCACTATTGGTGGGTCTTCATACAATTGATATATCTCATGGTTAGTGCATGTCCTCCACCCTGTTTCATCCTGTATGGCACCATTGATTTTCCTAAGAATACTCGTTATGACTAGCATGAAGAAATCAGAGGTTTAACTGTTTACATAAACAATGTCTTTCAGAAATTTAAACTGAAGTGAACACAACAAGCAAGTTAAATCTTGGCAAATGACAAAGTCACTTTCGAATACAGTAACTCATGAAAATTTATGCCTTTATTTAATTTTATTTACACATAGGCAAACCATGCAAGTGATGTTAAGTCTATTTATGCACCTTTTATTTCAGAATAAAGCAAGTAATATACAAATTATGTGCACAGATGCAAAGTCTACAAACTAGTCACACTTACTATGTGACATTATTAAACAGCATAAATAATAAAGTGCTGACTGTAAAAGTCAATATTTTAAGTGAAATAACATACAGGCCTTATTAAGGTTTAGTTACAATTACTACATAAACCACATACTTAATGACTTGATGTCGATAAAAATGACTATAACTAAGCCAGAAATAGAAAACCACTGTGACACAAATTGATTCTTTAAGCTTAATAACTTTAACCACAAAGCCCCAAAGAACTTGGGAAACTGTTGACTTACGTGGTTGTACAATAGATATATAATTTTAACCATAAAGTCATAAAGAACTTGAGAAATTTGACTTACGTGGCTGTACAATTGACTAAACCAGTAAAAGCGTTGACACAAAAACATTTGTTATTGCACCCATCGTCAATGAATTCATTCTGTTGGTACTGGCCACCAAGGTACTGGCAAACATCTGAATCAATCAGAAAGAGAAAAAAAAAAAAGATTTAATTATTCCAGCATTTAATATTTTATTGACTTTTCAAAACATATAAAGTTTTTTTTAAATCTTCAGTTATTACAATGCTACTGATAAGAGAGAAACTGACAATACAGTAATATGACAAGGCAAATGACAGGATAACAAAAGAAGATCAAGTTTACAGAAACAGTAATATCACATACTCAAAAAATTATCTTTACAAATTGTTATGCTCGCTAATATTAATATGTAAACCTAGATGACAAACTAAACATTTAAACATGTCATGTGCAACAAGATGATACATGTTGCCCATATTATATTAATATAAGGCAAAATAAAGTTACTGTAGAACAATAAGTTATTCCTCTCATATATGTAATAGAAGATTATTGAGCATTAAAAGTTCAAGGAACAAACTAAATCAAAGTCGCTGCTAAAGTCATAAAAATGGAAACAACCCAGTAAACATTGATAGAGCAAGACATCAAAAGATGCAAATGGGGATGGATTGGGCATACAATGTGAACAGCAGCAGACAACAGAAAAACAGGCTCTAAACTGGAACCCACAGGACAAGAGAAAGGCTGACAGAGCAAAGCAAACATGGGGGAGATTGGTAGACAAAGAAATAAAGATGGCAGGATGGACATGGACCCAACAGAGGGGAATTTCACATAACAGAGTTAGACGGTATAGCACTATTGGAGACATTTGCTCAACTGGGAGTCAAAAAGACTAAGTCAAAGTAAGTTAAGTTAAAGCCATATTAAGTAATGAGAAAAATTTTCAATGATGTCTATAAAATTAAATAATTTGTATACTATAGATGTAAAGTAATATCACAGATTTCATAAGTTCCAGCAGCAAGAGCCAGTCAAAGCTTGAGAAGTTCAAGTTCTCTTTAAAAGCCCTGGATAGAACCTATGTGGTCGTACATACTTACTTTTTAACGGAAGCTAAAGAATTTTTTTAAACATAACCTTACTTAAAATATTAGTCAAATCTGTCACAAACAAATTAAGAAAAGTAGGCTAACTCATGTATTCCAGAAGTCCTAAATTTTAATTTTTAATAAAAGTTTTTAAAGTCATAGCTGGCTTGCTCCCAGGGCAAATAAACTTTGTTTTAGTACCCTGAATTACATCTGTTTTTATGACAGGAGTAGAAGCTGTCATTTTCTGCACAAGACATCTCTTCTATCTCTGTCTCCCATGCAGTAAGATCAAACTAGTTTTATTTATAAGTACTGCTTAACTTTTCTTGGTAGTATCTCTTAGAAAACCTGAATTGAGAAAACATTGTTTGAAGAGAATGATGGAAGCTGGGATGGCTGCCTGGTTGTGCGGTTTGCGTGCTGGACTGTCGTTTGGATTTATCAATGGTCCCGGGTTCAAACCCTGCCCGCTCCCATCCCCTGTCATCCTGTGGGAGGTTTAGACTAGGAAGTAAACTATCTTCAACTCTGAAGGAACATCCGAAACATGTAAAACAAAACACTTTATTTTATTTACTATGCAATCATGCTCAAAGATTAATTATTGATTAAATTTTGTAGGCAATTCTTCCACCTGAGCTTCTTAATCTTACTCTTCATACCTATGTAAATAACACAGTGCACTGCATATTAAACATTACTGAATATTGAATCTGGAATTTGTGAGATAGGCCTCTACTTGTAGCAACACGAAAAGGAAAGGAACAATGTATTTAAGGAGCTGTAGGATGAAGAGAAGAAAAGTCAGTCAGTTAATGCGGAGGTTCAAGAGGAAGGATTTTCTGTTCTTTCAATAAGAAATTCTGAAAAACTACTGTATCTTACAAACTACATTAGAGAATGGAATGGGATGCCTGAATCAGCCAGGAAAACCAATGACTTATCAGAGTTTAAGTCATTGAATAAGATGCATGACTAGATTGACACATGAAATGCGTAGGGCGCAATAATTCTTCTTTTTTGAAGTAATGTCTTTTATATTTAGACAAAATTAGATAAGTTTCAACTAATTAAAGCAGCAGAACAAAAAAAAATTCATTGCTAAATTCTTAACAAATAAGCCACTAGGTAGCTGTTCCATTTATAAATAATGCATTTATTTTTTTTTTTTAAAAAGATGCTTGTCATGTAGAATGGAAACTAAATGACAAGGATAATATAAACTTGACTTACTCATATTATCAGGGGTCACTCCAGGAGAAACTTCAGTAAAAGTATGAAGTGTGGATTCAAAATGGCAGACAGGTTGCAAACAGCATTCCCCTTCTTTCTTCACTAAGGTACAAAATGGTGGCAAATTGTGATAAACATCACAGCTGATAGGATTTGGGGGAAAAAAAAATGAAAATGTGATTAAACATAAAATTTACACTTTAAAACAGACTTCATTTATTTTTAATGTCTAAAAAATGTTTGTAAAATGTTTTATGTTTCAGATATTCCTTCAGAGTTGAAGATAATTTCCCACAGGACGATGGGTCGGGCATGGTTTGAACCCAGGACCCTTAAGCAAAATCCCTAAATTTAGAAAGCCTTCAGTATAGAAGACTCAAAAGTCGCAATTATAAATAAAACACTAAATCATAATCTTCAAATACAAAAACAAAATCTAATAAAATACTCTGAAAGACACAAAGATAAAGGCACATTCCTCATTCCATATGCTAGGACCAATTTGTACAAATGCTCCGTTTTCCCTAGCGCTATAAGAGCATGGAATGAGTTGTCTAAGCTAGCCAGAAAAACCAGAGACTTAGCAGAATTTCGGTCATTGGTTAATATGCATGACTAAATGCATGACTAAATGCATGACGCGTAGGGCATAATCATCATCTTTTTTGAAGCAATGTCTATATTATATAAGATAAGAAAAGATAAGGACCATCGATAAATCAGAAAAACATTCCAGCGCACAAATCACATGATAAGGCAGTCATCAACCCATACTTGAAAAGACAATGAAATTATAGTATCTACCACTCTTTATATATTCTTATGTATAAATTCATCCCTAATTCCAACTGAGAATATTTCTAAACAGAGGTCTTTAATCACCACCAAAACATCTAGATCAATTATCACTTTTTAACAATTCTCCTAAAATAATGACAAAATAACTGCATTTCATCTTAATCACAGATGGTCTTATAAGTCATTAGACATTACTTCAAAAAAAGAAGATTATGACATCCTAAATGTATCCATGTGTTAATATTTCAGTCTTTTTTTTGTAACCACTATGATAATTAAATTGCTTTCATTTATGGAGATGTCAGAGTTAAAACCTGTTTGACATTATTCAGGACAATGACAAGTTGAAGAAGCCTTATCTTCAGGACAATGACATGTGGATGAGGCCTTAAGTTCAAGAAAATAACAAGTATACATAGTGTGGTGTTATGTTCTATGAAAATTAATCAGTGAAAGATCCAGAGAAAAACTTACATGGATGAACATTCATATCTCCCATGAGCAGCATCAACACAAGTGCACTCGTAGTCACATCCATCTATCCATTTGTCTCCTTGCTCATAGATCTTAGACTTGTACATGCACTTACCATCTGCAAATTTAACATTTAAGTAATTTTAAATTAATCTATAGACACAAAATCAATACCACCTGAACTTAATTTTGATGTAAAATATGAGAACTATATGCATTACCATTTAATGAGGTTGTGACTGAGCATGGCATGAAGTTTTTGGACTTGTCTTCTCACAGAATGAATCTTACATCCAAAATGTATCAATGACTTGGAGGCTGATTTGAGGAAAATGCAAACAGCAACATCCTTATAACTTGGGACCTCAGGGCATAAGAAACCAGTGGGAAAGAAGCTGCAGACATGGCTGGTGACTGATTTCTATGGAGATAGCTTGCTGCCCAATGCACCAATTGGTGCAGGAGGATCTAAGTAATAAGTAATGTATGTTTTTTTTATTTTTAAACTAATCGCAATCAAATTGGAAAAAAAAAAAAACTTACGAAAACCAGGTGTATCTGCTTTGACATCTGCAACAAGAAAGTATTTTTTAATGTTAGACCTTTTTAAAAAAAGAATAAAGGTTTGACAAAAGAAAACAAAATAATAATGTGGACGTCGAGAATACATCAATTTATTTTGAGAAGAAATTTAAAAAAAAAAAAATTTAACTTGTTTAAATAATTATTCTTATTATGATTCTTCATTGGTAGTAAAGCTGAAATAAATAAGGTTACAAACTTACCACAGAGCCCACACATCTGAGCACATCTTTCACTGAAGAAAGAAGAGAAGGCAACACAGTCTGCAGTACTGTAGCTAGAACAGTTGCTCAATCTGTCAACACATGGAGGGGGTGTAGAGGTGACTGCTGGAATGACAGCTGCCAAATACAACGTCAAAGCCATTCGATCAATGGAGCAACTATTTATCAACTTAAAAAGACAAAAATGTGCTCTAATAGAATAGCATGTTAAATTAATATACATAAAAACACAAAAAAAGTGCTCAATTAGCATGTGAAATGAATGACTAGCTCTTACTACTGCAGTATGCACAAGATTTGGCACATGATTGCTTGGCCATGTCAACATAAGTAGCACAGAATCCACCATGATCAGTGTTGTGTTGGATATACAGATCACAGGTTGTAATCTTATCAAAACAAGTCTCCAGCTCTGGGTCTAGATAGAGAAATAAGCATATTGATTACAACCTTTGAGTCTATTAACAACAATTTTGTAATAAGGTTACGGAATTTTATTCTAAATTAATATTGTTTACTTTTGACCAAACCCACAGCAGAGTTGCACAATGAGCTGAGTTACCTTGTGTTGTAGCAGGAGGAGGTGTAGATACAGGGGCTGAGGAAAAGATTTTGAAAATTAAACCTCAACAAATCATTTGCTTTACAGTGGATTATACATAATGATGTCCTACAAAAGGATACTGAAGTTAACATAATGCTTGTGGATCTTCGCAATAACTCTATTTAAAACCTTATTTATAATACTTAGTAAATACCTAGAAATCAATTGTTTTTGCTTTTGTTTTACAAGTATCATTTTCCTTCAAAAATAAAGATTTTTTTTTTCCAAAACTTCTTGTATGTGAAGAAGTCCCAATAAAGAATAGTCAATAGGGGAAAATATGTTTTTTTTTTTTAGTTAATGTAATAATTTTAGATCTATGGAATAGTTCTACTAAAAACCTAATTTTTATAATATTTTGAAATACCTAGAAATCAGTATTATTAGCTTTGATTGAAAAGTTTTGGATTCCTTCAGAAATGATTATTATTTCATACTAACCAAACTTCCTGTGGGATCACCAGGGATATATGACAGTGATCTGGGTTCTAACTCTAACTCAAGACTATCAATCCAAAGCACATAATATCCTCTTTAAAACTAAAGATACGGGTAGCTACATATTGTAACATAGATTTACCTTGACAAGTGGCATTCAGTATAGGTGTAATTAAATGTGTCAGATCATTAAAACTGGAGGCTTTATAAACAAATTTTGTATCATCTAAAATAGAAGTATTGAAATGTAGTTTTATTTATTTAATAATTTTTTTTTAGTTACATTCAGTAAGACAACAACATGACATTAAAATGAAATATACTCAGAAAAAAAATCTGTTTTAAATAAAAAGGCTAATTGAAGCAAAACTAAACTGTTCTATATATATACTATTTATAATACTTCTGTTGTTCACAAAACACAGCTGCTGTGTATCAAGGATTGGCCTCTTTAGCCACACAAGAGTTGCAAATGGAAAAGATAGTCTCTCGAGATGTAAAATGCCACACAGGTTGTTCAAATGTTCACAATAAATACCAATTTTTCATCCAGGGGACTCTGAGACTACGATAATATGGTGGCACATGTTAAAGCTTATTCATACACAAAAGTTCTGAATCTTTTCTGGAAAACAGTAATGCAGATACTGAAGCAGGTTATTTTCTATCACACGTCTTTTACTTATGTCTTGTATCAAAGTGCATTACAAAACACCATGTATCAATGTGCATTTCAAGGAACTATGTATCAATATGCATCACAGGCTACAGTCTCCCAGGTAGGGCATTGGAGGAGTATACATTTTCAAGTCAGAATTTTCTCAGAATAACAATCATGATCAGCACTGACTTTCAAAATAACTTAATAACTAATATAATAACTAATTTTTCATTTAAATGTAATAAAAATATTACCTAAACCATCAGAAAAGAAAACCAAAAATTATAGCTTACAAATCACATTTAAATGAAATTCATTAAAGAAATATTACCAGCAATATCCTCAAGTTCTTTTTGATTGATCTGACTTCCAATGCCAACAGTTATGATAGTGATGCCATTTTGTCTTGTTAACAGAGCTTCATTTATAGCTGCAGAGTGATGTGTTGCAGCCCCATCTGTACAATCAAATAGCTTAGTATAAAAAGGCATCAACATAACAACACAACTTCAGATGGAAAAAGATAACTACATTTTATAACATGAATAAAAAGAGAATCTTGTGCATTTATTACCTGTGAGGAGAAGGATTATTCTTGGAACATCGAGTCTGGCACCCATTGCATTAGTAAACACTTGATTTCTTATATAACTTAAAGCCTGCCCAGTCTCTGTAGTTCCATGCATATATTGAATCTTATCTATAGCTTGCAAGATGGTTAATCTAAATGGAAATATCATCACATAAAAAATTAACACTGTTTCTTTAAAACAAAATTATCAATCAGCATATTAATAAACCACCCACATGAGCTGAACAGACAGAGAGTTTCCCTGACCAATGCCACATGATCAAGCAGTCAAAATGACCTCTCTACTGAGAAAGAGATGAGGAAATTATACAGAGTATACACAGTAGTAGCCCAAGACCGGACAGTTTAGAGAAAGACTGTGTGTAATGGTACAAACTTCATTGAGAGCAAAAGAAACGAAGAGAAAGCAAAAGAAAGGACAGATGCATATACATACATGAACTGTGTCAAACTCTGCCGCTCCAGAATTGGCTTGATCAGCCACTCCAGATTCTGCCCTATCTCAAGACAAAACCAAAGCCAGTGACTCATCTGAGCGCATCCATTGTGTTCCGAGACAGAAGAAGCCATTTATATAAATAGTATACACAAAAATGAACCAGTTCTCACCCTAGCTTCAAGAAAGTAAAAATTATCTTAACATGACCAACACATATTTTTTTTTGCATCTGAACAGGACTAAACAGAATGACAGCACATGCTTTGGAAGCTGAAAATCAGATTCTAGCTGCAGAGAATGCTAACCACATCTATAATTTACTGAGAGGCCAGAACAAGACACTGGCCTTAAAACACCCAATAAAGGGCTGGTTATCTAAACCCTTCAACCAGATGATGATCCAGAAGAAGAAGCTCTTCAGTACAAATCTATGAAATTACTATTGTTTTAACTAAACTTTGACTTATGAGATATACCTGTGTTTAAAGCTGAGCTTAACGCTACAAACATAAATTCAAAACTAAAAAATAAAATGCTTCACAATCCCATGAGTCATAGTTCTTTTATGAATGACAAAGTGTAGAACTTAGTGCCTCTGTGGATTGAATATTTTATAGTCATTTTAAAGCTTTCAGAGTCTTTGCCATGTGAAGGACTTCCAAACTGAGTCTTCTGATAAAGTACCAAGGCTGTCAGAGATTACTCATGACTGCCGTTTACATTCAGCATGAAATCAAATCATCTGTATTGATAGGAAGCATGGTTGAGAGGCTAAATACTCTTGACTTGGCTACCTATAAGTTTGACACCTGACTCGAGCAGAGCTCTTTTTACTGAGCGCCTAAAGGCAGCACGGAAAACCTTCTCCCAGATACCCCCACACACACACTGATCCACAAATGAGATTCCATTAAGCTGGTATGTGAAATTTTATATAAGATAGGATAAGATAAGATAATTGTTATTGATCCAATCAAATAGAAATTCAGTTTGATTACAATTGACAACCTCAGCGTAACTACTGTACAATAACAATATAGATGAAAAATTGGAACAACATTCACACACGAAACACAAACACATTCACAACCAGTGCTTTATGAATTTGACTTTATGTACTTCTCGATGACGACAGATGATCTTGTAACACTCTGACCAAAAGTGGGATAAAGGAGTTTTTAAATCTTTCTGTTTTAGTCCTAATGGAAAGGAGACAACCACTTTGTCCAGATCTTATGTAACAGTGGTTTAATCGGTGCAGGTTGTCTTGTTTAGGCATCTTTCATGAAAAGGCTCTTCAAGAAATGGTAGCTGTGTTTGAGTGATATACAATGCTTTTTTAATTAGTCTATTTGGTCTAAGTCTTTGTGCCAATGAAGTATTACCATACCAGCAGGTGATGGCAAAGTTAATTAGACTGCTGATGGTTGCTGTTTAGAAAAGTTTAATTATTGTTTTATATTATTGTATATTTATATATTAATTTTCTATAATCTATTTATCATTAGACCAATATTTGTAACCATTTTCCTGCTTCATATTTATTTTATATTATTTTTGTATCCATTGCAAGACTTTCAGACTCCAAATTAAATTTTTGCTACTTGCCTGTCATAGAATTTGTTTAACGGAAACTCCAAAGATGTCTTGCCACTGAACTGTACAAAGCCCACATGAACTCCATTCTGACCAACAGGAAGATGTGAAACAAGAGTTTTCAAATTTTCTTTAGCTGTCACAAAGTTGTTTGATGTCACACTTGTAGACCCATCCAAACAGATGACAATGTCAGCTCTAGAGAGACAGTCTAGTCCAAAAAATGTTATGAGGTAATAAAAGTTTTTTTTTTTTTTTTTTTTTACACATTTCTAACCATATATTGAACATTATATACAAATACTACTTTAAAAAGGAAGATTATTTTATAATAATATATATAATAATATATAAGGTCAGTTCTGTCGAGATTTCACAATATGTTTCTATATACTATATGAATTGATTATTTTCAAACCTAAATTTAACTCTGAGTACTGTAATATATGCCTAATCTGGGTCTGTAGAGTTTGTGTTTGATCAGAAGATATAGTGCTTTTCTGTACACTAGTTATTAACAGACTTACAGATCAAGACATTTACAATAAAAATAATAAATCAGCTGGTGTAGATCAAATATAAATGTTTAATTTAGAACAGGAAAAATCTAGTCTCAGTCACTTTAACAATGATGATGATCGTATGAAAACCTAGCCTCAACTGTCTATTTATATAGATGTAAGCTAAGGTTTGCATTAATGTTGTCACAATTGCGTGTTCACTAGCAGTAACCTAAAGTACACATAACCAATAGTCAAAATGTACTTGAGTGTGTTGATCTAAATTTTATATTGATTATACTTTACATAGTAGATTTACATATTAAATAAAGAGTAAACTTGCCACCACGGACAGCTAAAAACTGCTGAACTATGGTGGCATATATTTTTAAAATCTAACACAAAGCAAATATAAAAAATAAAAAGATCTTAAAAAGACCTAGCAGCTTCATCAAGGTCACAGGTTCAGTAAAATATCAAGGTCACAGCTGCATCATGGAAGCCATGTAAAATTCTAAAATTTGTATGATCTTTGGATTAACAATCACTTTACTACTTGTAGGTCAAAAATGTATGTATTAAACAGTAACTTTACTGTAGGCCTAATTTAAATAACATTGAGCAGAGGGTTTACAGGAGTGTGTGACATCTCTTTTTTTTTTTTTGATTCCTTAAAATATATATAAACCTTTTTTTTTTCATTTTGAGAGCAACCTAGCAAGATTAAAGATTTTACTTAATAGTATTAGTCAATCACAGATATTAAAATCCTATAAAATCATAGAATTAATATCTTAATACAAAAAAACCTACTCAGTGTCACTTGCGGAAGTTCATTTACTGTCTTTGGAGCCTCTGAAAATGGTACAGAAATACAACACAAGTTTTTATAATACACCCCTGTTACAAGACAATTTGAATAACTTTACCAGTTACCTTGTGTTACTAATCAAGGAATGAAGCCAATGATCAATGATACTTTCATGTGTAGTCAAAGGGAATGAAGCCCATGGTTCCAGATAATTAAATTATAGCTTTTAGATAGTGTTACTCTTTAATGCTTATAGCATGCTCAGAGCGCTATGGTCCAATCTCATTTATGGACCAGTGGGAGTGAAGGGTTATCTGGGAGAAGGTTTTCTGTGCTGCCTTTAGGTGCTCAGTTAATACAACTTTGCCCGAGTCAGGTGTTGAACCTCGAGCCCCTTCATAGGTAGCCAAACCAAGCTAAAATCAAGCATACTTAGCCTCTCGACCACGCTTTCATGTATGGTCAAAATCATAAGAACAAAATCCTGTTCTAGTAACTATAAGTGCTAGAATAAGGCTTTGAATTCCATTTAGAATTCTTAATTTTTACTGCCTGGATTCTTCTTCTTCTTTGTTCTCATTTTACGTGTCAGAGGGTTCAGATCAGTAATCCTATATCTGAGATGAACAGCGCACTGATTTCCAGATCAGGCAGTTCTGCATGGATATTCTATTAAATGTATTAAGATAACGACTCTTTTAAATGTGGACAATTTACATTATCCATAAGCCCAAGAAAATGTGTGAAAAACTGACATTACTTTAATAAAATAATTTAAGTAATCCATATTTACTTTAGGAGCAAGTGGTTACTGCTTTAACTATTTAAATAATGCTGTTTTATTTATGGCATTGTTTTGTGTATCATTATTACTCGAATTAGATCTGACAAATGAAATATTAAAATTAAACTTAACATTTATTTCTATATAACAAATTTATTAAAGAAATGAAAAATCATCAACATAAGCATATACTAAAAAAAAAAACAACCAAACTTTTTACTTTTAATGAAAAAGAACACAAAAATGTATGAAACTGAATATCAATTAAAAAAAAACTTGTATGAAATGAGAAAAAAATTACCATTTATTATTCGCTGTGCAAGAAGACTGGCCAGAGCATCATCCAACAAAAAGAAATATGCCACCGGCAGACTATAACGCGATGGAGGTATATCAGCATACTGTGATAGAATGCTCTGTGTCCAGCCATCCCCCACCGCAACATTGTACACAATCAAACCCCTCTCTATGGCTATTTTAACCTGGCTTGCATGACTACTGGGATCCAAACCAGGACCAGCACCAACGTGTACAATAATCTGGAACAATCAGATATTAAAAAGAAATCACAAGTTCATAAAATAATTAAATCTTTTGATTGAAAAACTATACAAATTAGCATATTAGGCCAATGTGTAACATTTTTTTCTCATTATATTTTTTCTTAAATTATAATTAACAGTCCTTAGTCCAAAACACTGACATATATCAGTAGTGTATCAGTAAAGAGTTAATTTGGAGAAAATGAAGCAAGGCAGCAGTTTTATAATTTTATATCCAAATGACAATAGAACATCTTTTCTACAGCATCTGCAAAAGTTGATTTATTAAGTTGTTAAGCGTACACAAATGTATGTTTTTATGTCAAGACAACTTAGTTTTGATATACGCAGGTCCTGTAACCTGATTGCTAACTTAATCACTTACCAATCTAATGATAAGCTACATTTTAAAAAAGCTATATGATAATGTTTGTACACTTTTTAGTTCAACATAACGAAATTTTCTAGGCTCTTTCCTTTTTTTATCAGAATTTTATTTTTTATTTATAGATAGCATCATTGAAGTTTAATTTAGAGTCTTTTACATTGTTTAGTTAACAGTGAAAGTTCACAAATGAATTTTAATTTAGTCTGTGTTAAATTAACCCTTTTAATGCTGGTCAATTGTTTTCTAGAAACATCTTTATCATCAACACCACCAACAATTTGCCATGAAGTGTCACCCTATCATCATGTTTATCAGTGCAACAAAACTATACTGTATCTTTGAAAAATTTGTGTTCAAAAGGAACCCAATTGAGTGTTTCAATACATTACCTGCCGTGTTCCTGGTCTTCCACCATTAGCTGGCAAGAATCCTTCCTGGGTGGCTAATTTTAAAGCTTCTGTAGCATCCCCAGGAGCATTGTAGTGCGTTATAGAACTGATGGCACTGTCCACCTGCAAAGTAAATGTTTAGAAACACCACATGATGCATATTATTATATCGCAAAAGGTCAAATTTTTTAAAATTTCAATCACCAGATGTCATTTTGGTAAATATTTGCTATTTTCTCCAATATTAAGTTCTGAGTGCATTGATCTTCTACAACAGAGCCTACATTACATTTTTAAAACTCTTGTACCTTATATCATTTAAATAATTTAAAAGTTCCCTTTTTAGACCTTGCAATCTACATGGCAGATGATGTAAAGGTCATCTGTTTCTGTGGCCAATGGTTAATGACCACAATGACCAATTGCCTTTACTTTTCCCCAACTATCTTCAGGTACCTATTAGAGCTGGATGGACTCAGAGGTGCCATAAAGATCACAAAATTCAAAATCTACGTCTTCACAGTAATTCAAACCCAGGACCCAGGCTCAGAAGCCAAGCACTTTACCACTCAGCCACCGTGCCTTCAAATTATTGTTTACTTAAATGTAAATATTTTTCTTTTTTTTACCAAAAATGTTTTTATGTGATATGCGGTATAGTTTTTTATTTTTATTTTACATAAATGTTTCAAAGTTGATTCTCAAGAAATAAAATATAAATATTGATGTGTTGCAATTAAACTTCTAGAATAAATTGCAAAAGTAAGTCCATTACATTTTTGAAGAAGAATAGGTTATTGCCTTTTAAAAAAATATTAATGCAAAGAACTCATAGCACCAATGAAATGAGATAGTTGGTCGAAGGTTGTAAATGAGTTTGATGTGTTATATCTATCCACGTCCACTCCATCCACAATATAGATGGCCTATACATATAGTCTAAAACAATACTGGTATGTATTTAAACTAATTAAAAATGTTACTCTTGTACAATGGAAGTGTGGTGGCTGAGTGGTTAAGCGCTTGGCTTCTGAACCTGAGGTCCTGAATTTGAATCTTTGTGAAGACTGGGATTTTGAATTTCTGGATTTTTAGGGTGCCCCTGAGTCCACCCAACTCTAACAGGTAGGCCTACCTGACTTTAGTTGGGGAAAGTAAAGACATTTGGTCATTACTTTACTTAACTCTTATACAATGAAATTATGATCAAATTTTATTAAAAATGTCCTATATTACAAAAAAATACATCCTTCTAAATAATAATGTACCTATATATATTTTATTATTTTAAGCTTTAAAGTTTCTACTTTAAATTAATTCATCAAGTTTATAATTAGGACAGAGGATCTATAACTTAACATACCTGAGCTAGGTTGACAGAATTGATAAGTTTAGACTCCACATGAACCCCATTACCATAGGATATGACACCAATGCGAAAGTCTGTAAGACTGACATTCCAATGTGAAACCAAAGCTCGTACAAAACTTTTGATCTGGTGGAACTTAGCCAAGGCTACTCTGTCACTGCTGTCTATCACAAAAATAATGTCTGCTGTTCCATCTGGTAAAAACAAAACAACAACAGCATTTCTTATAGATCTAGATAGACTCTAGATAGCAGTGGCGTAGCTTGGGATTTGGGGGTCCGGGCGGATTGACCTCTTTTGGGGTCCCTGTAATTTGACATTCGACATCATGGCATGGGATAATGAAGTAATATTTAATGTAAAAACAAATTTCGGACACTCGTTTGGGGGACACCTTTAATTTTCAAACTTGAACACCCCCATTCCGCACACCCTAGCGACACAACGGCTAGATTTAGATATATTATCTAGATCTACTTAGAAATGGCTAAAAAAACAAACACTCCATGGTGGGTTTCGAGCCCATCTTGTAAAGTTCGATTCCGGTTCGGTTAAATTTAAGTTCGAGTTGAGTGCGATTTGTTAACGATTATAATCTATTGTAGTTAGGGTTCGGTTCGGTTTTATGAAATTAGACACGAGCAAAACTAAGTAACAATTATATAAGGTTCTATTTTTCAATTAAAAGAATTAATCCTAATTAGTTTAAACATGGTTTGGTATAAACACCTGAACTTAAAATTTACATAAATAAATATTAAATATAAAACACAAATATTTTGCAACATACTTGCTATTGCTACTTCAAATAATTAAATGGCTGCAGTCGATGTACACAAAATATTCGAAGACATGAAATGACGTTAACACGGATAATTGCCGCTTAAGTAGTCTAATGTAAGTCAAACAATCAGGGCTGCATGTCATTGTCAATCCATACGCTCAAAAATACCCATTTCACTGGCAGTAGGCCTACTTGTGGGGCAGGAAGCGCCAACAACTTTTTAGCGATAGATGTTAGCGTTTTAAAGGTTAATCAAGAATGTTCAGAATATGGCTCAGAGTCATTCTTTTTCCAAAATTGAAATGCTTTTCGCAGTCAGTCAGGAGCAGGAACAAGTTTTTACAAAGCTTATATCAACTCACTCTGTCTGTCCGTCTGTCTGTCTGGTAAAAGTTGAACATGTTTTTCTCCCATTTTTAATTCTCGGATCAAGTTAAAACTTTGGAAAATTATTCATTAAAACTGACAAGACAGGAATCAATCAAAATATTAAGCGATTAGTTAATTAATTATTGGTGATTAATTATTTTGTTTGATTTTGAAATAATGCAAATAAATAAATAAATGTTACTTAATGAGAGATGTGGATATATTATGGATTTAGTCTCCTTATTACATTTTGATACGTTTTCTCTCGAGCTTCAATACTGAGATTAGAATAATCTCCTGAAACTATAGCTGTGTCATTAGCGAATTTAATTAATGAGCCATAGATGCTTAAATTACGTCATTAGTGTAAAGAGTGTACAGTAACCTATTTGAGAAAAAAAATATAGAAGTGAAGCTAGGTGCTGAAACAAATGATGATACTTACATATTAAACATAAATAATCAGCAGCACTACTTTCTCTCATTTAAAAAACTTAGTGCCTGGTGCTGCTGTTTATTTATGTTTAATATGTAAGTATTTGAGAAAGTACATAACCTTGTGGAGCACCCATACATAGTACTCGAGTTGAAGATTTGGTGTTGTTGACTTTAACAAACTGGGGGCGTTGGGTTAAAAAGTTTAGAACCCATGCTAGTACGTAAGGGTTGACATTTAAGTTACTCTGTTTGTTGATCATTAGATGTGGCTGTATGGTATTGAAAGCCGAGGAGAAATCTACGAAGAGCACTCTGCATACGATTTGGGTGTATCGAGATGCTTATAAAGCTGGTTTAAACGCATCAAATTACAACATCAGTTCCTCTAGCTGCTTTATGATCAAATTGGTGAGGGCAGAGAGTATTATTGACTTATACCAAGTTGTTGAAGGAAATATATATTTCGAAGTGTTTTATCTTATCTTATCTTATATAATACAGACGTTACTTCAAAAAAGAAGATGATTACGTCCTACGCGTCATGCATTTAGTCATGCATATTAACCAATGACTTAAATTCTGCCAAGTCACTGGTTTTTCTGGCTAGCTCAGGCAACCCATTCCATGCTCTAATAGCACTAGGAAAGAAGGAGTATTTGTACAAATTTGTCCTAGCATATGGGACGAGGGATGTGCCTTTATTTTTGTGTCTTTCAGTTTTATAACTATATTATTGGCGTTAGTGTTACTGGAAGGAAACCATTTGCTCTATTTTTGGTACTGGTACAATTTCTGAAGTTTTTCAGATATGTGGAATTAGTCAAGATTGTAGCGAGTAGTTAAAGATGTGAGAGAAGATATTTGTTCGGCACATGGCTTGATCAGCTTGCCGCTTATTTTATCGGCTCCATAAGTCTTTCAGAATTTCAGAAGCGCAGTACGTAGGAATTAAAACCCTTGGCGCACGGCTCTTCATCGGATCTCGCTGGGTCACCGCCCCTTGCTGACTGAAGGGGAAACGTTCCGTCTCATTAATAGGGCCTACTTGATATCTCAAGAAAGGAGAAAAATAACACTTTTCCGATTAAAATAATAATCATGTCATTAACTTCAACAAGCCTAGGTTGTACGCTTTTACCAGTCATTAAATTAACTTCGGTTATGAAGGAACGTCTAGGCAGTAGCCTACAATCAGTAGGCCTATACAACTCAGTATACGCAGTTTTCCCAAACTGTTTTCCGCGGAACCATAGCTTAGTGTTCCGCGAGAACGGTATAGGACTGCTGGAATAATTAGCTAGTAAGCTACCACGTAAATTAATCTCTCTAATAAAAATTAAGCAAAGTGTTCCGTTTACATTGAGTGTGTGAAGTATTCTGTTAAGGAAAAAGTTTAGGAAACACTGATTTAATTTATCAACACCGCTCATCCCTTCCGTTATTTGCAATTAATGAAAGAGCAAAATATTATTGCCCGGGCGTTTTCTTTTGGTTTCCCTCCCTTCTTATCGTCGATAGAAACATGTAGGAAAATGATTATTTCATTAAATCTACACACGTTCAATGGTACTCACAAGTATCCGACGCTGCAAAGGAAAAGCAACAAAATCCTAAGCAAAACAAAATCAAAAACGTCATTGTGTGAAGCTACTTAAAATGCATTTGTCTGAAAGACTATTTTATTTGAGGTCGAACTATATCTGCAGACTTCTTCGTTTCTGACCTGCGCAGAAAATTTGGTTTAAAAAAAAAAGTGAATTGATTAAGCATCTATAACTCGATACTTAGCCTAGAATACCATTGTTTTAATATAATCTCAAATCTTTCATTTTGACCTTTCCTGAATATATTTGGAACAAGAACGCCTATCTCTGAGCTGTAAATACATGATGACCTGAGGTCATGTAAAAGGGGGCAATGCTAATTATGATAATAAAGGGCTATCACAGTAGCTATTTATAAACAGTTGTTTGCGGTAGACATCTATTTACCCAGAGTCCTCATCTTGAGACGGCTTCAACAGTCTGTAGATGAAAGGCTCAGAGAAGAACAAGCAGGTTTCCGAAGAGGCAGATCATGTACAGAGCAGATTTTCGTTCTACGAAATATCATAGAACAAAGTCTTGAGTACCAACAACGGCTAACGATCAGTTTCGTGGACTTCAAAAAAGCGTTTGATAGTGTCCACCGAGAATCACTATGGAAAATAGTTAGAGAATACGGTATCCCAGAAAAATTCGTCCAGATCCTACGACACCTTTACAGTCAATCTAGTTGCTGCATTAAAACAGAAGAGGGAACAACAGAGTTTTTACAATCGAGACAGGTGTGAGACAGGGGTGCATCTTATCTCCCTTCCTTTTCCTCCTAGCCATCGACTACATAATGAGGAGAGCAATGAACCAGACTGCCTTTGGTATTCCATGGCATGAACAGCTCCGATTGACGGACTTGGACTTTGCTGATGATGTTGCACTACTCGGGGCTACAAATAAATGCATTCAAGAAATGACGGAGAGCCTAGACAGAGAGGCACCCAAAATTGGCCTCCGCATAAACTTGGATAAGACTAAAATTATGCGAGTGGGATATAAGGCAAAGGGTGTCCCCGTCAGACTTGGCGAGTCAAAGCTTGAAGAGGTGGACAAGTTCACGTACCTTGGCAGCATCATAACAAATGATGGAGATGCTTACCATGATGTAGAGTGCCGAATAGGAAAGGCAGGGAGCATTTTCCAAAGGCTGCAGCCTATTTGGACTACCCAAGCCATTGGACTCGAGACAAAAATACACCTTCTCAACACAATCGTCATTCCAACTGCTACATATGCATGTGAGACGTGGAAGTCATCTGTCAAAATTGAGAAAAGACTAAATGTGGCTCAACAGAGATGGCTGAGACGGATTTTGGGAGTCAGTTACACAGATCAGGTCTCAAACAAGGAAATCCTATGCCGAACTGGGAGTCGAACACTTGGTGAGGTTGTGACTGAGCGTCGCATGAGGTTTGCGGGACATGTTCTACGTCAAAATGAATTACGCACACCAAGAGTTGCGATAACATGGAAGCCAAAACAAGGAAAGCGCAAACAGGGACGCCCTCGTATTACTTTGCGACACACCTTCATGGAGGACCTCAAAACAGTGGACACCAGGTGGGAGGAGGCTTCAGACATTGCCAGTGACAGATCTTTATGAAGACAGCTTGCCGCCCAATGCGCCGAACGGCGCGGGAGGACCTAAGTCTAAGTCTAAGTCCTCATCTTCACCTATCCTTTAGTCTGTTGGAGCAGCACACACGATTTGTCGACCGTCATTCTCCATTCCTCTCTGTCTTTTGCCTTGAATAGAACTTCTTTCAATTGCAAGCCAGTCCATTCTTTTATGTTGTCTTTCTTCCCATCGGTTTCTCTGCCTCTTATTTTTTTGTCCTGTTACTGTTCCCTGAAGGAACGTTTTAGCGATGTTTAAAATAACTAGCGCGGAAGGTAGGGGCGACAATTGGTCATGAAGAGCAAAACATTATTGCAATGGTGTTTAATATACTGGTTTGAATTGTGACACTTGAATTTTCATTATAAGAAATCACATTTGGTAAATCATCGTATAGTCCAGAAATTGAACTTCCTTGGATAACAATAATTTCTTTTAATTTATTTTCAACATTTCCTAATCATCATTGTTGATGATAGAATTAGATTTAAGAAAAAAAGCTTTTATACACCAAAAAATAAAAGATTGACAACAGCGACATAGCCAGCAGACTAAAATTATATCAGTCCAGGGTGTGAATTGTAAAGCATTATTTTAAAAAAATTCTCTTGCTGTCTGCTACAGTCATAGAAAGATATTAACCCTTATCTATGATAACTTATTACCAAGGGGAAAAAATTGTGTGCATGATTTCTAAATGTTTTTTTTTTAAACAACTTCAACTATTTTCAAAATCCCTTCATTAAAAATGTTAGGTCTAGATCTGCTTAATTTAAAATTAGAGACGTGAAATTGTTGAACAGGGCATAGTTGGATTGTGAATGGTATTTTGCTAAAAAAAATATCAAATCACAAACAATAACAATTCATATATTGACATTTTTTACCTCACATGATCACACAACTTTTTGACTCCGTCTTCACCCTTCCCCCATTTTAAGTAAATTGTTGGCACAGCCAATTTTGACATCTCTGTCTAGGACTACAAAGTGTTTTATTTATATTTGTAATCTTAAATACATTTGTTATCGTTTGTTATGTATATAATTTGTCACAGGTGTTGAGAAACACACGACCAATTCTGATACATTCCTCTTAAGGTGAAAAACTAAGCGCAAATAGAATTTGGGTCTACAATAAAAAGCCAAATAGTGACGAGACGTCCAAAATTTTCACATTTTTTTGTAGTGTTAAAAAATCTCCATGTCCAGTCTAGATATAGTATAGGCCTATACAAGTCTATGGGTGGGACACTTCTCTTGTGAAAAGAAACATGATTTCAAAGCAGGATATAATCTAAATAGTCTCTCCACCAAGGGCTTTAGAGCTAACATCCTGGTCTTTCCATAGCCCACATTCCTCGTCCCATATGCTAGGACAAATTTGTACAAATACTCCTTCTTCCCTAGTGCTATCAGAGCATGGAATGGGTTGCCTGAGCTAACCAGAAAAACCAGTGACTTGGTAGAATTTAAGTCATTGGTTAATATGCATGACTAAATGCATGACGCGTAGGACGTAATCATCTTTTTTGAAGTAACGTCTTTATTATATAAGATAAGATAATTCTGCTATATTATAAATTGCCAATATTAAAAAAAAAAAAATTTCCTGCGAAGGGTGGAACAAAGAATTGCATGCGAAACATTTTCACTTTATAGTGGCCTCGAAGCATCCGTGAACGCTGTAAAAAAACTGGGCATCACTTAACCTGCCTGTTTACTTTTGTTCTATCAGTGTTTTTTTTAATCCACATGTGAACAACAGTTCTCACATCACACTCCACTGTGGTTGATCTCTTGCCCTCTTTGTAAACGGAAACTCTGCCTGTAGGTCCCTATGAACTTCTATGTTCGTTTTGTCTACGACATTTCTTACCCTGTCATCGACTTGAGCAGAAAGGAAAGCCAAGCCTGGGAATACTGTAAGCTGGAATTGATTAAGAGAATCAACGACAACACGTCAAAAGAAAACCGTGCTGACGTCAGTTTCTAAAAATAAAAGCACTATCCGTGCCTCTAACACAGGAGTCTGCTAAGCAGCGAAAAGGAAATAGACCAAGAAGAAAAAACCCAAAGGCGATACTTTTTAAGTTATTTGTCCAAAGATTAAACCAAGGTTTTAAAATAAAAGCGTGATATTGTTCGACTTTTTTTTTTTTTTATGAAAGCGGGACAATGGCCGTCCCGCCCGGACATTTTATGAAAAGAGTGACAGATTGTCCAAAGCGAGACTGCCACGCCTAAATCGGGACGTCTGCTCACCTTACTTATATGCGCTCACTCAATCTGTCTGGTAAAAAGCTTGTACACGTCATTTTTTCCCACACCCAATCTCGGATCAAGCTGAAAGTTTAAACAATTAGGCCTACTAGTACCTGACAATACAAGAATAAATAAAAAAAAAACAATTTGTAAATTAACTATTAGTAATTGAGTATTTTGTATGGTATCAACCAAGGAAAATAAATTGTACTTGACAGAGGTGGTATAAGTTGAATTACTCCCATTGAGGAGGCTTGAGCCCGAGTTTTAATTTTTTAAATACATTTAAAAAGCGATCACGGTAACATTCAAATTTAATACATTTGTTATGTTTTTCTAGTGTACGGTATTATACGCATCAACCAGTGTTGCCAATAGCCTATTGTCTCCAGATATTACTTCTTGTTAAAACGTAGGACATACTTCATATCTCTTTGCCCCCTCACAACAGATCTCATGTTTTATTTTTGGCTCGATCACTTTCTCCTTGTTCTTTTTCTTTGGTGCTCATACATCTGAATTTCAGTTGACATGATGAGGCCTATTATACATAATATAATTGGAAGTATTGATTGACGAATAATTGTACTTCCACTGCTCAGAAGAAACTCATAAATTACATTCGTTCCTTCAAAAAAATAAGATGACTTACGCCTAATGTGTACTTTTATGCATTCATCTAGTTAGCATAGTTCCATGATCTAGTCGTGATTTTCGAATGTTTATATAAACTTAAAACTCTGCTTATTCATTGGTTTCCTTGGCGGATTCGGGCAAATCATTCCTTGCTCTATAATGGCACTATGCAGATTGCAGTTTTGCAAATTCGTCCTGGTCATGGACTTGTATATATTATATAAACAAGTCCATGGTTCTGTCCTTTGGAATAAGATATTTCTTTCACAAATATTTTATTCGGGTGTGCTTTAGTATTTTTAAAAATATTATCGCTATTTATTTTTTGTCTTCTGTCCTAAAGTGATTCTAAGTTTAGTGATTGTTTTAAATGTGAATATTCATTTTTTTCTGAATCTCATTTATTGAACGTCTGGTTCAGGGGGCGCTATTTGATGGGCGGAAAACATTTTTTTTATTACCGGTACATAATTTAAACAGCCAATTAGCTGCGATACAACAGATTGAAATTTATAAACCCAAAACAAGCTTTATAAAAAATGTTGAAAATTTAGTTTTTGAAAAGGAATTTTGACAATTTTTGTCCTTTTGTCAACAGACATGCATGCCTGTAATGAGTGGACCACATTATGACAGACAAGACTTTCTAATATGATGTCTTAGACCAGGGGTGGGCAAATTACGACCCGCGGGCCACATGCGGCCCGCCGGAGTGTTTTATGCGGCCCGCGGAAACCTACAGAAATCAGGTGTGCCCACAGTATATACTTATAAAAATGCAAATATATTAAAAAGGTATTGAAACTGTCATTATAAAAAGTTTCAAGCAAACGAAGACTATGCTTATTGGCTATACATCAATGCACTCAATTCAAGACACAATCTCTGATCATTATTTATTCAATGCAATGAAGAACTGTGTTAAATGTTGGGTATGCTTGGAACAAGATGGCAAGGGTGACAACTGGTGGAGCTCGATCTTTGACTGAGTAAAATGGTGGGTTTTTTAAAATACCCCAACCATAAACTTTAAACAGGAAAGTTTGCACAAAGCTACATAAATTTCAACCTCACAAGTCAAATACATATCATAATCAAACTTATTAGAGCTAGGGTGTATTAACCACGGTAGTTTCGAACAAACTAATCCAATGTATCCGCTATCTTAGCATGGGCAAGGTAAATGAGAACACTATTAAACCTGTTGCTTGAAGGACACTGACTGTGACTTTCTAATGAAGAGTGGAAGACAGATTTCATGTTTCATAATTGCCATTAGTTTTTGCATATGAAATGTAAATGGATGTTAAATCTTTTCAAACAAGACCTTCCCATTTCTACAAGCCAGCAAAAGAAAACAGGTTTTGTCATTTTCCTTTGCTGAAATTACTTCTAGTGAAATGATTAAAAGTACAACACTTATTTAGATTCCTTAATTTTGCAATTTATAAAAGCAAATTTTAGGACGTCAAGAACCGGTTTTCAATACCATTAGCTCACCATTTAGCGCAGAAGCTGATTTAGCTCCAGAGGACATAACTCTGAGCAAAGAGAATTTTCAGTCAGTACTTCCACCAGTCTTATAGGTGCCAGAAGCTGTATGTCAACACTTTAAAAAATGTGCTGCTGTTCACACTATTTGTGTACACATACATCTGTTCTTCTTTGTTCTCATTTTACATGTTAGAGGGTTCAGATCAGTAATTATATATCTGATATGAACTGCGCAGTGGTTTCCAGATCAGGCAGTTCTCCAAATAGTTTCGGCTCTATAGGAGGGCTTAGGGGCCAGAGTTCCGTTGGGGTCTCTGATTTAGTATGCATCATTGAAGGACATGGTCAGCATTCTCTGGTGATGCTCCAAAAGGGCATGTTTCGCTCGTCCCGACATTTAACTTCCGGAACATATATTATCTCATCCAGTGAACAAGCATTATATTTTGGGTGGGGGGAAACTAAAAAAGTATAATTACTGGTCGATTTTGACTGACTGTAATTTGACAGCAGTCACAAGGGCAACAACTAGTCAGCTAGTTCCACAGTTCCGGAAAAATATGCACGAGTGTAAAAAGTAAAATAATGCACATTAAGTACAACTGTATATTTGTGGGGATATTGTGATATAAACAGACAACAGCAATTTAAAAAAAAAATTTATTGATTTAAAAAATTGCTAACTCTTCTTGTAATTCCTTAACGTGGAATGTGGAAAAAAGAAACGTGAATATAATACAGTGTAACTATGAATTAAAATTAGCTAGAGTATTTCTAAGTTGAATATACATATGGGGCCCGCCATCCCCAAATTTAAAGAAATGAGGCCCTCGATCCAAAAAGGTTGCCCACCCCTGTCTTAGACAAAACTTTCAAATACGATATCTGTCAGACAAGACTTGTCCGCTGCCATCCCCTTGGTGTTTAATGATGACACAAGTTATGTTGGTGTCAGGGAAGATTGTTGGTGCCAAATGATGACATCAGCGAGCATTGTTAGTGCCAGGAATGATGACATCACAAGAAGTGCTGGTGTCAGGAATAATGGCCAAATGAAGATTGTTGGTGCCAGCAAAAAAATACCGTCAGGAGGATTGTTGATGTTAAGAATGATAGCGAAAGGATTTTTTTGGTGTCAGAAATGAGGGCATTATGATGAATGTAAAAGAGATAGGTATTTTTGGTCAACTCTTTATCAAAGCTAAGACACAAGTACAATCTCTGTACCTTATCTAACACAGAGATATAATCTAAAAAAAAAAATTACCAGAAGGACAAAATGGTAAATATGTATTAAGCTAATTAACATATTCCCAAAGAAATAGTCAACCTAAACCTTAAGTTATAAATTTCTTGAATTGAAAGTTCTAAGTGACTTATCTTCATTAATGACAGATGTTTTTGTTAAAATAGTCACACATGTGTATGTATATGAACAGGTCAAACTTTATCACTTTTATTTATGTCAGGAAAGAGACATCCCTAGCAGCAACGATGCACTGGTTAGACAACTAGCATGCTACTAAATGAATCTTTCCCAGTGAAAGAAACTTGAATCAAATTTGTTCCGTTGCTTAATTAAGACTTTAGCGTTAGCTCGACAAAATAATCTATCTTGTCAAGTATTTTTTTATTGAATGAGGGGAAAAAAGTTATAAGCAAACAAAATTTAAGCAAACACTTAAATATATATTTTTAATTGACAGTCATCAAAAGCATTTAACACAGTGATTCACATAAAAAGAACATTATAAAATTAGCGAAGATTTCATAAATTAGAAAAAAGATAAACCCATAAATTACTAATTGTTATTTTTATGTTGTGTGAATTGAACACCTGTGATTCTTGTACAACAATATTGGGCCCTGTAATATTCACACTGTTAAAAGAATTAAAATTCATCTCTGAATTGGTCCGTTATTTCAAATTTGATTTTGTCCTTGCAGTCAGCATCAGCACAGCAGTCTGGAAGAGCACAACATTTGCCAGATGCTGGAGTTGGGTAGGTGCATATGAATCTATCCAAATCTTTGTAAACAGGACAACTGAAAGAGATCAGATACTTTTTTTAAGTTAATTTTAATCTAAACTCTGATGTAACTTATTTTAAGATCTTTTATTACTGACAAACTCTTATGGGGGATGCCTATTATATATATGGCCTTGTATTTAAAGAAAACCTTTCGTATTTACTCATGCCACAACTTTTATTTATGTCAAATATCATTTGATTGGTGCTTAACTAGGTGTCTGCACCCAACATTTGCACCTGACTTTAAAAAAGACCAAGACTAATACAGGACTCATCAACATCTACTAACATTACTGCTTTTGTTTTCTTTTATTCAGTCAGCATAGCTCTTGCCACCTGAATTTAGTGGGGTAGTATACTCCTTTTCCATGTCCTGTCTATGATTCTGTTTCATTGGCCTCCTTCAATTGTAGAAAGACTATGGTTCATCTCAGAGCACACTTCCTCATGTGGCTGTGGAGCCCTTTTTTGGAGAAATACTCCTGTCCACAGATAGCGCAGGTTAAGGTGGCTTTTGCTTCGGTGGTAGAGGAGCTGGCTGTTTTTCGGATTGTGCGTTTTTCTTCCTGAGCTGAGACCCATGTACTTTCCCTGTCCATAGCTTTCTTGGTCACTGTCTCTCTCCACCTGTTGCAGTCTAGAGCTATGTCTTCCCAATTGTCAGCATTGATGTTCATTGATTTGAGGTCACGTTTTATTACATCTATGTAACGGTGGTGGGGGCGACCAGTTTTTCTTGTGCCAGTCGCAAGTTGACCATAGAGGATGACTTTCGGGATGCGCTTGTCCTCCATCCGGCTAACATGTCCAAGCCAGCGCAAACGGCGTTGTCTGAGGGCTGTAAAGATGCTGGGAATACCTGATCGTGCAAGGATATCAGTATGGCTCCAAGTGTCTCTAATTTTAGATGATTCTGATATCACAACTAAAATTAGAGACACTTGGAGCCATTCATACTGACTGCAAAACAAAATGGGGCAAAGGAGGGAGATGAGGGTATCTTGTGGCTACTGCTTAGGTAGGCAGGCTTGCACATAGTGGCAAAGACAAAAGAATTGACTTGTACTAATGCGTCTATTTCCTGCATCCTTGTCCCTTAGATTTGCATCATCTGTTATTGTTTCACTTTGCTGTCTGTACCATATGCATCAGAATAGCTGAGGCTTAAACTCATGCTTTAAATTTTTAAAGAATTTTCTACCCCATAAAATAGGATGTAGCTGAGGTTCAGACAGGGTTAGATTAAATAGAAAAGGGACAAAACTCTATGAACATAATTAAAAGTAAAGAAAAAAAAAGCAGAAAAATGTATTTGTGTCCTACATTCCTCGACACTCTCTGTAGAAGCCTTCTGGTTTCTGGGTGCATGTGCACTCGTACTGACATCCTTCTCTCCAAGATTCTCCAGGGAGGTGTGGATTTTGATTCAGGTCCAAGCAGTATTGACCTGAAAATTAGTTTAGGTTGTCATTAGTAAGTCCACAGAGAATGTAGGCAGACTGCTAATGAAAGAAGTACAGGCAATCTTACAGAGAAGTAAAAAAAATAATAATACAAATACCTTTCAATTCCCCTCCCCACAGTGAAATTAATTTTTAAATCCTTGTAAACTAAATAACATTCTGGTATGACAGTTTAATTTTTAAAAGATATAAAAAAAAATACTTTTCGTATGAACATTGCACCATAATAAGTAAAAAAAAAAAACATCTACAAATGAATGCAAAAAAAATCTTCTACCCCATAAAATAGGATGTTGCTGAGGTTCAGACAGGGTTAGATTAAATAGCAAAGGGAAAAACTCTATGGACATAATTATAAGGAAAGAAAAAAAAAAGAAAATGTATATGTATCTTACATTCTTCGACACTCATAATATTTAATGTTTTGCATGTTGAAATAAATACAATTTTTAAAAAAGTTATTACTACTTACTTTGTAAGTCAATATATTAGTATAGACCTACTCTGTCTTAAGGTTTGCATTTATGCTTTCAAGACTAATATACAGCACATATCAAACCAAGGTAATATTCTAAGAGACTTGGTGATAGTGACTGGTGAATGAGAAATATCTATGCATATAATTCTCTTAACGGCCCAACCATGCGGTACACCACAATGAAAAAGTCATGGAAAGATAACTCTTTTATTTCTGCAAGTCGGACTAGAGTTACCCCACATAACTTTTACAGTGACAGAGAGCAAGGCTCAAAAAAAAAGAGGGGTGGGGGGGGGGAGCATATGCTACGCTCATTTTACATAAAGTGAGTCACAAGTAGATAAAAGCAATATCAAACATACCTGTACAGGTACTACCCACAAGTATTGGGCAACAAGATCCTTCAACTTTGACTTCTTGACATCCAGGTGGAAGGCTAATGTACTTGGGACACCTGATTGAGGAATCAGTCATGGTAGTTTAGTTTGATCTAAGTCAACAGGAGCAATGTTTACTTGACATAGTAATGTTATGCTCTTTCTAGATACTATAACCATAACTTACAAATACAATAAAACACAACTTTCATTATCCTCACAAAGACACAAAGATAAAAGGCACTTTTGCTATTCTATCTGCTAGGGCATATTTGTACTGGTGCTCATTCCTCCTTAGTACCAATAGAGCATGGTGCAAGCTCTCAGCCAGGAAAACCAAGGACTTAGCAGAGTTTAAGTTTCTAATTAACATGCATGGCTAGATTAACACATGGATAGGCATAGATATTTCATGTCTGTAATTTATATCAATAATAAAAATAATAATAATAATAATCTTAGAGGAAATTTGTTTTACAATTGTGCATTACACATAATACATCATAAGAACAAATATATATATATATATCATAGAAAACAAAAATTAATACCACAGTTTCTGTTAAATAGTACATGTAAAATTTACAACAGTAAGTTACATTTTGTTCAAAGATTTCATTGTCAAAAGAACAAAAGAGTTTTGTGTCTTTTTGTCTTTGTGATTGTGACCTTGTCTTGTGATCTAATCATAAATACAAGGTCACAGTGATCAGTGTCTTATATCTCCTTTGTGATGGTAAAATGTTAAAGATAATATTAGACAAAATCAAAGTGATCCAGTATAATAGAGATTTTATACAAATTACATGTATAAAATAAAACAAGATTTAACCAATCAAGCAATTGTGGTGCAGATACAGCACAATGACCATTAGTTGCAGGAAGGCCTTCTACCATATTTAGAGGATTGTTAACAGGCAATAAACCAAACTTAAAAACTTAGCATAACATAACATTTGTAAGCATTCCTAAAAAGGTCAGAGATGGAGATTTCCGTGCTTTCTTTGTGAGCTTTAATTTGGAAATCAAAATTAACACTCCCTAGTTTGGAAGACAATACTTGTTTACCATTCAACTAGAGATCCCAGTAGATTCTTTAAATAATTTTGTTTTGGTCGCTTAAATTGTTCAACTTGTACATATTTACACATTTAAAACAAATAAGTCAGAAGTAAAAACTACCAGCTACTTACAAATCTTTACATTGGATTGAGACCATGGTGGCATTAACGGAATTGCAGCTGCAGTTTCTGTCACAACCTTCCTGCCAAGTCTGGCCAATATTGTGCTCCTTACCATTATACATACAGGTCTGACCTAGAGTGTAATAAAAAAAAAAAAAAAATTTTTTTAAAGAATTTTGTAATTTGTATTTGAAAGAATTTGTTATTTTAAAATTCATTGTTGAAGCCTGTTGAGAAGAGGTAAAATAGGGTTTGGATCAACTAATTCTTTGCATCACCAGACTCCCTTTTTTAACTAGTGTTTCATAGCAATATATAAAAGCCCCTATTCTTCATAGGCCTGGGCTCATTAAATTCCATAGTTGCTGCACCACTGGGGAGAAGTCCACAGATCTAACAGATTATGTAAAGAAAAAAAAAATAGACTTTAAGTTGAGAAACTATTCAGCCTCCTCTTGTTTACATATCTATGAAACTTAAACTAGCACTGTTCAGGCATGATGTCAAATCATGCTTTGTTAAACTTGGATCCACATCTTTCTGACCAATGAACTAGCTAGAACATATTCCAGATTAATTGCCAGATTATTGTTTTTATCAAACCACTCTTTTCAATACCCATAATCTACAGACTAGATAGTGCCTTAAATTGCCTTAAATTGTACTCACCTGTTGATAAAGAGGTTGGGTGGATTTCTGAAAGAAGCAACAAAAAATGTCTACAAAAATACTTTTAAAACCTGAACAATGTAAAGTGCAAACTTCAAATTTGATTTTTGTTCAACACTAAAATGTGTGAGTTTACATTTTAAATGTTATAAACCATGTTTTAAATCAAATTATCAAGTAAAGATTCTTGGAAGAAATAGTAGTCAGTGGGACCAGTGATGTCCATTAAAAAGGGAGGTTATCATTTCGTCAGCATATTAACCACTAATAATGTCCTTAATTTCAAATACCAATCAAAACACTAAAGCTTGGTGGACTTTTTAAGCCTCTTCTTCTTCTAGCCAGCTTTATTGCTGTTGAGCTGTGAGCTCTTTTGCAGACTGTGCCAAGGAAAAATTAGTGGGCTGTTTTCTTCATTTGTTCAGCACTGCCATACAGGGTGTTGGTTATGTTGGGCTGTAGTGGAAGTAGGGTCTGCCTAAGGTGGATAAGGAAGGGGCATTCAAAGAGGCTATGGTTTACGGTTTCATAAGGGTGGGCGCAGTGTCTACAATGGGGGAGTTGTGTGGAATTTATTTTATTGGAAAATTGTAGATTGTTCTTTGCGGGGGAGGAAGTTAATACTGTCCAGTTTGTTAGGCATAGTCATTTCTTTGTACATGGCTCTGCCTGTGTTTCCTGTTGCCCATTGGTTGAGCCACTCCTCTTTGTGATTGTTGACTAACATTGACCTTAGGGTGAGGTAGTTAACAGGTCTATCTGGTTGTTCCATAGATGATCCTGCCTTTGATAGCTTATCTGCCTTTTCATTTCCCATGATGCCAATGTGTTCAGGGATCCACTGTAGTGTGATATTGATATTTAATTTTTGATATCTGATGGATAATCACAATAAGAGCTGTCAACTCTGTTTGAGGTGCTGCTGTTAAGTGCTTGCATAGTGGATTGGGAGTCTGACAAACTCGAAACCATCAGCATAACAGGTAAGACCTTCAGTTCTTGGCCACCATATTACCCCCACCCCCACTAAAAAAAAGTAGTAAAACTTGGTACTAATCAAGATATCAGTAAACAGTGTAACAAACTTTATAGTTTGTATGCATACATATAGTTTATAAAACTAACAGATAGGGATACTAGCATTTTCTAAAGAGAGGGAAGAGCTACCCTAAAAATAGAGTCCATATTAACAAATCTTTATCATTTCAACTCCATTCACCTATGTTTGAAGGTAAGTTGATCTGGAGTAAGTTACAGCAAGGGAAATCAGGGTCTGGATACTGAGTGCAGTTAGCACCAATGGGGCATTGGAGATCAACACACCTAATGAAAATCAAAAACAAAAGTTTGTAAATATACTCTCTATTATGAATAAACCTGGTGTGTGTGTGTGTTTATAATAAAAACTAGGTGTTTCTGTATTGGGTTGTACTAATAAAATGATTTCTTTATTATTCATGAAGATATTTGTCTTACAATTTGTGTGTGCATTACGTACGTATCACAAAATACTAATTATAGCAAACTAAATAAATAAAAAATTATAGCTTTTATATAGCCCTACTTTCATGCTTATAGTATGCTCAGAGCACTACGGTCCAATCTCATTTGTGGACCAATGTTGAGGATGGGGGTATCTAGGAGAAGGTTTTGGGTCCTGCATTTAGGCACTCAGTAAATACAACACTGCTCAGGTCAGGCGTTGAGCCTCGAGCCCCCTTCAAAGGTAGCCAAGCAAAGTTCAAGCGTACTTAGCCTCTCGACCAAATATACAAATAGACATAAATTTACATTCACACCTGCTCCACTCAAAACATTTCTAGTGAAATGTTTATATAAGATAGTTGGATTGTATTTAGTCATTTGATTGCCAGGAAAATAAAGGAGTTTTTTTTGTCTGTGTCTGCGATTATTGTCTTGTATCTTATTTGTGATGATGGTAAAATGTTAAGACCCTGACCAAGAGTTTTTTTTTTTTTTTTTTTTAAATCTTATTAGTTTTCTATACAAAAGCTTGAGGCTGAGTAAAAAAAATGTTTTGTTTTTTTTAAATCTTACATTCATTAGTTATATAAAGTTATTATAAGTTATAAAAATAGGTATCTTTTTTTTTTTAAAGTATTTTTAAAAAAATGTTTTTCTAGTCTTTGAGTTTATTCTTGTATGTTTTTGGAATGACTTTGCTCTCTTATTGTGATGGCTCAGGAGAAGATGTATTACTTAATGGTTCAATGATTATACAGGTTTTTAAATAGGTATTAAGTATGGCATGGTATTAACCCTTAAGGTGCTCACCTTTTTTACAATGAGTGCATTCAAAATGACATAATTATTCTGATGTTAAGAGGTTTTAAGGGTTAAACAAGAATTTTCTCCTTTCTTATGCAGTGAACAGGCTCAATAAATATTATATTAAATTAAATCAAACATTATCCAGAAATTAAAGAGAGATAATGAAAGTAGAAGAAAGAAGACAAGAAAATGCAAAATATTTGGGAACTGAACTGGGACTTACATGTTGGTACAGATGTAGCTTCCAGCAGAGGCATTCACACAGAGACAGTTGTACTTGCAGTCCACTGTCCATCTTTCTCCTTCCTTGTAGGTCAATCCAGTTTCAATGTGAGTGCAGTGCCCTAATACATAAACAATGGCTTATACTTAATTTGACTTACAGTCACATACTTTATTAACAGACTTAACTTATCAGAACTAAAATGATCAGGATAGCAGGTGAAGGATGGAATTAGTTAAAAAAAAAGGAAATTTTCATGTTCAATCAAATGCTATATTTAAAAAGGAAAAATGTTTGTGGGACACAATCATCTCACTTCCTTGGTGAACAAAGGCACTTGTTAGGGGTTTATAAAGTCTATTACTACATGTTGGACTCAGTTGTAAAGCCCTTTTTTCATGAGTCCTATCCTCAAGAGATATTCCCATCCACATGCAATGTAGGTTAAGGTAGCATTAGTTTTTATGGTAGAGGAACCAGCCATTTTTCATTTGGCATGCTTTCTTCCAGAGCTGAGGACAATACTTTTTTGCTGTCCATAACTTTCTTGGTCACCATCTCTCTCCCCATAGTGCAGTCTAGGGCTATGTCTTCCCAGTAGTCAACATCAACGTCCATTGCTTTGAGGTCCAGTTTGATTACATCCATATATGACCAGTTTTTCTTGAGCCTATCACGAAATTCAATGTTAAAGAATGTTGAGAAGAGGGTAAATAGTGATAAGATCGACTAATTCTTTGCAACACCAGACTTCTTTTTTTTCTTGTTGAATCCCTTCATGCCTATGATTACTAGGCCACTGGGGAGATGTGATCATCCTCCATTTGGTGGCCAGCACAGGTGGCATTGTCTGAGAATAGTAAAGATGCTGTGAAAACCTGTTTGAACAAATATCTCTTTCTTGCAGAGTGATTTTTAAGATCCTCCAGAGAGGGTGCAGGTGAAATAAATTTAATTTTCACTTTTGTTTCATGTCAGTAGTTAATGAATCCCTGCCATAAAGTCTAGTATTAGTTGGTAGAAAACAAGTGGCCCAAACAGTCTACCACTGGTTAACTGGATTCCAATTGGGACCCCAAAAAATCAGTAACTGATCGGATTTTTGTTGGGCACTTGACTTAACATCACATTATGAGTCAAGGGAAAAATTTGAAAATAAGAAGTTTGTAGTTTGATCATTAACTCATCTATATGACACTGACAAAGTTATAAAACTTTGCAAAAACTGATATTGAAAGCAGTCTTTATTAATAAGTTTTGTTAATGATGAAACTGTGTGATCAAAAATAGAGAATGTTATGGAAGAGTTATAAGTACCTATTGACCTATTGTCAGAAAATTATAAAACTGGAGAGTGATTAACAACTTTTGTTGAAGACACTCAAATGGAAAGAGAAGGTTCAATTTGTGTCCAAATGCTTAGAAATAGAATGAATATTTTATTAACAAAAAAAAAAGGTTTTCACATTACTACAAAAAGAATATCGTTACCAGGAGCATTAGGGTTTGGTACTACTCCAGGCGGCATTGTTGGTAGAGGATTGGCACTCTGTGGCCTGTTGAAATGTAGTGGGTTGTAGGTGGTACGTGGTGTGGTGGCGAGTCCTGCTGTTGGTGTTCCACCAGTTGTGTATATTAATGTCTTGACCGTCGTCACAGCAAGTATTTGTTGTGGATCTGGATTCTTAACTACACTGTAAACATACTAAAAAAAAAGAAATAAAGATGTTTAAATTTGTTTAAGTCTTAATTTCTAGACAAACTCAATAGCTTTAAACTCAACAAGAAGATCCTAGATACTTTTTACGGTGCGACTATACAAAATCTGCTAACATACGAATAACTTCATCTAAACTGTTGCAATGTCCAGAAAACATCATAAAAAGGGAATCAAAAATTACACTCACAACATTACCATATTTAAAGGAACTTTTTAAACAAAAGTGTCTAAGAAAAGTCAAAAAAATCTTGGAAGACAACGGCCACCTACTCCATCAGAACTACTTCAGGTCGTTGCGCAGTGGGTGACTGCTGTCAATCAAAAACAAAAACACAGCGATACAAAAACTCATTTGTACCTCACTTGGTCAGACTATATCACCGCCATTCGTTGATCAGGGAATATGAAAAGCACCAAGATGCCTATGTGTAGTCCCTGTAAGAACTCTTTATGTTGTGTCTGTTGTATTTATATGTATTTTTCTGTTGTGTTGTCTTTAAATGAGAAAAGAGTCCTTGAAATCACACCAAATTTACGTAAGGATCAATAAAGAAGTTTAAGTCTTAGCTGCATTCTTAATTATTTAATCAAACCTTTGAAATCAAAAGAAAAGTGATCATTTTATTGATTTATTTTTTCAGAAGAACAACACAGAAGCTTGACAAAATTTGAGAAAAACTTGACCAAGTGACAGATTACATTTTCAAGCCAAAAAAAACAACAAACCAACAAACAGACAGATGGAGCAGACATTTGGAGCTGGATGGTGTTATATGTATAATGAAAAACATTATTATTATATCTGTCAAGATGAACAAAAAACTGATTTAGATTTTTTGAGGTACTCAACAGGGTTGGCTAATAACTTCAGCATCATTCTATATTTGGCATCCCTCTTTCCAGAATTTGCATTATTCTATGAAAATAAAATCATAGAGAACTTACACTGACAAAAACTTCAACATGAATATGACTATTATCCTATTGTAGTCAGTCACTTATTAGAGGTGGTTAAAAGTAGAGAGTTACTGTCTCTTTGACTCTATGATACATAATGCACATGATGTAAAAGATAAAAATAAAGTTAGCTTGTTTTTGAGTCCAATGAAAAATGAGGGCTTTCATGTGGTCGGCAAATGACCAGCCACATTTACTTATCCTAAACAAATATTAAATACCTATTATATATGTGTGGAGGTGTTTGACTTGCAAACCAAGGGGTCCTGGGATTCAATCTCGGTGAAGACTGGGATTTTGAGTTTCAGGATTTCTAGGGTGCCCATGAGTCCACCCAACTGTAACAGGAAAGTGAAGGCAGTTGGTCATTGTGCTAACCACATGACACCCTCATTAATGATTGACCACATAAAGGGAAACCTTTACATCTGCCATATAGATCGACAGGCCCGAAAGTGGTTTTCTTATATATAAAAAGATTAAAACAATCTGTAAGAGAAATCCAAGAGTCCTTTTTTCTTAAATTATTGCCATTACTTCAAAAGAGAAGATAATTACATGTTCTATGCACATCCATGTGTCAATCTAGTCATGCATGTTAATCAGATACTTAAATTCTGCTAAGTCCTTGGTTACCTGACAGATTCAGGCAACCCATTCCAGGATCTAATTGCACTAGTGAAGAAGGAGCACTTGTACAGCTTTGTCCTAGCATATGGAATAAGAGATGTACCTTTATCTTTGTGTCTTTATACGTTTTTATAAGTGTTTTATTTATTATTGCTTACTTTACTTTTTAGTCTTCTGTCTTGAAGCATTTTTAAATTTAGTGATTTAAAGAATGGTGTTTCTATTCTTCTACATATCTTTTATATAGCGCTACTTTCATGCTTATAGTGTGAGCACTATGGTCCAATCTCATTTGTGGACCAGTGGGGGGAGGGGATATCTGAAGGAAGGTTTTCCATGCTGCATATACATCTTTAATAAAAGATGAATAATATTCATTTGTTATAAATTTCAAAGCTCCCTTTTGAGTCTGCTCTAGTGTCTTTATGTTTTCTTGAGTTGAGGGTTCCAAACAGAGGACACATATTCTAATATAGGCCAAGCAAAGGTTAAATAGCATTTTAGTTTTATGTTATTGTTTGATTTGTGAAAAATTTCTTTGAATGAACCTTAATGCTTTGTTTGATTTTTTAAATAATTTTAACAATAACAATTTTAATTATAACAACTAGATATTTTGAGTTTTTAGTCTGTGTAACTGGTTTACCATGAATGAGATAAGTAGTTTTTATTTAATTTCAATTTGTGTTACTTTTAATAATTGTCATTTGTCTGGGTGGAAAGACATGCTCCAATCTGATTCCCATTTCTGTAACTCTTCTAATTCTATTAAAGAATTCTGACAACAACATGAAAATGAAAACACAAATACATAAGCAATTTTACCGTTGGTGGGAGATAACTTGGCTTTGGTGGATTAGTGACTGACAGTGGACAACTTGGAACAGTGCAGCAGGCATCAAATGGATCAGTGACTGATGTACATAAAGCATTGGCGGGGGAGTAGGTTGGGCACCTGAAGAAGAAAAAATATTGCATATTATTCAGCATTGGAACCCAATATATATTAAAAATTTAAATAAGGCATAAGAATGGAATTTTTTTTTTAAACATAAGAACATGAAACTAAAATAATCATTTGACCTTATATAAGAAGATGAATTAAATGCTTAATTATTTTTCAACTTTTATGATTAGAATAAAATAAAAAAAAGGACATAATGAGATTTATTATAATTCAACCACCTGTTAACAAAAATAACACCATTAATAGATTAATTATGTAAAAAGACACTCAACAACTGAAAATGAATAAGTAAAGCAACAATAAAGGAACAATATAACAGCAAACCAAATCTTGAGACTTGTCCAATGAAATAATTTAACTACCCATTCAATACCGGTATGCAAGATCGAACGCAAATGGCTTTTCAGTTTTGAACATGTTGCCTGATTTAGCTTGAGAATACAGATTGACAGAAAATAATAATTTTTGGTATTCAAAGAAAAAGATATGAATTACAAGACAAAATATTTCTGTGCACTCGAAGAGTATAAAGTTAGTTTTTGTACATTCAAAAACATTAACCTTTTTATTTTTTTGTGTGTCTTTTACTTAATGATAAATATTAATGATTTTTTTGTCTCAGTGAAATTTAAATTCATACACATGAGAATTAATGAAGACAACTATAGCATTCACAAGAACAAGGAAATAATAGAAATTGTAATAGATCTTGGGCAAAAAAACAACAACTTTATGACAAGGAGAAAAACAATGACACAGATTTAATACTAAATGAAATACACACACAAAATTTGACAATTTTCCTTCATTGTACACAGCTTCCTTCTCAGCTGGCATACCTAGTTGGAAGTAAAGTGCACCAAATAGTACACTGGTGCACACCATAAGCACTACTACAGAGATAGAGTTATTACAAAATACATAGAAAATTGAAATACATATATTTCTCAAAGTTAACATTCATCATTACATGAATTTCAAATTTCCTTGAACACAAATAAATTTTTTCTTCACATTTACTCAATTAACTTAATAAGCAAGACCTAAATCAAATATTTTCTTCAATTTGATAGCACACAAACTGACTTACCTGGACACACAAGACATAAGTCCAGTATTTTCATTCACACATTGACAAGTTTGGCCACAGCTGTAATCTTTGGCTATTTCTCCTTCAACTAGGACTCTTCCATTAAATAGGCAACCCTCTGGAGAGAACAATTAGACCATTCAAACTTTTTCTGATAAAAATCTTCTAGTTAGACTAATAAGACCTTATCAACATAGACTTACTGACTGCTGTTGTCTGGTAGGCAGATGTCCCTGTGTTCACAGAGCCATCTGGGTTAAGAGTGGGCAGAAGAGGTTTCTGCTGACCAGTGCTGGTCACAATGTAGATGTTGGAACCAGCCTGCGGCCCCTTCACATTCATGGTGGAGGGCAGGAGGACAGTGCTAACTGGACAACTGATGTGTGGGCAGCAATCACTGGCTAGCTTCTCTAGCTTACAGCCTGTAGGTACTTGAGTGTATGTTGGGCACCTAGGATCAGAAGTAGATTTTACAGATCAGTGTTTTTAACAGCCATTCCCAATGCCCATGAATGACAAGTCTCACTATGCATTCCGCCTAGATGTAATAACTTTAAAGAATAAGCCCTGAAACTATTGTACATAGCAGCAGCTAGTGGAAGAAAGAAGAGTAAAGAAAAATTGAGTGAACTAGTGTGTGGGGTCATCTCAAGACTCAATGAAAACAGAAAAGGACCATGATACACATATAGATGGTATGTAGTTGTGAAACAGTCAACACTCAGCAACTTTCCACACTGCGTAGAAGGGAGAATAAGTCAATAAACTACTTTGAACATGCTAATTTACCTTTTTTTTTTTTTTGCAGTTTTAAAATGATTGATTGTGAATCCTATTTGTTTTATATATATTTCTTTACACAAAGAGTCACAAATGAGGGAAGTACTGGCCAAAGGGTATCAATGTCTCAAGTTTAAATTCATAATTTTAAACTGTAACTAGATTTACCAAGTACTATCTAAAATATGAACATGTTTGATGAACAAAATGCCATTAGCATTGGTCACAGTAACAGACAAACTTTTCATTATTTTTCTTGGATAAAAGAAGAAGAAGAAGAGGCAGACAGAGAAAGCGATTGGAGGACAACATAAAAGAATGGAGGGGCCTACCATTGATAGAGGTTTTAAACAAGGCAAAAGACAGGGAGGAATGGAAAAAGACGGTCGACAAATCTTGCTTGGTGCACAAACGGTCCAACAGACTAAGGGATAGGTAAAGGTAAAAAGAATGGATGGCTGCCTGGCCATGTTGTATGCACTCTGGACTGTCATATTGATGGTCCATGTTCAAACTCTGTTTCCCTCAACATCTGAAACCTCTTAAACAAAGAAGAGAACCCCAGCCCCTCCCTCTATAAAAGGGTCAAATAAAACTCAATAAATTCAATAAACAATGTTAAAAGATAAAATGCCAACTATTTCAGAAGGGTTAAGCGTATTTACCTATAACATTCTGATTCTTAAAATAAGTAAGTTTACATTAATAACTAGCTGATATTAACCATGCCTTGCTATTTTGGAAATAGTAAGCTATTTTATTGGGAAGAGGGGAAATGTTTTTTTGATGGATACGCATAGCTTTCTTTTTTTTGAACATACAGTAGGCCTGGATATTAGAGCTTAGTGCCAATGAAATCCAGAACCTTATTTTCAATGTCATAAGTAAATAAGCTTGACCCTTCTAAAAAGATGTCACTTTATCTTTATAAAAATGTTTATTAAATTTATTAGAGAAACCTACGAGATCTACTTACTTGCTCCAACACCTGTAGAAACCATAATATTCAGTATCACAAGTACACTGATGTTCGCAATCAGGCTCCCAGACGTCTCCTGCAGAATGCTGCACACCATTGTAGATACACTTATCTTCTGGGCCAGCCACAAACCCAGGATACTTTTCATGGCAGAGACCACAGTAGACAGGGCAGTTCTCTGTCATGAATGGCTTATAGTTTCCTTGGCAAGTGTCCTTGCCATACAATGGACACTCTGGTTTCAAATCTATGCATGGAGGTTGCTTTGACTCATCATAAATTTCTTTATCTGAAGGAAAAAAAGAATGATATGATAACATCAAAGCCAAACCAGCATACGACATTGCTCCAAAAAAACTACATTACCATAGATGCTTTTTGATGTTGTTAAGATTAACTATTTGGGTAAGAAAATTTAGAACAAAGTTGAATACAACAATAATCAATAAGAAAATGTAAATTATCTACATTTAAACTTTACATTTCAATACATCTAGTATCTAAGCCCAACAAGGGGCTTGCAAAGACCTTCCTTCAGGGAACAGTACCAGAAAAAAGAAGAAGAGGCAGAGAGCGATGGGAGGACAACATAAAAGAATGGACGGCCTGCCATTGAAAGATGTTCTAACTAAGGCAAAAGACAGAGAGGAATGGAGAAAGATGGTCGACGAGTCTTGCATGGTGCCCTAGCAGTCCAATGGACTAAGGAATAGGTAAAGGTAAAGTACCTAAGCCCAACAAGGGTAAGGTAACTGTAAATATAAAAAAAAAAGATAATTACATCCTGCCTTCTCTGAGACTGTACCAAAGCCTGTAAAGATTGCAGAGGTGGTTGGCAGTTCACATCTCGGCTGTTGGCAACAAGTACCTGGCACTGTCTCTAAGTAGCAGTATGATGGGAAGGTCATCGTGTCATACACTGGGCATCTTAAGTGCAATGAAGGAAAGAAAATGAAATGTAAATAAAGTTAAACATCCCAGGCAATGACAACATTGGAATCAGAATTTACATAGCTAAAAAAATGAGATATTGACTGCAGGACCAGATTTTGGGAGGGCATGAAGGGCTGCTGCCCTGAAGCATCTACAAGAAAGGGGCCCTTTAAAACCGTCTATCAAAGTTAACCCTATATAGTATTGAATATAATTTACTCTGAGAACTAGATTTTAGCAAAATCATCAATGACTTTCATTGAAATATTTGCAAAGTTCCATTCTTTAACATTAATTTTAGTTTTTAATCAACTGTATTTGGCTTTAACAAATGACTAAATTCTTTGCTGAAATAATTGTATTTATTGGCTTGAAAGGCTTGACAGAAAAAAAATGTTTTTTTTTTTGGAAAATTACTAGGGACCTCCACTCCTTTGTTGCCCAGGGCCTTCAGACCTCCTAATCTGGCCCTGAGTGTGAAGAGTGTGATATCTTACTAAGCTGGGTGAAAATAAAGAAAGACTTCAGTATCATCTTAGTATTAAAGTAATGCAGCATTTAAAAAAAATATATTAACCCAGTCAAGAGAAAGAAAAAGAAAGTTGCCCTTTCAGCTAGCCCTAGAACAGATGCATATATATGCATGAACTGTGACAAATTCTGCCACTCCAGAATTGGCTTGATCAGTCACTCCAGATTCTGCCCCGTCTCAATACAAAACCGAAGCCAGTGACTCATCTGGGCGCATCCATTGTCTTCGAGTCAGAAGGAGCCATATTATATTAACCCATTAACAAAGATAAAATCAAAAGTTAAAAAATAGCCTGTGAGAAAAAAAGCTAAAAAACTATATAAAAAAAAATTATTTTAAATTTAAGAAAACCAATTGCAAGAAGTAATGTCTACTCAATTAGACTGCTGATAGCTTGATTGATTGTTATAACTTCGTATCAACCCTTTTAATTGGATATCAAGAAGCTCTTTGAGGGCAAAGTTATGTTCACCTGTTTCCCTAGTCATCAACAGCTTAATCTTTATGAAACCAATGTTAGAAACATCATCTTAAATTAATGGAGGGAACATCTAAAAACAATGTTAGGAACATCTCAACCCAAAGTTAAGAACATATTAGCTGTTGGTGTACTCAGAGATGCAATATAATTTAGAAAAACTCCTAGCCTCAACTGTAATGTAGGCAACCAGATTCTTTCCCACCCAACTACTGCCCTTCCAGCTTATACCCATTACCTGAGCCACTTTGGGCATAAGCTTATCAATCAACAATGAAACAATTAATGTCATGTCAGCAGATTATTTAATAATAGCTGATTTATTATTAAACTGAGAGTAAGTTTTAATCAGATACTTTGTAGAACAATAGGATAGATCTTTAGGAGTGCAAGGTGGTCAGCAGTCCAATCACACATGAAAGTGCAGTTCAATGAGAGATAACTGGCTAGTTGAATATATTAAACAGAGTCAATATTCTGGTACGGAAATAAAATTGATCAGAAATTACCAGTAAAACTAATTAGGGATTGATACGAAGTGGAAGGGATGTGTAGTGGATTGGTAAAATACACTTAGCTATCTACCAAAGGGGTTTGAGTTTGAATCCTGACTTGAGCCGAATGGAGTTAGCTGAGTGCCCAAAGGCAGAAAGGAAAACTTTTCTCAGACATTGCCTCCCCTAGGTCATGTTCACAAAAAGAGATTGGACCATAGTGCACTGGGAATGCTATGAGCATGAAAAATATGCTATGAAAAGGAAGTAACTTACTTGGCAGTACAGTTGACAGTACCCAGAGTGGCATTGAGACACACACACTGACTGGTGCATCCAAATTCAATCAGCTGATCCTGTGCCATCTGGCGACCAAGGTAGTTGCACACATCTGTTAGACAAATAGTTCATTTACTGGTATTACAAAAAGAGTATTGGGGAATGAATGTGGAAAAACAAAAACAAAGCAAAACAGAAAATCACAATATCAACCAACCAGGACTTTTAATTCCACAGCAAACCACTTTATCATTCAGCCATTTAGAGGATTCTCTGTTGTTTTGTCTCTCAGACAATGAAGTTAAGACACAGTGTCTCTCAAAGACACAAAAAGGATAAACTTAAGATAGTGTCTCTTAAAGATGATGAGCTTACGACAGAGTGTCTCTCAAAAAAGATTATGAATGAAAGACACAGTGTCTCTCAAAGATGATGAATTTAACACACAGTTCCACTCAAAGATTATGAATTTAAGATGGTGTCTCTCAAAAGATGATGAATTTAAGACACAGTGTCTCTCAAAGATGAATTTAAGACACAGTATCTCTCAAAGATGATAAAATTAAGACAAAGTGTCTCTTGAAGGTTATGAATTTAAGACACAGTGTCTCTCAAAGACACAGTGTTGATAAACTGATGCTCCTGTTTTAGAAATCATTGTCTAATTTACGGTCTAGATTGGTAAAAAAAACAACCCTTGTTGAAGACAGGTGCAGAAGACGTAAAAAAACAACTTAAATAGACCCCAAGCAGACAACAATTTTGTCAGCATCAGATGTTGAAAAGTATGCAGGTCGCAACTGAGTTAGCTAAGTCATATGAAACACTGCACTCATCCTTAAGATATTGCCAGTATTATTATTATAAATGCAACTAACCATGACCGTCAGTTGTTGTTCCATGAGCTGTAACAGAGAACGTGCTTGTGGTTGATTGAAAATGGCAAACAGGCTGGAGACAGCATTCCCCTTCCTTTTGAACCAGTGTACAGTAGGATGGCAGATCATGGTAAACATCACATCTGTTTAACAATCAAATACAGTTTGTACAGTTCATACGTCTACTACAATTTTATTTCTGAATATTTTAAACATAAGCTTTAAGTAGTGAATTAATGTGTAGATCAATCAGTATTTTTTTTTTTCAAGTATTTTTAAAAAAATAAAAACTTCAATAAATTTAATAAACTGAACAAAAGATATCAATAACGAATACAAAAAAAATTTTTTTTTTAACTATATAAAAGTGTAGGCATATCTTTAATAAAAATGATAATAATAATAATAATGCCTCTATAAGAGGTAAGTACAAACACAACCTAATAAAATACTAAGACACAAAGATAAAAGCAAAGTTCTTGTTCCATATGCTAGGACAAATTCATACAAGTGCTCCTTATTTCCTAGTGCCATTAGAGTATGGAATGAGTTGCCTAAATCAGCTAGGAAAACCAATGACTAAGCAGAGTTTATGTCTTTAATTAGCCTACACCACATAATTGATACATGGATAATTATCTTCCTTTGAAGGAATGTCTGAATTTATAAGATAAAATTTAAATGTGTAGAAAAGTTATATTCAAAGATTAAGGACAACCTGCATCCATTAAATCACTGCTACATAAGATCTGAACGAAGTGGTCGTCTCCTTTCCATTAGGACTAAAACAGAAAGATTTAAAAACTCCTTTATCCCACTTTTGGTCAGAGTGTTACAAGATCAGCTGTCTTCATCGAGAAGTACATAGAAGTCTAATTCATAAAGCCCTGGTTGCGAATGTGTATGTGTTTCGTGTGTGAATGTTGTTCAAATTTTTCATCTATACTGTTATTGTACAGTAGTTATGCTGATGTTGTAAATTGTAGTCAAACTGAATTTCCATTTGATTGGATCAATAAAATTATCTTATCTTAAGGAGTGCATCATACTTGCAAGATGCAGGCCAATAAGAATAGATCACAAAACACAATCCCAGATTGAAACTTGAAAATTTAATAGGATTAACTTACTGTAAAAAATGAACACAATATTTTTAAAAATGAAAGCAATAAATCCACATTGAGACTACAGGAATAAAACCCCAACTGACGGCATTGGTCTTCTCCCCCTCTGTTTTTATCTATCTTGATCTAACTTTATCATGTTGATGATTTAGAAGGACAAAAAACTGAAAAGAAATTGACACCTTTATCTTTTGTAAGGTCTTGAAGATACAAGTTCAGTCAAATACCAGACTTGTATTAACTAGACTGGCTTGTGACAATAAATATTAAATCTACCTACCTGGAGACACACTCAAACTTGCCATGAGCAGCGTCAATACAAGTGCACTCATAGTCACAGCCATCATACCATTTCTCTCCTTGACCATAGCTCTTGGACTTGTACATGCACATCCCATCTAAACATGAACAGACATGTTTGAAAAATATATAATGGTAAACTTCAAAGCTTAATAACTGTATAGAAATGTACTGGAGAAGCCAAGATCTGTAAAAAGATTTAGAAAAATAAGGTACTGATCTATAATTAGCACTTAAAGCAATTTTAGTTTATTTTTAATTTGGTAAAAATATCTTAAGTTAAGCAGAAATGTCTTAAGTTTTGCAAGACTACATTTCTTTAGGTTTGGTTTTGGTTTTAGGCACATCGGCACAATTTTAGGCCATGTCGTGCCTGCATTCCCTTAAGGACTACTCTCTCTCTCTAAATAACAAGGGCTAAATTCTATACAGTTAAATCATTAAAATCATGGTCTATTCACAGTTAAAATAGTAAAGGTAGTAAAAATTTAATAATTTGGTAAAAATCTAATGTAAATAGTACATGTTCACAAATTCATAAATCAGATCTTCGTAGACAACCCCACTTCCCGGATAAAGCCCAGTACCTTCCCAGGGTCGACATTATCGAATAGTGTTTTTAAGTTAGTGGCTCTAAAATATTTCTCCCTGACACCCTGGTATCTGGGGCAATCAACGAGGATATGTTCCACGGTGAGGCAAGAGTCACAGTACTCACAAAGTGGGGGCTCGTCTCTCTTCAGCACAAAAGAGTGCGTGATGTAGGTGTGGCCAATCCTAAGTCTGGACATTGTCGTGCTACCACGCCTTGTCAGACCCTTAGATGTGGGCCGCCACCTGACATCCGCCACAATCTGCCTGAGTTTATTGTGAGTCTCAGCCTCCCATCGGTTCTGCCACTCTCGATAGGTGGCAGAGGCAATACTTTGTCTCAGGTCCGAGCAGGGAATTTGGGTTCCTGAAACCGCATGATTTAGGGCTTTCTTTGCTTCTCTGTCTGCGGCTTCGTTTCCCTCAATGCCAACATGGGAGGGGACCCAGATGAAGGTGACATCCCTTTGGTCGGCTGTTATTTAGTCCAACAGCTTCAGGCTCTTATGTACCAATGGGATGTCAGTCTTCATCCGCCCCAAAGCTTGCAATGCAGATTTGGAGTCGGAGCAGATTATACATTTCCTCCTTTCTGATGCTTTAACGGCCATAAGTGCGATATTGCATGCAATTCGGCCGTGAAGATGGAGCAGCCATCGGGGAGTCTACGGGAGATTGTTTTGTTCCGAAAGGAGCAGGCACACGGGACCTTTCCATCCATTTTGGAACCCTCTGTGTAGATGGTGCCACAATCTCCGTAGCTCTCCTGCAGTTCCCTAAAGTGGACTTGTAGTATGCTTGGGTTTGTATTTTCTTTTTTGAAATTAAAGAGGGATAAATTTAATTTGGGTATATTCATTAGCCAAGGAGGATTCTGAGGGGTTTCTATTTTAGAGATTTGGTCAATGGGTGGGTTAAGTTTTGGATGGGTTCTCTCATTTGAAGGCCCAACGGCTGTATGACGTTAGGCCTTCGATTGTATAATTCTACCTCTGTGGGGTTAAATATGGAGTCGAAAGCAGGGTTCGTGGGGTTGGATTTTAGCTTGACTATATACTGCATTGCAAGCTTTTTCATTCTTATATCCATGGGGAGTTCTCCAGCCTCCACATGGAGACTTGGGATAGGTGATGTACGAAACGCGCCGAGACAGAGACGCAGGGCAGCATTTTGTATTGGTTCCAGTATTTTTAGATAAGACTTCCTTGCTGCTCCATATATTATGGATCCGTAGTCTAGCTTGGATCGAATTAGACTCCGATATAGCAGCAGCAAGGTATCTCTGTCAGCTCCCCAGTCCATATGGCTGAGTACTTGAAGTATGTTAAATGACTTTTGGCATTTCTTCTTAAGTTCCTTAATGTGGGGGAGAAAATTAAATTTGGAATCTAAGGTGAGGCCTAAAAAATTTGGTAGTTTTCCCGAGAGGGATCTTCTTTTTGTGTATAAATAGTTCAGGGTCTGGGTGGGGTCCCCTTAAATTACAAAAATTAATACTAACTGTTTTGGAGTCCGAAAATTTAAAACTATTATCGTTTGCCCAATTTTGAATTTTGTTTAAACATCACTGTAATTTTCTTTCTAAGAGTTCATGTTTTTCCCATAAGTAAAAATGACAAAGTCATCAACATACAAAGAGCACTCTATTCCAGGGGACAGAGCATTTATGATGCTATTTATTTTAATGTTGAACAGGGTGACTGACAGAATGCTGCCCTGGGGTACACCCATTTCCTGGTCATGAGTGTCAGAAGCGGAGTTGCCCACTCGAACCTGAAATTTTCGATCTTTCAGGAATTCTCCCACAAAACGGGGAAGGTGTCCCTAAAGCCCCATAAGCTCCAGGTCATGTAGAATGCCATGTTTCCAGGTTGTGTCATAGGCCTTTTCTATATCGAAGAATACAGCTACTAAATGTTCTCTTCTGAGTAATGCATTTCTAATATAAGCTTCCAGCCTTACCAGGTGGTCAGTTGTTGTCCGCCCCTGCCGGAATCCGCACTGGTAGTTGGAGATCACTTTATTCCTCTCCAGGTACCAGACCAGCCTACTGTTTATCATTCTTTCTATGGTTTTGCAGATGCAGCTTGTTAGTGCTATTGGTCGATAGTTAGCTAAGTCAAAGCCGTCTCTTCCCGGTTTAGGTATCAGTATAACTGGCTTTCCTCCAGCTGTTTGGGAAAGCGCCTGTTTGCCACACACAGTTATAGACCCCTAGCAGGACTGTCAATGAGGGTTCGGGAAGGTGCTTGAGGAACTGGTAATGGATTTCATATTCTCCAGGCGCTGTGTCATGTGACTTGTCCAATGATTCCCTCAGTTCCTCAAGCGAGAACAGTTTGTTGTAGTCTTCATTGTTCTCTGACCTGAAATCAATGGGGTGTCTTTCCTCCCTGGTTTTGACTTTTTGGAACTCTGGCGTGTAGTGTGCAGTGGATGACTTTTCTGCTATTGAGGATGCAAGGCAGTCAGCTATTTCTCTGGGGACGTAACAGTTCGTCCTTGGTTTTTCAAATGCCCATTGCATTTGATTCTTTCCCTTTGATTCGCCTTACTGCCTTCCAAATCGCTCTAGCAGAAGTTTTGGCATCCAGACTGCCGACAAAACTTCTCCAGGAATTCCTTTTGGCTGACCGTATGGTTTGTCTAGCCTTTGCTCTAGCTATCCTGAATAGCTTTAGGTTTTCCTGGGAAGGATTCTTTATAAATGCAGCCAGTCGTTTTTTCCTATCGCCTATAGCACTTTTGCAAGCTGTATCAAACCATGGTTTGCTAGGCCGTTTTGGATTTGCGGAGGTTAGGGGGACAACTTTCCTGGCTATACTAAGTAGCTTACTAGCAAAGGTATCAGCTGGGTTCTGTTCATCGAGGATATTTTCTGTGATATCCTCGAAGCATCTTTTTTGGAATTGTTCCCAATCAGCCTTATTCAGTTTCCACCGCTGAGGTCGTCCCAATGAGGGGAGATTGTTAGTAATGATGATTGGGAAGTGATCACTTCCCCGTAGATCATTGCTAACTGACCATTTAAAGTCGTCCAGAAGTCCACGGATGCATACGGTGAGGTCAATGCATGTGAGAGATCCAGTTCCTGGGTGCAAGTAGGTTGGTGATGCATCATTAAGTATGCATAAATCATGTTGGAGGAAGATATCCTCCAGCATATGACCTCTTGTGTCGGTATTGAAATCCCCAAGGATTATATAAGGCCGGGGGAGTTGTTTCAATAGGTCCTCCATGTCTGTTGGGTTTAATGGAGCGCCTGGTGGTAGATACAGGCAAGCAAGTGATAACCTTGTGAAGGGTTATCCTAGCTGCTACGGCCTGTAATGTGGTCTGCAGTTCTACCCTCTCATGGGGGATGCTGTCCTTCACAAGGATACAGACTCCACCTGATGCTCTCTCTGCATCCTCTACATTTTTGCTGTAAGCACTGTAGCTTCGGAAACTGATGTTATCTTTCAGAAATGTTTCTTGTAAGCAGACAGCTACAGGAGTCTTAGAGTCCATCAGTAGCTGCATTTCCTCATAATTGGCCTTGAGGCCTCTAGAATTCCACTGTACAATTCTGGAATCCATGGCTTATTCTAAATGACCTACTTGGAGCTATTTGGCCTTGGGAGGCCCCCGGAGGGGTTTCCCTTTATACCAGTGACCTTGGTATTTTTATTCTTGAGTTTGGATAGAGAGGAGGACAACCCCCTTTAAGGGGGAAGTCTTTCTCTCTGGAGAGGGGAGATCCCTCTGGTTAGAGCGGAGGTTATTTCCTCCTCTCTCATCTCGAGCATCCTCTCCGCTTTGATTTCTCCCCTTGGGGAGTTGGTCAACCTCTAATTCGGTAGAGGTTGGGGTGTCTGGCTGGGTTCTCTGAGGAGAACCTGTGTCAGGCATGATGTCTCCGGGTTCTCCCGGAGTGTTGGTTTTGACATGCCGCTCAGTCTCCATGCTCTCATCAGCGAGCACAGAGAACCTGTTCTTTAGCATGATAACAGGGCTTTCTTGTTTCTTCGGAGGTGTGTTCTTTGGCGGTGTTTTCTTCTGGGTTGGAGGAGGAGGAGGGGGTGGTGGGGTCAATGTGTCCGTCTGTGTGGCTATGGATCTTCCTATCTTAGCAACAGCCTGGGCGTAGGTCTTTGTCAAGCCAAATTGGCCCTTGGGTAGGGCCAATACAGCCGATTTCGCCTGGCTGAAGGTACATCCATTTCTTGCCTTGTACTCCTGCACGGCAACCTCCTGTTTCCACACAGGGCAGTCCTTGGAGTAGGCTGAGTGGCCAGCGTGACAGTTTGGGCATTTGAATTGCAGCCTTTGTCCTCATGACCTTTACCAGCACATCTGGCACACAGTGTTCCTCTTGCAGACTGCCGCGCCGTGTCCATAACCCTGGCACTTGAAACACCTCATGGGGTAAGTTATGTAGGGCCTCACTGGAACTCGTCGGTATCCTGCCTTCACATACTCTGGCGGTGTCCTAGTTCCGAATGTGAGGATAATAGTGGCGGTTTTGACCTCCTCACCATCCCTGCGCCTGGTAATGCGCAGGGCATGGGTGACTCCTTCAATGCCCTCCACTATTTCCTTCTCGGAACATTCCAGTAGGTCCCTAGAGCTGATTACACCTCTGCTGGTGTTCAGACTCTTGTGTGGCATGACTTCCACTTGGAGATCACAGAGTCTTCTGCATCTTAAAAACCCTATCAGAGTGTGTCTTGCTATCTACTTCTACAAGAAGTTCCATTGACTTGTGTAGCTTAGACAAACTCTTGGGCTCTCCCACTACTGACTTGAGTCCCTTATAGATAAGAAAAGGGCTCAGTTTTGTCAGGCTTTTCCCCTCCTCTGTGCACCTGACCACCAAAAATGATGGCCAGGTAGTACAGCTTTTTGTGGCCTCCTCCTTTTTTGCCTCAATACGGCGTCTCTTGCCCAGACTTAAACCTGGGGCAAGTAGTTTATTGGTTTTTTTTAATCTATATATATTTTCTTGCTAGTTCCACACCTGTGCTCCCCACCCGCCATTGAGTCCAACAAGGGGACGGGCCATTCGAATGTCCAGAATGAGCCCGCCAGGGCTACACAGGTGCTAAACTCAGTCAGCTGCTGCATCGGACATGTGTCCGATATAGCAGCTCCCTGATTGACCCTTCAGCATAGGTCGACGACCTATGCTGGTAGCTCGGCATGACCAGCCGGTTGACCCAGAGCGGGCCATCTGGGCCTCAGGTCTAGGGGAACTTGGAGCCAAAGTATTGTGTTGTGGTGGTTTATCCTCAGATAGCCACCACTCAAACACCAGGATCTCTTTATCCCCCCTTACCCGTGGCCGTCCACGGCAAACGGACTGGTCTAGGACGTAGTGAGATTTTAAAGATAAGGAGACAATGAAGGCAGACTTAGGAAAAGAGGAGGCAGACACAATGATAGAAAAGAAGTAGGGCACTTTTGAGCTCCAAAAGTGCTAAGGAAAGAGGGGCGCAGTTTAATGTCATGTCTTGGGACGACATTTCTTTAGGTCAAGGCAGTATTTGATTAAAATAATTTTAAAAAGAAAATTGCTTAAAACATTTTTCAAATAGTTTCCAATAAATATTTTTCTAAACTCTAAAGACTTAAGCAAAGCTCTCGTGTTATAATTAATATAAAAACTATTAATTTCTATATTGCAATATAAAAAAATAAAATAATCATGATCTACATAATGAAAAAAAAAAATTCTGTTTCAATTATAATATAAGAGCAGTTTAGCTTATAGGCTAATGTCCTATATTATCATTACTAACCCTTGAACCAAGAAAATAGAATTTCATTACCTTACTTGAAAAAAACATTTTAAAAAATATTAAGGACAACTGAATTCACTGTATAACAAAAAAAACAAAAAAACAATATGTTTGAACTTAAAACTATAAGTTAACTTAAAAATATAACTTAAAAGCTATAGTGCTAATAATATAAAAGTCTTCTGTGTCTATTGGCTTACAGCACAACAACCATCCACCTTTTCATTCCCCAAGGTCCTATTAGAGATGGGTGGACTCAGAAGCATCCTAACAATCTTGCAGCTCAAAATACCAGTCTTCACCCACTTAGAAAGTTAGAAAGCCAAGTGCTTTACCACTCAACCATCACACCCTAATCATATATATATGAATACACAATTAAAAAAAAACAACTTACGGAAGCCTGAAGTTTCTGCTTTAATATCTGTGAATAAAATATGAAATATGCCTTTCATCAAACATCCTACATTTTTTTTCCTTTCTGGTAAATAACATGACTGAAGTACATATTATTAATCAAATTTTTAAAAATCCTACAGGAGGTTTGAATTAAGATGTAATAATCTTTATTTCAGAAGGAATGGTAGAAATTGAAAAATGAAACAAGACACACACAAAAATTTACAAACTTACCACAGAGCCCACACATTTGAGCACATCTTTCGCTGAAGAATGAAGCAAAGGCAACACAGTCAGCAGTACTGTAACTGGTACAGTTACTTATGGTGTCTCTACAGGGTGGTGGTGTAACAGGTATAGTTGGGATCACAGCTGACAAAAAGTTTTACTTTCAATTAGCTTTTCAGAATGAAAACAAAACACCACAAATATGTAACAGGAAATATTACTTTATTAAAGTATTTCTTCTTACTTGGAGTGAGGTATACTCCTAAAGCTTCTATGATAACATCATAACTATTCTATTTTATTACTTTTTTTCTTCACAAGGTCACATTTTAAATAAAAAAAAGTGTACTCAAATACTAAAAAATTTAAATGTCCCTGACGCTGTCACATAGTAAATAATGGTTTATTGCTAGTAGGCTTACTAATTAATGTTCATGTAAATTCATTGGCTTATCATACTTAGGAACAACCCATTACATAGCCACATGCATATATGCAGAGCTCAGTTATGGATTAACATGAACTGCCACTGTCTCCCTTTAATCATGCTTAAAATATTTTTATAGGTAGGTGCATGCAATACAGTGTATTTTTATAAGAAAATGAATTTTTTCAAAAGACTGTCACCCACCATTATATTTGATATTCATTTTAAATACAAAACACACATAACAAGAGCCTGCAGCAATTTAAAGGTTATATTCTTTAAAAAAAAAAAAAAAAAAAAAAAAAAAAATCCTAAGCAAGGATATGAATTTATTTATGTAAGTATATTAAAATTACATGAAGCCTTTAGGTTTTTCTTATTTATTCACATCGTAAGAAAAAAACTAGTCTGTATTAATTTCGAAAACATCTAAATAACAAATTTTGTAGATATATTTGTTTTTTTTAAGTTATTGTTTAGTTTTGCTCTCTGATGCATAGTAAAGTTTCCATTTAATTTAAATACATGAATAAAAATCTGTTTCCTTACTTGTACAGTAGCCACAAGACTTGGTACAATTTTCTTTGGCCATAGTTACATAGTGGGCACAGAAACCTCCATTGTCTGTGTTTTGTTGTATGTACAAATCACAGGTGGGGATGTTATCTTTACAAGTCTCTTTACTGGGATCTGAAAGAACATCATTGTACAAAGAAATGTATCACCAGTTACAGTGTTAAATGTTTTGAACAACAGATAAGCCTTATGACCCCAAAAATTAACTCATATAAACTTATATTATCTTGCAGTTTAAATTGAAACCTTCAAAACATTAACTCCAACCCTAACATAATTATCAGCCATCATTAAACCTTTAACCTTTGTAGAAAATTGCTAAATCTAACATTCTATTTATCTACATTATGAGGATTTAATTATTTTAATTTTTTGTATTTTTATATCCAGAAATTTATCTCTTTAGTTTAAAAAATCATAGCATGTCGAATTAAAACCATGTCCTAACACTAGATAGAGGGTGTGGTGAACAAGTAAAGTGCATAGCTTCTGGACTGATGGATCATAGGTTTAAATCCTGATGATGACTGTGATTTTAAAATTTCAGAAATTTAAGATGCTCCTCTGTCCACCAACACCTAACGGATACTTGACTTTCATTGTGGAAAGCAAATGTGATTGGTTGTTGAGTTGGTCACAAGAAATCCTTATTAACCAAGGAAACATGAGATATATCATCTTCCCCATAAATCGCAAGGTAATTAAAGGGAAAATCTATCTTTTAATAAAACTAATAAGGTGCAATAAAGTTAAGAATGGGTAAATTTACCTGGTGTTGTAGTTGGTGGTGGTGTGGATACACGTGCTGAAAGTAAAAGCAAAAGCATTTTAAAACTTTTACAATCATACACACATGCACATGGTCTTTTAAAAAAACTAAATAAAAAATAACTCGACATTCACTACAAACTGGCTGCAATACATTTCTTTTTCAGGTGATTGAAGATTTGAAAACAAATTGCTATTAGTAGTTAAAAGGCTATTAAAAAATCTACCTTGACATGCTGCATTCAAAATTGGAGTAACTAATGTTTCCAGATCATTATATGATACAGCTGTGAACACATGACTTGAGTCTCCTACACAAAGAACAGAACAAAATTGTAGATTTAACATCTGGAGATGTGAGTTTTATGTAACCAATACTGTGAACCATTTAAAAAAAAAAAGAAACCTTGGCAATTTGACCCACATAATAATTATTGTTAATGGACAACTTTAATTAGTTTGATGAAGTACTACTATCAACACCAGATTTGAAATGTTTAAAATGGTTAAAGGCTTAATTAGAGTTAGCTTTTTAATATATGAATGTTTGGGCTAGGATATAATAATCTTTGATTTTGAAGGAATATCCCAAATATGTGAAAAAAAAATAAATTGAATTGATAAAAACTAATGGATTTGATATTGTATTGGAATTGATAAGCACTAAAAATAACAAAAGAAAATAGGTTATAACTTAGGTTTATGATTTTCAGAGAAAAGAAACAAAAATTAAAACCTGTTATCTGTTGCAATTCTAATCTATCAATTTTGTTCCCTATTCCCACAGCATAGATGGTAATGCCATTTGCTCTAGTCAAGTCTGCTTCAGTCACTGCTTGTGCATGATTTGTGGCAGCGCCATCTATCAAACAAGAAAGTTATACAATAAATATTATAAAAAAAAAAAGAACTAAAAAAAAGTTTAGGAGACACTGTGGAAATTAGAGAAATTAATTCTGATTTTTTACAAAATAATTTTTTGCTATTATTGTAAACAAATTGGGGCGCAAAAGGAGAAGCTCTTCAGTCTAATGGAGACAACTAAGTAGAGCTGTTCATAGGCATTCAATGTTTAGCTAAGGGAGACAAAAATGTAACATGACATAGACACAGTAGTGCATAGCATATGAAAAATACTAAATTCATTTTTAAGTTAATTATAAGCTAACAACAAAATAAATATCTGAGAACTTTTCTTTCCAAGAAAAATAAAATAAAAATGAGTTTGTACAATTTTTATTTAAAAAATCTGAAGAATGTTAAAATAGCAAGTTGTTTACGTGGCTAAATGCCTTTGACTAGAATGAGAAATTTTATAGTTCAAATCTAAAGCTTTACATACCTACTAATATCTTGCCTTTTCATGGGAATGAAAATGTTGTTCGCAATGTGTTGGCCACACAAAACATTTATAAGCAGTTCTTCCAATTAAGTCAAACTCAATATACCTAGATCTACATTAAGAATTTTTCCTTCGGTTATCTTTTCTTTTTTAAAAGTTGTGTGCTTTTATCATTGTTGAGGTAGCAACCATATCCATGGATAAATACTGAACAAAAAGTTTGTGAAAGTGGGAAGAGGGTTAAAGTTATGTGTCCATAACTAGCCTACTTACTAGTCAACAGAATAATGATACGTGGTACGTCCAGTCTGGCTCCCATTGAACTGCTAAAGACTTCATTCCTGGCATATTTTAAAGCCAGCCCAGTTTCTGTATTACCATGCATGTATGTGGCTCTGTCTATTGCTCTTAGCACTGACAATCTTAAATTGGGGAGCATAATAAAAGCATTAAAAGATGGATAAAAATGAAGTCACATTTAAGTGTATTGAGATGGCTCTTTTATAAACTATGTGGTATAAACTAATGCAAATTAAACAAGAGGGAAAGACTAAAGACAACTGTTACAAAACATGGCTACTAAAAGGATTGTGCTAACATCTATCTGGATTGTGCTAACATCTATCTGGATTGTGCTAGCATCTATCTGGATTGTGCTAACATCTATCTGGATTGTGCTAACATTTATCTGGATTGTGCTAACATCTATCTGGATTGTTCTAGCATCTATCTGCATTGTGCTAACATCTATTTGGATTGTGCCGACATCTATTTGGATTGTGCTATTCAAATTCTGTAAACATTTATCTCAAGGTAAAGCTCAAAAAGAGTCTTGCAGTATATGCTTGATGAAGCAGACATGTAATGGTAATGATTGAATCCAGGGAAAGGAAATAATACAATTCTAAAGGGAATTCAAACATACAATGTATTTTGCTAAGCCAGTGCATAAAAGGACACCAACCAATGCTTTAGTAGACACAAACTAGAGGACACCAACCAACAGCAAGTTAGTCAAACACTTCAGTCATAGTTGCTATCTACCTATCTAGTACTAATTATATTTTTTAAATGAAAAGACAAGTTTAACGTCATTAAGTTACAAATTTAAATTCACTCATTGGGAAGCCTTTAAGCTAATATTACACAGTAACTACTGTCAACAGATCATGTGTGGTGCCATAGCAGTCCAACAGACTAAGAGATAGTTGTGGTCAGTGAGTGAGAATCAATAGGGAGAATAGGGAAAATTTAAATCTAAAAGAGTAGGGACTAATTTGAAATTTTGAGCACTAATTTAAGTTATGATCGATATATACAAAAAGTGGGTGATGCAGACCTAAAAAAAATATTCAGCCCGCATGTCAATGAATATTATTTTTACCTGTCAGTATATTTAGTCAAAGGGAACTCTAAAGAAGTTTTCCCACTAAATTGAACCAAAGCAACATGAACTCTATTCGGTCCAATCTGGAGTTGTGAGGCTAGGTACTTCACATTTTCTTTGGCTGTCAAAAAGTTGTTGGATGTCACACTTGTAGACCCATCCAACAGAATGACAATGTCAGCTCTGGGCAAACAGCCTGATGAATAAAAAGTCTATGCCATCATTTTGAACAATAGCAAAGTGTAGAAGCTAGAGATTGGTCTATCTAAAAACAATGGAGAATTTGCAAGTTTACATATTATTCAGTCTAAACAAATAGCTCAGAAAAAAGGTAAAAAAACAACCCAGAAAAAACATCTTACTTCTTGCAACTGGTAATCCATCTTCAGTGTAAGGAACCTCTGTATCATAAAATAAAAGTGTTCATTTAGTGAAAGTTCTTGTTTAAAAATCTATTCTTATTGTTTTATTAAATGTAAATTATGTGAAAATAAAAAACAAATAGAGATAAACTGTTATTTGGTATTAGTAATTGCAATAAGAGTGAAAAACAACATAAAATAATCAACAAATACATTTCTGAAGCATTTGTACTTCTATTAATCGTTAAATATTAAATAAAGTTTTGAATTTTTATTTTAATGTAGATCTATCATAGCTGATAATAAAAAGCTTTATTAGCACAATCCTACAATTAAAAAATAAATTCCATTGGATCTTAGTAAATAAATAATACCAAAAAACTTAATTTAAAAAAAAAATTTTAACAAACCATTTTCAACACGATATGCCAGGGTGTTTGAGACTGGGGCATTCAAGAGTGGAAAATTAGATACAGGTAAACTATATCGTGTTTCTGGTTGGCCAGCAAACTCTGACAGTTTGTTGACAATCCAGCCATCCCCAACTGCGACATTGTATACGATAATGCCCTTCTCTAATGCTATCTTTACATTGTCTGCGTAGTTCCGAGAGTCTGCACCTGTACCAGCACCAATGTGGATGATGACCTAAAATAAGTTCACAGTAGGTCTATTAGCTTTCTAAATTTAAAGAAGTCTTAAGTCAGCTTAAGTTTGTGCTTTAAGTTATGTAAGGCATAACAAAATACATTTTTCTTTCTAAACTAAGCAGTGGATTCTAAAGTTCAAGAGGGTCTGTGGTGAATGGTGCAGTGATTAACTAATTCTATTTTCTTATAATTTAGTTCTAGAGTTTACTTGATCTTGACTCTAGAGTAGAGCAAGATCTAAAACAATATAGGATTTTAGCTCTGAAAAATCCCAAATCTACAATATATATCTATTTAAAAAGATATTGTAATCTATATTTCTAAATTAAACTTATCTTTAATAAGAATAAATATTATTATATACATTATTTTTAATACATTATATAAAACTTTACTTTAATAAGAACAAATATCATTATACGCACCATTTTAATACATTATGTCATTAATAAATTTAATAATATTGGCCTAGGCCTACGTTCAAAATGAAGAATGTAATAGAGATCTATATTTAATGAAATATTTTAAAATTAGATTAATGCTAAGATTCATTTTTATCAGAAAGTAAATCTAGATTTTTGGAGTAGACTCTACATCTAGAGACTAGCTTGTAATTTGAATTTGAATAAGAACAGATGTAGTCTAGTTTTTACCTGTCTCTCTCCTGGTCTGCCTCCATTGACTGCTTGAAATCCCTGATTTATAGCCACCTTCAGAGCATCTGTGGCATCAGCAGGTGCATTGTAGAATCTCAAAGATTGTATGTCAGAGATAACCTGATAGAAATTGACAAATCTTAAAACATTTTAGGATAATCATTAATGGTGATCTGCATCATTATAATTATCTTGATTTATCAGACTAAACAAATCGATTTGTTAAAGCTTTAACTAATTATCTAGGTTTCGCAAGGTTGTCATGGCTGGAAGTAATAATGGATACTAAAAGCACTCCACTTCCTATAAAACGTTTCTAAATAGCATGCATCTCAAAAAGCCCACTCCTGGCCTTCAGATGTTGCTTAAATATTGAGTCTGTCGAAATTATTGTCACTAACAGGAGAAGGACGAAGGCGAGTAACTGGCGCCTAAACCAGAAAGCTTCAGACATGAGGGGCTCATTAACCATGATTGGCTACCCACCTAGGAGAAGGAGAAGAAAAACTCAATTCAAACATCTCAGTCTGCTGCCTTGCAATACTCAATCTAGGGAAAGGCTTCAGGGGTCAACCTTGAGGAAAAATCAGGAGCCGGCTACACCCTGCGATGACGGCAAGGTTTATCGGCACTTGCTGTTCCTTTGGATACATCAGCTGTGTGAAGAGGGGGGAGCTGCTGTGTGGGTAACATCGTTCCTGCCATAGTTTAGGCCTATGCCCAGGCTTTTGTCTGCAAACAGCTGGCTAGAAGAAGAAGAATGCCCAGGCGTTCATCTCGTTTCCACGAGACGACTCATACTCACTCATAGTCGTTTCACTAGTTTTAGTTTCATGACTGAAGGAGTCCATATAATAATAATTTATCTAATAAAAAAAATAAATAATCGATAGATCTCCATCTAGAATATAGATCTAACCTAAATCTAGTCTTTTTTAGTACTTTGATAGGAACCTTAGTTACATTGTACAATTAATTTACTAAACATTATTTTATATTTAGCTTTAAAATTGAAAGAATTCTAGTTTAGTTTAGCTTTCTTACATCAGCAGAGGTGAAGGAGTCCTGCAGCAATCGCTCTATGTGAACTCCATCGCCGTAAGAGATGATGCCAACTCGAACCTGGTTACGTCCAATGTCCCACTGAGAGACAACATTTTTCAAAAAGGTTTTAATATAATCAAAGTTACCAAGGCCTACCCTGTCACTACTGTCTATCACAAAAATGACATCTTCGCCTGCATCTGGGAAAAATAGAACCATTTTATGATAGATTTAAAAAATGTCTATTTAAAGCCCTAAACTATAGAGTTTTATATAGGCCTACTTAAAAGAACTTAACAAGAAGTTCACTGAGTCCAATGTATATAGCTTATTAACCAATGCAGGGACGGAATGGCTAAACAAAATGGGCATATGGACAAATGCCCAGTGGGCTGATAACCAAATGAATCATTCAGATCATTGCGATGCATTAACGTCACAAACTGATATAGGCGTCATGGCATTGCAATAAGTCTAACTGTAAGATATGTACTACGCTAAAAGATTTTATAATATTCTCATATAAATGGAGCCCACTAACTGTTGCGACAGGCCTGGAATTCAGATGAATTACCATTCAAAGCCTATAAAAGATCTGACAGTGAAATAGGCCTACTACTACTGCTAGCCTAACACATTTTCCGCAATAATGTAAATAATTGTAATGTTACATGTAGCAATATATCTTATCTTATATAATACAGACGTTACTTCAAAAAAGAAGATGATTACGTCTCTCGCATCATGCATTTAGTCATGCATATTAACCAATGACTTAAATTCTGCCAAGTCACTGGTTTTCCTGGCTAGCTCAGGCAACCCATTCCATGTTCTAATAGCACTAGGGAAGAAGGAGTATTTGTACAAATTTGTCCTAGCATATGGGACGAGGAATGTGCCTTTATCTTTGTGTCTTTCAGAGTATTTTATTAAATTTTGTTTTTGTATTTGAAGATTATGGTTCAGTGTTTTATTTATAATTGCTACTTTACTTTTGAGTCTTCTGTCCTGAAGGCTTTCTAAATTTAGTGATTTTACTATAGTTGTTACTCTAGTCAAATGTGAATTTTCATTTGTTATGAATCTCACTGCACTATTTTGTGTCTGTTCCAGTTTCTTAATGTTTTCTTGAGTTGGGGAGTCCCAAACGGAGGATGCATATTCTATTATTGGCCTAACCAAGGTTAAATAACATTTTAGTTTTATGTTCTTATTTGATTTATAGAAATTTCTTTTAATAAATCCTAATGCTTTGTTTGATTTTTTTTTATAGTTTCATCAATATGTGGATTCCATGACAGTTTTTCATTTATTATAACACCTAGGTATTTTGCGTTTTTAGTCTGTGTTACTGGTTTGCCATGAATAAGATAAGTGGAATTAATTTGTTTTAGTTTTTTTGTTACTCTTAACAACTGACATTTTTCTGGGTGGAAAGACATGCTCCAATTTGATTCCCATTTCTGTAATTCATCTAATTCTCTTTGTAAAATATCTGTGTCTTGTGTTGTTTTTATTGTTCTATATATTATGCAATTGTCTGCAAATAATCTGACTTTTGTTCCAGAAGTAATGCAATTTGGTAAATCCTTTATGTAAATTAAAAATAGTAGTGGATCCAAGACTGTTCCTTGAGGTACACCTGAGTTTACTGTTATCGGTGTTGATTTAGAGCCATATATTGTGCTCCAGTCTCTTATTGGCCTACATTCCTTGTTACTACATACTAGAGTCTATACTTAAGTTTTACGACCTCTATTCCCTAAAAATTCGCGTTAGTGTATATTTATATACAGGACTGCCAACTGTGCGCACCACGCCTATATATTATTCAATTAAATAAGTCCCGTACACCGAGGCGTCCTTGGTTGCAGTGTAGTGTTAGAAGAATGACTTCCGGTGAAGTAGTTTACTATATAAAGAAACCATCACTAACGATCAAGGAGGTTAATATTTAGATGGAGATGGCGGTTGCTATCAAATGTTCATTATCGGTTGAAGCCAGTGGGCGGAGCCTATTCGCCATATTGGTTTACTCAAAACATTCCATCCATTTTCATTACAAAAATAATAGACGCCGCTAAAATGCACTTTTACCAAAATTTATATAAATAATTAAATGGCACTAACAATATTAACTAAACTCTAACTCACTAAAGTTTAGTCTTTAGTGACTAAAAACCAAACTAACCGATGAAGCGATATCCCGTTTTCTGGTCGTCGTTGCGTACAACCGTAAGCCGAACAAGAAGGCATTTGTAATGTTTATTTTATTCTATACACTGTGTTTTTAACGTTTTATAAGATATTGTACAATGTACAGATATTTAAATAATGTCGTGAAATATTGTCGAACAAATTTCTCAAAAAAAAAACACAACAGACTACACGTTTTAATTTGAGTAGACCAAGATGGCTGCGATTTGGCTTCAACCTAGTGACGTCACGCCATCTCCATCTAAATATAACCTCCTTGCTAAAGATAAACACCACGTTCAAAATATTTCTTAAGTCATAATTTTGGTAACAGTGCTATAGACATAGCCAGATTTTTATAAGAACAAAATGTGTTTATCAACTTAAAAAAAGAGCATTTAGATTTTACATAGATAGTGTTCTAACTAGTTGATATATATATATATATATATATAATTTAAAACCCATTAAGCCATTTTTTTCAAAAACAAATTATAGTAGTGTGTATGGTCGTATATGTAGATATAGTTTATAGCCATAGGTGACTAAGTCTGTGTCAAAGTTTACATGTTTACTACGTGTACAATTAATTTTTATTGAAATAGGAACAATGATTAAAGAATTCTACTAGGTGAAGACAAATTTGGAACAATCAAATTTTTTTATGGCGTTTAGAATAATTGGATGTTGTCATGCGCATCTTCTTTTGGTGATTTCCTTTGTGTACCATAAGAGATTGTGAGTTTTGGTTTCTAGGAACGCGCGTTTGTTGATATCATTTTCGCTTACTTGTGTTGGCTGCTGTTGTGTGATGAGGCTAGATCTCCTGTGAGTTTCTTGTATGGGTTTTCTTCCCCAGTATTGGGTAAGTTAGTTTATTTTACTATCTTATAAATGTCGTAGATCTAAACTCGTCGCTCTTATAATCGTGAGAATGGCGGTCTCAAAGGAGGGTGTATTTTTCTATCTAGGGACGCAGGCTTGGGACTCTGTTGGAGTCAAGCTTGATTCACAGTGTTGTTAGAATGGCCCGTGTATCTAAGGCCTTGAGTGTAGGATGAATTATGGCCCCGAGTTGAAGGTGTGCTATGTTTCGTTGCCTAATATGTATACTTTGTGTTACCTTTGACCATACTATTGACTTTTATTTATCACTCATGACATCATATCTCATACATTCATTAAATTGTTAAAGGTACAACCTTGTTGTTAATTAGTGGTCATTAACTTACGTTGGCATTGATATCATTCACGTTGAACAACTGTTGGTATTGACTAAAGGTTCAGTTGAATAACTTTCACTCAATGTGTGTATTTTACATGCTGTTACCTTTATGTTCTTGCGTTACTCTGTTCAGGTTAGGGTACGGGACCATAATATCATACTCTAGCTAATCTGAAATCCCACCCTGACAGATGTTTTTTAGGATTTAATTAGTTTAAAAAATTAATAACTTACAGAGCTGAAAGTTTTATGCATATTTTTCAATTAGTCATAAATACACTATTGCTTGTAATTTTTAATGGCTTCATTCTCCATTAATATATAAATATATAGATTAATAGTATACAATGTAAAAAGAAATTGTCAAATGTGATGAAAAGAGAAATATATTATCCAAGCTGGCATTATCATTCAAACATCGTGAATGTCATAAAATAAGTTTATACCGGAAGTACCTCATTTCACATTTTGGAGTCCTGTATATATATAGTCTATGGTGTGAACAGAGTTGGATGATGATAAATATTAAAGTAGCCTAATTCAAAAAAAATTAGGTTGTAGGCCTACTTCCATTCATAAAGATTACGACATAGACCATAGTCTACCAGTCTAGATCTTTAATCATACTCAAGCCAACTTTATAATGAAGACGGGTACAAAAGGATGCACATCATTATGAAATCATTGTATGGAAAAGTTTGGGCCTATTTTGATACCAGGTCCGCCCCTGGTCCAGAGGCAGATTTTAATTTAGAGTAGAAATAGTGCCTTTATCTTTGTGTTTTTCTGAGTAATTTAGGATATTAGGTTATGTGTTGTGTGTTTTAGAAGTTTTACATGTCTCGCACGCTCATTCAAAATTATTATTTCTAGCCCAAACCTCATGCAAGACGCGGAAAATGGCGGTGGACGTCATGGAAATGGTTCAGACCCTGGACCAACAGTCCATAGCATACGCAGGATTCAGTTATGGCTCAATATTTTATGAATTTATTGCTTTAATTTTTAGTTTCGAATGCCTCTAAGTTTAGTAATTTGATTAACGGTGTTGCAATAGACAAATGTAAGTATTCATTTATTATAAAACTAACGGCTCTGTTTTGCGTTTGTTTTAGTTTCTTTTTTTTTTCTTGAGTCGAAGCGTCCCAAAACAGAGGGCGCATATTCTAATAATGGTCAAAGTCTAAAGTTATGTAGCGTCCCAAACAGAGGGTGCATATTCTTATATTGGTCTAGGTCTAGTTATGTAGCGTCCCAAACAGAGGGCGCATATTCTAATACTTGTCTAGGTCTAAGGTTATGTAGCAGAAGAAGAATGTGACATCTATTTTTAGCATGCAAAAGAAAAGGCGAGACCACATTATTAAATGCGCTCTAAGTTTAAAAGATCTAAAACTGACAGACAACTTCTAATAAAAGTTTTAGTCTGTTTGGTGGAAAAAGTGTGAATAACAACAAACGGAAGAAGATGGAAGACATCAGGATGTATCTTGAAGTATCTTTCCGATATTAAATTAATTGGAAACAATTAATATCAGCGGTAAGTGTCCATCTAAACCAAACGCTTTAAGGCCGGAATACTCATAAAAAAAAGCCAAGAAGCCCAAAACAAAGGCGTAAGCAACCCCTCCCCCACAAAAAAACAACATCAGAATGTAGTCCGCCTCCCATTTACAGACTCATTTAGGACATATGAACTGTGGCTGAGAGCTGACTATGTTTGAAAACGCTACACCTGAAACAGCCAGTGCTTCTGTCATAATAAAGTGAGAGAGGGAGAGAATGGTGATCGATTGTTAACTCTTTAAACAGATAACGCCCCAGCTCATAATATACTAAAGTCTAAGATAACTTGATTTCTTTAAAGTATGAGTATGGATTAAAAATAAATTATAATGCAAAAAGAATATTTAGTTAGTTGCTTTTTTTTTTTGCATTTTCGCTTATCAACTTATTTGTTGGATTTCGCCTGTGTTCTACTTGTATTGTAAATTGTTTGTTGAAATTACCTCCGCGCTAGCCTAGCCAACACTCAACATAACCTACTCGAACATGCTAGAGCAGGGGTTCTCAACCTGTGGTCGATTGACGATTTGCCAGGGGTCGCCTAAGACCATCGAAAATATGGATTGTTATTGTCTACACTTCTATTGCTGTGTGTGTGTAATGGGGGAGGGGTCGCGGCAAAGTGAGGAATTGTAAAAAGGGGTCGCCGAGCTTAAAAGGTTGAGAACCGCTGTGCTAGAGAGTACTAAGAGACTTCTTCGTTCTCATTATTATGTTGAGGTTTCAGAGACTAGACCAATATCTGAGATAAACTGCGCAGTTGTTTCCAGATCAAGCAGATCTCCATACAGGGCCTAGTTTTTCTTCTATAGGGGTGTTTTAGGGCCAATGTCTTGCTCGGGTCTCTTGATGAAAAATACTGTATTGAAAGACACTGGTGACACTCCACAACGTCAAATTCAACTTGTCCTTTAATTTTAAGGACTCCCTTGTTTTCCTGGCTGATTCCGGCAACCCATTCATTCATTTCTTCTTCATTTGCACTAAATTTAAAGATAACTTACTCGAAAGGGTCCTAACATATGGAATAACACAAATGCTTTCATATTTGTTTTTCTGAGTATTCTACAAGATTATGATTATGATGTGCAATCTATGGCAGAGTGTTTTATGTATTATTGATACTTTACTTTTTATTCTTATGGCCTGTAATGTCTTTCAGTTTAGTGATTTTACCAATTTTATTACACTAATCAAATGTGAAAACTCAATTGTTACAAACGTCATGGCTCAATTTTTATATCTTATTGTCTAGATATCGCAGTCTTTAAAAACTGAACTCAACAAGTTTATACAACTAAAGTTTAATAATTACTTTAAATATTCGTGGTCTTTCCCTTTTAGAGTTTTTTTTTCTTTTGTGTTTGGCCAAGGAGAGGAATAGGAGACTTGGCTACTTACCTATGTATGCGAATACACACGACAACAAACAAACTGCTATCCCCGTAAAAAGTGCCCCTCTCATTATGGCTGGCTTCTCCAAAATGATAAGAGAAATGAAATAGTCACGCATTTATGTATGTCAGATCTAATTGTTGCTTTAAGATTTGATTAGGATTCTTTGTGCACCAGAGGTTCTCAAATGTTAGACTGGTGAATCTTAGAAAAGTAAAAATAAAGTACCCCCTTTCAGACCTTGCGATCTATAGGGCAGATGATTGTTAGACACCTTGTGTATAGTATTAGTTATTTAGCGACTCACCATAGAAGACGTATATTGAACGGGACTAGTGACGCTTGGGATATTTTGGGTTAGAGACTGGAAAATCAGTTGGCGATAAAATTCTCTAGGGTAAAGACGTGTTTATTTGACAGAGACTTTTACTGTGATCTTTTATATGAATAACTATAGTATGAACTGTCCCTCAGTGTTGAGCACATCTCTTGACTCGTTACATCCATCGTCTTGTTTATTCTGTATTGTTGATCAACTCCACTGAATACACCCGAACAATAAAACTCAAACGCTTGCAGAGTAATTGATTGAAATTCAACAGTCATCTATAGTTGACCTCAAGACAGCCTGAACAAGTACATCACATGATGTAAATGTAATGTTTCTTTGGCAGAAGGTTAACCAGGGTGTCATGTGTCCAGCACAACGCCTTTACTTTCCACAAATAATGTCAGGTACCCATTAGAGATGGGTGGACTCAGGAGCGTCCTAAAAATCCCGAAAATTAAAAATTCCAGTCTTCATCAAGATTCGAACCCGTGACCCCTCAGTTCGGAAGCCAAGCGCTTTAACACTCACCTATCCAAGAAAACATACTCAAAAATCCACGCCCCCTCCCCAATAAAGAATACAAATAATGAGCTGATTCATATATCAGTATAAAAGAGCACAATATAAAAGCTAATGTGACAAATGTGACCAAACAAAATGTGTCAAGGTTGCCAAAGAATGTAAACAAAATATTTTGTTCTAGATGCTTCGAGTCTCTACTAAGAAGCTAAATATATCGGGGAGGTAATAATACCAAAAAAAAACTTTATTTAACTTCCGTTTCGAGCAAATCTGGTACCTTTCTAGTTCTAATTTGGTAGGGATGGATTAGAAGAGACTTGTTTAAGACCACTTAGTCTTAGACCAGTGGTAGCCAAATTGATCTATATCTACACCAAGGGGTCTACGAAACAAAAAATTCTGGGAACCACTGTTTTAGACGGTCCATATGTTTTAACTTTGAAATTGAATCTATTTTTGTAGGTTTATTTTTTTTACCTATGTTTTAATTTGGATTATTCTTGAAAAGGGATTTCTGTGTGATTCTTACCCACTGAGACATCACCTGCTACATTCGGTAATAGGATATGGGGCCCAAAAAGAGGCAGAGAGCCCACAAATGAGGCAAAAGAAAAGAGAAGCACAGAATTCCTGTGATGTAACTGCATCATTGGCATAGACAATACATGAATCAATAAAAAAAATTACCCAATTAGTCAATTTACTATTGGTAGCTAATCATTTTGGTTGATACCAACAAAGGTAATTAATCCTTTAAATATGTAGAGTTTCGTCCACTTAATTAATTGAACACATACTTTCTCCCACACCCATTTTCGGATCAAGTTGAAACTTTCAACAATTTTTATTGTATCTAACAAAACAAGAATTAATTAAAAAATTATTTGCTTAAGATTGAATTAGGAAAGTAACTTCTATATTATTGAGAGATATAGTTGTAAGTGCATAATTCTCTCCCTTAGATATTCTTTTAAAAAAAAAAAAAAAAAAAAAGGATTTAAAAAATTTCGCTTGTTTAGTTTGTGGCGACCTTTCTTTGCGGGTTAGGGTCTGAGCGGCTGAACTGTCTTCACTTTATGTAGGCTTGCAAATGTTTCTTGTGTTCGAACGTAAGAAAGACGAGTAGAATCATGCATCGCACAGTTGAAATCACTTCAGCAGAGGATTTTGAGTCCATCTTCTTGCAGACACCTCTCGCCAAAGCAGTATAAAAGATACGAAACTGATACAACTTCACTTAATTTAAGGATCTAACTAAAAAGAAACAACAACTAACTTTTGTAATAATTTCGATTTTATTTGTTTAATAGTTTAATAAGAAGGTACCTACACATATGAAGCAGATACTACACATTTTCTGTTCATTAAAAAAAAACGCCTTCTCGTGGGAAAAGATAAAAGGGAAGGGGGGGGGGGGGAGAAAAATTGTCTTACAGGTTAACTAAATTAGAAACTTTAACTAAAAATTATTTGTTATATCTAAACATCGACATTGATTACATATAACCCATGAGTCTTAATAGACTAATTATACCCTACTGATGTCTGTTTTACTTGCCAAACAAGCAATACAGTACAACTGTGGTTACTATTTTATATGGATCTCTGGGTAGAAATCCTTATTCCCGTTCTTATTTATGAAGTGAAAAGAGAAAGCCCTATGACCTATTATTATAATCTTTTTTTTTAAATTTACATTTGGCTTATTTTATGTTTGCAATCGCAATTTTTATTTAAATCACTCAGACTTTCTTAGTTGTACAAGAAACCAACAGATGTGCAGATATGGCTTAAATCTGAAGAGATAATGGATTCGGAACCCAGACTTCAATGTAGACTGGCCTTAACAATAGGACATATACAATCGAGGAAGTTTGTCTAATGACTTTGCACCTACTTGAAGACATTTGACTAACATTACTTACCGAAGTTAATCATTATTATGATCAATTTATGAGGTATAGCTTCTATAGCGCTACATGAAGTGAAACTAGATATCTTTGGGAAGGATATATTCCTGTATCGCCTAGATCTTTTTTTTCCATATTAAATTAAAGTGACCTAAATTTAAAGACGCCTATTTTTAGAAAAGTGTAATAAAAGATAAGCTATTAGCAGGCAGTATATTAAACTATTTGTACGATTGTAGTGTAAGCTGATTGGTCGTGTGGTATGAGCTGCTTCCGACCGTCATCTCGCAGGTCCCAAGTTTGAACCTCACCCTCTCCTATCCCCTTCCAAGGTTTGGACCATGAAGGAATATGCGATTTTGTAAAACAAATAAAAAAAAAAACAATATCAGACGTTCATATCTACATTTATGTAATTAAAAATATAGCTTCATCGCTGTTGGATGGGAAAAGCAAATGATTCTGTTAAAAACTCTATTTCTTTAAATTGTAGAACAAGTTTACCTAAACTATCGAAGCAACTTTTTATTAACCTATAGCGACAAAGAAAAAGAAACTTAAAGAACATAATGTGTGTTTTATTGTTCTGCATCTTTTCAATTTATTGTGAAAATAATTTAGATGTAGGCTATTTAGGCCTATTTTTAAAGGAGCATAAGAAGTGAAAGAGTGCTTAGTGACAACGGTTAGCGACCACTGACCTGCATCGTTAAACTAATTGAAATGACATGTAGAAAAATTGATTAGATAAACATGCTTTCTTTTCCTGTTTTTTTTTTTTTTTGCTTTCATTTGACTATTCTTTTGAGATTTGTTTTTAAAAGTCTGTTAGATTTGATCAAGGAAGGTAACTCTGGCCATGGAAAGTAGCTCGTACAAGCACACCTGATTGTTTTGATCAGATAATGAAGATTTAGTTTTTGGGCTTACGCCTCTTTTTTTATGGGCTTACGCCTCTTTTGTGGGCTTCATGCCTCTTTTCTTATACCGTTTTGTTTGGTGGACGCATAACGCTGATATTATTTTTTCGAATTAAAATCAAGCCTCTTTTTCTTTGGCTTTATGCCTCTTTTTTGGCGCTTTATGCCTCTTTTTTGGGCTTTATGCCTCTTTTATTTTCCGGCGTGATACCGTTTTTCCAATCAATATCAAGGGAGTTGAATGAGGATTTTTTAAAAATCACAGTGTTAGTATTGAAGTATTTGAACAGTTGGAGGTGTTTTCAAATTAAGAATTTTCAAATTTGGTTGCTAGGTTGAGAGGTTTGCGCTTCGGACTACCCACAGTTATCCCTTAAAGTCTTGCAGGAGTTGTGGACAAGAAAATCTAAGGAAGAAATATTTTTGGGAAGTTGGTTTAATAAATCTAGATCTAGGTCTCGATAAAATCAAAAAGACTTCTCAAAGCTAGGTCTATCAAATGGTTTTAGAAGGATAGTAATTTTCATTTTTAAAAAGGAATGGTTGCTTCAAATTTAATTTGTCTAAACTCGGGGGGGGGGGGGGGGGGGGGGGGAAATGTTTACAAATTTAAGAGAAAAAAATATAAAGACAAAAGCTTAGAACAATGGGTCTAATATTCTAAATATCGTGTGTCAAAATAGTCTTATTTGAAGTTGTATGTAGACATAGTGATGTAGCTGTGTACGGTCAAGAAGCGTTTTGATTTTTTGGAATTTATCCCTGGCCTCTTGCTTTGAGTTTGGGACTGCCGTCACGACGGCATACATTAGTTGGAAGAGGGGGGGGGAGCCTAAGACACATAACCATTTTTCAATGAAAGTCAACTTGATCTTTAATTTAAGTCACATAGCCTTCTAGTACTTCATGTTTTCGAATCAATACCGTGCTTTAGAACAGCTGTCTTATGCTAACTATGTAACAATGGGAAAGACTCTCAGACATAGACGAGAACAATGTAGCGTTAGTCTCCCCTTCTTTCTTTTTTTCTGGTCGCTACAAACAGGGCTTCCAATCTATTGTCTACTGGTCTACGTACGTCGATAAAATTTTACAATTCAATAGGTAAAGTAACCGTATAGCGTTCCGTGTATAAGTCGAACCTTGTCATTCCAGACTACTGTATGGTAGATAGCGGTAGACACCTTTAAAGTGGATTAACCTTAATCGGTAAATGTAAGTACGTTCTACCCACACTTTAACAGATTTTCACTTCAGCTTACTTGAAGTAAACTAGAAGTAAGTTTAGGTTACTTAGGGATTAAGTATCGTTGGAAAACACTTAGAATGTAATTATGCCTTTATCGAACGGGGCAATGGTAACTTAAACTTCCCATTTGCACTGATAAGCCAGCTATGGGAATGAAACTAGAAAATGTCAAATAAACTTAATTAAAGTAACTCTTATCTCACTTTCTGTGATTGAAGAGGTAGCCTAAAGTCTATGAGAAGCGGTTTACCTTTACAAAAGTTAGACACGGTCAGCTGTAGAACAACTCATGTTCATCTTTACATTTAAAGCTTTCATCCTGCCTATCAAGTAGGTCTACAGTAGTAGGTATACAATAATTTTAGGGTTACCGCCTTACACTATGGTGGGGCGCGGGGGCTGAGTGGTTAAACGCTTAGCTTCCGAATCTGGGGTCCTGTGTTCGAATCTCAGTGAAGACTGGGGTTTTAAATTTCGGGATTTTTAGGGTCCCCCAACTGTAATGGGTACCTGGCATTAGTTGGGGAAAGTAAAGGCGGTTGGTCGTTGTGCTGCCCACATGGCAGTTCATGACACCCTGCTCGTTAATCGTTGGCCAAAGAAACAGTTGGCCTTATCAACATCCAACAGCGAAATTCCATATCGTGGGGCCGCCTTCCACTTCCGAAGGTAATTTCATAAGTAAAAATACTTAATATATTTTGTTTTATACCAGTCATAGATGTACATGAAACAGCACCCGCGAACTACTCTTACTACTGCGTGAATGTGTAAAGGCAGTTCAAAACTGATTATCTTTACTTATTAGATCTGATCGGATCACGACACTCACGTTATTAGCACGGTGCTCTATCAACTTCGCTGGCAGTTTAGGAAATCTCTAAACTTCCAGCTTGTTCCACCCATGTAGAATGAATTGAATTACTTTATTTGGAAGTCTTGTCACTGCATTTTTTTGCAGCAGAGGCATTAACAAAGTAGTTCAAACAGATGGAGTTACCTGTCATGTTATGTGGCTTTAGCAGCAGACAGATTCTAAAAAAATATCATAATGAGTCTAATTATGTTTTAACAATTCATATTAATAAAAGGCAGATGAAAGCCTTTCCATGAATTCTTCTCTATTTTTTTCAGAAAGGATCTTTATTTATGCTTAAAATTGTGATGATGCATTTAGATACATCTCTTAAGCAGGATGTTAAAATATTAACAAATAACACACATTTACTCATGGGGGACAAAAACACACAATCATCTAACACATGTAAGCTGAAACTATTGTCTTTCAATAATGGTATAGGCAGCAGGTTGTAAAAACAACAGCTACACCTAACACAGTTAGGAACTACCTAATCGATTAGTTATAACATTGATTTTGTGGTATTATATTTCCTGCTACCCTTCAGTTCAATAAGGATTAGAGTAAGCAAGAGGGCATAACCTTTAAGGGGTTTAAATTGCAACTTTTAGAGTTACAGCCCATTTATTTGGGACTAGAAAATAAGCTGTTGTACTGTTCAGATGCGGCATACACAATATATATATATATATATATATATATTCAAAGCTAAAACAGAGACGGCCTTAGCAGTACACGTGCCCTTGGTTAGCATCATATACATGACCAAACCCTTAAATAATTGTAGTTAGAGCTTTCATGGTAATTGCTATTGATATCGGAATAAACTATCAATATTGAGTACCAATATTTTGTTTATAAAGATTGTTTTCAAATAAATCCACCACACTGTATTTCAGTCTATAGCCTATTGGTACTATGATGGTAGTTTGGTACGGTAAATCTTAATGTTTGGGAAAAAAAAGCATCGGCGACTCATATATTTGTGTGATGGGCTGATGGTAGCTTAAAAAAAAAAAACGTCCGTATCGTGGGGCCGCCTTCCACTTCTGAATGTTATTTCTTAACAAAAATAGTTTATTTACTCTGTTTTATACCAATCATAGATGTTCATAAAAACATTACCGACAAACTACTTCTATTGCTGCCTGAATGTATAGACGCAGTTCAATTCGTTTTGTTTGAAACATCGCGTGTTTCCCATCGCTTGTAGTTTACCTTCGACCTTCTAATTTATCTGTTAGTTTTGGAAACTAAGATAATGCAAGGTTGACCTGGGACATATCGTGACTAAGTCCAATCGGAATCATGGAGCGATGTATCTCAAAATTTACGAGACGGTTTCATAACGCAATAAAAACTAGCTCTTTTGTAATTTTTTTATTGTATAAAGACTTTAACCAGATAGGGGGGGGGGGGGTGGCTGAGGTGCTATGCAAACCATAAGACCCATAGTTCGAATCGTTGGAGAGATATTTGTCACTCTTGATTGATAGCCTGGATTAATACTTGAAGTTCCCAGTATGACCGTGTCACACAAAGGGTAGTTAAGCTTTGTGTTGTCCACACATTACTCTCGTAGAAAATTGGCCACAGAAACGAGTGAATGTTATCTCACGTGCTTCATTAAACATAAGACTTAAAAGTAATTTTTTCTTACTATATATACATTTTCTTTAAGGCCGACCAACCGAGTCCAATCGTTATAGAAAGCCTGAACACTAACATGTAACATCACATCCTGTGGGCAATTTAGACCAACGGCTCATAGTCGAGTCACAGGTCAGTCCGACGTGGTAACGAGCTATTGGTCTAAACTGCCCACAGGTATTGACGTTGCAGGTCAGTGTTGAGGCCTTCTATAAAGAATGGTCTCGGTCCAACTAACACGGTACAACAAATTTCAAGCTTGCTTACTTGTTATATATACCGTATACTCTACTTATACCTAATATACTTTAAAATGTTGTGCATGCAGACTAGGAAGCTAAAATATTATTACAAAAAAAACAACAACAACAAACAAACATTAAAAGTAAGTGTAAATGGATCGTTGTGCTGGTCACAAGACGCCCCCACAAACCGAAGATCACAGTAAATCGGGACAAACTCTACTGCACCCGCGTAATTGGTCTTTGAAGGAATACTTTTTACTTGAAGTAATTAAATTGTAAACAAGCTCTTCATATTTATATTCAAAGATGATATTTGATTTTAATTAATAAATGACAAAATGTTCACTACATTCCCCTTGACTTTTCAGATCTACAGTTACGAACATTTTGACGTCTAAGAGTCAAGAACATCTGCTTTTGGATATAATGTGGTGATTAATATTCCTCTACAGTGGCCTGGCAGTATGGTTGTGTGGTATGCGCCCTTTCATTGGAATAGAAGCGTCTAAGCTTACAAGTCAATAATGTCAATTAAAGTTTCAATATTGATTAGTCCTTTTCAGATATCACTTCCGTAATATTTCATTGATATGAATATATCGTGCTAATCAGTAGAACCAGAAACAATTATTTACTTCATAACTTTGAAATAAAAAATTTCAAAAATCATATCGTTTAAGAGGATAATATTAAACATGAAGCCGAAGTCAGAATAGTGGGTACTTTGTAAATTTCCGAGCATTCGATGACGGAAGCATTTTACCACATCAGTGGAAGTTAACTGAGTGAATCATTTTTTCTCTAACAATAAGCTTATTGTAGCATTTTACGACTTTACTAACAGAAGACTGATTGAAACATTTTACGACTTTACTAACAGATAACTGATTGAAACATTTTACGACTTTACTAACAAATAACTGATTGAAACATTTTACGACTTTACTAACAGATAACTGATTGAAACATTTTACGATTTTACTAGCAGTTAACAGACTAATCGATTTTACGACTTCTGTAGCTGTTAGATGATTGAAGCATTTTACGACTCCACAAGTCTTTAATTGTATAAAACCTGTTGAACATGTCGTAAGGATATAACCACAATAGTTACTTTTTCGGAGACAATGTAATGTGTCTGAAGACTGTGTGAATCATTTCATGACAAAGAACATGGAGCATTTCACACTGTTTGTTCTTCTTCCCTCTAAAGACATTTCTTCGTTAAGGAACCTTCCGTCAGGCATCACTGTAGCTGACGTGAGAGACAGGCTCGAAATGACAGCAGGACTCCCTGGTCAGATCTACAAGCTGACCACCAACAAAGGTCAGCTGCTTCACGAGGACTACGAGTTCATCGTGGGTCAAAACGTCTGGGACGGCTACATCGTTCGCGTGCAGCTTCAAGCCAGGTGGCTACTCATCTACGAAGCGGTGGTCACGCGAGATGTAGAATGGCTTTTAAGGTAATAATGCTGCTGCCATTTTTGTTGTTATTGTTTTGTAACTTGAAAACAAACAAAATAAACAAAATCATTCTAAAAAAAGCAAAGCTTATCTAAGGGGAAGAATTCCGAACTTATAGCTATATCTTTCAATAATGTAGAATTTATTTCCCATATTCGATATCAAATAAATTAATTAATTGACAATAATAAATTGACTGATTGGTTAATTTTGTTAATTGATTCACGTTTTGTTAGGTACAATAAATAGTTCTTTAAAATTTCAACTTGACCCAAGAATGAGCGTGGGAGAAATAATGCGAACAGTTTTATATAAGGGGACCACACCCCTACATATTTAGCCATATCTGTGAATACTAAATTATTAAGTTTCCTTGTCGGTATCAAACAAAACAATTATCAGTGTTTAAATGACCAATTATTTATTTTTTATTTATTGATCCATGTCTTGTCTATGCCACTGAATGTCTGTGCAAAGTTTCAACTTAATCGAAGAATCGGTGTGGGGGAAATAACGAGTACACACTTTTTACCAGACAGACAATTTTATATAAGGGGACCACAACCCTACATATTTAGCCATATCTGTGAGTTGATGTAAGATTTAAAACTAATGGTGCTACATACTTAAACCCTATGAAATATGCTTAGATTTTAAATATAAATTTATTATTAGAAAAAAACACAACAACGTTCAGTTGTAAAAAGTAGGCCTAGTCACTGAAGGCTTAACAATCTGTTCCATTTGCATTGAGCCGTGACAACAGAAAGTCTAATGTTTAGTACGTGACTACTCAACAAACAACAACCTTGACTCTCACTTAAGGTCAAGTAACACTATAATCTCGGTAGATTTAATGTAGGCCTACGTATCCCAGAGCTATTAATACTAGTCAAATTACAAATTTCAAGACTAGGATTTGAACCCACGTTGCTCAGATTGACAGTCCAACTTGTCTCCCTATCAGTTTTCACCGTCAATAAAAAAAGTTTAATTAAAAAATAAACTCATAGAAATAAAAAAAACAAACTTGAAATAATCTATGAACAAGAATGAACTATTGCAGTGTCGAAGTATACGTCAATTAACGGTCCATTATCGTGTGTTTTAATTTTAGTTGTTTTACTGAGGCTCTGATATGTACAGGTCTATAGTTTCTATGTAAGTTTTGATATGAGAAATGCCATGGAGCGGGCTCATTGATAGCTAGCACAAAATCTTCTCACACTAGTGAATGTAATATCCTCTTTATATATATATATATATATATATATATATATATATATATATATATATATATATATATATATATATATATATATATATTTACTGTGGCATAAGACAAAAATTAAAGAAAAAAAAAACAATTCCTGCTTTAAGAAAATTAATCCTCTTCCCAATCTAGTTATTAACTCTTTCTCTCCGTAATTATTTACCACATTCTGATGGAATCAACGTTTGTATCGTCGGTTAGGAGAGAAAGAGTTAACAGCTTATTTCAATAGTAGGTATTTTTTTTTTTCTCAATAAAGTTACATTTATTACAACGGAACAGTTCTAGATTAATACAAAGTCCTCATTAGAAACAAAGTGATAATATTATACAATTTTCAAGTAGCCATTTATTTAAAGTCTGACCTATCTGCAACGTTCTTTCCTATTTTCAGACTATAATTAAAAGTCTAAGGGCGTAATACAAAAATTTTCAAAGCTTTTAACAAATCTCTCTGAACAGGAGCAGGAAGCGTGTAATAAACATGCAATGTTCACAATTTTAGGGTGTTATAGCTTATAGTGATTATTGGGGAAACACGACAAACACTCAGTCTGTACGATAACACTAACCAAAGACTTTAACTCTTACAGTGACGAAACACTACAGTTACAGCGGGACGGCTTTACAGATTCGGCAGACAATCAAGCTGCAGACATTGTGGAAGAAAGAGGTACAGTGGCTCTCTACCTGGCCTGCTGGCTGGGTTGTAGAAATATTTGCCAAGAATTATTATCTATAGGTAAGTCTCTTTAAACTCCTTTTGAAAATGGCTATTAGTTAATCTCTTAGTCCTATGCTAGAGAGTCCCAAAGGAAAGCCCTTATTGAAGAAAGGCGCAGAAAACGGAAAGACAACGGCTTTGTCTTCACTTTGTCTGCGCAAAAATATGCAGGTCGCAACTGGTTTTGCGTAGTCATGTGAAATAATGCACTCATCCTTAATCTTCGTAATCGAAAACATTTCCATTATTATTATGCTATATAGGGGGCGCGGTGGTCAAGAGGTTAAGTGCTTGGCTTCCGAACCTGAGATCCTGGGTTTGAATCCCGGTGAAGACTGGGATTTTGAATTTCGGGATTTTTAGGGCGCCCCCTGAGTCCACCCAACTCTAATGGGTACCTGACTTTAGTGGGGTAAAGTAAAAGGCGGTTGGTCGTTGTGCTGGCCACATAAACCCTGCTTGTTAACCGTTGGCCAAAGAAACAGGTGACCTTAACATCATCTGCCCCAATAGATCGTAAGGTCTGAAAGGGAAAACTTTACTTTTTCCCTTTATTATGCTATATAATAGTCCAAGGTATCACCATAAAGAAGAGATCCGAACCAGGATCACAATGGCAATTCCTGGCTGACCACTGTCAACACAAACTAAATCTGAAATATCACGAAGCTCGCAGGGCTGGCAGTGACCTCTCAACAGAAACAGTACCAGGAAAAAAGAAGAACAGGCAGAGAAAGTGATGGGAAGACAACATCAAAGAATGTTATTGAAAGTTTAAGTCATGCTAATGACAGGAATGGAGAGAGATGGTTGACAGATCATATTTGGTGCCCCAACGCTCCAAAAGGAAAAAGGGATACATGATAATTGTGAAGGATGAGTTTATATGTTTTCATTATTTATTTATTTTGTAGGTTAAAACCTAGGTTATCTATGTCAAAATCCCCCCCCCCCCTTCGCCCCGATTACTCCAAAAGTTATGAGTGATGATGAGTAGCCAGTGGCATAATCCGCTTGGCTACAAACTGATGGAATCCCAATATAGACTAGATTCTTTAATGCGAGATTTGACTCGACCTGATCACCGGCTGCCCGGAAACATACTCTCAAATCCCACTTTATTCATATGTCCACAAAAGAATTAAGAAAAACTGAGATAGAAGAACAAAGAAAATATGGGAACCTAGGCTTGGAGATTAAGCGTCTATGGAAAATGTCCAAAATAACAATATACCCCATTTTTATATCAACCGAGGGGATAATAACAACTGACCTCTCAGACATCTTCAAGGCCCTGAACATTCCTAGGAACATCCTCGTTGCCTGTCAGAGGGCGGTACTGCTGCAGACCTGCCACATCACCAGAAAATTCCTCAGTGGAAACTGTTAAAGGGACTACGATGAATCTTTGTTTCTCTTTAGCAAAACTCAACCCTGGCAGCGCCAGAGAATGAATACTCGTTCGTTTCTGACATAATAATAATAATAATAATAAAGAATTTTTAGACATTAATCCTTAAACTTCCGTCAATATTAAGTCAGTATGGTGCGCGCTAAGTTGGCAAAGTTATTTTTAAGACGAGCTCTCACTTTCTATGATGTACAGAATTAATATAAAGGTAAATGATATTCTTTTTTTTTCCCGATTCCAAAGGTGTAAACCCCAACGGAAGAACGCCTTTCCTCCGGACTGCAATGTTTGCTGCAGTGGCTAAGGATGACGTCCGTATCCTAGAGCTGCTTCTGACACAAGGCAGTAGCGCTACGCTCAAAGACTGCCATGGCCACACGGCACTGGATGTAGCAAGGCGTGGCTTCTCCAGGAAGTGTGTCAACGTGATGCGATCGTATCAACTGAGAAATGGTGCGAGATTTCTACCAGGGGAACGCTTGTCAATCAGCTTGACAGACGGAGGTTCACCTTTGACCCAATACGATAATGACATAAATGGTCCCCCTTTACCAAGGGGAAGGGCAGAAACTGCTTTCAGTGCATCACCTAAGCCCGAAAAGAAGAGGATAAACGCAAGAACACCAAATAACTTCCAAAGATACTATACAAACATGCCTCACAACGACGACTACGCGAATACCAGAACATCCATAGTCTCGCCAGATAGTAACACAAACTTTAACAAAGCCGTGCAATCCAAACTACAGCCTCAATTAAGAGTTGCTGTCGTTGACTCATCAGGAAGACCCGAGACCGTGATCTCATGGGACTCATCCCTGCTATTAGACTCTGAACTTCTCAGCGTCAAGGCGGCATGCAGGGAAGGGAAACGCCCTCTAAGATCTGGCTTGTCACCCACGGCGCAGATAGAAAGGGAGCCAGCAACTCCAAGTACATCAGCAGTCCCTTGGAGCCGCCCTAATTCTGACAGACCTCGAAGTGTAGACTCTGATAAGTCTCCAAATGATGGCACTACAACAACCGATGGTCGAAGCGTTCAAAGTGTACCAAACGGAAACTTGAAAGAAGATTCTCAAACAGATGATAGAAAACATCTTCATAGATCTTCTAAGTCCAGGTTAGATTTTGAAATTTTTGTTATACCCTATAATCTAGAAACAGTAAACCTCATAGATTTCTACAGTTTTTCTATAATGATTTAAACACCAATATTGATAAAGGTTTATCCAAAAAAAAATTATTTTTTTTTAAAATTTCTTAGATACTAGACATTACATAGGATTTTGACACGAGTATCACAAGTATCTATTCGACTCAGATCTAATTACGTATCTGAATAGGCCTATACAATACTAGATCTAAATCTAAACATTAAATTCTATGTTACATAGGTAAGGATTGAAAAAAACAACTTTACTTCGTACAACTACTGTACAAAATAACGCCTTGTTTCAGCTTTTTAGAAGTTTTCACGACATTTGTGCGTAGTGTTAGAGATTTCCATGTCCAGTCTAGGTATAATATATGTCTGTGTTCGTAACCTTTTAAATATATAGATCATCAACACAGGATATGTCAAAAAGCTGGCCATGTAAAGGTCTCCGATATCGATAAAGCTCCAATATAACTTGAAGGTCAAAGAAATATTTTCTAGAACTTTGAAGTAAATACTTATCCCGTCCCATCCTGTATTTACTTGCTCTTTCTATTGTGATAGGCCTTTCCCTTGTAGTTGTTGATGGCTGTCTGACTTGGACAGATTACTCTGGAGATGTCTGAGTTACTTGTGCGGGTGTATTCAATGTACTTAACTAACAAGTAACAAGACCTACACATGTAACAAGTAGAAGAGACTTAGTCCAAACCGTTATACAAACTTACATGACGTTTGATATTGAAAAGGTCACGGTCGAGTCTCTGTCTGTAATATCACGTGATCCCAACTGACTATATTTACATAAATAATCTAAAACCCAACTAAGTCGTGACGTCACTAAATGTCGCTTTCAAAGTCTGTCAACTACGGCGTGTCTCTTTAAAAACTAATAATACTATGTGTCTCACACTATTTAAACATGTTTATGGTCATTTCGTCACCCTGCCATCTCTCTAGTTATAGACTACTCATTTTTTTTACTGCTGTTTCTTTCTTTTGCATTGCAGGAAAACTATCAAGACGCCACAGTCCAAAACTTTCAAGAGCATCAAACAACAAATCCAGCTTGCTGAAAAACAAAAGAGAGCAGCAAGCGCGACATCTAAGCAGTCCTTGACATTCAACCAATGGTTGCAGAAGAAGAGGCTGCAGGAGTCTGACAGCTCGGATGAAAACGAAGAGCCTCAAAGCGAGACAACAAAGGAGGAAAATGAAAAGGCGTTTCAGGATTGGCTGAAAAATGTGGACGCCAGACCAAAGAGCATGCGCGACAACTCAAGCTCTGGCGCTTTGAGTTTGCAGATGAGCACAAACGGGAAAGGATTCATTCAAATCGTCACGTCTGATGCGGGAAGCAATGTTGAACCACCAGACACCTCGTCGTATTTGCGCGCCTACCAGGAATGGAAGAAGGAACGCCAATCTAAGAGAAGAGAGGCAACCACTTCTGCCATGGATACTCGAAAGATAAAGAAAGTCTTAGAGGAAAAGAACAAAGAATATGTAGCAAGGGCAATTACTTTCGATGAATGGTTGCACTATAGTTTAGATCGTCAAGAGATGGCTCACATGCTAGAACAAAATAAGAACCAATCACTAAACGATTCAAATAAAAGCACTCTCTCCACAAGAAATCGTAAAAATCTAACTTTTCAGCAATGGCGTCAGAAATTAGAAGAGCGCGAAAATAGACAAAGAGCTCAAAGATTGCGCATGCGCATGGAGCAGTCGAAAATCATAACTGAAAACCGATAAATAATCATATTATAAAAAATGTTTCATAACAAAAATTAAATATTCTATAAGTCAGATATTTTTTAAAAATTCCTACAAATGTAATACATTTATATTGTAAAGCTTTAATATTTTATAAGCAGTTCATTTTATAGCTGTACAAAGAGATTGTAACGTGCACATAAAGTACACATAAAGTGATATGTGTTTGGTATTGTCGTCTGGTATGGCCACGAGTTAGAATCCCGCCCTGCGTTCATCCACTGCATCCTTCTACCGGAGATTTGTTTGTTTGGTTTGTTCCAGATGTTCCTTTAGATAATCCGCTTCCTAGTCCAAACCTCCCACAGGACGTCCTGGGATAGCAGCAGGAAGGGTATGAACACGGGACCATCGAAACGACCAAACGACAGCCCAAAGCGCATACCGCACGACCAGGCAACCATCCAAGATCTGGACTAGGATGTCATAATCTTCATTTCTGATGTATACATCATATATAACTTATATAACAAAACAGAATTTTGTAAAGTTAAGAAAGCAAGGGAAATAATCTTATTAATTAATTGGTTATAGCGTTTATTTAGCGCTACTGTCATGCTAATAGCTTTTGGTCCAATCTCATTTGTGGAGCAGTGGGAGGGGGTGGGAGGGGGTACCTAGGAGTTGGTTTTCCGCGCTGCCTTTAGGCGCTCAGTAAACACAACTCTGCCCGAGTCGGGTGTCGAACCTCGAGCCCCCTTAATAGGTAGCCAAGCCAAGCCATGTTCGACCACGCTTCCTAGAGATTAGAGAAACAAGAGACAAAGAGAATAGAGAAACAAAAAGACAGACAGACAAAAAGAGAAAAAGAGAGAGTGTGGGACTAGAGGAACAAGTGACAGAGAAACTAGACATACTTCAGTTTAAGTTTTGTAGAGAGATTTATATGTTTTAAGACATTTTCCCCACTATATGTATAAAGCAATACGCCATAATTTATATAGACATAGTAGACTGCAATTTTAGTTTTGTAGAGAGATTTATATGCTTTATGACATTTTCCCCTCTATATGAATAAAGCAATACGCCATACTTGATCTATCTACTACATCGTCAATATCTATTTGTATAAATGAACCATAAGTAAAGAGGACATATTTCCACTTTCAGCACAACAACCAACCGCCTTTACTTTTCCCCAACTAATGTCAGGTACCCATTAAAGCTGGGTGCACTCAGAGGCGCCCAAAGATACCGAAATTAAAAATCCCAGTCTTCACCAGGATTCGAACCCGGGACCACTGATTCGGAAGCCAAGCGCCTTATCACTCAATTATTATACATTTTCATTGTATAAATTAAAGTTGGCACTTACTTCAAAAGTTCTTGATCTTAACACTTTCTCTATATTCAAGACTTTATCTCGAATTTATTGATATTCAGCAGGGTGTGACTTCACTCTTTCATCGAACAATGCCATAATCAACTCATGAGCCATTTTCAGAATGTCTGGTTCTGCTGGGGTTTTAACAAGGCAATTTTTTATCTCTTCGATGCTATGCCTTGTATCACCAAAGTCTTTCCCTGAGAAAAACTTTTCCAGTGCTTTTAGTGCGTTTAGTCTCAGACATCTCACTAGCTCTTCGTGAAGCTCTAGCTCCATTTGTTGGGTGAATCTTGCAGATTCTAAGACGAATTTCAGCATGCTAGCTTTTCGACATTCTTCTTCACGTTCTTTGTGACCCAAGCCAATGAGACTGATTGCGTAATAAACTTGATTTTTAAGGAGATGCTCCGAAAATCTTCTTCACTCAAAATGTTACCAACATTTTCAAGTTGTTCTTCATAGAGCTCGAAGTCATTGAGTGCTGTAAGAATGGATATTGACCTCTGAATACTGGATTCATGCTCTGAGGAGATTGTATTTCTCTGGAGAAGATCCAGCTTTCTTTTTTCTCTTTCCTGAAATCTTCGCCAATTAAGCTGGTCGTACCGTAAACATTTTAGTATCGGCTTTGGGCAGAGGGGGCAGTAGATATAACTGCTTACATCTACCTGGTTATGTTGGCCACGTATATGTCTAGCTCCTTGGCATAAAAAATGTGCCCACAGTTGGGAAGCTTTATAATAGGATAATAGAGATTTAGCTACTTTAGCATTTAATGTACTTATTAAAGTAGTAGTATCTACATTCTCAAGACAGACAACTTTTTCACAGATGGAACAAACACACATTTCTCCACCACAAGGATGAGAACATGTTTTGCCTTCACTGCCATGCTTGCCGGGACGGTACACCTTCAACCTTTTAGTGCAGAGTTCTGTACAAACAACATTTTCCCACGGCTCCGAGCAGTATCTTAAATTCACAAGATGTACACATTTTTGCATGCATTTAGCATTGCATGGCGGACAAGGCTGACCGCAGAAATTTTGTTTACTTTTTGTGGTGCAGGGTGTGTGTCGACACGAGTAAGAGCAGGGTTGGGTACATGGCAGACATGGGCTAGAGCAGAACCCTGTACAGACGTGACCGCAAGGTAGCAGTTGATTGCAAGTCTCCTGGCAGGCTTTGTGGACAAGTCCGTAGAGACAGCCAGAACACGTTCCTTTGCATTGATGGCCACACTTCAGTTTAGATGGACATGGTTGATTGCAGTCTACGTCGGATGATGACTTATAACATGGAACTTGACCTGAATGTCCACATTGTTTATAAGTATAGTCTATAGGAGTAAGACAATCTTTGTGTTTTTGTTTGCCAACGCAATCACGACACTTCCCAGTACATAAATGTCCACATTGTAATGTTGATGTACAGTCGTGTGGACATGATACGCTTGCGGAGGACTGAAAACATGGGACCTGACCTTTATGCTTCTAGGAAGCCAAGCCTCTCGACCACGCTTCCTACTTCTTATTTTTAGAGTGAAACAATTACAAATCGTGGTATTTGTAAAACAGGCTACATTTTTTACTACAGAACATAAAAAAACAACAACCTTAAACTACCTTTATCATCTGCAATTCTACAACATAAGTGTATATATAAAAAATATGTACATGGCCACCGTCGATTGCGAATCAATTATGGATACTTTGAATTTCCTTTCATAGAAATAAGAAAACTCAAAACCTTCATGTTATGACCAGGACAACATAATCCCTATATTATTTCCTCCTTTCCAATAAGAGTTGGGTGGACTCCTCGGTAATATATAGACAATATTAATTTAAAAAATTCAGCATGTAAAAATAAAAGAAAACTACCTATACCTGACATTAGCCGGGGAAATTAAAGCAGTGGGTCGTTGTACTGGCAACAAGACGACTATGCTTCAATACCTGTCTCGGGTATTTATGTGACGTCTTGGGGGAGAGTCATTGTGAGACTGGACTCTTGACACTCAGTTGCCAAAGTCTTCACTAGCTTTTACAATCCTCCTTGTGGAATGGGAGGTGAGTAAAGGCTCCACTGGTGGGTCCGGGGGGGGGGCCTAGGGGCGATGCCCCCCCCCCCCCCCGACTCGGCGCATTTTAGTAGAGAAATGTAAAAACAAAACAAAAGCAAGCTACTTATACCTGACATTAGTTGGGGAAAGTGAAGAGATGGGTCGTTGTGCCGGCCAAATGACATCCTCGTTAACCGTGGGCCATAGAAACAGATAACTTTGACATCATCTGCCCTATTAATCTCTAGGTCTGAAAAGTGAACTTTTTTTATACTAGTATGTCTTAATGTTTATGTACAACATGAGAAAAATTTAATAGTAGCATGTTTCCTAAGTAGGCCATATAAACAACACAACAAAAGTTATACCTGCTGTAATCAAGACCAATAGTTATGGTAGGCCTGAACACAGACGTGGCAACGAGCTATTGGTCTCCACTGACCACAGGTTGCCACGTTACAGGTCTGTGTTGAGAGTTGAGACCTACTTTAGCGATTGATCTAGCTCTAACACTCGACCACCATGACCCACAAACCATTACAAAATGCCTGATTGTTTCAGTGCTAAACGTTTCCTGGAAGCAACTCAAAGATTTACACACGAATAAACATAAAATTATAATTTTATAGTTTTCAATTAAGTTGGTATTTCGTTTAATGCAGTCGCTGGCTGCCTGTCACTTCTGTTATTTAGGAAGCTGTGGGCAAACTTTTGCATTTCTGTGTCTTCGCGTGTGGCTGATACAGGCTTCTCTGAGTTGACTACAAGCTAAGATAGCTTACAAGTTAAGCTAGAAGTAAAAGAATATTCAAGCTTAGTGAAGAAAGTTAACCCCCTAAAAATATTAATCATTTAGCAATAGTCTAAAACCTAAGTACTTGAAAACATTCTTAAAAATTAGTTGTTTTTTTTAAAGTAAGAAATTTGATTAAAACAAATTCACACTAACACTAGTGAAATGATGTTGTCAATTGTATGTATATAAATAGCATATAGGTCTATTGTTTGCGCTAAACTGTGAAGAGGTATTACTAACATTTGCCTGTTGTTTGCTTGAGTTCGTTATTAGGAGGTAGAAACAGACACTTTATAAATTACAAAAAGCAGTGTAAAAAATCATTCATCATCTCATCTGTCCCTTGACTTTCGTTGTAGCTGTGCTGTGACAGTTTGCGCTACCAAATCACTCAACTTTTCCTAGACATCAGCTGCTCTTAGCAGGATAGAGGCCGGTCCAGCAAGCTTTTGTCCAGACGACCCTTTCTTCCTGCTCCCTCCCTTAAAGGACCACTTCAGAGAGAGAGTTCATTACGTATTTAATATTAACACTGGGAGAAAGTCCCTATCCTCTGTATTTGTACTGTTATCAGCGTGAAGTCTTGGCAATAACTTTCTGGATCACATGCATATATATTTATATATAATATGGGTATGTGGTAGAGATATTCTGTAGTGTTATTCTATTTTTAAGCTGATTACGTCAATATTAATGTCTCTTTCGATATCGGCTCTGCCCAGGTTGTTGTGTAGCCTAACACTAAATAAAGTAAATTAAAGTTCCCCTTTCAGACCTTGTGGTCTATAGGGCAGATGATGTAAAGGTCATCTGTTTCTGTGGCCTGCGGTTAACAAGGGTGTCATGTGGCCAGCACAACGACCAACCGCCATTACTTTTCCCTAACTAATGTCAGGTACCCATTAGTGCTGGGTGGACTCAGAGGCGTCCGAAGATCCGGAAATTAAAGATCCCAGTCTTCACCAGGATTCGAACCCCGGTTCGGAAGTCAAGCGCTTTACCGCTCAGCCACCGCGCCTCCCTAACACTAATTACGCTACTATTTATTTAACTAATGGCTCAAGCAGGTCATGACTTTGTAAGTTAAATCTCAAAGTATCCAGTTTCTAAAAACAAACATGTAATAAACAGATAAACGCATAATCATTATTTAATTCACGCACTAAATTGTAACATTTCAACGATAAATAAAATAAATAAAGGCTACAGAAGTTATTAATGACTTTTAATTAATAAGTTTTGATCAAATAAAAATAATCTTTCACAAGGGTTTACAATATCAAATGTCAATATTAGGCCTACTTCCAATCTCTATAATAACAGAGACCATCACAATCCATCTTTAGACGTTTAAAATAAAGATAGGCAAGTTGAAATACAGTAACTAAGATAGTTTATTACAAATATGCGTTAAATATTATAGATCTATTATAAACTGTAAGACTTACATGTTTAAATAAAATCTGCCAGGTAAAATAAGGCAGTTTATAATACATGTTATATATTCTATTAAAAAAAAGAGTTATAAGCATTGTAGACCTATTATATTAATTTTAACATTGTGAGTGCCCAAATGTATATTGCACATGTGTAGGGAATACTCAGGATCGAACTACCAGGTGTGGATGATGTACTTAAAGCTAGCACTAACTAGGCATCATTATTTAAAGACATGCGCAGTTAAGTGGTGGAGTAGTGTAAAGTAGCCACGGACCTTGAAAGCAACATTTAGTGACGTCATGAAGAGTGGGGGTTTCCTACAATGGTACATTTCAATAATCAGTTGACATTTAGATATTACGACGACATCAATTAGTGGCACAGAATGTGGTCTTATGTTGTTTTAACATTTATTTGAACAGTTGAAGCTGCGTGATGTTACTGATCTTAGTCTTTTGACGTGTTTTTTTGTGTGTGAATAGTTTTGCGTAAAACGAACTCGTAACACATCGCATCTAAATTTTACCCGGACAAGACACGCAAGCATCCTCTGATTCATTGAATTACACACAAAGGTAGACACTTGAAAGTAGCTTCCTATAATTATATGGCAGGTATTTTATAAGACATTTCTTATCGACATTACATGCCCCTGCATTTTGACATTCGACATCATGACATGAGATAATGGTGTAATATTTAATGCAGAAACAAATTTCAGTCACTCATTTGGGGAACCGGGGGATTTTCTAATAAGGACACTCTTGTCCCCCCCCCCACCCTAGCTACGCCACTGATTACATGGTCTAATTGGAAGACAATAAAAACACGAACCACAGACATTACTTAAGCCACGATTACTTATCAGAGGAGGAGGAGGTCCCACAATCTGCCCTGACGTTACTTAACCCAGGATTAAATATCAAAGGGGGAGGGAGTCCCACAATCTGCCTTGACATTACTTACTATCGTACCATATGAATTGGATCCATTCATACCTGTATATGTATATTGATAGAGCTTCCAAAACTTATGCCATTAGGTTTTTCTCAATTACAACTCCATTAGTAGAAAACCAAACTTAAACTGAATTAATAAAACAAAACATAATGAAACAACACAATCGCAACAAATCTCTAGATTTGTTAAAAGAACTAGTGGGAAGAGAGTTTATTAAAAATAATTTAATTTGAAATGCAATATGGCTTCCTGTTGTAGTCTGCTGAGATTGTTCGGTATAAAAGTGTACACGTAGTAGGAATGGAAGAGGCCTGCCAGTTACTCTGAACACAATGTAAATCTTCAACAATCAATAAGTGAGCTTGAACTTGGCCTTCTTGGCTACCTAGAAGGGGGCTCGAGGTTCGACACCCGACTCGGGCAGAGTTGCGTTTACTGAGCGCCTGAAGGCAGCACGGAAAACCAACTCCTAGATACCCCCCCCCCCCACCACACACACACTGGTCCACAAATGAGATTGGACCAAAGCGCTCTAAGCCTGCTATAAGAATGAAAGTAGAGCTATATAAAAAGCTATAATATATGTGCAAAAAATAAAACACTTATGTAGTAGAATTAATATTGCCATTAAACAAGGGCCATAAATCTTGCCGAAATAAAACCCAAGAAATACAAAAGATACTTTTTTTTTACAATTTTAACGAGACAATTGGATCCACAGATGAGGATTTCCATTCATAAGGATACTTATATACTGTTTCATGAGAGGTAAACAACTTAATAATTTTGCACTTTAATTTACGACAAAGTGGGGGACAACTCTCCCAGCACAATGCAGGGCACTGGTGCCCTTTACGACACACCTTTTTGCACTGCTGTTTGCAGGGCGCTGAGTCATCCGCTGGGGCGAGTTTCCTAGGAACACATGCGCACCGATGACCACAGCTGAGCAACTCTCCACAAGGGAGGCAGGGCTCACTACAGTTTGAGAAGCACTTGTGACCCCTGTCACAAACTTTCTCGCAAGGCTCGTCACAGACTTCTACGTAGTTGAGACCCGCTGGACGGGGCTCCAGTTTACGCCTGCACAAGTGCCCACATTTTAGGACGGTTAAACAGACAGGTGGGCAAGCTTCGCTGCAGACGTTGGGGCAAGGATGCCCGTTTTGGCACCGAGAGAAGCACTTACTCATACACGGCTTGGCCACTATGTCACCCAAAGCGATTTGTCTAGGCAATTCGGTACAACGGTGACCGCAAGGAAGAGTTTCACTACAAGGACGACAACTCGCAGAACAAACTTTACAAAGTCTTGGACAGTTATGTCCCCTGATGCAGAGATTAGCGCAGGGTTTAGAGCACTTTGCTTGCCCAGTTGTAAATTTCCAGCACATTTCATACAGGTCATGTCCACACAACAGATTGAGACACACATATTTAGTGCAATCAGCGCATCCTTCTGTGCACATTAAGGGACAAGGATGTCCAGAAGAACAGAATTTCCGGCATTTTTCTTTACATTTCAAGCTCTTCTCATGACACTTGGCTGTCAATGTATGCCCACATTTAAGGTTCCTTTCTACTCTAGTACTACACGGAGGACAATTCACTTTACAATCGTAAGGGCACAGATGACCACTAGGACACGTTTTCGAGCATTTTTCTCGGCACACGATATTCAAGATGTTGGTGTAACATGGCTGCAACTGCGTGTGACCACAGGGCAACTGAAAGTTCACCATCACGCCGCAGGGAGGGCATGTCTCAACACACTTTTTCGGACACACGTGACCTCTAGGACACATCTTCAAGCACTGTTTCTCACATACGTACTGGTCATGATTGCCTATGTGGCAAAACAGTGGGCACAGATGCCCACATTGTAATCTCGTCTTACACTTCTTACCGCAACCCTTTAACGAAATCGCTTGATCGAAATCGTCAATTTTCTTAATCTCTTTCAGATTGTTATGCTGCTTACAACTAAGATGAAGCACTTGGCCGATGCAGTCGTGACTTTCGGCAGTGTGTTTGATGTTTTCCCAAAGCTGACTACGCTTGGCGAGTAGGTCAATGTCTCCTATGACATACATCCCATACTGGGCTCTAGATATAGCCACACAAACTCTGTTGTCGGTGCTGAGAAAGCCAACCTGATTGTCTGAATTACTTCGAACAAGTGACAGAAGGATTATTTTGTTTTCTTCTCCCTGAAAATTGTCTATGGTGGAGACTCGAACTTTGCCCAACGAGGAGTTTTTGGACGCTCGCTGAAGTTCTTGTATTCTGTTTACTTGACCACCATATGCTCCCAAGATGGTGATCTGCTCGGCTTCATGCCCTTGGCTGATGAGATATTCGGTAAGTTTAAGAAGATATTTGGCTTCAAAATTGTTGAATTTACTAGTGCCCTTCTTTATTTTCTGCTCAGATTGATTGTGCTTTATAAAGAAAACGCTCTGATGCATTCCATCGATTCCTGGCCTAGATTTTACGGATTCACCATCTTTCAAACCTGGGTAGATATGTCTTAGAAACATTGAAATCTCTGGTCGCATTCGAAACTGTTCTTTGAGTTGAACACATTTAAAATCATTATTGACAAGTCTTTCAAATAAAGAGACTTCTAGCCCATAATGTTGAGCCAGTTCGTACACCTCAACTTTGGGCCTTAGCTGCTGGTGATCGCCAACGAGAATCAAATGCTTGCAGTGGCGGCTTAAAGAGGTGATGATGTGGGCCTCTAGAACTTCGGCAGCTTCTTCGACGACCACGATTCTGGGACCCACGGCTTCTAAGACTTTGCGGTGCTTTGCCGCCCCTGTTGTAGTCATTCCAACAACTTTAGCCTGGCGAAGAATTGAAATGTCCCGCATTCGCTGCAGTTCTTTCTTTTTTTCAAGCAGACTTTCGTACTGACGACTTAGCGAGCGCATTTCTTCTTTTAACGAGCTCAGGTATTTAGAACGCCAAGTCTTGTAAAGCTTAAACCTAACAGAGACGTCAAGTTTCCACAAGCTGCTCGTCGAGGATTCTTCAGATGCAGTCATCGACTCACTTGTTTCAGCTTTACGCAGCGCTTCAATGTAAGAAATACGATTTCTAGACGACACTTTACGATGATCAGCAGCCTCGGTTAAGTTTACGCCAAGACACTCTAATCTCACCATTAAAAATGTGAGTGCAGATAAGTTTTCATCACTGTCAAAGTCACCATCGGAGGATGCAGCGTCCAGATCATCGTTACTGTCACAACTTTCAACATCAACTAAATCCTCGAAGTCTATGTTATTCTGATCCTTTGTAAGATATTCAATGCTGGCTACAGTTTCTTCTAAATCATTTCCCAGGATCCAATTTTCGACACTGGGGTAACCACTGGAGTGAATTTTCTGAATGACTTTCCCGTCAATGAAAGGAGCCAAGTCTTGGTCGGAAAGTATTGACTTGTCTGAGACTTTTCCGAATTTTTTCTCATACCTATCTTTCCACATTCTATAAACCATTGCTTTGGTAGTGACTTGTATTTTCTGTTTAAAATTTAAACAGCCACTGTTGCGCATGGTATTGTTAAGCATGAGAAGAGAAAGTAAATGCGATTTGGCTGCTTCGTGCAAGCAGACCTCAAAGTCTGCATCACTAGCTACAGAGAGCCACATCCTTATTATTGATTGACCTTGACAAAGGTCTCTTTTGCTTTGTAAACTTTGTAGATGAGACTCTAGTATAAACTCTCTTAAGGCATCCTCATCCAGGATTTTGTGTTTAGTCATGGTCAACTGATCAGCTACTCGTTTTATTGTTCTTTGTAATGGTCTCATTTCCTCATATATGTAGAACAAGGCTCTTCTGAGGGACCTGTCTCTGACTTTGTCGTTTCTACGAATATACGCCAGATTATACGATTCCAGAGCCTCACATTTACTGTTGCCACCGACTCGAATAATTCCTTCGCTGCAAAATTTTAAAATTCCTTCTAAGAACTGGTCCAGGGCGTGGTTTGTGTAACACACTACAAGGATGGGGCCTCCCTCGGACGATTGATTGTGTACATTCTCTAAAAGGGCTCTCATGATTTTTAAGCTCACAAAAGTCTTGCCTGTTCCTGGTGGTCCTTGAATGAGGGTGAGCTCTCTAGTCAGCGCTTCCTTTATAGCTTCAAGCTGTTCCTCGTTGAGATTCTGTCTTCTAAGAGGAAGTGGCCAGGATTGTGTCGCCAGCACTCTACAATGAAGTGAGCCAGGGGACTTGTCGACAAGACAAGAGATGTCGTAAACCGATGACTGCGAAAGGTATGCCGGCTTGTCCGAAATGTTCTTGCATCGGACAAGATAAGACTCGAGAGGTAAAGGATGGTGACATATTTCTTGAATTCCTTGCAGCACCGGCGAGTAGGCTCCAAAAAAAGATGGCGACTCTATCATTCTAAATTTCATTTCTGATGTAAAACTGAAAACGTCCAAGAGGCAGTTAATAAAAGTCAGCTTGACAATTCCTTTAGACAGTTCTTTAGATGTACTTCCTGAAATTGTGGCGTAAAGTATGCTGCGAAAGTTATCATGGGTTAGACACACGAGATTCCCCGTTATAAAAAGGTTTTCAATGATGGATTTCAAATCTTTGAGTTGTGACATGTCCAACTGTATTGAATGCACTAGTTCTTTCACATCACAACTAAGAATTCTAACATTCTCAAAAACAATGACGTTTGAGTCCGTGTCTTCCTCGCCTCTCGCTTTCCTTAGTGCGCTTCTCAACGGCTGGATAAAGTCCTCTCTCACCAACCGATACATTGTGTCTAAATATTCATGCTTGTCTCGATAAGCTCCCTTGACTTTGTTTTCTCGAAGAAGAGGTTTGAAAAAGGGTTTGAGCTCTTGGCTTAAAGGGAGAGCTGGATACTCCGAGAAAGCCTTATGGTAAAGCTCTTGTTCGTCCTGTGTTTCATCGTGAGGGAGATCTTTGAGTTTTCCTTGCATCCTACACGAGTTGAAGCTATCCACCAAAGTCCTGATCCTCTCAAAGTCACAGTTGTAATGACGATGATTCTCGCACAAAAAGGTGACGAGACGATCACACTGGTCCACTTCGTTGGGAATCAGAATCGTGACATGCTGGACATACGTCACCACAGCATTGGCTAAGCGGCAGTTCAGAGAGTTTGTGTTTGAACTGAGATGAACGGCGAGGTCTGTTTGAAAGAACCGAGTATTGACCAGCATGTACAGGAACTTGGTGAAGCACTGCTCATGATAGTCAGCTTTTAGTGTTATCTCTAGGATGGCAGTCAACAGTTGGAGCTTGTCTTTGTTTAAACTCTGAGAGTTCAGAAATTGGCCAAGCTCTTTAAGACTCACCATCACCTCCAGGAGCAACTGATCAGGGTCGTCAACGAGCTCAGACCAGCCTTTCAATCTATTGTAACCAATTATTGGCCTCTGTCTGGGGGCGCCATCTTCACTCCTCGAATGATACGGACCGTTCTTCTTGGGCATCTTTAAAACATTATCTAGGAATTAAACGAACGAAAATAATATTAGATATATGTAGATAATTATTGAATAAATATAATTTTATAGACTTTCTGTATACAAAATATAATAATAATAGCTTTTATATAGCGTTACTTTCATGCTTATAGCTTGCTCAGACCGCAATGGTCCAATCTCATTTGTTGACAAGTGGAGGGGAGGGGGTATCTAGGAGAAGGTTTTCCGTGCTGCCACAGTAAACACAACTCTGCTCGTGTAGGGTGTCGAAACTCGAGCCCCCCAGCCAAGCCAAGCCAAGTTCATGCGTACTTAGCCTTTCAACAATGAGATTACATTCATTTCGAACTAAGAGAAGGAATTACATTATTTATTGGCCTCAGTTTTGTTCCAAAATTATCTCTCTTTGGTTAATTTTTTATTTTTCATGGACAAAACATATTTCATATATATATATATATATATATATATATATATATATTGATATATGCATGGGCGAAGCCAGTGGGTTCTTGAGGGTTCAACTCCCCCTCCCCGAAATGAAAAACCACCTTTTCAATATAAAAAAAAGCAAATTACACACTCAAAATTCTATGAGCATAGCCAACGGGAGGGGGGGGGGGGTTTGACTTTAAAACACCTGAAGCGGAATTTAAGCTAAGAACCACCTCTTCATAAAAACTGATTACAAAGACAGTTTGTGTGGAAACAAACTCAAAATCGGCCCCCGAAGTGGTCCACCCAGGCAGGTAAAAAGGCAGATTTCAATATTTTCAGAAAGAATATCAGAATGAAATTCAATCAAAGGCTAGTGACAGAGAAGAATGGAGAAAGAAGGTTTACAGATTATGTGTGGTGCAGCAACGGTCCAGCAGACCAAAGGGTTACGTGAAATGGAAGATGAAGCTAAATGTGAGCCTGGCCTAACTGATGTCATATAATGATTATCTAATTGATCTAATTGTATTTAATGATTATCTAATTGATCTAATTGTATTTAATGATTATCTAATTGATCTAATTGTATTTAATGATTATCTAATTGATCTAATTGTATTTAATGATTATCTAATTGATCTAATTGTATTTAATGATTATCTAATTGATCTAATTGTATTTAATGATTATCTAATTGATCTAATTGTTTTGCACAGGGTCAATCTCTTATTCAAAGTTTCAAGGAAAAAAACAACATTTCCGTAAAAAAAGTATTATTTAGTTAAGTGTCCTAAGGATGTTGTACTGCACTACAGTACACGTGATAATATGAAAAACTACTTATTAAATGTTGTTTTAAATTACGTTCCACTTATATGTATATTAAATAAATTTGTTCTCTTTAAAAAAAAGTAAGCATTTTTTTGTAAATGTAATAGTTAGTATGACAGAACTTACCTAACTTAGCATTACATTTGTAAAAAAAATTTATTTTTTTTTATTACAAAAAATCTATAACCGTTTAAATAAATGTGTTATCTAAACGTGACCAAACGCACAAAAATAAGCGTCTTTTATTCTGATGTGAGCACTAAACAAAAAATAAATACAATCAGATTATTTTAAAACTTTTGAGGAAACTGATTTGCATTGCGTTGCCGTGTTACTTGTTACGCTATTGCACGAAAGTCACTAAGTAAAAAGTCCATTTTAAAAAAAGTGCGTGATATTTACATTTAAAAAGCATTATTAGCCTTTATAAACAAACATTAATGTTTTCTTTTAATTTTAACATCTAGTTGACCAGAAAAAACACCTTTAACTAATATTTATATTTGTTGTGAACATTTCTTGTATATTTTCAAATATATTCGACTTAGTGATATTAAAAATACACAAAAAATTGTCTTTCTTTGTTAATATAGTGTAACATTACATTTATGTAATTTAGTTTTAGAATTGGCGTTTTTTTATGACAAAATCGCTTGCATAATTAACCTTATAAATTAGGTCATTGGTTAATATGCATGACTAAATGCACGACGCGTAAGCCATAATGATCTTCTTTTTTGAAGTAACGTCTGTATTATAAAAAGTAAGATATATATATATATATATATATATATATATATATATATATATATATATATATAACCGTTTATATAACAATAGGTGCCAGTTCTCAGTAATGCATTGCTTAACTTTTGACTACTAATAAATTAATAATAAACGTTAAAATACAAGAAAAGTAATAATGTTTTCGCCACAATGAAAAAGGTGCCAGTACAACGTACCGGTGCGTAGCGTCAGAAAAAAAGCTCTGTATATACATATATATATTGGTGTAGGGGAGAAAAAAATCACCCCAACTCTCCCTCCCCCTCCCCGAAAAATTCCTGGCTACGCCCTTTTATATCTGTATGCCTTTCGAAATCAAAACCATATGGACAATCTTTATTAAACTTGGCATGAACCTTATTTAGATGATAGCAGTGATCTTACAATATGTAAAGTTGCCCTACAACAAGAGGGTTTCCTAGTTTTTGAGCAATGAGACATTTTGACATAGTTTGACATTATTATAATAGCATGGATTTCATTTATAATATAACAAAGCTAAAATTGAACGTAAAACCCAAGCAAAGCCGTGTATCTATCTAATCTAATCTATCTATCTATTTCTCCCTCTATCTCTCTCTTTCTCTCGCACTGTCTCCATGCTGCCCGATCTTTGGTATTCTCCTCCAATACACTTTCTTTAAATTCTGTAGTCCTAAGACAGTGATGCCCAACTTTATTCGGTCTGAAGGCCATTTTAATTTCCAACACTCGTGTCGCGGTCCACAACAATGAAAAGAAACTATGAAACAGAGAATAAACCAGTTGAAATAGCTTATTACAAACCCGTGGCTCTAGGTACACCCTTAAAGCGATTACGTTATATAAGTTTAACTTTTTATTACTGAAGGTAAGCCTACTCATTTAAGTGCTTTAAAAAATGTTTTTCATCCTTTACTTTTGTTTGCTCCCATTTCATTAACATACCAATATTAAAGTGTATGGTACCACTCGCATTGATACGAAAAGAACACGAACCAAAAGGATGCAGTAATGATGCCATGTGTCAGTAATGATGCCCTATGTTGCACACAAAGTGTCAGGGACACAGCCAGCCCAAGACAGCAGCATATATTGTCGAAGAACCAAAAATAATTTTTTTGTCGCTAAAAAATGAACGCTTGGTTCTTTAGAAAAAAAAAAAAAAGAATGTTAGATACATTATATTTGAATGAAATTCATCAAAGTTCCAATCCTAACGTAGGGAAAAAAATTTCAACCTTTTTTTTTTCTACACTTTGTTCCGATTTTTCGGGGGGCCGTAGTTTGAGCATCACTGTCCTAAGATATACGTCATTATTCGCAAAGTTTGCTAAGTGTTTGTTTCTTTTACTTAAAAATGTTACAGTCTATTTACACCTGTTTAATCTTATCAGATGTTGGTGTTGGCACGCTCCATAGGCCTAAAGGCCAATCATTTAAGTTCATTGATAAATTGCTAGGGATGTTAAGTTTGTTTAAATGTGTTACTATTTAAAACTTGTGTTATTACCACGTAGCCTGTTGTATGTGTCTAAGGTTCGACCCAACACTTTAAACACTATATAGGACCTAGTTCCTTAGTTTCAGGTCGCATTTGGACTTACGAAGTCATGTGAAAAACTGCACTCACCATTAATTAATCTTCCGACAAGAAAACTTATCTTACCTTTTAAAATTCAGACGTTACTTCAAAAAAAAAAGAAGATGATTACGTCCTACGCGTCATGCATTCAGTCACGCATGTTAACCAATGACTTAAATTCTGCCAAGTCACTGGTTTTCCTGGCTGGCTCAGGCAACCCATTCCATGCTTTAAAGTACTAGGGACGAAGGATCATTTGTACAAATTTGTCCAAGCATATGGAACGAGGAATATGCCTTTCTAAAATTTTGTTTTTTACATATATTATATACACTAGCCTTAAATTGTAAATAAGACCTCGGTCTAGATTTATACTAATCAGCAAAAATTTTTTATCACACGGGCAACTAGATCTACTTACGTAGTGTGTTTGTTTTCAATTGATTATATGACTGTCAAAATTAGAACAACTAGATTCTTAATATAATCTCTAAATCTAGATCTAATAAACTAATCGGGTTACTTTGATTAAACAAATGCGCTAACTTTCCTTAATAAAATAATAAAAAAAAACGTTTGCCAAGGTTATGTCATGTTACTGTCAATTACATGTATTCATCATCATCATTATAATACTCCATTAGAGTGAGGGCTTGAGAGGCTCAAATCCTCTCTTGCAAAAGCCCTGGACAGAAACCCTGCTGTATTGCGTAGTGCATACATGTTAAACCATACAGGTCGAGAATTTTTGGTTTCCCAGACCTGTCGAGACGGAGATCAGCAAGTCTGGGGCAGTCAAACAGAATATGAGACACGGTTTCATCTTCTTCACATGTATTCATAAACTAGATCAGATCTACTTACACATATTTTAAATGCTGTTGACCAAAAACGAAATTTTTTCGGTCAAGTAGGAAATGTCCATGTTATTTATTAAGCGATTTCGTACTTTGAAGGGTAAGATTTACACATGTACTAAATGAATAGATCTAGATCAACGTAATGTTATTAAAAAAAAAAACAGCAACGAAAAATACAAAAACAAACACCTGTTGTCCTAAAATATTCTTACCTGCACTGACAAATGGTGAAACTAACAAGGTTGCCAACTTTCTAGATGCGTTATATCGTCAGTACGTGCGTTTAGATCTATATGCAATAATATATTTTTGTATATATAAATTCGTGTAAAATTCAAACTAATACCTTCACCTCACTTCCCCTATCACTAAATCTGTTGGACCGTTGGGGTAACACACAAGAGTTGTCGACTGTCTTTCTCAATTATATATATATATATATTAAATGGAATATATAAAATCAAAAAATATTTTTTACCCATTAGTATAATGTCCCCAAAAATATGTGGGGAAAATGCCAATAGTGGCAGCTCTGTAGGATAAAGTAACGAATAAGAAGAAGAGCAAAACTAATGGGAAATCCAAAACGAAACCATGGTTTCAAAGAAAACAGACGAAAGTCAGAAATGGAATGCTTAGAAGAGAAAACGAAAGCTTTAAAGAACCAAATTTTATGATGGAGATATATATTTAAAAGTAATAATTTCAGATGCAACTTTTGAGCTTTTACATTTTAAAAAATAGTGTGAGTAAGATAGTAGTGTCACGTGTTAAATGTAGGCTTAGTAACGTATTATACCATTAGTTTTCGGTACTTCCCGTAAAGGAGCATGGTCGTGCTGATGTAATAGGGAATTCCCCCGTGTTGGTGAAACGTTGCAAGCAGATCTCTTTCTCTCACTCGAAATAACTAAGTAATATCTTGTATCCCGAACATTCAGGATAAGTGCGATGTTTCACAAGGTTACGCAAACCCAGTTGCGACCTAAATGTTTTCAACATTTAACGTAGACAAAGCCTTTGTTCGCCGGTGTCTACACATATGTAGCCTTAATTATTGTCTGTTGTGATGTTGTGTATATATATATATATATATATATATATATATATGTAATTGTGATGTTGTGTAGATCTATTAATCATATAATTATACATATAATATTAGAATAAATTACAGACGTTACTTACAATGGAGAATGGTATAAAGATTTGTAAGGTAACATATTAAAATTTTCAAATGAAAAAACAATTTTTTTTTAGATCATTTTGTCATTTTAACTCTAGTGTTTATGTTTGTTATGTAATCACAGCGCCTTTAGCCTACATTATCTTTTTTAACGCGCTTTATAAAATATTAACAGCTACAGTATTCCCTTACATTTCGCGGGTCCGACTTTCACTTACCACGGTGTTGTGAAATAATTGTGTGATTGTCGTGGAGTATGAGTGTCCTTAAGTTACGCCCATGTCCTGTACCTGCCCCATGGTTGAATGGGTCAGTCTAATTTGTGTAAAAATCTTCTTTATTATATTTTTACTTCACAACATGGCGCCACAAATGTTCAGTTGTAGGCTACTTAATGTAAAGTATTAACTGTTGACACTCGCGCCTAATGTTCTGGATCTGTGGAACTAGCCTACTAGTTGTTATCCATGTGTCCGCTTTAAATTACAGTCCGCATCAACCTGTTCTAACATCTTTCAGGACTTCTTGATTTAGTTTGCAATTACAGATTTCCAGGAGGCCATGGAAAATCAGGTGGCCGCAGAAACCCTGTTATTATGTATAAGTTATAATAGTTTAATTTAATAATTTACACCTAGAATTAGAATTAGCGCGGGGCCTATGTAAGTGCGGGGCCCACTGCGACCGCACAGGTTGCAGTGGCCTAAGTCCGGCTCTGCACAGCCTACATTTCATGTGCAAACAATCCTTTGCAATACTTTCGATGAAAAACATGAAGTCTTTCCTTCTGAAAAAATACATGGAATCTGTCTTTCACTCTTCAATAGACATATTAGTAACAACATCACAGTTTGAGATCCCATTTCTTCTCAATACCTTGCCCATGCTTAAAAAGCGGATATTACTGAAGTAGCGAACTTCGGAATGTTTTGTTTCCAAATCTTCAAGTACTTATTGGAACTGCCTGAGGTTAAGACCCCTAGCTCTCATAAGTTTGATAACAGAAAATTAGGTCAGTAATAGGGTTGATATTCAATGCAGCTTTGCGCGAACGTTCCTGTTTAGTATTTATGACTGGGACATTGTTCTTAAATTTATTTAAAAAAAACAACTATTTTTCTCAGTAAAAGCACGGACTCCATCAGTTGCTAAACATAGCATACAATACATACAATGTTTCTTTAGCCTCTGCATCATAATTGATATGAAGAATCAGATGTTTCCATAATTTTTATAGATACTCAAAATTATTTGTTTTAATATATTTGAAATGCTTATATGTATAATCACTGTAATAATCAGTCACTCTATATAGCTTTTAATGACTTGACCAAGGCGTTTAAACTTGTAAGCAGATCCGGCCTGATTGCCGTTTTAGAGAGAGATGTCTGTTCAAACAAGCTACGGAAACTAGTTCAGCTTTTCATGAACATATGCAGGTTACCGTACAGTTTGACAGTTCCGCCTCTAGGTCATTCTCCATCAAGAGAGGGGTAAAACAAGGATGTGTTGTCTCCTACACTATTCGGCATCTTCTTTTAGTTGTACTAACCAGCGCTTTTAAATCCATGGAAGATGGAGTATATATCCACAGCAGATCCGATGGAAAGCTATTTAACCTGGCACGCCTTAAAGCCAAAACGAAGAGACAGCGTATTTTGATTAGGGAACTGCTGTTCGCTGATAATGCGACACTCGTATCTCACACACAAGAAGGATTGCAGAGGCTTGTGAATGCTCTGGCAGCTGCTTGTCAAGAGTTTAGCCTTACAATAAGCCTCTCCAAGACATATATGTATAATCTGTGGGCACACCTGATTTCTGTACGTGTCCGCGGGCCGCATAAAACAATCCGTCGGGCCGCATGTGGCCCGCGTGCCGTAATTAGACCATTGTAATATAGAAGGGTTGAGAGAACCACTGTTTGGTAGACACTGATTTTTATAGGCAGGCGGAGCGATTTATTCCGCCAACTGAATCACGGAGGCAACCAAAAGCACTACTGGCCCTGACTGCTGGGACTTTTTTGTTATCCGAAAATGATTTGATGAATACAAACGTAATGTTTGTAAGTCTTTCTGCTATTTCTGCCACGTTTTAACCTAGAGATATTGCATCACTTAATGTTTCTTTTTTAAAGACTTAATGAATATACTAATTGCAATATTAATGTCTAAACGTAACCATAATAGCCCAATACTTTTAGGGTAAAGATGCAATGTAAACGACTCGACTTGAACTGCGATTTTCAAGACTGTATCTTATCTTATCTTATGAAATACAAACTTTACTTCAAAAAAGAAGATGATTACGTCCAACGCATGTTCTGTATGTGGACTTTCTATTCTAATCGCCATGTAGATTGATATTTAGAACTTAAAGAACACGAAAGCAACTCTCTGGATTGGGAGTCTTGTCTTATCTTATATGATACAGACATTACTTAAAAAAAGAAGATGATTACATCCTACGCGTCATGCATTTAGTCATGCATATTAACCAATGACCTAAATTCTGCCAAGTCAGTGGTTTTCCTGGCTAGCTCAGGCAACCCATTCCATGCTATAATAGCGCTAGGGAAGAAAGAGTATTTGTACAAATTTGTCCTAGTATATGGAATGAGTGATGTACTTTATCTTTGTGTCTGAGTATTTTATTAAATTTTGTTTTTGTATTTGAAGATTATGGTTTAGTGTTTTATGTATAACTGCTACTTTACTTTTAAGTCTTCTATCCTGAAGGCTTTCTAAATTTAGCGATTTTACTAAAGGTGTTACTCTAGTCAAATGTGAATATTCGTTTGTTATGAATCTCACTGCTCTATTTTGCGTCTGTTCCAGTTTCTTTACCCGATCGCTCATTTTTGTCATGTTTCCTAAACAAATTATTCAACCGAGCGAGACTCAGTCACCTGGTACTTGTTAACAACTAACATCTAATCAAATAAATATTTTATTTTACTTCTGTAAGCCTATTGACGTAAGCTGTGTTTTTTTCCTTTGACGTCATGGAAACAAGCATAAAACATTCCAGCCAAAATTAATTTTTCAATAGTGAAACATTTTCAAACCGATGTAACAGTCGACCTCAAGTTTTCCCCTTGTGGCCAATGAGTTGAGAATTTTTTTCCTTTTATATACATACACCTTGAAATTTTAAAGAATATCGTTAGAGCCATTTTCGAAATAAAATTTAAATATATATGTATACATACATACATACTAGAATTGCTCGCTTAAGAGCATGGGAGTACTAGGTGACTGAGCTTCACTCGATTAAATAATTTCTTAAGGAAGGATATACACCCGAATCTATATAGTTGCTTTTGTGTTCTGTTAGTTTTCAATGTAATTGTACAAAGCAATTAAATAGAAAAGTCCTCATTCAGTCTAGAAAAACCACAGCTCACGTCGTGTCATTTTTCATTGTATCTTTCGCGTAAAACTATTGGACTATTATTGGCATGGAAGAAATTTTTTGCATTGTAACTTCCCAAATGGGTAAGTTCAAACATTTAATATTGCAATTAGTATATTCCTAATGGCTTTAGTACGAAACATCAAGTGACGCAAAATCTCTTTTAAATGTTTAAAAATAGTTTTTTAGAATTTTTTTCCTTAAAAGATTCAGCTTGAGACCACAACTAATTGTAGGCTACTAAGTGTGATAAACAATGAACTGTGTAATTCAAAAACTTTTGTGAAATAGATGTTTTAAGACATTTCAGTTGGGATGGCTTCTCATTACTTTTTGTTATCTATATATAAATATAATCTAGGCCTATTGTTGTAACTCCGCTTCAGAGCCACACTGATGGTGCGCATCAGAGCGCCATTCAACACAAGTACCATAAGACACATGGGCGTAACCAGGATTTTTTTCCGGGGGGGGGGGATTTCCCCCCGCCCCCGCGGAAAGAAATTATATATATGTGTGTGTGTGTACATAATTAATCTTTATTACATTCTGACCCTTTCGGAAGACGTTTATTGTGCCCTAGAGCAGGTTCTTCCTGGAATTAGTAGAAAACTTGTAGACTCCAGGCCCTTGCTAGCAAGGGGTCTGGGGGAGCTCGCAGTGCTCTCCCAGCGCGTGGTGCAGCCAGGCCGCCGAGCACTATTTCTGGTATTGAAAGCCAACAAAATGCATATTCTGAGGTATCTACAGTGCATTATCTTGCTATTAAAAAGTTTTATTTCAAAATCCGAGTTAGAACTAAATTAAAACGAATAGTAATCTTGTAAATTCATTTACGTGAACTTATCTAATAATTCGTACCTGTGTCTCCTAGCATTCGAATAAGAGATTGAGCCTTTTCAAAACAATTACATCAGTTATTAGACTTCAGTTAGGCCAGGCCAGGAGAGGCGCGGTAGCTGAGCGGTAAAGCGCTTGGCTTCCGAACCGGGGGCTCCGGGTTCGAATCCTGGTGAAGACTAGGATTTTCAACTTCGGAATCCTTAGGCGCCTCTGAGTCCACCCAGCCCCAATGGGTACCTGATATTAGTTTGGGGAAAAGTAAATGCGGTTGGTCGTTGTGCTGGCTACATGACACCCTCGTTAACCGTAGGCCACAAAAACAGATGAACTTTACATCATCTGCCCTATAGACCACAAGGTCTGAAAGGGGAACTAGTTAGGCCAGGTTCACATCTAACTTTGCATTCACTTGCACCTATCCTTTGATCTGCTGTACCGTTGTGGCACTACACAAGATCTGTCAACCTTCTTTCTCCATTCTTATCTCTCATTTGTCTTTGATATAATTTCATTTGGATGTTCTTTCTGAAAATATTGAAGCCTGCCTGGGTCGATTTTGAGTTTGTGTTTCCACACAAACTGTCTTTCTAATCTTGTTTTATATTGAGAGGGGGATTATCGCAATTTTTGGAGGCGGTTTTAAAGTCAAAATATTCCTTAGCTGTTTACTTGGAATTTGGGGATTGTCGTTTGCATTTTTTTTTTAGTTTTGTTGATAGAAGAGGGTGATTTAACTGCAAAACCCCGGGTAGGGGGGTTTAAAATCAAAACCCCCTGGTAGAGGTTTTTTAACTCAAAACCCTTTCGACTGTGCCGTGGTAAGTGATGATTTAGTATTAAAATCTCACCTAAAATAAACAAAATGAAAGCAAAAAATCAATCACTGAAATCCGTTCCCCGGGGGGGGGGGGGGGGGGGATTTCATAAGACATATATGTTTATACTAGGAGGAAGGACTGTTGTGGATCCGGCTGGAGTTATGGAAGTCTGAACAGTCTGGGGCTAAGTTCTGTCCTGAGTGATGCAAGTGAACTGTTTGGAAGACCTGGAGCGACACCGGGAAGTGTGTCGGTGGTCTGTTCTAGTATTAAGTAGGACTCTTAGAACTTAAGACGTTACTCCCTGTGACTTGATAGCGGAAGTCCAAGTTTTAACTATTTCAAGTACTTGTTGATAGCCTATAATAAACACATCGTTTAGTATTACCTCCTACCTTTCGTAGAGTTGTCTGCCTTAAAGTTACAACACTATGTAACACAATGAACATGTCCTCTTATTAGCGAATACAGAAATTAAAAATAGAAAATCACATTGCCTGAATATGGGAGCAAAAGCAATGACTAAACTGAATCAAACTTATAAACTTATCAAAACTAGGTTAACACTTGAATTTGTGTATATACTATTGATAATAATCTTCAACAGAGTTGTAATTTATAATAAACAAGAAAATAAAAAAAACAACACTTAAATAAAGCTTATATTAAGGGTAGTTGTATCAATTAGTTTGGATTAGTCATGCAATTGAAAATTGAACTAGATCTGTCCCAACAATAATAAATCTGTGCCATGAGAAATATTTTTTACCAATTGAATTTTATTAGTGCAATTTAATGCGTGGCTATCTCAATACGCTATGATCCTATCACTTGTCTAGACCGTTTGGGAAAATGAGGTGTTGGGGGAACGAAAGAAGGATATATCTTTTTCTTAATGGCCTTAAACCTTCTATAATACGTTTCTTGTAGTTATTCCCATTTAAGATAATACATTTCTGGACTAGATTTATAAAAAAAAAAGTTTAAAGATCTGAATTCTAACTCGAGAGCTCAAGCATACTAAAGACTGCTCAAGCCAACCCAATAACTATTGAGAAAATAGAAAGTTTTATAGTTATCTATCAAACTTTAAAGCAGCAACATACAAAGTACAAAAAAAGTGGTGGGGGGGGGGGGGGGCTTATTCAACAAATATCACATCAGTCAAGAAGCAATTTCTTTTCCTTGTTCGATACAATTTTTGTTTAATTATTAATTTTGATTCTTGTGTTGTCAGGTAAAAGAAATAATTGTACCAAATTTCAGCTTGCATTCGAGATTGGGTGTGGGAGAAATAACGTGTACAAACTTTTTACCAGACAGACAGAGTGAGGTGATACCTTTGTAATGTGTTAAAACATTTACCAAAATGTGATAATTAAAACAATACTGAGATATTTCCAGATTTATTTAGAAAATAACTAATTTCTCTTTAATTTCACACAAATTTCTTAAAACAATAATTTTTGTAAGAACATTGTTTTGTTGCAATAAATTATAGTTAGGAAAAAAATATGATCTAACTTTAATATATAAAACAAATATGCATTAAAAAAATATAAATTCCATAAAAATTATTAAAATGTTAAGGACAGTATATCCCAAATTTATGTGATGTTAATAAGAACCTGCTAAACCTGAAAGAAGCTAGAGCCAATGCACAGAGGACAGCAAGGATCTGTGCCAATGAATACTGGGTAGAGCTCAGTGAGAGTATTCAGCTCGCAGCCCAAGTGGGCAACATAAGAGGGATGTACGAAGGAATCAACAAGGCTCTCGGACCCTCCCAAAACAAGACAGCACCTCTGAAATCAACCACTGGGGAAATTATCACAGACAAGTGCCAACAAATGCACAGATGGGTGGAACATTACTCCGAGCTCTACGCCACAACAAGCTCAGTCTCTGACTCAGCCCTTAAAGCCATCATACAACTACCCACAATGAACGAGCTAGATGAAACACCCACCCTTTCAGAGCTCAACAAAGCCATAGACAACATTGCTGCCCGCAAAGCACCCGGATGCGATGGTATCCCCCCAGATCTTCTAAAACAATGCAAAACTACTCTAATCCAACCTCTACACGAACTGCTTTGTAAATGTTGGCAAGAAGGTGCTGTGCCACAAGACATGCGGGATGCTAAAATCATTACACTGTATAAGAACAAAGGTGACAGAAGCGACTGCAACAATTACAGGGGAATCTCCCTCTTAAGTATTGTAGGCAAAGTCTTTGCTCGAGTGATACTTCCCAGGCTACAAAAACTCGCTGATCGGGTCTACCCAGAATCACAATGCGGCTTCCGCTCAGGGAGATCCACGATTGACATGATTTTCTCCATCCGCCAACTCCAGGAAAAGTGCAGAGAACAAAGGATGCCTTTATACATTGCGTTTATTGACCTGACAAAGGCCTTCGATCTAGTTAGCAGAGATGGCCTCTTTAAAATTTTACAGTTAATAGGCTGCCCACCCAAGCTACTAAATGTAATCATATCTTTCCACCAAAATATGATGGGCACAGTGCAATTCAACTGTGCCAGCTCTGAAAGTTTCAGTATAAACAGCGGAGTTAAACAAGGATGTGTCTTGGCCCCAACCCTCTTTGGAATACTATTTTCACTGCTAATCCACAACGCGTTTGACAAATCCACTGAAGGCATCTATCTCCATTCCAGATTTGATGGCAAACTCCTAAATATTGACTAAAGGCTAAAACTAAAATCAGAGCCACCCTCGTAAGAGATATGCTATTCGCGGATGACGCAGCGGTAGTGGCACACACACACTAATGTCCCGCTTCTCTCAGGCCTGTAAAGAATATGGCTTGACTATTAGCACGAAGAAAACAAATGTTATGGGACCACCTACTACAGCACCACCCTCCATCCTCATTGACGATAACAAGCTGGACGCCGTAAACGAATTCTGCTATCTGGGATCCACAATTACAGATGACCTGTCCCTAGAAGAGGAGATGAAAAAACGCATAGGGAAGGCTGCCTCGACATTCGCTAGACTCAGACTAAGAGTTTGGGAAAACCATAAGCTAACCACGGTGACCAAAATGGAAGTCTACAAGGCATGCGTTATGAGTACACTGCTATATGGCAGTGAATCATGGACCACCTACGCAAAGCAAGAGAGAAAACTAAACTCATTCCATTTGAGATGTCTCCGTAGGATCTTGAATGTCACATAGAAAGAAAAAGTGTGCAATACTGAGATCCTTGCGCGATCAGGTATTCCCAGCATTTTTACAGCCCTCAGACAACGCCGTTTGCGCTGGCTTGGACATGTTCGCCGGATGGAGGACAAGCGCATCCCGAAAGTCATCCTCTATGGTCAACTCGCGACTGGCACAAGAAAAACTGGTCGCCCCCATCTCCGTTACATAGATGTAATAAAACGCGACCTCAAATCAGTGAACATCAATACTGACAATTGGGAAGACATAGCTCTAGACCGCAACAGGTGGAGAGAGACAGTGACAAAGAAAGCTATGGACAGTGAAAGTACATGGGTCTCAGCCCAGGAAGAAAAACGCACAAACCGAAAAACGGCCAGCTCCTCTACCACCGAAGCAAAAGCCAAGGGGACCCTAACTTGCGCTATCTGTGGACGGGAGTGTCTCTCCAAAATAGGGCTCCACAGCCACACGAGGAAGTGTGCTCTGAGATGAACCATAGTCGTCCTACGACTGAAGGAGGCCAATGAATGAATAAGAACTAATACCATCTTTAAATAAATAGTAATTCAAGATTCCATTCAATGTTCTTTTTACTCCCATATGTCTGGCAAACGGGGTGTCATGTGCAAGCTTTAAAATTGTTTCTCTATACTTCTTTGGAACAAGCAATTGTTGTGTCTTGCCTGCTTTCAGATGAATTTCTCTCACATAAACACCATCTTCGCCTATCTTGATTAACCCTCGTTTTAGTGGAGCCTACTTTCTATTAGTTTTATTAGATCTGGATCATTTTTCTGTTCACTGACAAATTTTTCTGTTTTAATCTGTAGTGGGTCTTGACTTTCTGTGGAGATTTCATTCGGGTTGTTTACTTGATTAAGGCTTCTTATATCGCTATTTTCTGTTTTTGTATTTTCATTTTCATTGTTATAAGGAACTTGTATCTTATCGTTTTGTAATTAGCACTTCTTCTGATTTCTTCTGAGCTCTTGTAGTAACCATGGAGCATTTCTGTGTGTAGTTTATTTCCACAGGTTCAATTCTTCTATTGTGCAAGATTTGGAGCCTTTGATACAGCCAATGATAAGGCCAATGTTGTCAGGCTTATTGTCTAGTACTAAAGCCTCATGCCAACCACTGACTAACGGTGTGTGTATGTTGATACGTGCTACCAGATGTGTAGTTACTTGACCAGTGTAACCAACACAGTCTTGTCTTCTTTCGGTGTACTCTTGTGGGTTGACGTATTCTTTTGCGACTAAAATTGCAGTTGCACCTGTATCGTACTGTACGTTGTTCTCCCACAAACCCTGGGTATACCTGCAGTTTATTAGTGTGTTTGGCAGCAAATGCTCGATTTCTTGGTCTGTCGTTCCAATCTTTATTGCGTCGGTTGTAGAAGCAAGTCTCTGTTGTGTGGTTTGTTCTACCACAAATTTGACATCGGAAACGAACTCTTTGCTGATTACGTTGATATTCTCTATTCTTGTAAGTATATGTTGGGCTCCTTTCTTCATCTTTGTCTCTTCGAGATCTATATGTCGGGCTCTTGTCAGCGTTCTCTCTTCTATATAAAGGGCTTGGAGTCCGCATTCTTGCAGCGTTGTTCACCATAAAAGCTGATGCCGCAGTTGGGTTCTCTCTAGCTAACACTTCCCTTGGGTGTGCGGCCTTATACTGCCTTAATTGTGCTATCAGGCTGCTGATGGTCTTTGGCTCTCGCTCCGTGACGTATGTTTTCACATTATTATTGTAAGCTTCCATCACAGCGTCCATTATGATGTGTTCTCTGAGGGTTTCATATTTGTGATCCACTTTTGACAGGTCTATCCATCGATCGAAGTATATCGACATGTTGGTGACGAATATTTGTGGATCGTCATTCGCCAGAGGTGTCGACTCTTTCAATCTCCTTCTGTATTCGTAACTTGTGGAGCCAAACTGTCTCAGCAACGCCTCCTTCACAGCCACGTACTCTTTTCTTTCTTCATCTCTCATTTGAAGACAGATGTTGATGGCTCTACCTTTTAAGCGCCCCATGAGGCTTCTTGCCCATTCTGTCTGTGGGAGGTTGCATGATGTTGCTATATCCTCAAATCTCAGTAGATATGAGTCAATGCACTCATTCTGGCTCTCATCAAATGGAGACATTCTGTCTGTGGGAGGTTGCATGATGTTGCTATATCCTCAAATCTCAGTAGATATGAGTCAATGCACTCATTCTGGCTCTTGTCAAAGGGAGACATTCTGTCTGTGGGAGGTTGCATGATGTTGCTATGTCCTCAAATCTCAGTAGATATGAGTCAATGCACTCATTCTGGCTCTCGTCAAATGGAGACATTCTGTCTAGTTGTTTGTATTTGTCAAAATGTTCCTCCTTTTCATTTTGCTGTTCTTTGTCTTTCTTTTCTTTAAGTTTTAGCTGTAAGGTTTCCTTCCTTCTACTATCTTCTTCTTTCTTTTTGGCTTCTTCCCTATTAAATCTCCTTTCTTCCTCCTGTGTTATTTTTAGTGTAATGGCCTTGCAGGCCATTTTTCTTGCCCGCATCTCTATATATTTTGTACATCGACATTTCCACTTACTTGTGCCTCGTCTGGGTCGCCAGTTGTGAAGAAAAAAGTCCTTTAACGTTGACAGTGTCTTTTAATTGTGGAACATTTTAACCAAACATATATCCACGGCTAACGTTATATACAGATACCCAACTTCACTCGCTGACTTTCTCTCTCTCTCTCTCTTGTTTACACACTCGTCACTTCCCCCAAGTCCCCTAACTCTCGATACCCAACACTTGACCGTGTGTCACAACAGGTACACTGATATTATATCATTAATAAAAATCTCAATTTATGTTTCCATATCAAAAGAATATTCAAATAAAATGTCAGAAATAAAAAAGAAACACACACACATTGTAATGTATATTGTGATTGTAAAGTACATGTGCACAGAGGATAAATGATATAAATAATAATCTATACTAAATATACTGTTAATGAATAACATGACCAATCAAGCTCTCTTCTAGAGAGTAAAAATGGAGAAAAGGTAACATTATTATAACTGATTAACACATCATAAAATAAATATTTTTGTATTTATTAGGAAATATTGACTGAATAACAGCGCCTTAAATGTGCCATGTTTTTGTTTACATTTTAAATTACTTGTAAAGAAAAAAAAAATCATTTTGTTTGTTTACACAAGACAATCATAAAATTAAACATAAGATTATATCAATACATGAATACCTTGCAGTTTGAATACCTTGCAGTTTGAATACCTTGCAGTCCAATTACACATTTTTTTTTGTCAACATGTTCTTCAACAAAATCATGTCTGTTAGATCTATTTTTCTTGTAAGGTAATGTTCTGTTCACAGCTTGGCTAAGATGAAGAGTAAACTTTCCCACTAAGCTGAACCTCTTTCTTCTTGTCATCAGCTGGCTTCATTTTTCTTTACTAAAATAAAAAAAAAATAATTGAAAATAAACAATCAGGTATTTGAAGTAACGTCTGAATTTTATAATAAGACTGATGCTTACTGCAAGCAATTTTGTGAGCAATAAAAATTATTTAGAATTTGAATAGGACATAAGAGAATAAGAAAACAGAAGTTCCAAATAAGATAAGAACCTATAGCACTCAGTGGCATGATTAGCACTGAATGAGAAATAAACTGAAGCAGAGGGTGGTCAGTTGGGGAAGGATCATTTTAATATAACATAATAACATAATACCATTAAATATATTGTTATGAATCTCACTATCCAGGCTCTCTGCAAACTGCACCATACACCACCAACTTAAAGAACTTGACAACTCAGGGCTCCAAAGTAACGTAACACTTTAATAGTTATCAACTCTTGCACTGGCCTCTCCGTCTCGTTCTGGGCTTGCACTAAGTTCAACTGTTCAGGACTGACTTCACACACTAGGCTCGTTGTGTCGGACTCGATCGCAGACTAAGATCAAGACACGAGTCATCTCAACTGTACTTGACAGTACTCCGCACTGAACCGTCGTAATGCTCCGTACAGAATCACACCATTGAACTGTGCTGTAGTCGACCGTGTTCTAAGCCCCTGTCGTGAACCTTCCGTCGTGAACCTTGCTGTATTGAGCCCCTTTCCTCAACCGTCTTGACTGCGACACCTCCGCTCTTTATATTGGGTCCCTACTGGCCTTCTAGAACCAGACGGAACATCGCTCGACGTTTCTAGCATCGTCACATGACTACATCCCTCGTGACGCTCCTGAGGTCTGTTTACGACCGGGATTCTTCCCGAACCGTCCTATTGACACTCGACTCGGCTGACCATCGTAACTCATCACGGTTGACTGCTCGTCTAGCGCTGGCCTGGGGCGATTTGCGATTACACTCACACCACTACCCCCATCTGTGCCACCACCAGGTTTATAACAATATTATATAAAATAGTCGAGAAAATAGATTCATAGGATAAATGCTCTTAGCATGAAATCTAAACTTTAAAGTCGGGTCTAAACAGTCACATAACAGTTGTACAGAAAGAAGATCAACTGAGTTTAAAACTAATATTTAATGGGTAATACAATGGCTGCCCGGTTGTGTGGTATGCATGCTGGACTGTCATTTGGTGAACTTGATGGTTCCAGGTTCATAACCTGCCTGCTGCCAGGGCCGGCCTTAGATAATTGTAGGCCTTAGGCAAAGAGAGTTTGGTGGCCGCAAATGAAATATAAAAAAAAAATAAACAGCAAAACAATAAAATTATGCAATATATATTTAAAATTGAACACAAGTTTCACTATTTCTTCTCTTAAAATTGTTTTGAGTCATGTGCAAGGCCCCCACCAATAGGAGGCTCTAGGTAGCTGCAAAGTTTGCCTAATCCTAAGGTATGCCCTGCTGCCCTGTCATCCTGCAGGAGATTAGGATTAGGAAGTAGACTCTAAAGGAACAACCTTATCCAGGTCATTGGTTTTCTGTACAAGTTAGTTTTCTAAATTTCCTACTCAGATTTTTAAAACAAAAGTTAACTGTGTCTTGTATGCTTCTTCTATCAGACTATGAGTAATCATTATCTGTTCTTATTCTTACTTATTCATTTGTCTGCTTGGTTATCCACTAAATCATATGCTGAATTGCAATTGAAAAGTTCACATGTGTGTAGATGAACTAGGTTTAGAGAAAAGAGATTAAATGGCTAAAAACCTGTAGTAAATAGTTCAACAAATGTTTATTGAGCAGAATACATATTTATATGATTTCAAAGCAGCCAAGGGGACGACACTCATATCTTTCTGAAGAGATTTCTTTGTTTTTGCACAAAAGAACAAGCAAAATATAAACAATGCTTTTAAAAAACAACAACGCTTATCTAGGGGGAAGATAACCTAATGTTCCAAGTCACATATCTCAATACTGTGAAATTTATTTCCCTTTCTACTAACAAAGAAAACTAATTAATTACAACTATTTAATTAACCAATTGGTTGATTTTTTGATTGACTCATATGTTGTATTAGGAACAATGAATAATTGTGCATACTAAGTGGCTAGAAATAATGTGATCAAATGTTTATCAGACAGAGAGACAGAGTGAGTAGACGCAAGCAAAAGGAATTAATTAAAAGTAACATTTTAAAGCAAAGTGCACAGAACTGTCTCAATTCAAATAACTTAAAGTTTACCTTCTTTTCGCTGGTTGAAATGGATCTTGTTCACTGGTGTGAGTTGATTGTGCAGTCATAGTTTTAAGCTGAGATTTGAGTTTAGGTTTTGCTTCTTTTATCACTGTTTGGCTTTTAGTACTCTTGCTATAAAATAGTTGCAATCATAATTTTTTATTACAATATTTCCATAACTGTATACATGTTAGTCTAATGTTGTATTTTAGTGCAAAAACTATCTATAATATGAAGTAGAAAAATAGCTCAATAATCTACAGGCAATAATTAGCTGTACACTTAGTACTTATAAAGAAATGAATATAAAGGAAGTTCCCACAAAGCATCAAATCTACACAGAGTATTAACTTTTCCTAACTCCATATTTGTCTATGTTCTGTGCTAGGTCACAGTTTTTTTTTTTAAATCCCATTATCCCCACAGATGCTAGTTTCATTAAGGAATAGTAAAAATAAAAATAAGAACCCATTTTCAAACATGGAGCATCAGATAATTTCTGTAAAACAGAAATTCCCCCTAACAAACTACTGCCTAGTTGTTTGATTAGGGCTGGCCTTAGGCCTATTTGTATGACTGCTCCAATTGGGCCCTGCCAGGTTTGAATCCTGTATGCTGTTTCCTACAACCTGTATGGTGTTTCCTACATCCTGTATGTGTTTCCTACAGAAGGTTTGGGCTAGGACATAATAATCTTTATTTTTGAAGAAACATCTAAAACATTAAAAAACCACTCATAAGATAAGACTTTAAAAGTGCGGTCTCTTACCTTACTTTAACAATATCTTTTTTGATAGTGTCACCAGTAGATGTAGGTAGATGTCTCCTTGCTGTTGGTATTGTTTCTTGCAAACATGTTTCAGCTTTAGCACGACTAATAGAAAAATAAATTTGTTTTATTTAGAGGAAATATGGCTTTTAAAAATAAATTATGATAAGAGAGTTGTATCCAAATAAATACAAATGAATCAATCTACATATAAAAACAAGAGTGACTGTATTATCAATCTAAGTATAAGCAAAAAAGTGACTGTATTAAATGTGATTAGTAATTAAACCTGAGGCTGGGACAAGACTTGCTTACTGCGAGCTATTTTTCGAGAAAAAAAAAATATTCAGAATTTGAACAGGAAATTAAAAAGCAAGAAAAAGCGTGCTCCGGAACAGAGTCGGCTTAACTGTACGGGTGAGGGTCATATGCGAAGCTTAAGCCTAAATGTAACCCAAAATATCATGCTAAGAGCTTTCATGGTATTTGGTATAGATACAGGATAGGCTTCAAACATAAAGTGACAACTCTTTGTTTAGGAGAACTGTTTTCAAATACAGCCACTACAGTGTATTTCAGTCTATAGCAGGGGTCTCAAACTCATATCACCATGTGGGCCACAGTGTAAAGGAACAACCACTCAGCGGGCTGCACCACAAAAAGAGAATGTTTTTTCATTACATTTTACGAACACTACTGTCACTGCAGTTAAATGCTAAAATGAAGTTTTTATAATTATTAATTACATTTAGTGTAGTTTATTACATGCACAGGCAGTTTATTTTACTGTCTTTGTCACCAATAAAAAAGCAGAAACTGTAGTTTCAAAAAAACAACAACAAAAAAAACCCTATAATTACTAGGCCTATTGCAGATTGCTCGTCACTAATGTTTCTGTCCACTCAGCTGAGAGCGTTTGGCAGAGACCAGACCATCGACGTTAGGCCTGAAGTCGCAAGTTGTTGTTTTGTTGATCTTCATTCTGGAAAAAAACTGTTCGCAAATTCTAGCATGTGCGCAGAATAAGTTTGGAAACTTCTCTCTGGGAAGAAACTGGTAGAAATCTGGAACACCAACATCAGCGTATTTTTGCTTCAGAACAGTGTCACACTGCAGGTCCAGTAGTTCCATCTGGACTTCCTCTGGAACGTTTTTCACGTCAACTGCGAACGGAGTAGCAACAAGGAAAGCGGTGTTCAAAATCTTCCAGTAGTCTGAAGAGGATGTCTACGTTGTCTTTCAGGCGCTGTGGTTCAACCATAAAACTCTGTAGAAAAGACGAATGAGCCAGGTTTCCATATGCCAGCTGAGTGGCCCACAAAGTCAGCTTGCATCTGAATGATTTGATGCAGTCAAACATCAAGGTAATCAGCTGCTTTGTGCCCTGTAGTTGTGAATTGAGTTCATTGAAATGTCAGTAAGAAAAGCAAGATCTGACAAAACATTGGGTCACTGAGCTGAGGTATGTCTCCGTCTTTCATTGCCATGAACAATGCTATTTCCCATCTCAGTTAAAAAAATCTCTGCAGCACTTTTCCACGACTCAACCATCTGACTTCCGTATGATAAAGCAACTCACCGTATTCCGTTTCTAAATCAGCTAGAAATGATACAAACTGTCTGTGGTTGAGACCCCGTGCACGTATGAAGTTCACCATCTTTACGACAACATCCATCACGTTCTTCATTTGTAGACTTTTGCCACAGAGCGCTTCTTGGTGCAGAATGCAGTGTAAGATTGCAAAAGGTCCCTCTAAGCTTAGCTGATACCGTTTCTCTACCATTAATCCAACACCACCAACCTTCTCTGAACACATTGCTGGTGCACCGTCCATACATGCCTATTTAACTAATGATATACAGAAATTCTATGGGTCACTGGCTGAAGTTGTGACCACTGCTTGTTTTAAAGTTAAAGGATCAATTTTGACTACACCTACACCTATACATAAAGCTATTTCTAATAAAATCATTCATTTTTAGAGAAACATTTAAAGTAATTGTACTAAATATTAATAGTACTTCACTTAACAAATACTTTACTTGCCTGGGTTTAAATTTGTTTACTTGGCTCTTTTTATTTAAGTTGTGCTCTGTAATATTTCCTTTGGCATTGCGAAAACTAGACATACTTTGACTTGGACTATTTTTGGTAATGTTTCCTTTCAAGCTAGAGCTACTTAGACTAGAGCTGTTCCTGGTAATCATGTCCACCTTAGTTCCTTTCAAACTAGTCTTACTTAGACATGTCCTGTTCCTCACAATGTCTGCTTGAGTATTTTTTAAACTACATCTTGTCTTACTTTGACCTGCCTCTTTTCTAGAAATATCTGCTCTAGCTCCATGTAAACTTGACTTATTTTGATTTGAGTCATATTTAACAGTGTCACATTTTGTTTCTTTATTTGTACTCCTGTGGTTGATAGAAAAGCACATGTAAATAATGCATTAAATTTTTTTGAACAAGTATATAACAAATATATATAATTAATTTTTAAAAAATCGTTTCAGTGATTAAATAAAATTAGCAGAAAAATTTTCATTTAATTTATATTTTGCTAAATAATAATAATAAAAATCATTTTTCTTGAGGCAATTTTGCAATACACATATATATAACAATACAATGTATGAGCAAATGGATTTAGCGAGGCCTATGATAGCAGATAAAGGGCTTGGTGGGCAGAATGGTTGAGTGATTAGCTTCCAAACCAAGGGGTTTTAGGTTTGAATCTCAGTCAAGGTTAAGATTTTGAATTTCTGGATTTTTAGGACGTTGCTTAGTCCACCTAACTCTGATGGGTCCTGACATTAGTTGGGGAAAGTAAAGGCGGTGGTATTTGTGCCGGTCACATGACATCCTCGTTAAACATTGGCCATAGAAACAGTTGAATTTTACATCACCTGCCTTATAGATCCTAAAGTCTAAAAGGGAAACTTAACTTGCTCATGACAGTACACAATATGTATGTTCATTAAACAGTTTCACACATTACTTTTAAGTTAACATCATTTAATGAAATGATTCAATAGCTAAGGGAACTTTTATTATTGTGTCTGTCTTTGTGATTGGTGTCTTGTATCTCCTGTGAAATGATTAAATGTTAAAATCCTGACCTTAAGGATTTTTTAAAAGTTTAAAATCTTTATAGCTTTCTTAACAATATTTGTCTTCAATGCAAGTCTAAATGATTTTATTGTTGCCAATGATGTTACTAGAAGCATTTAGGAGTTTATTAAGTTTATTTTATTTGTCCAATTCCCATACCAAGTGGAGAAGTTAACACTTAATGTGAACATGGTAAATACCTGACAATGCTAAAATGAATTGAGTCATGTATGAGATAGGTCTAGACTATGGTCTATGTAAAAACAAATTTTAATTTAAGAACAAAACAAGAAGAAATACCTAAAGTAGCTGTCCAGGCCTAATAATGGAGACGTTGATGCATCAGACTCTAAAGTGCTAGGATACACCACATCTGACAGAATCTGTGGAGAGTTAAGTAAACAAATTGAGGTAATTATAAACATTTATAAATCTAGATCTAGCAACTGGATCTATTCTACTTATAGTGTCTAGACCTATAATGTTCAGCCACTCTGGTATTCACAATCAACAGAACCTGAAAAGTAAAGAATCACTGACAAAAAAATCTAGATCTCTAGATTAACAGGATGAAGATGGTAATAATTTAATGTTTATAATTATGTGGGTGTGGTGGCTAAGTGGTTATTATAAGCACTTGGCTTCATAACCTGGGGCCCGGGATTCGAATCTCAGTGAAGACTGGAATTTTAAATTTCGTGATTTTTAGGGCGCCCCAGAGTCTACCCAACTTTAATGGGTACCTCACTTTAGTTCGGGGAAGTAAAGGCAGTTGGTCATTGTGCTGGCCAAATGACACCCTGCTTGTTAACAGTTGGCCATAGAAACAGATGACCTGTAACATCATCTGCCCCATAGATCGCAAAGTCTGAAAGGGGAAACTTTACTCTTTTTTTTTTTACTTTTATAATTATAATATTCTTGGTGTAGAAAAATAGAGATTGAACTACATCTACATTTAGAGATCTAATTAATGTATCTAGATCAAAATGCAGGGCCAGATTTGTGGAAGTGCAGGTGGGGCTAGAGTTTTTTGGCAAGTTAGTCCAGTGGTACTTCGTGGTTCCAAATTAAATTACCTAGGCTATTAATTATATAACTTACTGAGATATTGAGATATACAAATAATAATAATTAAGCTTCAGTTACAAATACTAATAAGGAGTTTATTTACAAGCAAAAGTATTCTCACAGGCCAACAAAATAAAATAAAATAATAAAAAATCAAATTAGTAGGACGGTACAGGTCATAACAATCAAATGACCATAATCACACTACTCAGTCTACTGTCTTGTTCAAAACAAATGTTTGTCTTTTAAATATTACTCAACCCTAATCTGGTCTTACAGTATAAATACAAATAGAAACTCAATAGGCCTACAGGAGAGGAAATATTTCTAACTAGAGACTTATTACTGTGACTTAGTAGACAGATCTATATAAGATCTTCTTTTTTGAAGTAACGTCTGTATTATATAAGATAAGATATAATAATAATAGGTTATATCTTAAATTAGCTTATTATACTAATTATAGAACAACAAATTTCCATTACAGTGACACACTCCTCTTGAGTAAGAATGTCAGAGCACAACAACAAAAATAATTATATCAACATTACATAGATTTAGTTCAATTTCAAAGTAATGTACACTGGTTAGCCCGAAGACTCAAGAGAAAGTGGCAATTGAACAGTCAACAGACTTAAATGATGTACTAAAGGCGACTAACTCTTCTTGACATTAAAAGTAACACTACCCTTATTATCCCTTGTCCAACTGCCCAGGAGACTTCACATCGGGAAAGAATGCCACATCACATCTGACTGTTTTAATCCAACATTGTTTAAAGGCAGACCTGGGCCTATCCATATATGGATAGACGATATGGGGATACATCAAGTCTCTACGAAGTATCGAATTAACGGCATGGCAAATTTGTTTCCACCCAGGATCTTACCTTTAGAAAACCTCTTGTCTTTACAAAAGAAAAAGAAAAAATAAATATCTAGATATTTCTATTTAATTATGAAGAAAAAAAGATTATAAATTTACAGGAACTATTTTTAGTTCAAGATCTATATTTATTTCTTTAAAAATATGATTTTTAAAATTAGAAACAATATTATTAAGTGCATTTTATAAATGCTTATTCGAAAGAGATGGTCTCCACTTAAATACTGCCCAGTAGGCTACAGACGTAGATCTAGATTATATCTAGAGCATGATCTTTAATTAAATGATTAACCCAAGGCGTAGCTAGAGTGTGGGAGAATTTGAAAATCCTGCCAAGTCTACTTAATTTAAATTTGAGTGTTTGAAATTTTTTAAAAATTAAATATTAAGCCATTATCTCATGTCATAATGTCGAATGTCCAAATGCAGGGGCCTCCAAATGATGGCAAATTCCTAGCTACGCCACTGGATCAAACTAGATCTAGGTTTAAAATCTCTAGATGTGACTTACATTTTCTTTGTTGGAGGTTAAAATGTTGACTATGTCTACGTAGTTATTTTTGATCTGCAGATAGTCAGACGGATGTTCTTCTAAAACATTATCCAACTCATTCAAAAGAGATACAATCACTTGATGGGATTCTGCATGAACATCAGCTCGTACTGGAGTGGCGCTGTAGTCTTCTTTCAATTTAACCCATTGACACTTGATATCTCCGAAATCTTGATCAGAGCAATATTTTACTAGTGCAGCTAGGACGTACAGATTAAGTCGTCTCAGTATCTCCTGCCTAAGCTCTTGCTCCAATGGTTTGGTAAACCAAGCAGATCGATCAATAACTTGAATCAAATCAGTTCTGTTGCCTAGATCTTCGGTATCACTGTCTGCAAATTTCATAAGACACACGACATAAATAAATTTAACTTTTAAACTATGGTTGAGAAATTCTGTCTTGGTATTGAATTCAGGAGTAATTTCTTTGTGGTATTTAAAGAGCTTAAAATCTTCAAATTTGGCGAGAAAGTGTTTACATTTTTCAATGAGACTTTTTTGTTCCAATGTTATGATATTTCTTTGAATAAGATCTTTTTTGTCTTGTTCTCTCTGTTTCCGCCTTTGCCAGTTTATTTGGTCATAGCGCAGACAATTAAGTATTGGCTTGGGACAAACTGGACAATAGATGTATCTACCACTAGAAGAGAGATTATGGTGAGCCACATACTGATCGAGCTCGCTAAGATAGAATGTATGCCCACACAATGGCAACTTCAGAATGAGATTTCTAGATGAGGTGTTGGTCTGTACATTAGCAGAACTTCTATTTTCTTTTTTGTGAGGAGCAGCACTCTTTAGATTTCTGATTGGTTGTATGGTCTCGCAAATGGAACAGACGCACATCTCTCCACAAAGTCCGCTACAGGGATGAGAGCAAAACTTCCCTCCAGTTCCATTATTTCCAGGGATGTAAACTTTTAATTGTTTAATGCATCGTTCGGAGCAGGTGTCTTTATCCCACGGTTCTGAGCATAGTCGTAAGTTGACGAAATGTTTACATTTTTGCATGCACTTTGCATTACACGTTTGACATGGCTGACCGCAGAAACTCTGTTTAGATTTCGTGTCACATGACCTGTGTCTGCATTTGAACTGGCAAGGTTTTTTACAGGGGAGACATGGGGTAGAACAATGGCCTTCACATTTATGTCCACAAGGTAAAGGTAGATTGCAAGTCTCCTGACAGGCTTTGTGGACAAGTCCATAGAGACAATCAGAACAAGTTCCTTTGCATTGATGGCCACATTTAAGTTTAGATGGACATGGTTGTTTGCAGTCTAAGTTGGTTGTTGATTGATAACATTGAACTTTACCCAAATGTCCGCATTTTGTATACATGTAGTTTACAGGAACAGTACAATCTTTGTGTTTTTTATTAGAAACACAGTCATGACATTTTCCCGTGCAGGTATGGCCGCATATTAATCGTGTTTTGCATGGATATGGACAGTCTAAGCTTGTTGATGACTGGAAACATTGGACCTGTTTTTTATGTCCACATCGCTGATAGGTATGCTCTACAAGAAGACGGCATTCTTTGTGTTTGTTACTGGTCATGCAATCAGTACATTGACCAGTGCAGGTGTGTCCACAGTTCAAAGTTGCTGAACAGCTTTCCGTGCACTTCGCATTTTCTGGATCTAAGTGACACGGTATCTGCTGATGGTGCCCGCAGCTCAGTTTGGCTGGACACAGAACTTGGCATTTAACTGTGGTCTGCGACAAACAACAAGGCATATTTTTGACATGCCCACAGGACGGGAAAACATAGTCAATGGGCACTGGGCAATCTTTGTGTTTTCTTTTCATTACACAGTCTATGCACTGACCAGTACACAGATGTCCACAAGGTAGGTGCTCTGAACATCCACTTGAACACTTAGCATCTTTTGTAGCTAAATGACAAGCCATTAGTTGGTCGTGTCCACAGTTCAGCTTCTTTAGGCACATCATTTGGCACCGAATATCCAACTTGGATGTGTAGCAAGATACCAGAGCTTCATGTCCACAGGACTTGAATACATAGTCGACAATTTCTTGACATTCTCCATGTCTTTTCAATTTTGTACACGTCCTACACGTATATGTACACTCATGTCCACACGCTAGCACTTCGCCACAAAGTGCTGAACAAATAGCATGCTCAAGCCCCACGTGGCAGGGCAACAGATTGACATGACCACATATAAGCAATGTTTTCATGACCAACTCATTACATAAAAACTTTTCATGACATTTCAGAGTGCACTGATGCCCTTCTTCACATGTTTTTGTGCAAGGCACTGTACACTTGTATCTTTCGTGTTTTGAATCATGCCCATGACACTTCAGTTGACATTGATGTCCACATTTCAATAGAAAATTGCACGGAAGCCCACAACCTCCTCCATGACGACTTTTAAAACCATCTGCAGTCTTAATGATTGCAATATTCTCTGGGTGACTGTTGCACTGCACTGATAATCCTTGTCCAAAGAAGTTGTCTTTCTTAGCAATCTCAATAATGTTTTGCCAGAGCTTGCTTTTGGACGCTAAAAACACACTGAAATTCCCGATCACAAAAAGACCTTTCTTGGCTCGAGAGAGCGCCACACAAATTCTGTTATCGATTTTGACAAATCCAGCGATATTTTCTTTGTTGCTCCTCACTAGAGATAAAATGATGATCTCATTTTCCTCCCCTTGAAAGTCATCAACAGCTGAGATTCGAGGTTGGGGATTTAGATTTTTCAAAAATTTTCTAATAAGAGTGACCTGACCTTTATAAGTTGTTATTATGGTAATTTGTGAGGGCAAGTAATCATGTTTAGTAAGATACTCACACAAAGCAACCACGTACTTGGCTTCATGGTCATTTGATTTGCTGAAATTATCGGAATTACCCACCTCATGGTAATTATGATTGATAAAAAACACATCTTTTGACACACCTCTGATGTGTTCGAACTGACACACTGAAGGATGATCTTCCAGCTCTGGATAAATCAGTTTTATCATCTGGGAAATCTCAGGCCTCATTCTGTGCTGTATTTTAAGAGTCACATGTGGGATTTCATTCAGAATAAGTCTTTCAAACAGTGAGACATCAAGGCCAAAGTTTCTCTCCAATTCATAAGTTGCTGGTTTAGGACGAAGCTGTTGGTGGTCTCCTATTAAGATCAGATGTTGGCAGTTTTTACTTAAAGCTGTGACGATGTGAGATTCCAAAACTTCAGCAGCTTCTTCTACAATGACAATGCTACAACCAACTTTCTCTAGAATGTCTTTGTATTTGGCTGCTCCTGTTGTGGTCATACCAATTACCTGGCTACGTTTTAGGCCGGACGCTGCACGTTCATTATCAAGGTCCCTTTCTTTCTTCACATCTAGCTTGAACTGTTCTGTAATCTTTACACAGGTTTCTCCCAGATGTTCCCTGTATCTCTTCAACCAAAGTTTGTAGAGACTATAACGTTGCTCCAGATTTAACTCTACCATATCATGGACTTGTTTCTCTTCTTCTTCAGTCATTGGTTCAGTCGCGGACATTTTCCGCATTACTTCAGGAAAGTTTAAAATTGTCTTATCTTGGAAATCATCAGTTTTAGCTATTGAGTCCTCCAAGACTGCAATTTTCAGGTATTCAACTTTACGAATGATACTTTCAAAATCTGGGTTTTCTGGTTTGTAAAATATACTTGATCTGAAGTTAAGCTGATCTTGAGCCATGGGGCTCGTTTCGTCTTGGCCGTTATTGTTTGCTTGGATCAATTTTTCAATGTCTTCTAATTGTTCTTTGAGTTCTCTATCTTGACCTAAAAGCCAGAACTGAATAACTTTATTTTCATTAAGAATTTCGAAGGTTTTCAAAGGACTAATGCAATAATTGCTTACGTGTTTGGAAAACGAGCTACAACTAAATTGATCAATGACATCATCAGGAAGAATGTCAGAATACGAGAGTGATAGTAATTGTTTCATTTCATTTTCTGTTTCAAACACTTTATCTCTTTTGGCGAATTCCATTTCAGTTTTGATGTTTCTTCTGACTATTTTTATTTTATTGCAATATAAAGAACATCTTTCAAATACATCCATTTTTTTATGAAGTTTTATATTTGATGCACTGAATTGCCATCCAAGAACCATTTTTGTGAGATGTGCTTGTATTTGCTTAGGCAGTTCCTCGTCAATCATTCCCTTCGGAGCACACAACCAACTTCTTAACTGACTGTCATGGTTTTGAAAGAAAAAACTATAATGATCAACAAGCATAAATTTGTACAGCACGTCAACAGACTGAATCTCTTTATCCAATGAATCCATTTTTTTCAGCAGTTGGCCAATCTCTTTTTTGTAAATATCCATCGCTTTCAAAGAAACTGTATTATATCTGCTAGCTGGGTTCCTCAATACACATTTATACAGTTTTTCAGATTTACACCCACCACCAATCCGCGTGATGCTTCTAGGGCAAAACCTGAGAATTCCCTCTAAGAACTGATCGAGTGCGTGGTTAGTAAAACAGACCACGAGAATAGGGCTTCCAGAGTTTTGACCTTTATACTTTTGATTCTTTAACAAAGTCTCCACCACTTTTAAACCAACGTAAGTTTTGCCAGTACCGGGTGGGCCCTGGATGACCGCAACCTCTTTGGTCAGCGCTAAAATGGCTGCTTCTTTTTGCGATTCGTTTAGACACATTTTGGATGCATTAGGCCATTTAACGGTGGTTAGAATTGGAACTTTGATTTCACATTTGTGCAACATCATACACGATAGATCATACAATGGTATCTTGGAGCAACTACTATATGTCAGGAGATAGGCTGGTGGTCTTAGTGCAGGTTTACAATAGATTATCACATTCTGCAATGGAAAACTATCTGTCATACTTTTTAATGCTTCCAGAACATGGTAATATGGATCATAAAAATTCACAGACTCCGCCATGACAAATAGATCCCTACTTGTGACACCCAACAATAGTTCTAATCCACTCTTGACGGCCACTTGAACTACTCCCTTTTTAAGTTGTTCAAGTTCTCTCTTGACCACAGTAGCGCACACAATAGTCCGAAAGCCATCTTTCGTCAGGCAAATCAAAGACCCAGTCATCAGACGATCAGTACGGTCCCAGTCTACGTGCTTGCATTTTTTAATGTCAAACATCAAGATCAACCCATTGGTCACGTCTGCTTTTTTTATGCAGACACTATGGTAAAGTCTCACTTCCGAGCAACGCAGTTTCTGCGAGAAATCACTCTGAGTTCGAAGTTCGGAAAGCCCATTCTTTAAAGGCGTAATAAAGTCTAGTCTCATCAAACGGAAATGGACGTCTAAATAGTGTTCTACATCTCGGTAAGGACCTTTCAAGATTGCTTTCCTCACAAATGGTTTTACATTGTAAAACAAATCGATATCCGTCGGTACAACTGGAAGGTCAACAAAGTTTTCCGGAGGTTTGTCTGTGTCCTGGCAATGAAAGATAGTATTTTCATTGGAGTTAGAGTTCCTATGCTGGTATTTACCTTGTTGAATAAGAGATACTAATAAGCTCATCAGGTTCTCCTTTTCCGGGAAAGAGTCGCAATTACTACAGAAGCAGTTTAACAAGGATGCAGCCACAATGACTTTGAAAGAATACATTGGCATTTGATGTAATATCATCTCTAAGATGTTCGCCATGTCCTTAAGGAAACCTTGACATTGCTCCAAACCAAACTTTTCTTGGATTTTTGTTACGGTCACACCTAAATGTCTTGTTAAAAATAAACTTTCGGCAATGATTCTCAAAATGTCAAGACATTCAATTCGTCTTTCACGTGTTTGAGAGGCAAGGCAAAAAACTTTCACCAGAATGAGTGAATACTTTTCATCGATTACATTCTCAGCCAAAAAATGACTTAGCTTTGCTAGATTATTGACCATTGAATTTACTAAAACGTCCGCATTTTGAATCGTATTCCACTGATCTAGTAGTTCGGTGAAACTGACAGACAAATTTCTGGCTCTAGAACCCCTAGAAGCCATAGTGCTAATTATATTTTTTCAAGATTCTTGCTGTTTTAGTAGCAGTTAATTTTGTAGTTATCCAAATATGAATAAATATACTTTTGTTATCATCGTCATCTGTGAAATAAAAAAAAAAGAAGAAACATATTGATAGTTTTTATGGTGTTTAAGTTCGGCTGTTTACTGTTTATTATAAGACTTTATTTTTTATTAGCGCTGTTTGTTATAAGGCTTTTTATTTGTATAAGCACTGTTTGTTATAAGGCTTTTTATTTGTACAAGCACTGTTTCTTTCAAGGCTGTATAGACAATACAATAAACATGCATATATGTGACCCTGAGGGACCAAGTAAAACAAAGGACGTTCGGGCCACGAGGCCTTCACCAGCTACAAACATAAAAATACAAATAATTAACACAAAATAAGCTCTGTTTGCTATAAGGCTGTTTAATTTTTATTAGCGCTGTTTGTTATCACGCATATGGGGGGGCACGATGCTTCGGTGTGGGGGGGGGGGCACACGCAGCTTCTATTTCTATGTGATGTTCATGGAAAATAGGGAAAGCGCCAATAAAGTACCTTACCCAGGGTGCGCGTTTTTCTCTCTACGCCTCTGGCACCATGGCACAAGACACTTTGGACTATCTCATGGTGATGGCTGTGGTTATACACGTACAACGAGTAATTCATTTGGACATAAACGGTGTGACAGAGACTAGTTCGTTGATGTGAGATCTTCACATGACTTATGTAGGTCTATATGGTAGCTTGATTTTGTGTTCACCTTAAGAATGTTAGAATGTCAAGTGTTATACTTTTCTCATTCAGTAAAACTAAATAGTTACAAAATTCTTGAAATGCATTATCCCTATTCCTAACCATTCAGGCTACCTACATGTAGAAATATGTACTATCTGTGGGTCGGATGGTATAAAAATGCCCGGGCCGATTTTGACATCCAGTCCGCCCCTGCATGATATTGTTCAAAATAAACTCAGACATCTCCAGATTGAGCCCCATCTGATGTATAAAAAAAAACAGCTAAAATGGCATCTAATAATCGAATGCAGTGTATCCCAAACTGTGTTCCGAAGAACCAAAGTGTTCTACTAGGCCTGATTAGGTTACCACGAACTACTGGAATAACTGACCAGTAGACCACCACGTGAATTAATCTCTCTGAAAAAAAAAAAAAAAAAAAAAAGCAGTGTTCCACCAAATACTCTGAATGTGCGAAGTGTAACTTTAAGGGAAAAGCTTGGGAAACACTGGTCTAATGTGTATCAAACTCATCAAAGTTCTGGATGCCAGACAATATTTAACTCATCGATTTTCCATAATTTCAAACAGATTTGCTATAGAATTTTTAAATAAATTAATCGAAAACTGAACAAAATTGTTCAATACATTTTGTAATATTCGCAGTTATTATCATTGACTATCGCTGACTAGCAATGAACTATGCTTCTATCAGTTTAAAATACTTTTGTAGATTTCTATGTATAGCTTTGTAGAGTCTTATGTATTGTAATGTGTTCAATTCTGGTAGAATTGGATGACATTGCTTCCCATATAGATTAGAAATAGCATGGAGAAAAAGAATGTTATCATAGCATAAAGCTCACAAACTTTAATGACACGTCAATCTAAAATGTTTAAGTTCACCATCTGCTACCTTGTCAGTAGGCCCCAATGTGCACATTAAATGGCCTTGACCTATTAAGGAAAAAAAATTAATGAAAAAAAAAAGAGTTCATGTAGCTTCTGCTGTCATCAACTGTAGCAGTAATACACCATAAGGGATTGGCACGTATTCTGTCATCTCATCTCATTCTGTCATCTCATCTCGTAATGTGGTCTTGACCATGAAGAGCCTGGGGCGTCTAGACTTGAAGATAAATGCAGCTAGTATTTATTCTGCACACAAACACACAGAACACATATATTATCTTCATATCTTATAGATTACATAATAGCCAAATACAAGGAATTCAAATCCAATCTATTTTGAAAGTAAAAATAAACCTTATTATGCATCTACCTGGCTATTATTAGATAAATTGGTTACAGGTCTTTCAACGCTTGTAGCCGCACTGAGACTAAAAAAGGGTCGGTAGTCTACTTAGGAGAGAGAGAGAGAGAGAGAGAAAGAGAGAGAGAGAGAGAGAGGGTAAGTAAAGGGAGCAGGAGGGAAAAAAAAGGTAAGGAGGGGAATCTCAGAAACGCAACTGTGACACGAACTTATGTGATAGAGTTACATTACTCTAATTAAGGCTACTGCGATTACCCCAAACAAGACATCTACCAAAAGACCACGAGATTTTTGTAGCAATTAGGTTGATTATGCAACAGATTTGACGATTCATTGAAATAATACATTTCTTCTCTTATGAGCGACATCTGTAATGTAACTTGAAAGTCATTAGAGCATCCCTTTTTAACACGGCAAGCAGAGCAGATCGGACAGTTTCCAGGAGTCTCATAAAAGTTGAGATACTAGATCAAGATCTAAATTACATAAGAGTTCTATACGTCTACAGATTCTATTAGAACAACCAGGACCAGATATAGATTTGATAAGTGGCCTGCCTAAGCCATTGGACATAAAGGGCACTTTGTAATTCTAGAGACAGGGCCGTCCTAAGATAGCTGAAGGCCCTTGGCGAGGTCACCAAATGAAATAGGAGGGGGCGTGGTGGATGAGTGTTTAAGTGCTTGGCTTCCGAACCTGGGGTCCTGGGTTCGAATCTAGGTGAAGACTGGGATTTTGAGCTTCGTGGTTTTTCATGGCGCCCCAGAGTCCACCGAACTCTAGTGGGAACCTGAAATTAGTTGGGAAAAGTAAAGGCGGTTGGTCGTTGTGCTGGCCACATGGCACCCTGCTCGTTAACTGTTGGCCAAAGAAACAAAGGATCTTAACATCATCTGCCCTAATGACCGCATGGTCTGAAAGGGGAAACTTTACTTTTTTTTTTAATGAAATAGGAAAATTTAAAAAAACAGGAAAAAAAACTTAAATTACGTAATTGATAAAAAAAAACCTAGTGTACTCCAACAACTACTTTGACGACAAGTTTCCTTTTTGTTACGAGTCCTGTGCGAGGCTCCTACCAGTCGAAGGCCCTAGACGGCTGCCTGTGCCTTTTAACTACTAATAAAAATAATAAACATTAAAATACAAGAAAATAAATATTCCCCCATTCCCGTACCGGTGCGTACCGTCTAAAAAAAAATATTAAAAAATCTCTGGTCCTAGATCTATATGTCAGTGGCAAAAATTATTTTCAGAACCCTAGAGTGTTGCATAAATCATGAGTAGACCAGACAAAAGAGATGCATGGTGGCAACTTAATCGTGCGGAACAGGCAGTCCTAGCCCAGTTCCGGGTCGGCCACTGTCCAATTGGTGCTTACCTCGGACGGTGGAAGGAAAATTACGACACACGGTGTCGCCATTGCATGGAGGACGACGAAACAATAGAACACATTCTTTACGAATGCAGAGTTCTGCACGAAGGACGATTGGGACAAGGTTTAGATAGAGAGAGTACTGGTTCATGGCCGACACATAGGTTGTCCTTGTACGGGGATAAGGCAACCTTAAGACTCACTGCTCGCTTCCTCTCACGTGCTCTAAGGGAGTAATTCTCAGCATGTTTTTCGTTGTCAATGGGGTTTCTGACTCGGCACTGCAATAGAGCTAGACCTATAGGTCTATGACAACGGACTGACACTTACATAAATAATATATAGATCTAGAACATGGATCTCTTTCCATCACGACTAGATTATATTAATTTTAAGAATTTTTTAGATGTAGATCTAATTGCAATAACATTTTTTTAAAATTTGATACAATAGTATAGATCTAGTCAATCTAGATTCTCATATAGACCTAAACCTATAGACTTTAGTGAAATTATCGATTTCTGATCTAGATCTTTTATTATGATTTTATTATTATGATCTAGATCTAATATTATTAGATCTAGATAATTACTCTAAAGATCCAATACAAGCTACAGTTACAGACAGTCACAATGCCTCAAACAAAAAATTCATAGATTTAACTTACAGATTGTATTATCTGGCCGTGTTCGTCATTTGACAACCTGTACATCTATCTTCGCTTTGCGCATCGCGGCTGGAACGTTTTCATTTTAAAATGTGCTGTAGTCAGTTGATTGATTTCCTGGTAACTTGGAAAAATTGAAAGTGGAACTACCTTTCTCCTCTCGCCTCCTAATAGTAGCGGTAGGACAACCGTGCAAGTGTTATTGCCCTAAATCTATAAAGATGAACTATTTTCTTCATTGAACACGCTAGCGGCAGGGGTTCTCAGCCTGTAGATCGCGATCCCTTTGGGGGTCGAATGACGATTTGCCAGGGGTCGCCTCGATCATCCAAAATAAAAACTTATTTTGTCAATTCTAACGTGTCGTACTTGACATTGTTTTTTTTTTCCATCGGAAGTTACTTTTTAAAAATTATTATTCGAGGATAGATGTTGCGAAAAGTAAATATGAATGTTCATACATTTCAATGTTTGCAGCATAAATAATTTTGAACAGTTTAAATTAATGTCAGTAGATGCATAATGCAAGCTTTTAAGGAATCGTATATATTACTTTCATGGATACGTCGTGGCGCACTTGATAAGCGATTTTGTGTATAATTCAATATACTATTGCACGCTATTGAAGGCAATATTTTCATCATGGATTCTAACATAAACATTGATCTCAAACAAAAGAAAGCGATGAATAGAAAAGGTCGGTCGATGTTTGTTCTAAGGTATGGTCTTACCTCAATAGTTAAAATTCAAACAAAAGTTCAGTAAGCCGAATCCATGAAGCCGCAATAATTGATTGCAAACATCCGAGCTTTGCCTACAAGGATACCCGGAATTTTAGAGGTAATTTTAGTTATACAGATGGTGGCGATTTCAAAGACGAGTTTCTCTCTTGCAAACTTCTTGAAACGACATGATGTATAAGAAAAAGTTTGTTAATTTTTTTTTTATTAAAAAATTTAAAAAAATTTCTTTAAAAAATATAATTGGTGTCTGCACAGATGGTTCTCCAAATATGCTAATTTGTTAGTCTGGATTTAAACTATTGGTACATAATAGTAAAGTAAAGTGAAATTCCCATTCAGACCTTGCGATCCAATGGGCAGATTAAATACAGTTCCTCTGCTTCTGTCTAAACGAGGTTGGCCAGCACTTCGACCAACCGCTTTTACTTTTCTGGATCAAGTGTTTGCGGTCTAATCCCGATTAGCGCCTTCTTCGTCCATTAATATAATTGCACGAAACACGAGTTATCCAGCCTGTTGGGTATAAAGTGTAAATACAGAAGAAAAAAAAGTTGCGTTCTGATCTCTCTCAAAGACTGTCCCGAGAATTCCTGATCTGGTGAAACAGAACAACACCTACGATGTCCTTATATTGTGGTTCGACGCTTTTCAATTTCTCACAAAAGTATGCAACATGAAAAGGGTGAATAAACATAGAAAACTAAATAATTGTAATTTAAAGATAAAATTTCATTTATTTGTAATTTAATTATAACTAGTATTACAGTGCCATAATATTAGCAAAAGCACAATTAATTATGCGTATGAACGAAAATAATTTTACGATTGGGGGTCGCTGCATAGTTGAAAATTGTAAAAGGGGTCGCCTAGCTAAAAAGGTTGAGAACCGCTGCCCCTAGCGTCCAGTTCAATTGCCGTATTTAGCAATGGCCAAGATCGACACACATTCTCGTGCGAAGTCGAGATACTAGATCTAGATCTGGACTGTGTGTGATCATGAAAAAAAAGTGTTACTTAAATAAATATCACTTCTCCATGTTAACAAAACAATGCCGTTGGCTTTCAGTGGCGTCGCTTGGTAAATGCGAGGGTTGAAAACCACACAGGGTGACATCATGGGAAAATGGTCACACAGGGCCGGATTAAAGTATGTGGAGGCCCCGGGGCAGGATTTTTACAGGTTTTTGAAAGCTTTAACTCTTTCTCTCCTAATCGACGATACCATCGTGAATTTTAACCTCATTAAATTAAATTAATGTTTAATTTTTTAAACTTGACTTTGAACTATATAAAAAGAGCATGCATTTCCCTTTAATTCCATACTAAATACATTTTCTGATAACAAACAACAAAGCTATTGAAGCCCAATCATAACAAGGGGAGTGAAATAGTAATGAGCAAAATGAAGAATTCCTTCCAAAGCGTAGAAAACTAATTACAGAGAGAAAGAGTTAATAAAGCTCCCCTTATAAATGATAATAATAACAATGATAATATATTAAAGCATGCTTTATTTTAGAAGAAAGAAATACGAGTTCTTGTAAATTTAATCTCACTTTCCTATTCCAAAACTATTTCATAGGGCCTAATCATATTTTAGTTTTTAAAAGTGTATTTTTTTTTGAGTTCGTGGAGGATAAAGCCTCTGGTAGATGAACTATTGTAAATCCGGAGCTGTATTAACTTATTTCGAGCATGCTACAGGCGAAAACTTCTTAATCACGACAGCGTTGCCAGCGTAAAAATGCGAAAACAAATGTTAGAAAAACAAGGTCACAAAGACAGTTTGTGTGAAAACACAAACTCAAAATCGGCCCCTGCCCCCGAAGCAGGTTTCAATATTTTCAGAAGAATATCGGTATTAAATTCTATCAGAAGTTGTCCACCCAGGCAGGTCTCAATATTTTGAGAAAGAATATCATAATGAAATTCTATCAAAGGCAAGTGACAGAAAAGAATGGAGAAATAAGGTTGACAGATCCTGTGTGGTGCCACAAAGGTCCAGCAGACTAAGGGATAGGTGAAAGTGAATGTGAAGTTAGATGTAAACCTGGCCTAACTGATGTCTTATAATGAGTATCTAATTGATCTAATTGTTTTGTAAAGGGTCAGCCTCTCATTAAAAGCCTCAAGAAAAAAACATTTTCTTAAAAAAAATTCCTTTAGTTTTGTGTTCTGAGACTAAACACACCCTCTACAGTTCACGCGATAATATGAAACACTACTTATTTATTGTTCTTTTTAAATTATGCCCGACTTATTTGTATAGTAAATAGATTTTTTCTCATTAAAAAAAGTTTAACATTTTTTTTGTAAATGTAGTATTTAGAATGACAGAACTTACTTAACTTAGAAATAAAATTGTAAAATATAAAAAAATATTTTTTAACTAAAAATCTAAGACCTTTTGCATAAATATGTTCTAAAAATTATATACAGTTATGTATCTAACTAAAAAGCCTCCAGTGTTTGTTACTATTAATAGTGAATAGTTGTAAAAATTGGTGTATTTTTATGAAAATACTGCTTGCATAATTGATTAAAAAAATTAGATTTTTCGCTTTCAGAAAAGAAAAAAGTAGCCTTTGCATCAGAACTTTGAATGATCTAAAATATCATGATGTCCGATTTTCATTTTCTCTTCTGGTTTCTGAGATCTAAATGGGACGGACAGACAGAAAACACAAAACTAATAGCGTCTTTTCCCCTTTCAGAGGCCGCTAAAAAAAAAGCATAAAAGTTTCTGATTGGTCGAAATTCGGATATATTTTTTATCTCTCTTGTGAAGGCCCGGTGCTACAGCCCGTCCTGCCCTTCCTTAAATCCGGCTCTATGTTGAGAACTACGGTTACCTGATTCAGATGTCCTTAAGGTCCGAGAACGTCTTGTTCCCTATTATGGACCTCTTGACCAAGGAAATGCTTTTATCCATGGCCAGGATGAGGCATCGGCTCTTCACTAATCCCTCTGTCCGAAGTCCCGCCTTATCCGAAGTGATCATGTATTCACACCCGGTGTGTCGCAGGACACGGCCACCTTGAGCCAAGCACGGGTTCCTCTTCCCGTGCGAGGCCGGAGGCCGAGCCGCGTGGGAACCCTTCTTATGCCTAAAATGTCCCACCCAACCCGTGCGAGGGTCCATCACAGCGGCCCCCGTTAGGGAGCGGATCGATGGGGGGGGTGTTGGACGAGTTAGCGAGTCTTTGTTACATCCCTACCACGTGCAGTGTACAGTCTCTCGACCGTATCTGTGGTAGCCCACTGAGAGCTATGTGCGCTATCGTTCTTAGCCTATCCGACTCCCTTTGCGGACGTATCCACGGAGGCGCTGAGGTGACGGTAGCTGGAATATCCTCCGACTACGGTTACCAGACCTCCAGCAAAAGGAGAAAATGTCATCCTTTTTGGGATCGTGTCCTCTATCCGACAAGTATTGGTCTAAAGTGGGACAATGTCCAATGTTCACAGTGTTGTTTTACTGCACTGACTCTAGTTGAAATTAAGCACATAAAATGGCTCAGAAAATTACATAGAAAGGAAAAGATGTTCAAAATTTAAGGCTTCTAACATATCCTACAAGAAAACTTTTACTCTAGAGATTCTCAAGGTCTGGATCTATGGATTAAGGTCTATGGAATTCCTCTGTTTGGGACTCCTCAGCTCAAGAAAACATAAGGAAACAGACACAAACTAGAGCAGTGAGATTCATAACAAACGAATATTCACATTTGACTCGAGTAGCACCTTTAGTAAAATCACTAAATTTAGAAAGAAACAAAGAGAGTGAAAGTAATGAGAGCGAGTCTGAAAGAAAGAGAGAGTGAGCAATTGGGAGAAAGAAAAACTGAAAGAGAAAGATAGAGATAGAAAGAGATAGCAAGGTACCCGCATGTCCTGGTTCAAGAATATAATGGTGGACCCCCTCAGGGGCTCAACATAAATAATTCGTGTAACAAGAGTTTCAGGTCGTTTTGCTCATACGTCTTTTCTTAGTCCTACAGTATTTATTTCGAGATATAATTTAACAACACTTTTTAAAATTTTTTTTCCATAAAACGGCTCCTATTGGCCTCTATTGCTCGTGGGACCTGGCGCAATAAAGCCCTTTGCACCATGATTGGTTTGCCACTGCCTGTGACAACTAGGAGAAAAAACAACAACTGGGAAAGGATATTATTTACACAATCTTTTTCAACAGACATCTCTATTTAGGCGATACACTAGATTTCAAAGAGTGCTCTTAAAGAAACTTGATTCATTGAAGATTTACAGGTTTACTAGTGACTAGTTTTAAGTTAGGTAAAGCTCAAACAGGGATTACGGTATATACTGTGTGGGAATCTAAATGTACCACGGTCGAAGCCTATTCATAACTGCAAATATGTCCTGAAAAGGGAAAAAACTCTGATTTATGTTTAAACCAGCAGTCTTTGAACACATCTAACTTGCGTCATTGATTATTCAGACAGTTCCAAGTTTGCATACGACCCAAAAAAAAAAACACAACGTTCTTTAGATTTAAAAAGAGTACTACACACTTCCCATACATGGAAGTTTTTACGCAATAAAAAAGGAAACATTTGTTTGCAGTTTCAAAACTTGTTTGGTGTACATTATGTCTAACCAGAACAACCTGCGTCATGAGCAGCAGAAGGTCGATTGCACTAATTGAGCCAAAACCTAAACAGAAGTTAACTACAGACTTGGAAAATATTTAGATCTAGTGTCAGGAGAATAACTCGTACATTTAGCTATAATAGAGAGGCTTAAATGACCCGAACAGATGAGAGTTTTTTAGTGTATAGAGATAGGCTAGAGGTAAACACATGTAGCTATCTGTTTGTACGTTCGTATTTTCAAGTTGAGATAACTTTCCCAGAAGTCCTCAATTAGAACTTGCCATTCCAGATCAGATTGAACGTAGATATACACAGAGTCTTTATATTGTAAGTTTTAAACTACTTTCGTATGTTGCTTAGTTCACTGTGTTGAGTCTCGAGGATGGCCAGAATAAGTTTAGAAATTAAAATGCCAACCCAGATCTGCTAAGGTTTAGTTTGTCTTTTAAGACATTGCTATTCGATTTCTCTTGAAACTTTGAGAGCCGTCTGCTGCTGAGACTATGTCATCTCAAGTTCCCATCGTGTGATCTCAAGTGCCCATCGTGTGATCTCAAGTTCCCATCGTGTGATCTCAAGTTCCCATCGTGTGATCTCAAGTTCCCATCGTCTGATCTCAAGTTCCCATCGTGTGATCTCAAGTTTCCATCGTGTGATCTCAAGTTCCCATTGCGTGTTCCGACGTTCCCATAGTGTAGTCCGACGTTTCCGTTGAGTGATTCCAAGTTTCCAAAGTAAAAGATCTTCGCTGTCATGTTATACAATTATAAATGATAATAGTTTTAGTAATTATGTTTATGTAATAATCGTGCAGTTGATCATATAAATTATGAAGATTTTTTAATTGAACTGTGACAAGTGAATATACTTGTGTTTTTTTTTAAATCTACAAGTTAAGACAAAACATTTTGTACAAATATTTCTAATCGCACAGATCTATTATTTTTAGTCTAGGTCTATTACACATTTGATGACATGACTGATCCAAACGAATTAATACAATTACACTTAATATAAGCGTTTTTTAAAAAGTATATTTTAATTGTATTGTACTTGGTTATGATTTTTGATTTAATCTACACGTCTATTGATGTCCAGTATCACATTGTCCAGATCATACAAATTAAAAGAAGCTAAGGCTAACAACTCGTTTACAGGATAGGATAGGTTTATGCGTTGTCGTAAAATTTATATGAAGTAGGGAATTATTTATATTTGTTTATGATTTGGGGGGGGGGGGGAATTTTTACGTTGGCCAATGGGTTAAGACAGTGATGCCAAAAATACGGCCCGCGGGCCAGAACCGGCCCGCGATGCAGGTCTTACCAGCCTTTCAGAACTTCTCCCCACAACACAATAAATGGGAAAGTAAAATAAATGGTAAAAAAAAATATTCGAACTGTGGCATTTTTAGTTGACTTCTGTGACCTTGTATTATGATTAGATTATTAATAAGACCAGTGACTTCTGCTGTACTGGCAAGTTAGTCCAGTGGTACTTCGTGGCACCAAATTATTATTATTATTATTACAACTAACGTCAGGTACCCTTTAGAGCTGGGTGGGCTCAGAGGCGCCCGAGGATCCGAAATAAAAAATCCCAGGATTCGAACCCCGGTTCGGAAGTCAAGCGCTTTACCGCTCAGCCACCGCGCCTCACAAGAGACGGAGTAGACATATAATATTTACATAAACCAACTTATTAATACAAAATAAATAAAGCTACTTAGCTCGTTATTGAAAAACTCATTCCCACAACAGTGGCACACTCCTCTTAAGTAACACAGAGTATAACAACACAAGTATTATATCAACATTCTGGAGATTTGGTTTTAAATTATGTACAGTGGTCAGCTCAAAGACATCAAGAGAAAGTGGCAGTTGTATACAGTTAACAGGGACTTAAATAATGTATTAAAGGGGACTAACTCTTCTTGGAAAAAATAAAGTAACTACCCTTATTGTCCCTCTTGTCACAACTGCTTTTGGTAGCGACGTGAGTGGCAGCTTGCTGTTCAACACTAGAGTGATGATGAAATGGGACTACTAGCAAAAACTTGGCTTTGAGGGCAACAACAAAAAGAGAAATGAACACATTTTTACTTTTTGTACAAAATATATCAAGTATGTCTGTTTTAATGGAGTATTTGCATAGCAGCCTGTCATTCAAAAGTTTGTTTCGGTAAACAAACTTGAAACATCCAACTAATTGCTGTCGTCTGCTCTATTGCTTTTCCAGAGATGCCTACATGCCAAAATGTATTCGTGTATTCCCAGACCTGGAAATGTGTATTTTGATGGGCAAATGTGTATATTTCCTAAATATAAAGAAATATACTCAGGAAAGACTAAAAATCATTCAAGCACGTAACATACACGAAATGCAGCAATGCTAAAGTTAACACAGCATAAAGTTACATAAGACACTTGGCAATGATTTTATGATCATAATGCCTTTAGTGTATTCCACACTCCATAATAGGGGCAAAAAAATTCATTCAAAAGAATTGGACATTTTTGTATCAAGGGAAATTAGACTTTAACCAGATGTAATGGTTTGCTTGGCTGGATGAGTGGCATCTAATTCTATAAAAGTAGTTTTGTTTATAGGCTATTTTTAACAGACTATGAAAATATTTTATCACATTTTGAAAGAATTCAGATTTTTTTCTTTCAGACCATTCTTTGCAGAGTTGACAATGAAAGCTTTGGCGTTCACTAAAATCAATAATAACAAACATTTTAAAGATGTATTTTTTTTTCAGGCAGATAATCCCAATTAGTCATGGAACTTGTTTCTAATATAAAAGCTGGGCTATTGAGTCTGCGGATCAGTTGTTGTATTAGTTCTGGTTTCTGATGCTTAAGTTTCTGAGCCACTTGTGAAGCCCAGAAGCTGGACAGTTTGTTAGTGGCTATTTGAGACGCATGACATTAGAGCATTTTATAGCTAGAATAGGGCATTCCGGCAAAAAACAACCTTACTGAACCGATATATGTACTATGTGGTGCTTTTATTAACGTACTGCGTAACATATTTACCTAAATAGAATGTTACTAAATAAGAGTGATACGATTTTGAAGACAGATTTCTTCTTAAGAAGAGTTTAATGAACAAAAGAGTTAAAGACTCTTTTTGATAATAAACTTTGAAAGACAAAAAAGCTAACCATGCATTTTCCTCATTTATTAAATTGAACTAAGTATTATGTAGAACGTCTCAGGGCCGGCCTTAAAAGTGTGGGACCCAATTTGATGGATGCTTGCGAGGCCCCTCCTCTAATATTTTTGCAATAACAATTATTACTTTTAATTAGATCATTATATCATCATTTGTTATACAACATGCTCCATAGGAAGCAACTGAAACGCAATAGACGCAAGTGGGCAAAATAAAGTTACCTCAATCATACGATACACTAAAACTGTTAACCCTTTAAATCCTACATCTTTAAAGGCCTGTGACAAGAGCTATGACTAATAGTGATATACTAAATGTAAATTAAGGATAGTCATGCCAGACGCGGGGCCCTATTGGAGCAATCGGTCAAATCGGCCTAAAGCGGCCCTGCGTCGTCGGATGACTTCACTTGAGAAAAAAAAAGGGAGGGGTGAAACATTAAGTTGTAAGAATCAAACGCAAAATTTTCTTCAACAAATCAGATCATTCTGACACGGGAAAAGGCGCAAAGTAATTTCATCATCTTGACCAATAAAGCCTTTCAAAAGGTTAGACCTTTCACGGAAATTCGACGCTAATTCTTAACTCAACATGAATTTTATCAACACAAAACGTAGGTCTAATGTTACCTAAAGATTTGTAAAATAAGTTCGATAAAGAGCGCCTCCTTCCTAGTTTAAGGTAAACACATTTCTCATTTCCCTTAAACTCGAAAATGACTGTAAAGTCTGATCCTCACTTTAAAAAACCGGCCGCATACGTGGCTTGGGTAATTTTGATCAACTGCTGATGGGCTTGCTTTTTTTGTGTTGGCTCTGCGTTCTTTCATGATGGCCACTCTCCTTGCCTCAAATCTTGAGACTCCAACACTCAAGGCTTCACGCCACGAGGAGCGCTCAAGAGCTAGTGTTTCCCATCCGTGAATGTCAATCTCACACTCCACGAGTGAGTTCTTAAAGGTGTCTTTGAAGCGCTTGTGTTGACCCCAATGGGAGCGCTTTTTCTGCTCACAGCTCCCCGTAAAGAAGTCGTTTGTAAAGGCGATTGTCTGGCATGTCGGAACGACTTCAAGAACACATCTGCCCCCCCCCCCCCCCCCGGATAACGAGACAATGACATATTTCACTTTGAGACCTTTTTAAAATTCAACAATTCACTTTTTTAGTGTGAAAACGTTTTTTTTTATTTATAAATATGTTTTTACCATCAGCAGATAAATATTAATAAAATAGTTTTTGTTTGTTTATTAAACATTTCTTTGCATTAAAAACATTCGACAGTCTCTGTTTCTTGCAAGAATTTAATCAGCAAAAAACTTTACCTTTTCCTTAGTCTGTTGAACCGTTGGGGCACAATGCAAGATTTGTCGACCGTCTTTCTCCATTACTCTCTTTAACTTTAAACCAATATTTCAACAAATGGAAAAATGGACTCTCTGAGTCCTAACTCTCTGAGTCCTAACTGAATCCAAAAACACTTCAACTATATTGCTTATAATTTCGTCCCCGTAACTTCTATAACCTTCCTGTCTTCAGCCTTCACCTTCTGGTTTCCCGCCTTTTTGTCACCTAGCCTAACTCATGCACGTGGACCTGATCTTTCGATCATGTGACGTCACATTCTTGCGACTAGCCTTGACCTTGTCCTGCTTGCAAGCTTAAGCAGGACAATGAAATGTTGGAAATATTAAAAAGTGAAGTAATTGTTTAATATGAAAGACCTTAACACCATTGCAGTGAACAAATTATTCAAACAAATTTGGTAATAATATTTCAATAAATAGAGATATATATTAGCAATGCACTCATAACATTTGACAAATGATTAAATTTATAATAAATATTCATGAAATGTTAAAGCCTTATCATAAAGAATAATTGCACACAATAAAAATACATCATTAAATATATTCATTAATGATATTGTTATAACAAAAAAAAAAAGACAAGGCCTTAATCTGTGAAATTAATAAAAACTATACCTTTTTAAAAATATATTTATAACAACAATAAATAAATATTACATATCCAGTTTAAAGTCATCATTTATTTATAATGGACATATATGTATCTTTGTTTATGCATAGCGACATGCGAATGTAACATAAACAAAAAGCTATGCTTTAAAATTGACATTGTCACGTATTACGAATTGAATTCTAATTTTAAATTGGCTTGCCTAGGGGAACGTGACAATAGAAAAAGCAATTGTGTCACTTATCTTAAGTCTGAATTTAATCAAAGACTTACAATGAACAAAAAAAAAAAATGACACAAGAAATCGGAAGGTAAAATATCAACTTAATGTTTAATAAAATATAACTCGAATAGTACTTTTAACTGAATCACATAAAGCAAGAAAAAAAAAAAAACATTTACTCAATACAAAATGGGAGGGTTGACCAAAACCCTTTTACAAAAATGGCATGTAAAAATATTACAATACCAGAGCTTGAAAATATAATTACAAATACAAGCAAGGCCTTGAAAAAAAGAAAAATCTTAACTTACACGATCAATTGGTATACCACGCACGGGTCACGCAATGTCTCCGCTATTCTGTCTCACGGCTGTCTCCGTATGTCTGTCTGTCAACGTTACACGGGCGGTCTTTATATAATATACCGCGCGTCGATATCAAGACAAATCTAGTAATTTCTAGAACAGAATAAGTCATCAACACCCAGATCTAGAACGCTCTTCAAAGAGACAGAAGAAAAAAAAACCCACCCTCCTTTCAACCAGAGGTACACACATAGGTCAAGGACCGGTCACTGTCTGTGTGGCTTGACTCACCGTGAAAAATAAAATAAAAAAAAAACTTATTACACAAAGGGGCAGACAACCTACAGGTCAAGAAAAAAAAATAGTATCTAGGCATTGTTACCTAGATACGTAACAACATGCACGAGACAGCCTCTGGGCCGTGAATTCACCAAAGTACATTCTTATTCAAGTCACCCGTTGCAGTGTTGCAGATGTGCCCAAAGCAAGACAAACTATTTAACGGACAATGCTAGCTAGCGTTACTACAAAAAAGATTTTTTTCCCTTATTGATTCTTGATCGATGCAGCGTAAGTGAAATATTGTTATTAGCTGATGTGTGTATTTCAATACAACTTATAAGTACAAAAAAATGAATAAATGAAATAATAAAATAGTAACAAGCTGTCGCACTCTGAAGAGATGGGGTGGGAGGAGTAGAAATGACTCAAGAGGCCACTAGAAGTGTAACATTGTTATCTTCTTATCTTATATGTTACAGACGTTACTCCCAAAGATTTCCTGGCTGATCCAGGCAACCCATTCCATGCTCAAATAGGAAAGAAGGAGCATTTGTACGAATTTGTCCTAGCATATGAAATAAGAAATTGTTGTATGAAGTTAGACTCTTATCTAGATTTGTCTATAAGATTATAAGTACAGGCCTGCATTGAATTTGCAACGCCCTTATACTTTTCATTTATGTACACCATAACATTTTTATATTATAATTATAAATTTTAAATAAGGGAGGCGAAATCATTGATTATTATTACATATTTACAAAGATTTATTGAGAAAAAGAGTTTAAAATGTCTTTTAGCAATTAAGCTCAAAGACAAAGAAGATCAATATCTGTAACTTTCAATGTATCTATTGCATTATAATATTGAATACAAAATTTAGCTGTAAAAAAAACTATGAAATAAATAGCTTTTTATGGTTCTGAAGGAAATTCTATAACACTCTATGTGTGTCAAAATAAAACAGAGAGGGTTACGTGCCAAAGTTTATACTAGAATAAAGCGACCTCAGGGCAGATATATATAAAGGTCATCTGTTTCTGTGTCCCACAGTTAACTAGGGTGTCATGTGGCCAGCACAATGACACAACAAGCTTAGAGTCAGAGGCACCCTAAAGATTTTGAAATTAAAAATCCCGCTTTACCAGGATTTGAACCCGGGATCCCTGGTAAGGAAGTCAAGTGCTTTACCACTCAGGTCCATAATACTTTGGAGTAAATAAATGGAAATAGCTTAAAATTGAAAAGATAAAAAAAAAGAACTATAAATAAAAGAAATAATGAAAACACAAATTTAAATAATACAATGATCAAACAAAATCGGTAATTGTCAATGCAGCAAATTTTCATGTTATCTTCAAGAAATGAAGAATGAGTTGTCAGTCTTCTATGTTATGACTGGAGAGTGATTTCCCCTTTAAGTTCTCTTTCTTCTCTTCTCCATTCTTTTCTCTGTCTTTGACTTTTTGTCTTTCCTGAAAGGAATACATGCAGGTATATAAAATCAATGTCAGCAGTGAAGTATTTAGACTTAAACTAGTAGGCAGTTCATTCCTTATTCTAGCACAGGGGTTCTCAACCTATGGGTCACGACCCCCCTTAGGGGTTGATTGACGATTAGCCAGGTGTCTGTCGCCTATGGCCATCAAAAATATGGATTGTTTTTGTCTATTCTTCTATTGCTGTGTGGGTGGGGGTCGCGGCAGAGTGGGGGATTGTAAAAAAAGGGGTCGCCGAGCCTAAAAGGTTGAGAACCGCTGTTCTAGCAGCTAGCAGTCAAATAACTAGATTACAGTTCAATGACTATGCTGGGCAGGGCACATATCCCATATTGGGATGACCGTGTGAAAAAGTCAATCTTTTTTTTTTTTTTGAAAAAGTTTAAAGGAGGACAGTGTAAATAATGTACCCCTCCCTCCCATTAAGTGCTTTAAAGAACAGCTTAGGTGTCAGAACTTAGTAAAGCATTTTTTTTTTTGGCTTTTAAAGCGGATCATATCCGTATAAATAGAACAATCAAAAGCTGAAGTATTTAAAACAATAACAAATGACAGAGAAGACAAAATTTATTGGATTGTCTCCCTTTCCTCCTTTTCCCCTCGACCAAAATATAAGTCTGTTAATCCTGTGCGTCTCAGACTTTGACCGGTGCAGCTAAGCGGAGATTTGTTATTGAAAACGTAGAGATACCATGTTAAAAATAAAAGATTTTTTGTTCTGTCTTGTCATTATTAAGCCCAACAGTCGAGCGTTAATTTTCTTGCTACTAACACAGTTATTACCCATTCAGTTGGATAGTGTCTATCTTGTTACTAACTGTGCTCTTCTAAATGCACTACACTTCATGACTTGTCATTCTTTCTAATACATTATTTCTTGGATAAGTAGAGGCCCTAGGCGAAGTGAATATGGTGGCACCAAATGAAATAACAAAAAATAAAAAGAAGCGGCAATAAAAAAAAAAACGCAATTTATTAAAACCTGCCCTTCTATATCTAAATCAACAAATAACTCAAATTCATATATCGCGTTGTCCGTAGTAGAGTCTAAATTGAACCAGTAAATATAGAGTCATAGTGCTCTACTATGTTTGAGATCTGATCCAAGTTTCGCAATTTTATCTCTAATTTCTTTGAGTCCTGTGCGAGGCCCCCTCCAACTGGATGTCCTAGGCGACTGCCTAGTTTGCCTATGCCTAAGGCCGGCCCTAATGACACGTTTAATTACGTCATCTCCATGACATTAGGCCAAGTCCTGTCAGATTGAACATTCGTCCCAGTTTTCCAACTTAAGCTATCGTATCGCTCAGTGTTACACTGCGAACAGGTCACAACGTAAAGAACACTCACGACAGTAAGGTTAACAGTCTTTTCCCTTCATATGTTTGCGATAATTACTTTTGATTTCAAATACACAGATAAAGGTTTAAAAACACAGAAGCTAAAAAACTGATTCTAATCACACGAAAATATATTTCATTGTCTTTTTTTACAGCCAGAAATCCAAAGGTACTACGTGAACACTGTATGGAGGATAGGGACTCAGAAGACATGATAACTAGCTCGGTTGATATTGGTTGTTGAGGTACAGGCCGTTTATAAAGGGAGACTATCATTAAGTAAATTTAAAAATCGTTTAGCAAGATCCACCACAGAATTCTCCGCCAGTGCCAAGTTAGGCTTGGTTTTATGTAAATAAATGTCTCGTTACCTTTTATTGAATGTGTCTTGTTCACTGGTGTCACCGGAAGCTTCTAAAGGCTGAGAGTCCTTCATGGGCGTTTCCCTTTTAGCACCACTGAAAGATAACAGAACATATTATTCAAACAAGAATAATTAATAAATTATATATATACTACAACACAGTAATTCACAAAACACTTTTATTGCAGACGCGGATGTATAAATATGATATGGAAGGTTATGGTAGATAAATAGAAGAGGAAGCCAGGATGGACGTGTAACTGGGAGTGTATGTGTGTTGGAATAAGTCCTATGTGGGAAGAGGGAACCTTTGTGAATGGTGACAGGCGGAAGGAAATCACGGATTAAACATCTGACTCGCCAACAGGAAGTTGAACATGCCAGCAGTAAAGGCACGACTAGCGGCAGACAACACAGCTTTCTATAACACACAACACAGCTTTCTATAACACACAACACAGCTTTCTATAACACACAACACAGCTTTCTATAACACACAACACATACTTACAAGCAAACTTACATCTAAGAAAACAATGTAAAAAACCATCATCAGACCTGTAGTCATATATGCCAGTGAAAACTTGACGCTGACAAAACTGCAGAAAATCTGCTAAATACTTGGGAAAGAAAATTCCGCAGAAAAATCTATGGTGCCACACATGAGAAAGCCGGATGGAGAATTCGCACCGACCAAGAAATATATCAACTCTATAAGTTCCCCTATGAAGACCCCTCCATAGTGACTGAAATAAAACGAAACTGATTACGTTGGATAGGTCACCTTGAAAGAATGTCAGAGAACAGAAGGGGAAAAAATTGTTCACCGTCAAAAACCAAAAAGGCAGGCGCCCCAAAGGGCAGACAACGAGTACGGGGGCTTGATGATGTAGAGGCAGATCTGCAGCAGCTAAATGTCCGGGCATGGAGAAGGAAAGCAAACAGGACAGATCAGACTGGAGACACGCGCTAAAACAGGCCAGGACCCTCCGTGGGCTGTAGCGCCACTGTGATGGATGAATAGCTATCTCAATAACAGATTTTGTTGAAAATACCTGGCGCCTTGGTCACTTTTCATACTTGTAGCAGTCGGGGGTGTGACTTGTGTCTTTGCTTGTGATGTCGTTGTCGGGGTTGTGACTTGTGTCTTTGCTTGTGATGTCGTTGTCGGGGTTGTGACTTGTGTCTTTGCTTGTGATGTCGTTGTCGGGGGTGTGACTTGTGTCTTTGCTTGTGATGTCTTTTCTGTCTTCTGCTTATTATTTACAACACTTAAAAAAAAGATATTGCAAATTAAAACTATTAATAACAAGTCACGTAATATTTTGAATCAGTAATAAGTAATATAATATTAATAATATATTACAGAACAGTTTCGGAGACATCTTGAAATAATCCCACTGCGAGTTCAGTGGAGGTCAGGAGTAACAAGAAAATGTGACACCACCTTCACCTATCTCTTAGTCTGTTAGACAGTTGGGGCACCACACCAGATTTGTCGACCGTCCATTCTCCATTCCACGTGACAAGTATTCTTTTGTTTTCTTAATTATTGTTTCCTTTTCTGTCTATGACATATCCCCTATTTAGCCATAGTTTCGTGATGCACATTTCTTATCTTATCTTATACAATACAGACGTTACTTCAAAAAAGAAGATGATTACGTCCTACGCCTCATGTATTCAGTCATGCATGTTAACCAATGACCTAAATTCTGCCAAGTCACTGGTTTTCCTGGCTAGCTCAGGCAACCCATTCCATGCTCTAACAGCACTAGGGAAGAAGTCTTATACCTACGTAAATAAGCAGGTCGCATTCAAATTCATTAATTGGAGATGCACAACTTTTACTTAGTTATTTTGTTTCGTTAGTATTTCTGGTGTACAGAATATAGAAAGTGTTGATAAGTGATGTACTCTACAGGATACTCGATAAGATACTCTACAAGATACTTGACAATTCTTGTGCACTTTATATCACTGTCACATCAAAGTGTTACTCACTTTCGCTTTTAGCACAAAGTAATTTTTTGTAGTTAGCAAATGTGATTAGTCAATAATATGGCGTCCATGGCATTGTTTATATTATGCATGTGCATTATATTATGTCATTGCCCATCCCACATGTCTCCACATCTCCTTCCATTCTTTAATGGAAGTAGATTATTATATGTAGTTGTGAGACATTGCACCTCATTAAAGCTATTTACGGGCTTACGCTGAAACTCCGTTAGTTGGTAGTGTTAACCCTCAACCTGGCCCGTATTTTGAAGTGCTGAAGGCTCAGGGGGCAACGGAAGAGCGGAGACCCAGATAATATCCTCCAAATAAAAGAAACAATTATTTCAAAAAAATGTATTGCCAACAAAAAAAAAATAATTTTTCAACAAAGAATGTAGGAAGTTAAAATCACATACAATTTATTAAAAACTAAATTATCGAGTAAACGAATGGAACTTTGCGAGTTTTTTTTTCGACGAAAAGTTGTTTATAGCTTTGCTAAAATCTCTTTTGTGGGACGTGACATCCCCGGAGCACTAGCCCCTTCTACCCCCCCCCCCCCCTTAAAATTTCGTCTTACAGACCTGTTACGTGGCAACGAGCTATTGGTCTGCACTGCCCACAGATTGCGACGTTGTAGGTTAGTGTTCAGGCCTTCTATAACGATTGGCCACGAACTATCACGTGACTATTTGGCACCATAACATTACTCGTACCTTGGTTTTGATTGGCCTGTTGGGTTTTTCTCATGGGTTCCGTGTTGCTCTGTTTTTATTTTAACCCCTTCCATACTAAAATTGGCTTCGGACTATCACGTGACTATTTTGCACCATAACATTACTCGTACCTTGGTTTTGATTGGCCTGTTGGGTTTTTCTCATGGGTTCCGTGTTGCTCTGTTTTTATTTTAACCCCTTCCATACTAAAATTGGCTTCGGACTATCACGTGACTATTTTGCACCAGAGCATTACTCGTACCTTGGTTTTGATTGGCCTGTTGGGCTTTTCTTATGGGTTCCGTGCTGCTCTGTTTTCATTTTAACCCCTTGCATACTAAATCTTGTTTGACTTGAACTGTTATTATTGATGTCCGTTTCAGTTCCTTGATAAGCCAACTTTGTCTGATGTTTGCCATGTCCTGTAGCATCCAAATTAGTTTCTTGAGTACCTGACTTGTCCTGATAGAAGTTGTGTCTAGTAAAGTGCTCTTGAAAAGTCTCTATCTCACTTGCGCTTTGTTCAATGATTTCTTTTTTAGTCCATTCCAAGATGCTCGTGTTTCTGTCGATGAAAAACAAAAAAAGAGAGCTATTTGTAGCAGGAAGTCGCAACGTGACCATAGATTAACCCAATCTTCTTCTTCTTCTAGCCAGCTTTATTGCTGCTGAGCTGCGAGCTCTTTTGCAGACTGTGCCAAGGGAAAATAATGTGCTGTTTTCTTCAGTTGTTCAGCACTGCTGTACAGGGTGTTGGTTATGTTGGGCTGTAGTGATTGTGGGGTCTGCCTTATTGTGGATTAGGAAGGGGCATTCAAAGGGGATATGGTTTACGGTTTCATAATGGTGGGCGCAGTGTCTACATAGGGGAAGTTGTGTGGAATTTATTTTGTTAATATGGCCATTCAACAAATGCGTGTGTTTTGTCATTATTTGAAAGATTATAGATTGCTCTTAGCGGGGAAGAAAGTTAATACTGTCCAGTTCGTTAGGCATGGTCATTTCTTTGTACATGGCTCTGCCCATTGGTTAATTCACTCCTCTTTGTGGTTGTTGACTAACCCGTAAAATGAGATGAATGCCTGTGTCACCCCTCCCCCAGCTCTAAAGGGTATCTGACATTAGTTGGGCAAAAGTAAAGGTCGTTGTGCTGGGCACGTGACCAGGTCATTTGAGAAGGGGAACTTTTTTTAAAGTATTAAATTAATTAGAACAGAAAATTGTAAATAAATACATGGTGAACAATATTTATAAAGTAATTCACCGATTTTAGGAAACAAATTACCTGATTAATTACTTAATTACCTGAAGTAAGGTTCTAGGCTGAGAAACGTAATATTTCTTCCTGAGCTTGCAACTTTAATGTTTGGACACATGATGTCTGCCAAGGTCTGTAGACAGTAAAAGTAAGCAACCAATATTCTAGTGCGATATTTAAGCGAACAATTAACTAAGGACAAGATCTAACACGCCTAAAAATACACGGACTCTAATTGTGTTGAGCAAGATTTGGCAAATGTTCGAATGTCATTTAGAGAAACAATTTTAATTTTTTTTTTGTTTTTGTATTTACGAGAAGTTGTTATGAAATACACAAGTTTTTAATTTGAAGCTTTTCACGACACATTTTCTTTTATAAACATTGTCCAAAAAAAAGCTATTTTCAAAGATCGTTGTCGTCAAGTACATATTAAACAACGAGTTTGTGCTTTGAGCAATAGAGCTTAAAAATCCGATTTTTCCAGTGGTAAAGAGAACAAGGAGTTATTAAATGCTTGCTGAAATACTACCCATCAACCCTTCCTATATCGTTGTATACTGTGTGCAGCGAATAACACAAATAGCTAGCTATTTATAGTTATCAGCCAAGGAGAAAAAAAAAATTTATAAAGCGCTGTTAGCAAACAAAATGTAGGCTCAAGGCGCTGTGATAACATTACAAACATAAACATGAGAACTAAAAAGTTAAACTAATCTAAAAAAGTTTTAAACAGATAGGTCTCAGTGTTACTTCTTGAATGTAGCGAAGCATGCTGTCTGTCTGAGATAAATGGGGAGTGAGTTCCAAACCTTTGGTCCGTACACTGAAAAATCCCGCTGACCGTAGCTTTTGAGGGAGAAATTCTCCATTATAGACATCATTATCATGCAGGCACAATATGAAAATACTTACATCTTTTTTAAAACTGTTCACTATTTACATTTCTTAAAATATAATAACACTAACTTACGTCTTCTGTTTTTGATTTCAACGCTGTCACTATTTTGAAATAGTTTTCTTTGAGATGCAGGAATTGGGACCGGCGTCGTCCTAAAATTTTGTCCAGCTCCTCAAAAAGTGATACAATTGCTTGATGGGCAATTTCCTGGACCTCAGTCTGTACTGGAGCGACGTTTAAATCTTCTTTAACCTTAACCCATTGATGCATGATATCAACAAAGTCTTGATCAGAGCAATAGTTTTCTAGTGCAGATAAGACGTACAGTTTAAGTCGTCTAAGTATCTCTTGTTCTAGCTCATTCTCCATTTGTTTGGTGAACCAGGCTGATTGGTTGATTACTTGAATGAAATCAGATCTGACCAATAGCGTATTTCCAACCTGATCTTCAAAATTCATAAGACACAGGATGTAGATGAATTTAATTTTAAAACAGACACAGAGAAATTCTGCTTTGGTATGAAACTCAGGTGTGGCATCAAGTTTGTCTTTGAAGAATTTGTAATCTTCAAATTTCCTAAGAAAGTTTTTAAACTCTTCTATTTGACGTTTGTTTTGCAATGTGATAGAGCTTCTTTCGATTAATTCCCTTTTCTCTTTTTCCCTTTGCTGAAACTTTTGCCAGTTTATGTTATCGTAACGGAGACAGTTTAGTAAAGGTTTACCGCAATTTGGGCAGAAGATGTATCGACCACCAGAAGACTTTTGAGCAATATAGTCATCAAGTTCATTGACTCGAAATATATGTTTACATAAAGGAAGTTTCAAAACAATATCATCAGGTGTGATATTGGTGAGTTCATTACTTATTTTCTTTTGTTTATTTCGAGCAGCTATTGGTAGTATCTTTTCACAAATGGAACAGACGCATGTCTCACCACAAAGACCGCTACAAGGATGGGAACAGAATTTACCTTTGCCTTTATTTGGCCCAGATTGATAAGCTCTCAGTTGTTTAGTGCATCTCCGTGAGCAAGGCACGTTTTTCCAGGGCTCACAGCACAGTTTCGGATCAAAAAGCTGTTGAGACTCACACTCAGGCTCGCATTCTTCCCGACACTGATAGCAAGGTTGGCCACAGAAACTTTCTTTTTTTTTTGTCTTACATGATTTATGTTTACATTTATATTGGCAATGATTTTTACAGGGTAAACATGGAGTAGAACAGTATCCAGTACATCTATGTCCACAAGGAAGATATTGATTGCATTTCTCCTCACAAGGCTGGTGAACAAGTCCATAAAGACACCCAGAACAAGTGCCCCTACATGGATGACCACACTTCAGTTTTGATGGACATAGATGGTTGCAGTCAATGGTTGTCGAAGACTTGTTACAAGGAACTTTCCCTTGATGCCCACATTTGAATGTGTAGTTGACAAGATCATAGCACTCTTGATGTTTCCCAGTATCTACACAATCCTTACATTTTCCTTTGCATCTATGTCCACATTCTAACGTTGTTGTACACAGCTTTGGACATTCAACATTTGTGGATGACTGGCCACATGGAGCAAAACCTTGATGCCTACAAGGATGATAAATGTAATCAACATTGACTTGACATTCTTCGTGCTGTTTATTCGCTACACAATCTTTACATTTCCCAGGACATTTATGTCCACACTTTAATATTGATGTGCAGTTTTGTGGACAATCAACTTTTGTAGATGATTGGAAACAGGGAACTTGACCTTTATGTTCACATGGGCTATACGTATAAGGCACTGAGAGTTGGCAATCTTTGTGTTTCTTTCTGGATGTACAATCACTACATTTTCCAGTGCACACATGCTCACAAGTTAATCGAAGCTGACATTTTTCAGGACATTTATGTTTCATTGATGTTTGGCAACATTGAAATTTTCCTAAATGTCCACATGGTTCATAAGTATAGTCTACAAAGATTTGGCATGATGGATGCTTTTTTTTATTGACACACGAACGACACTGCCCCTGGCAGATATGTCCACAAGACATTTTAGCTGAACATTTTTGGGAGCATTTGGCATCTTCTGGATCTAAGTGACAAGGTATTTCTTGACGATGTCCACAGGGCAGTCTCGCTGGACAAGGAACGTCGCACAAAAGATTCGACTTTGACTTGTAACATTCCACGGCTGTAACATGTTCACAAGACTTGAATACGTATTCTACGACCACTTGACATTTCTGGTGTTTTCTTTTTGTCACACAGTCAATACACTGACCAGCACACTCATGACCACAAGGTAACTGCTCTGAGCATTTATTTGAACATTTAACATCTTTTGGAGCTAAATGACAAGGTATTACTTGTTCATGTCCACAGTTCAGTTTCTTTACACATGGGGTGTCACAAGGATTTTTTAACTTAGAGCTGAAACAAGGAACCTTCCCTTCGTGCCCACAGGGTGTGAAAGTGTAATCCACTCTAGTAGTACAATCTCCATGGACTTTCGATTTTGCACATTGCTTACATGGACATTTGCAGAGATGACCGCAAGGTAAGGCCTGGCCACATTCATTATAACAAATAGCTTTGTCCAGTGAAACGTGGCAGGGCAATTTATTTGAATGACCACACTTCGGCAGGATCTTGGTGACCAGAGTCTCACACCTGCAAGTTTCATGACACCTGTAACTGCAAAGGTGACCTTCTTCACACTTTTTGGTGCATGGCATGATACATCGATACTTCTCATGTTTTAAGTCAAACCCATGACATTTCTGTTGACATTGATGCCCGCATTTCAAAAGAAACAAGCACGGAAGTCCACAGCCTCCCCCGACACGTTTTTTGAAATCTTCCACAGTTATTATGATCTTAACATTCTCAGGATGACTAATACATTGCACAGGTAAACCAGGACCTATAAATGTTTGTTCTTCTGCTATCTCTATAACATTTTTCCAAAGCTTGCTTTTCGAGGCCAGAAATTTAAAATTTCCGATGACATATAGACCCTTTTTGGCCCTGGACAAAGCCACACAGACTCTGTTTTCAATGGTAACGAAGCCAGCACTATTTTCTTCATTGCTTCTTACAAGAGACAGAAGGATGATCTCGTTTTCTTCTCCTTGAAAATCATCAACAGCTGAGACTCGAGGTGGAGGGCTTATATTATTCATGGAAATATGCCTTCTGATGAGAGCCACCTGACCTTTGTATGTTGTTATTATAGTTATTTGTGAGGCCAAGTAGTCCTGTTGGATAAGATATTTATAGAGAGCCACCACGTATTCAGCCTCGTGTTCGTTCGATTTGCTGAAACTGTCTGAATTATCTTCTTCGAGATAATGATGGTTGATAAAGAAAACATCCTTAGAGACGCCTCTAGTGCTCTCATATTGAAGAACTGATGGATGATCTTCAAGCTCTGGATAAATCAAGTTTAAAATCTGGGAAATCTCTGGCCTCATTCTGTGCTGTATTCTGAGAGTCACATGAGGAATCTGGCTCAGAATGAGTCTTTCAAATAGTGAAACATCAAGATTGAACCTTTTTTCTAATTCATAAGTAGCTGGTTTAGGACGAAGCTGTTGGTGGTCTCCTATTAAAATCAGATGTTGGCAGTTTTTACTTAGAGCTGTGACGATGTGAGATTCCAAAACTTCAGCAGCTTCTTCCACAATGACAATGTTACAACCAACTTTGTCTAGAATATCTTTGTATTTGGCTGCACCTGTTGTGGTCATACCAATGATCTGACTACGTTTTAGATGTGCGACTGACATTTCATTGTTGAGATCTTGAGCTTTTTTCTCTTCAAACTTTAATTGTTGTGTTGTCGTTAAAATTATTTCGTTCAATTGCTCTCTATATTTCTTAATCCACAACAGATATAAACTAAACCTGCCCTGTAAGTTCAGGTCTGTCATTTCAACTGCTTTCTCCTCCTTATCTGTCATGGGTTCAGTGCCGGACATTGCTTTCATCACCTTTTGAAACTTGGAAGATGTATCCACAACATTCCAACCATCTTTTGATTTTGGCACATCACACAGTTTTGTTAAAGACAGCTCTAGCTGTGCACTTTTCAACTCCTTGACTTTGGTTTTTAATTCGTTATCGTGTTGGTAAAGTGGATCTTCTAGGAGTTGGGATGTTAAAATCTCAATATCGTTTATGAGTTCTTTGACTGGTCTGTGTTGACCTAGTAACCAGAACTGAATAACTTTATTATCGACAAGATGTTTTTGGTTTACATTTGACATGCATTTTTTCTTAATTTCACCAGAGAAAGATTTAGGGCAAAATTTATCAATTAAGTCATCGGGAAGAATTTCAGAGTAGGTCTGCGTCAGTACTTCCGTCATTTCCTTTTCTTCTTCAGACTGTTTATTTCTTCGAGCTTGATACTTTTTAGTTTGTACGGTTTTTCTAACCTGCTCAATTTTATCATAATAAAGTGAACACCTCTCACAAATATCCAAATTTTCTTCAAGTTTAAAATTGCCGGAAGTGTATGTCCAAAGAGGCACTAGTTTTTTAAAATGATCTAGTGCTAACTTTGTTAAATCCTTTTCAATGGTATTTTTAGCTGAAAATAGCCATGTTTTTAAGTCATATTCGCATGCTTGAAAAAACCACTTATGATCCTCTATCATAAAGCTTTTAAGTTCATCAGTGGACATAATATCTTTGTTAATCAATTGAAGTGTATTATTAAGCTGGATGATACGTTTTTTGATGTAATTAACTGTTTTCAAAGAATTTGTAGCAAATCTTTGCAATGGGTTTTTCAGGATAAATTTTGTCAGCTTTTCAGACTTGCAGCCCCCGCCGATTCTTGTTATACTCTCGGGACAAAATTTGACGATTCCATCTAAAAACTGATCCAGGGCGTGGTTGGTGTAGCAGACGACAAGGATCGGGCTGTCAAAGCTTAGTCCGCTTGTTTTAAATTCCACTTTTTTATTTTTCAATAAAGTCTCCACCACTTTCAGACCAACGTAAGTTTTGCCTGTGCCGGGTGGGCCCTGAATGACTGCGACCTCTTTAGTCAGGGCCAACATGGCCGCTCTTTTTTGCGACTCATTTAGACACATCTTTGATTCATCGGGCCACCTGTCGTAAACTAGAAACTGGACATTTACGTCACACTCTTGCAACGTCAGGCTTGATAAATTATATATTGGTATTCTGGGGAACTTACTGTCTGGCCGAAGGTAGGCTGGAGGTTTCAAAACAGGCTCACAAAGAATTAGCACGTTTTGTAGAGGAAAGCTCTTTGTCATGGCTTTTAGACTTTCTAAAACATGAAAATATGGACCGAAAAACGCGACAGACTCCGCCATGACTAATGGTGCCTCAAACAAATGTTCTAATCCACCTTTTACATGAATGTTAAGTATTCCTTGTTTTAAGTTTTCACCTTTTGTATGCCGCACCGTGGCCACTGCAAACGTGTTAAAACCGTTTGCGGACAAACAAATCAGAGACCCGGTCATGAGACGGTCAGTGTTCTCCCAGTCAACGCGTTTACATCTCTGTAAGTCAAATTTAAGTTGAAAGTAGCCACTGGTTATATCTGTTGATTCAATGTAAAGTATATAATAGATTCTAATGTCCGAACAACGAAACTTTTGAAACACACCTTTTTTTGCTCGGAGTTCCGAAATCCCATTTTTTAAAGGCATGATAAAATCTAACCTCATTAAACGGAACTGGACGTCTAAGTAATGCGAAACACTTTTGTAGGGTCCTTTTACTTTCGCTTTCCTTACAAAAGGTTTTGTGTTGGGCAAAAAGTCGGAATCCGTTGGAATGGCTGGAATGGTAATGAAGTCTTCTGGGGGCACGTCGTTGTCTGTGTATATAGTCAGAGTCTTGTGAGGGGAGTCCACTCTTTCACCACTTTTATGCTGAAACTGTGCTCTTCGTTCGAGGCCAGTTAGTAGATTCATCAACCTATCCCTGTCTGACTGGACATCAAATTCTTTGACCACGACACTCAGCCCAGTCACAGCAATGTAGACTTTTGAGGAGAAATTCGGCAAGTGATACAAGATTGCGTCTAAAATTTGACCGATGCTCAAGACCATCTCTTGATTCCGCTGCCAGTCTAGTGTTTCGTAGATAGACGTCGTGTATAACGTTATATACTGAGTTAAAAATGGACTGTCACACAATACTTTTAGAATTTCCACAATTTCGTTTTCGTGATCTGAACTGTAGCAAGCAGATCCCAACGCTTTTACTAATAAAGGGAAATAATTCTCACTGATTTTAGTTTCCGTCTGTGTCAGATACTTTTGTAATTCCGCCAATTCTTTGAATATTGTCATAACAAGATCGTCTGCTTGCAGCACAGCATTCCATTGGACAATGCGATCTTCAAAATTAACCTTTGACCTGTTTGCTTTGTTTTTCTTGTTCGCCATTTTGGAGTGCTGTGTCCAAGGTACTGAAGGTAGACTACTCGTTAGCAGAATGTCTCTTTGTGTTATATAAATGGCGTTTAGTTCTTTCTTGTCTCTTCGTTTCTTTGTACAGAGCACATTAAAAAATTTTCCTTGTGTGCCACGTAAACATTTTTGGCAACATCAGTTCGCTGCCCTCATGTTATGAAAACTCTGGAGAAAAAAACAATATGACAAGGCTTTACATTAAGACAAACAAAATGTAGGAACCCTGTCAGACCTTGCGATCTAATGGGACAGACAACGTAAAGCTGAACTATTTCGATGGCCTAAGGTTAACAATGGTCTCATATGGCCAGCGCAACGAATATGGCCTTTATTTCCTCCCACGTAAGTTACATACCCTTTATAAATGAATGACTTCAAGGGCGCCTTACAAATCCCAAATCAAAGTCCAGTCTTCAAGGGGATTCAAATTCGAGACCCCTCCTGTCGGAAGACAAGTTCTTTACTAGTTTACCACCACGCCATCCCTTATAAATAAGAATTGTAAATATTTACAATCATTGCTACCTAAACGTAGCAATAATTGTAAATTCATATAGCAAACAATATTGTTATAAACCTGGTGGTGGCACAGATGGGGGTAGTGGTGTGAGTGTAGTAAGCCCACGCAAATCGCACCAGGCCAGCGCTAGACGAGCGGTCAACCGTGACGAGTTACGACGGTCAGCCGAGTCGAGTGTCAACAGGACGGTTCGGGAAGGATCGCCGTCGTGAACAGAGTTCAGGAACGTCATGAGAGTTGTAGTCATCTGACCACTTAGAAACGTCGAGCGGCGTTCTGTCCGGTTCGAGAAAGCCAGTAGGGACCCTACATAAGAGCGGAGGTTCACGACAGGGCTCAGAGCAGCACAGTTCAACGGTGTGGTTCTGTACGGAGCATTACGACGGTTCAGTGCCAAGTACTGTCAAGTACAGTTGAGACGACTGGCGTCTTGATCTTGATCTGCGATCGAGTCCGACACAACGAGTCTAGTGTGTGAAGTCAGTCCTGAACTGTTGAACCCAGTGCAAGCCCGGAACGAGACGGAGAGGCCAGTGCAAGAGTTGATACGGCAGTACGGTGTTATCGGAGAGATATTTGTACAGTGTACGTGCCGCCAATTGTACAGTATTGGCTGTTATTTATTAAAGTGTTAGTTACTTTGGAGCCCTGAGTTGTCAAGTTCTTTAAGTTGGTGGTGTATGGTGCAGTTTGCAGAGAGCCTGGATAGTGAGATTCCTAACAATATGATCTAGGCCAGGAACGAAAGGAGACTGAGATTTCAAAAAGACAGGAAAGAAGAGAATTGGGAAAAATTGATAAAACATTGTATACAGTAAACTTTAAAATATATATTATAAACATCTAATGTATGATCAGTATGATTATCGTACGTGTGCCTATATTGAGGTCAGAATTATATTACTCTAAATATTGTAACTCTTTATGGTCAGAAGTATTTTCTTCATGCAAAGTGAACTTCACCTGCTGTAGTTCAAGGTCAGAGAGTTAACAAGAAAGGAAAGTTAGTTGAGTTTGAAATGCAGTTGAATTAATTAGTAGTTGAAATTAAAGCGTGACCAATCGTCAAAGAATGCCTGAACTCGGGCTTGCAACGTCGCAACCTGTGGGCAGTTTAGACCAATAGCTCGTTGCCACGTCACAAGTTTTTGATATTGCAGGTCAGTGGTGAGGCCTTCTATGACAAATGGTCTTGCCATAGCCCACAATGGGTGACGTCGCAGGTCTGTTAAAGCCTTTTATTACTAATGGTCTCGGTTAATGTTAGTTACACAAAAGGAGGAGTTTGAAGTAGAGATTTTAGTTCTTGTCTAATTATCATTCAGTTAATATTAAGTTTAATTGTAGAATTGAATCCTTGAAATGGCGTCGCGCTGTGAAAACTGGCGTACAGGTTGCTGAGGAAAAGAGAACATCGTTGGTAGAAGAGAAACGCCTAAGAAGAAAAGCAAGGCCAATGACACTAGCTCCAGCTGGAATAACCTGCACAGTGTGCGGCCGAATATTCCGGGCTCACATAGGTCTCACCAGCCACATGAGGAGGCATAAAACCCCAGTGCAAACCCCTCAGCCCCCTGGATGACAAAGTGGTCATCATCAAACCACAATGGACGAACTATATATATTTAATATTTAATGTAAAATAAAACAACACTAATTTGGTGCCCCCCTCAAGTGGGGGTACCGGGAATTTTCAAATTCTGCCCCTTCCTCCCACCACCCTAGCTACGCCACTGTATATATAAATATATATATATATATAGTATGCTTGACTGACTACCAAACGTAACCTAATCAGTTGATACTAATAGAACTGTGACGACATAGCAATGATTGTCAAAGTCAAGATGCTGTACATTCCAAAATGTTTATTACAACAATATAACTAATGTACAGGCACAGTTTTGGCAACTAAATATCCAATCTAAGTGAATGACCAACAGAACAATATTTCAAGGATATAAATACATATATATATACACGTTTCGTTACAGTTAATTGAAAAACAACGATTTACTTAAATTATGAAAATAAAGCTTTATGTGTTTGTTACTTACTTTCTAGAGTGAATCTAGAGTGTCATCCCTAGTGACACAATACATTCAAAGTTAGATTATATAGCCATAACATTTGACTTTATGTGGAAAATCATTGCTTTTAATTTTGCTTTTTGTTTTTTCTCCAGTTCCAGGAAAAAAGCGAAATTGAAACAACAGTATGGCTCTCTATCAGTGTAACCGACGCAAGAGTATAAATATAGATGACCTAATTTAAGTAGGGTCAACGTAACTTCGATCGATTAGCATGAATCTTTTTAACACATGTTACGTGTGTGTGTGTGTGGGGGGGGGGGGTCCATGAAGTAATTGTAGGAACTGAATTTTACAGCGTCCCTCAACACACCAGAGTGACATGTTCCTTGAGATCATCGTCAGGCAAGTGAGAGAAAAAGGAAATAGTTGTTAGTATTAACTCAGTTTGTCTGTCATTCTGTCTGTCTGTGTAGATTCTTTTGCACCTTGTTCACTTACTTCCTATTTATCAGATCAAGTTACAACTTCACATTGTAATTTATTTGTCGATGACAAGATATGAATCAGTCAAAAAAATGTACATATTAGTCAGTCAATTAGTGGTGATTGGTGTATTTATTTTTATAGAGAAAAGGAGAGATAAACTTGCAATATCGAGAGATATGGCCGCACTTAAACAGTGCGCTGCCATCATTCAATAAAGGTTGTTTTTTTTAGCTTTATATTTTGTTAGTTTTTTTTTTTAAAGAAATAATGCTGGATCTTGTCTAGATGAAAGAAATGGAAGACGGGACGCAAAAAGCAAGATTCGAACCCACGATTTCTCGATGCTAATTACTTTAAGCAACGCTACAATTTAGAGTACAAGTTGCTATAGATTAAAACATCAATCTACTCTAGGCCGCCGTGAGGGGTGTGTGTCAATGTGTCAAGCAGTATAACATTTAAGCCAAGGTTCTTTTGTGTCGGGCTGAACATTTAGTAGAATACCGAATGCTACTCGAAAGGTGGTAAAAAAAATATTGACCAAATATTCTGTGTAGATCTCCTATTGATAACTCTTTTATTTCTTATATTTTAAATTAGATTGAAAAAAAATCTAATGAAATATCTTTTTTCCTTCAAAAGTTTTAGTGGCACTTAATTGCATATTTAAAAAAAACAACTTCTGCCTGAATGGCTGCCTGGTCGTGTGGTATGCGCTCTGGATTGTCATTTGGTGGCCTCGATGGTCTCGGGATCGAACCCTGGCTGTTGCCATCCCCGGCTCGGGCTAGGATGTAATTATCGTCAAATCCGAAGGAACATCTGAAAAGCAAAACGAACATTTCACAAACAAACTTCATAGAGTAATTGTAAAGTTACTGGAGTAATTGTAAAGTTACTGGAGTAATTGTAAAGTTACTGGAGTAATTGTAAAGTTACTGGAGTAATTGTAAAGTTACTGGAGTAATTGTAAAGTTACTGGAGTAATTGTAAAGTTACTGGAGTAATTGTAAAGTTACTGGAGCATTCATTAACTTGTAGCGTCTCACAAGAGAAACAAGCAAATTATAAGATACTCAATAAAACAAAACTTTTCCAAGGGGGAGAATTCTGTATTCACTACTATATATTTCTCAATGTAGAATTTATTTCCCTTTTTCGATAGTAAACAAAAAAATTAATTACCAGTGATTGTTTGACTAATTAGTTAATTTTTAACTCATTTAAGTTTTATATTAGGTACAATGAATAATTGTGTACAATTTCGTACAGTTTCAACTTAATCCGATAATGGATATAGGAAAAAAAACGTGTACAATTATTAGGGGATAAAACCTAAATATTTACCCATATCTCTTAATATTAAAGGATTAATTTCCCTTTATGATAACAAACGGTTGCAAATAAAGTACCAGTAATTAATTGACGAATCGGTTAATTAAAAAAAAATATATTCATGCTTTTTTGGGCACAATAAACAATGGACTAAAGTTTTAACTTGAATAGGTGTGGGAAAAAATAACGCGTTCAAAATTTGTACCAGACAGACAGACAGACAGGCTGAGCTGATATAAGCTTTGAATAAAAAGTTTGAATGTCTTACGCTAGATGGTAACCACAGAAGTTCGATGTAATCGAATACAGAAGGAAATACAAAGAGGGACTTTCATGCATCTCTGAATACTTGTAATGAACAATCTACTTTCATGGACTATCAAAATGCACATATTAGACGTAGTCACATGATAGCCATGAGATACATTTCTCGAACAAAAATCGTTTCAATGTTTTTCAAGCACTCACTGGCAATCACTTTACTTCCTCTCTGCAAATTCAGATAAATGGCAGAATTGTGGTATTTATAAAAGTCTTGATAAATCTCACCCCACTCCATCTTTGACTGAACCAGGCTCACTTTAGATGCTCGGCGAATGAAAATCTACTTCCATATAATTATAAATTGTAATACCATATTTCAAAAGTCGTAGCCGTTTGACTATACTGGCTGCCTGAGCCAGCCAGGAAAACCAGTGACTTGGTAGAATTAAAGTCATTGGTTAACATGCATGACTAGATACATGACGTTAAGACGTAATTATCTTTTTTTTTGAAGTAACGTCTGTATTATATAAGATAAAATACTGGCTAGTTAACTATTAGTCACGTGTTAGGGTCCAGGGCCGGCCTTATGCAGATTTTACAAATTTCACCGAATTGAAACCCACAATATACATTTAGCATATCACTATCAGTCATGGCTCTTGTCACGGGCTTTAAAAGATGCAGGACTTAAAGGGTTAACATATTTAATGTATCAATCGATTGACATAATTTTAATTTACCCACTTGTGCATATTGATTTTGAGTTACTTCCTATGAAGATGTAATTAATAGTAATAGTTGCTATAGCAAACAAATTTTAGAAGATGGGCCTCGAAAGCATCCATTCCATTGGTCGTAAGGGCGGCCCTGCTGTCAACAATAATCCCCAACCATCCAGCCGTGTTGGAGAATATACATTTTATATAAAAATAATAATTACAATTATAGTATTTGAAACTGTCAGTAGCGTTTAGCCACAGACTATTGAGACTCTAGAGTCTAGACCATCTAAAGCGAACAATAGCTCCCTCTCACCGGCCTGATTGAACAGTGTGTTCCGACGAACTGGCGCCTGGATTGTTGACGAGGTCTTAGGAGCTCTTTTGCAACAGATCTATTTGGAATACTCTTCGCACTTCTTAGGCATTCTCACGGGAGTTTTGTTTCGCTACCCACTAGACCTAGCTGTTTCCTTTCAAACCGTTTCCACCCGGGTGTCACTATGAGGCATGCCCGGGAATAACGATAGTAAGGCTCGTCTTTGAGTCCGAAGATTTGTTTTACCACATCCAGTGCAGGCATCACCATTGTCCGGCAGTGGTCGATTTAGCTTCTCTTTTCACCGTCTACGTCTGTCCTCGGCAATTTGTTTTGGTCTCAAATATGTGTCCCTCGGCCTGTATTTTAAAAGCATTAACCTTTTTTTTTAATTTCAATGAGAGATGTCTATGCCACAGCTATATATATAAGACCGATGGGATTGTAAACAGTATCAGAACGTCAATTAGGCTCCACGGTGAACTGCTGAACACTGTAAAAAAAAAACCCGCAAAACTTTATGACAATTCCTCTAAAGCCTAAGGGCTCGCAAAGACCTTCCTACAGGGAACAGTACCGGGAATAAGAAGAAGACAACATGAAAGAATCGACGGGCCTGTCATTGAAAGAGATTCTATTCAAGCAAATGATAATGAGGAATGGAGAAAGACGGTCGACATATCACATGTCGTGCCCCAGAGGTTCAACAGACTAAGTCACTAAGTAATCAGTGAAAGTAACAGTTCCATTAGAGACTAGTTCAATGGTATACACGTTTGTGAACATTCTAAAATTAGAATAGAGCATAGAATGGAAAGTTCTTCTTTCAGGCTTTAAGCGTAATGAACCAGAAGCTTGCCCCCCTCCTATCTGCTTTATCTATATCTCCCAATCCCCCTTTCCGGCCTGTGATTTCTCTGTGTTCATTTCCCTGGTAAATTATTTATTTATAGTAAAAAAGCGGGATAATAATTTAACGATTTTTTTAAAATTCAATAGTTAATACCATTGAAATAACTGACCACTTCTTTGAATATTAATTTTTTTCAAAATACTTTTTTAAAAACAAAGCTTTCACTAGGCAAAGTTGTATGAATTAGTTTGGAAAAGTCATGTAATTAAATTTGTAATAGATCTAGACTAGCAATAATAAATCTGTGCGATTAGAAATGTTTTTACCAATTGCTTTTAGCTTATACCACATCAGTCAAGTACAATTTCTTTCCCTTGTTTGAGATACCAAACATAATAATTAATTACCAAGTGATAATTAACTAATTTTCTTATTTGTTTTTATTGATGTCAGGCAAAAGAAAAAATCGCGCAAAAATTCAGCTTGATCCGAGATTGGGTGTGGGAGAAATAACGTGTTCAAACTTTCCACCAGACAGGCAGAGTGAGTTGATACAAGCTTTGTAAAAAGGCACTCATACATTCTCAAGCATGATAACGCTTCATGTAGTGACTTTGCTTTGCGCAACTCTTTCAGACACTGACCTATAGAAAATCATGCCCACTCACTCTGAGATAACGTTCACATTTTAACATTCTACATAATGACAATCATGATTGTCAAATTTTACATTCAATCCAATAAGAACTAACCATACAAGAACATAAAAACCTATTTAAAAACCACAAATATAATAAAATTGGCGACCAGTTTGTAGTAATTGCAGATCAAAAACAAATTGCAGAGACTACCTCAAGATTTGGAAATCCCAGTCGGTGATTTTTTTTTCTCTTTTTGGGATACAAGCTAAGGATTTAAATGTTTCTAAACATTCGGTGTTCGGTCATTCCCCCGCCCCCCCCCCCCCAACCAACAACTCATTTGAAGTGAGTATAACAAGATAAGAACTTTGAACAGATTGAATGAGCAAGTTATTTATAATATTCAATGTATTAAGGTCACAGAACTAAGATTACAAATTGACTTCGAAACAGAAAATGTCATTGAAATGTGTAGAAATAAAAAATATGGAAACTTGTATATTTATATTGATATTATGGTTAAAACATGACCAGCAAATGAATAAATAAATATATTTAAACATTTTATAAATTAATAAAATAAATAAATATTAACAAATTTAAATAAAGAAATTTCCAAATGTAACACATTGAAATAAGAACACGAGGAAGTATAATTAATAACAGACGAGTAAAAAATGAAAATAATATATCTGAGCATGTCATTTTGTACACATGTATATGTGTGTATGTGTGTGTGTAAGTGTGTGTGTTGGTGTGGTATGTGCTGTTGAGAGACTTAGACCACTTGGCCTTCTACCCCCCCCCCCCCCCCCACATGCTATAAGAATGCAACGTACAAGAGATATAATATATATATATATATATAATTGTATATAATTGTATATATTGTATAAAGAATTGATAAGGGTATTGACTAGCGAAAACAATGTGTAAATTATTTCATGCCAGCACAGATAAATCGATTCACTAGCTATAAAAATCGGATTCTAGCTTTACATTATGTACAGACGTTGTAATGGTCTACTGAACATCTTTTCTATACAGTATACACTGTGTCGATGAAAGGTAATCAATAGGTTGTCCTAGTCATTGTCAAGATTTTAAGATCTTTAAGTATATATAGGAGGTGAAGTTGGCTGACGAGGGTGTCATGTGACCATTTTTGCAGAAATATATAATAATATTTGATGTCACACTAAGATGTTGACAAGGTTACGTTAACTTGATTGATATAGACTTAACATCTGATATATAAATACGGTTACACAACATTGACATGATAGTCATCCATGACGTCATAAGCAACGTGTATACGTACACAAGTACACATTTTAAAATTATAAGGCCATTATAAGTGACACGTCATTAAAATCTGTATATTTACATATACAGTTGATTGAAACTTCGCAAAAAAAAAACTCACAATATTTTGAAGACCAAACATAGCATCAAATGGTTGGTTTGTAATGGAAGGCATAGAAAAAAACAGCAACGAACAAACATATAACATAATCATTAATTTACATATGGTAAAATAAGTTAGTGTTAAACAAAATACAAAATAGTACTTCAAATGGATATATGTTTATAGCGAATTTCTTTCACAATAGCAAACATTTTCAATGTTTAGATACACAAAAATTGTGCTTAATGCTGTATGAAGTTTATTTTTTCATGAAGATTTAATGTGGAAGGGATTTTCTTTAGGAAAAAAAAGGGGGTGGGTTGATATCTTTTTGTGTTTAATGTGTATTCACACGATTCTATGTTCACTATCACTTTGCAAGGTAATATATAAGGCTTGCATTACGATTTCATACAGGCTATTCACACATTTTTAAAAATTTATTGAATAACTACACATGCTATTCACGTACTTGGTCATTGAAGGTCGTTTAAAATGCATTAAATAAGATTTTCTACACATATTGTCTGCTAGGGTTATGGTTAAAGCTATGTTTGTATTTAATTAAAAGTGTAGTTTATACCTGGCAGTGAGTTCACTATTCTGTGTTGTTATTTATTTTTTAGGTTCTTCTGGGTATTTTGTCTTTCTTTCGAATCATTCTCACTTCTGCAATTCTTTCTATGACTACTGTATTCTTTGGATTCAACGTTTCAAGTCTTTCTAACTATTTGACATTATCTCTCCAATTCTTTCTATCAGTCATCTTCTCTGACATCTTTTCTCCAATTCTTTCTATCACTGTCATCTTCTCTGACATCTTTTCTCCAATTCTTTCTATCAGTCATCTTCTCTGACATCTTTTCTCCAATTCTTTCTATCACTATCATCTTCTCTGGCATCTTTTCTCCAATTCTTTCTATCACTGCTATCTTCTCTGGCATCTTTTCTCCAATTCTTTCTATCACTGCTATCTTCCCGGATATTTCTCCAATTCTTTCTATCACTGCTATCTTCTCTGGCATCTTTTCTCCAATTCTTTCTATCACTGCTATCTTCCCGGATATTTCTCCAATTCTTTCTATCACTGCTATCTTCCCGGACATGTATCCAACTCTGTCTTTCATAATCTATCTCTCTGAGTTGTCTCCAATTAGGTCTGTCACTCCTGTCTCGCTCATGTACCATCAGTGTGTCTCTCCAGTTCAGTGGATCACTTTCATTGGTCTGTTGATTTCGTGACATTGAAACTCCTGCCACATCCTGATGTTCGAGCTTGACATTCTCTCTTTCACGACTGACTCTGAATTAAAAAAACAATTTTAGAAATTATTATTTGTTATTTATGATATTAAATCATAATTAAATATTGTAAACATGTCTAAACAAGTAAAAAATGTTATGAAAATACATTTTCTTTAACGAGCTAGCATGCATGGGCTGCCTGAATTAGCCAGAAAAACCAAAGACATAGATGAGTGTTTTAGTGACGTCTTGTTTCAGGATTTCAGTCATGGAAAGGCTTATTGTAAGACTAAACTCCTGACATGCAGTTGCCAAAGCCTTTACCAGCATCAACGAAAGTATGTGAGAGGAGACAGCCCAAGACCAGACAGCATCGAGACAGACTGTGCATGCTAGTACGAACATCGTAGAGAAGAAAAAAAACGAAGCTGTCTTAGTCAGGAGAAAGATAAAGAAAGTTGCCCTGTCAGTTAGCCCTAAAACAGATGCACGAAATTGCTGCTCTAGAATTGACTTGATGAGTCACATCAGATTCTGCCCCGTCTCAAGACGAAACTAAAACCAGTGACTCTCCTTGTCGTATCCATCGTCTTAAGAGACAGAAGGAGTCATATATTGTGCAAATTGTGCATTGCACGCAGGCGGCCGACTTTAAAAAAAAATTAGGTAAATAAAAAAAAAAGTTTAAATATTTTATACTAATTCTATTTATTACATTACCATTGAAAATATAAGCGATATTCGTGCATGAGAAATTATTTCGGAAACTAGAAACAAAAAAAATAGAGCAGCGTTCGAGGAGTTCCCATGGGTTTTTTCCATAGGCGCCTGCTCATTTCTGGCCTTGAATTTTCGTGGGTTGTTTGTAATATTTGTTTTAAGTCGAGTAGCCCGCACTGTAAGAAGATCTATTACTGATAATTAAAAAGTCAATTTGAAAAATATATTCACTGGTGGAGTGGGGGGAGGGCGCAACGTCCTGATAAAAATGAGTGTTATGGAGTGTGTGTGTTTCTTAGACGGCGGTAAGAAGAGTTTAAGTGATTGATTGGTGGTTATGAAAGAGTAAGGACTTTATTTTTGCTGTGAGCTAAATTTTGTTTAGGCCTAAATATCAGTTTATTTCATTACTATTAGTTCTATATTTTATCTCAAGTTAAATCGTAAATAATAACAATTGTATCGAGTTTTTGTTCACAAATAATTTGTTTAAGTTATTTAAAGTTTAGTTATTTAAAAAAAACTTACATCGGTTCAGTTGTACTAGCTGTCTTGAGCTACAAGCCAACAACCAACCAAAAACGGGATTGGGGGGGGGGGGGGCGGCGAAAAAATTTCAGACCTTAGACTTGACCAGAAACATGCCGTAACTTTAACTCCAGGAAGTACTTTTTTTTTAAAACGCTTAAAAATTATAGTGAGCTTTCATGACTTTAATTGGAATGGAATTTTTTTCTAAAGGAAAAAAAAAAGGGGGGGAGGGCGGCATTTTTAATTTTGCACACAGGCGGCCACAACCCTCGCGGCGGCCCTATATATATATATATATAAATATGTTGTGACACGGTTACTATGTGGTGTGGTCAACCGTGACACACGGTCAAGTGTTGGGTATCGGAGAGTTAGGGGACTTGAGGGAAGTGACGAGGGACTTAAGAGAAGTTGTCGATATGCAGAAGGAAGTCATCTAGTGGAGTTGGTTATCTGTAGATAATGTTAGCCTTGTAAATATGTTATGTTTGAATGCTTCACAATAAAAGGCAGTTTATACTTAAAGGGACTGGTTTCTTCACAATATATATATATCTGTGTGTGTGTGTATAATACATTGTGTCTTATAAATTATTAAAGTTGCTACAAAAGAGAAGATAACTACGTCCTACGTATATATATATAATTTATAAGACGAAATGTATTTTAATAAGGAAATATTGACAAGAGAACTTATTCATTCGAATACAATTATCTGGACGTATATGTGGTCGAGATAACAAAGGAAAGTTTCTTTGTACTATTTACTACTTACTATTCCAGTGATGTCTTTAAAATGTACTGACCTTACTCTGTTTGAATTGTCTGTACTAATACTTCTCATTGCGTTGAGGCGTGATCTCGGCCTCACTAAAGCCTCCTTACTTTCTGTTCTACGTGTTTCACTCTGGTCTCTCCTGGGAGAAGAAAAGATTGATCAAACAATATAGAAGAATTAACTGACTCGATTAATACTAAAAACACTAAAATGGTAAAAAATTAAACTAGTTTCGTTTTTTTCTAATGGTTTATCTCTCAGGACCTTTCAGACATTTACACATAGGGCTTGTCGAAAACGTAAAAAGTAAACAAAATTAATATAAAAATTCAAATCTCCAGAAGCTGTTTTAACAAGTATATTATTTCATTCTTCTTAACAATAGTGTATCTTCCTCCTCCTACCACATAGTTGTAGTAGTCAAACACATTTTTAAAAATTTAACATACGTGGCCAGACTTCACCGGTTCTATGTAAATATTTAGGCAACTAGTTATTCTCAGTGTGAATTGACTTATTTAATGCAACTTAACGCCTGACGCCCATTGAGCCATATTCTTTCTATAAGGAAGTAAAATAACGCAACCTTAGCAGCATTAGACATTGATTCACAGATATACTCAATGTATTACTTTAATGCCACCAAATCCTCTAAGCGCATAGTTCTAGTTCGTCTACTCTGATTCAATGTCCTGTTTTGAGAAGTCCTACTCTGGGGCAATGTCCTGTCCTGAGAGTCATTCGGTATCATACGACTTCCTGGTCTACTGGTGCTTCTACCAAAATAAGGAGAGAAAAAAATACAACCAATATATGTTTGTTAAAAGACTTAGAACTATCAGAACATAATAAATAACATTTAGACTTCAACAAAAACGTAGCATTGAAAATGATCAAAAAATGTAAGCAAAACAAACATACAAAGAGAAGCCTGGACTACTCATCAAAAGAGTCCATGTGGTTAATATTGGGTACAATTAAAATGGAATTTTTTAGTACCTTCGATCCCTAAGGGTTTCATTTTTTACAGAACTGGTTTCGTCCTTGGTTTTCTCAGTTTTATTGCGCTCGATAGAACTGCGTCTACTTCTGAAATGCAAGAAAAGATTAATAGTAAATATTCTATCAAAAGCTTATGGTTTTGAAATAATTATAAGATTAAGCTTTGAATATTCTTTGACATTTATATAGTCACTCTTACAAAGATATGTATTTCCTTTACAACCGTCTATACCGTCTCTATGTTCTAAATGGTTCTTATCAGTGGGAGGGGGGGGGGGGGAGTCGACGCCTGCGGGTTTTCTTTCTTGTCCAATAGTCGTGTTTTATAGGTATATGAACTAGCTTGCATTGGGTGGTCCAGTGGTATATGCCCTGGACTGTCGTCTCGATTGTCACGAGTTCGAAACCTGCTCGTAATCATTTTCCGTCGTCCTGTGTGTGGTTAGGACTAAGATGTAATGATCTTCAACTCTTAAGATAACATCTGAAGCATCTAAAACAAAACAAACTATTACCTGAAGTCTGAAGGCCTGTCATCTTCCTTATTACTGCCTGCATCAGTTAAAACCTTGGATATGGCGCAAGGGTCTTCAATGTTGCCAAAGAGTCTGTTTTTTTGTTAAAAAAGTACATAAATAGTTTGACTAATTCTCAACGGAAATGGCTGGTCAGTTTTGTAACGTGATCTTGATAACAAAATTTTCGCTAACAGATCCAAATATTTGGGTTAGGATAAATTAAAACTGACCTCTTGGGATATAGGCAAGTGTATCAATCAGTAATGTTGAGCACCAATGGCAGTAATGATGTTATAATTCACATCACGGGCATGCTATTCTGCCTCAAAGTGGCGCCCGTGTTGAAACGGTTACTTGAGGGGGGTAACTAGGCTAATTGAATGGCAAAACAAAACTCCCGTGGGGGTGTCCCCATTGCACGGAGCGGAGTTGAAAGAGAGCCCACACGACCCTGTCGATAATCCATGCCCCCTCTCTCAAGGGACCGTTTACACTAATGGCGTGTTCTCCACGGTTAGCTTGGTACAACATAGGAAAATGGCGGAGGTTCACGGTGCACTCGGCCTTCGGCCACGTCTAGCCCATGCGCTTGGGAGCCAGATGCATCGGAAATAGCAATGCTTTACATAGGCATTGACTTGGGTCTCTTCCAGACAGAACTGTGGTTCACACAGGTTTTTTTTTACTGTTGGAGACTCAAACAGGTTTTTTTTCAAACTTACAGCTCGAAGAGCCTTCGGTTCAGCTCTTAGACGATCTAATGTACGTACGTATAATTCACATTCAACTATAAAACTACTTAGCTCAGATAGGGTAATTAATCTCTCACAAAAATATAAATATTGACATTACATCAGATAGGGTAATTAATCTCTCACAAAAATATAAATATTGACATTACTTTGAGAAGTAATCCTGATGTGTGGCCGAAAAGTTTGACTTGGCTAAAGAAATTTTCTTTGGATACAGAACGTCTGCAAGAGTCTAGGAAACAAATGACAAACATATCAACAGAATGGTAACAATAAATATGCATAGCCAGAATTACTTTAACTTTACAGTTATTGAACATTTACTAAAATTGGAAAAATGGAGCAAAATGTTACATACAGAAAAGAAGAGAGAGAGAGAGAGAGAGAGAGAGAGAGAGAGAGTGTGTTGTGTTGGACTACAGAAAAATAAGAGATTATTATTATAGCTTTTATATAGCGATACTTTCAGGCTTATAGTATGCTCAGAGCGCTTTTGGTCCAATCTCATTTGTGGACCAGTGGGGGTGAGGGGGTATATAGGAGTTGGTTTTCCGTGCTGCCTTTAGGCGCTCAGTAAACACAACTCTGCCCGAGTCGGGTGTCGAACCTCAAGCCCCCTTAGTAGGTAGCCAAGCCAAGCCATGTTCGACCACGCTTCCCAGAGATTAGAGAAACAAGAGACAAAGAGAATAGAGAAACAAAAAGACAGACAGACAAAAAGAGAAAAAGAGAGAGTGTGGGACTAGAGGAACAAGAGACAGAGAAACTAGACATACTTCAGTTTAAGTTTTGTAGAGAGATTTATATGTTTTAAGACATTTTCCCCACTATATGTATAAAGCAATACGCCATAATTTATATAGACATAGTATACTGCAATTTGAGTTTTGTAGAGAGATTTATATGCTTTATGACATTTTCCCCTCTATATGAATAAAGCAATACGCCATACTTGATCTATCTACTACATCGTCAATATCTATTTGTATAAATAAACCATAAGTAAAGAGGACATATTTCCACTTTCAGACCCTGCGAGCTATAGAACAGATGATGTAAAGATCATGTTTCTGTGCTCACGGTAAACGGGGATGTCATGTGGCCAGCACAACAACCAACCGCCTTTACTTTTCCCCAACTAATGTCAGGTACCCATTAAAGCTGGGTGCACTCAGAGGCGCCCAAAGATACCGAAATTAAAAATCCCAGTCTTCACCAGAATTCAAACCCGGGACCACTGATTCGGAAGCCAAGTGCCTTATTACTCAATTATTATACATTTTCATTGTATAAATGTAAGTTGGCACTTACTTCATAAGTTCTTGATTTTAACACTTTCTCTATATTCAAGACTGTATCTCGAATTTGTTGATATTCAGCAGGGAGTGACTTCACTCTTTCATCTGGTACATCAAACAATGCCATAATCAACTCATGAGCCATTTTCAGAATGTCTGGTTCTGCTGAGGTTTTAACAAGGCGATTTTTTATTTCTTCGATGCTATGCCTTGTATCACCAAAGTCTTTCCCTGAGAAAAACTTTTCCAGTGCTTTTAGTGCGTTTAGTCTCAGACATCTCACTAGCTCTTCGTGAAGCTCTAGCTCCATTTGTTGGGTGAATCTTGCAGATTCTAAGACGAATTTCAGCATGCTAGCTCTTCGACATTCTTCTTCACGTTCTTTGTGACCCAAGCCAATGAGACTGATTGCGTAAATAAACTTGATTTTTAAGGAGATGCTCCGAAAATCTTCTTCACTCAAAATGTTACCAACATTTTCAAGTTGTTCTTCATAGAGCTCGAAGTCATTGAGTGCTGTAAGAATGGATATTGACCTCTGAATACTGGATTCATGCTCTGAGGAGATTGTATTTCTCTGGAGAAGATCCAGCTTTCTTTTTTCTCTTTCCTGAAATCTTCGCCAATTAAGCTGGTCGTACCGTAAACATTTTAGTATCGGCTTTGGGCAGAGGGGGCAGTAGATATAACTGCTTACATCTACCTGGTTATGTTTGGCCACGTATATGTCTAGCTCCTTGGCATAAAAAATGTGCCCACAGTTGGGAAGTTTTATAATAGGACCTTTGGAGCTTTTCGTATCGTCGTTTAGAGATTTAGCTACTTTAGCATTTAATGTACTTATTAAAGTAGTAGTATCTACATTCTCAAGACAGACAACTTTTTCACAGATGGAACAAACACACATTTCTCCACAGAATCCACCACAAGGATGAGAACATGTTTTGCCTTCACTGCCATGCTTGCCGGGATGGTACACCTTCAACCTTTTAGTGCAGAGTTCTGTACAAACAACATTTTCCCACGGCTCCGAGCAGTATCTTAAATTCACAAGATGTACACATTTTTGCATGCATTTAGCATTGCATGGCGGACAAGGCTGGCCGCAGAAATTTTGTTTACTTTTTGTGGCGCAGGATGTGTGTCGACACGAGTAAGAGCAGGGTTGGGTACATGGCAGACATGGGCTAGAGCAGAACCCTGTACAGACGTGACCGCAAGGTAGCAGTTGGATGCAAGTCTCCTGGCAGGCTTTGTGGACAAGTCCGTAGAGACAGCCAGAACACGTTCCTTTGCATTGATGGCCACACGTCAGTTTAGATGGACATGGTTGATTGCAGTCTACGTTGGATGATGACTTATAACATGGAACTAGACCTGAATGTCCACATTGTTTATAAGTATAGTCTATAGGAGTAAGACAATCTTTGTGTTTTTGTTTGCCAGCGCAATCACGACACTTCCCAGTACATAAATGTCCACATTGTAATGTTGATGTACAGTCGTGTGGACATGATACGCTTGCGGAGGACTGAAAACATGGGACCTGACCTTTATGCTCACATGGACTGTAGATATGATCCACAAGGACCTGGCATTCTTTGTGTGACCCATTCGTTACACAGTCAGAGCACCGACCTTCACACGGATGTCCACAAAGCAATTTCTTGGAACATTTTTCTGAGCATTTGGCATTTTCCGGAGTTACGTGACAAGGTATTTGTTGAAGATGCCCACAGCTTAGTTTTGCTGGACGCAGCACCTCACACAAGACATTGGTTTGGGATTGAAAGCACGAGATTTGAACTTTATGTCCGCATGACTGGACTACATAGTCCACTTTCACTTTGCAGTCATCATGAGATCCTTGGCTCATGCAGCATTTGCACTGCCCATTACACCGATGACCACAAGGCAATGTCTTTCCGCACTGTTCAGTACAATCCGAACTTTCTTGAAACTTGTGACAAAGCAGTTGAATGCTGTGTCCGCACTCTTTCAAAAACTTTTTTACCACATGTTGGCAAAGGCAAGGTTCATAACAAAGCATCTGACAAGGATGTCCAAGCTGACACTTTCTACCACAAGGCCGTTCACAAACATAACTTTCATGCTTCAAGTCATACCCATGACACGGTAGCTGGCAATGATGTCCACATTCTAGAAGAGACTTACAAGGACGTCCACAGCCTCCTTCGGTACGTTGTAAGAAGTCCTCAGCAGTTTTTAACACCTGATTCCCATCTTGGTGGTTGCTGCACTGAACTGGTAAACCTAGATCAAAGATGCTTTGTTTTTTAGCTATATCTATAATTTGCTTCCACAGTTTGCTTTTAGAGGTTAGGACGTTAAAATTTCCGATCACAAAAAGACCTTTCTTGGCTCGAGAGAGCGCCACACAAATTCTGTTATCGATTTTGACAAATCCAGCGATATTTTCTTCGTTGCTCCTCACTAGAGATAAAATGATGATCTCATTTTCCTCCCCTTGGAAATCATCAACAGCTGAGATTCGAGGTTGAGGATTTTTCATATATTTTCTAATAAGTGAGACCTGGCCTTTATAAGTTGTTATTATGGTAATTTGTGAGGGGGAATAATCATGCTTAGTAAAATACTCACACAAAGCTGCCACGTACTTGGCTTCATGTTCGTTTGACTTGCTGAAACTGTTTGCATCACTCACTTCGTGGTAATTATGATTGATATAAAACACATCTTTTGACACACCTCTGATGTGTTCGAACTGACACACTGAAGGATGATCTTCAAGCTCTGGATAAATCAGTTTTATCATCTGGGAAATCTCAGGCCTCATTCTGTGCTGTATTTTGAGAGTCACGTGTGGGATCTCATTCAGAATGAGTCTTTCAAATAGTGAGACATCAAGACCAAAGTTTCTCTCTAATTCATAAGTTGCTGGTTTAGGACGTAGCTGTTGGTGGTCTCCTATTAAGATCAGATGTTGGCAGTTTTTACTTAAAGCTGTGACGATGTGAGATTCCAAAACTTCAGCAGCTTCTTCCACAATGACTATGTTACAACCAACTTCCTCTAAAATGTCTTTGTATTTGGCTGCTCCTGTTGTGGTCATACCAATGACATGAGAACGTTTCAGTACGGAAACTAATCGTTTGTTGTTAAGAGCCATTTCTTCCTTTTGCTGTTCCTTGCACAGTTTTGTTTTCTCTAGAAGAGTTTCTAAAAGACGTTCTCTAAACCGTTTTACCCACAGCATGTACAGAGCACACCGTTTGGGTAAGCTTAATTTTTTTATGTCTGCCATTTCTTCTTCTTCTTCAGTCATTGGGTTAGTTCTTGCCATTTCGCGTATCACTTTAGCAAAACTATATTTCGGGAGGTAGCTCACATTTTGCCAACCATCCTGTGAAATAGTCCCACCACTTACACTGGCATGAGACACCTCCTTCATGCCAACATTTAGTTCATCTAACTGCCGTACTATAGAGAGAAGGTCATCGTCAGATCCATCGAATATTGTTGAAGCGAAACATTTCTCGTCTGATAAATGAAAGCCGAGACCTTTATAGTCCTTAAGACTGGCAACGGAACTTTGAGAAATGTTTCCTGATAGTTCGTTTTTAAGCTTTCTAGTTAAAACTTGAATTTCTTGCAACTGGCTCCTTAATTTCTTGTGTTTACCTAAAAGCCAGCATTTAACAGCTTCATTAGTTGGTGGGTCTATTTGTGAAGATTTCAACATTTCTAGAACTTTCTGTGAAAAAGATTTCCCGTAATGCTCATCTATGATGCTGTCAGGCAAAATTTCTGATGACAATCTATTTAACAAAGTTTGCATTTCTTGAGCCTTCAGAAATTGACGATCACGCCTCCTAGCAAATTCTTTTTCAATGTTGACTTTTTCTTTGATCTTTTTAATAACGTGGCAATATATGGAGCACCTTTCGAGAACGTGCATTTCCTCTTTGATTTTGACCTTTGACATCGAGTATTTCCATTTGAGAGCCAGTTGTGTAAAAAGCTTTTCAATTTGTTTCGGTATTTCCTCGCTCGGGGAGCCACTAGGGGCGTTAAGCCAAGTACTCAGTTGCATTGCATCTTCTTGAAACTCTTCAAAATGACTTTTGGTCATATAATCTTTAAGAACATCGAGCGATTGAATTTCTTTTCCCAGTGAACTGAGCATTTTATTCAAGTAGAGAAATTCCCTTTGCCACTCTCTTGACATTGTGATATTTTGCCGTATTTTAATGACAAATTGTTTCAGATTTTCAGACTTACATCCTCCACCTAATCGCGCAATGCCAATGGGACAAAATTTGTATATTCCGTCTAAAAATTGGTCCAGGGCATGATTGGTGTAGCAGACGATGAGAATGGGAGACTGGAAAGTTTGGGTTTTATTAGCCATTTGAGTTTTTTTGTTTATCAGTAAAGTTTCAACTACTTTTAAACCAACGTACGTCTTTCCAGTTCCTGGTGGACCTTGTATAACCGCAACCTCTTTGGTCAGGGCCAAAATGGCGGCTTCTCTTTGAGACGTATTAAGACACATCTCGTCCACGTTCGGCCACTTGGTGGTAGTCAGAAGTGGAACATTAACAGCTTGTTGATCCTTCATCAGACTTGATAATTGATACATAGGTACATTAATAGTATCACCACGTGATAAAAGATAACATGGAGGTCTCAAGGCTGATTCACAACGAACAAATACATTTTGCAATGGAAATCCCTCAACCATTGATTTTAAACTTTGTAAAACATGAAAATAGGGGTCAAAATATGTACTCGATTCAGCCATGATATAAATATCTTCGACAGTTGACTCGAACAAATATTCAAATCCACTCTGAACGGCGACCTCAACAAGCCCGAGCTGTATTTCTTCAGATTTTCTCATGACAACAATAGCCACAATAATAGTTTTGAAACCATCTTTGGACAAACAAACCAAAGAGCCGTTCATGAGGCGGTCCGTGTTCTCCCAGTCGACATGTTTACATCTTGCCACATCAAACTGTATGTAATGATTATAACCTGTAGTTACAACTGTCTGTACAATTTTAACATTGTGATACAGCCTTACGTCCGAGCAACGAAATCCTTTAAACTCTTTCTTCTTCCTGAGCTCTTTCAGCCCGTTCTTCAAAGGCGTCATGAAGTCTACTCTCATCAGACGAAATTGGACGTCGAGGTAATGCTCAGCATCTTTGTAGCGTCCTTTAAGTACAGCTTTTCTGAGGAAAGGTTTTGAGTCGTTCAACAAATCCGAAGTCGTTGGGATGACTGGAACTTCCAGAAAGTTTTCCGAAGGTGTGTCTGTATCCTTATGTTGAAACAGGGTGTTGTGCTGTGCGCTGACATTCTCCCCGCTGCCGTGCTGGGTTGTCGCTTGTTGCACAATAGCTGCCAGTGAGTTGACTATTCTGTCCCGGTCGGAGAGAGTGTCAAACTCTTTGATTTTGAAGCTCAGTCGTGAAGCAGCAACTCGGACTTTGTAGGAGAAAGTTGGCAAGTGACGCAAGATGCATTGCAAGACCTTAATAATGTCAGCGACCACTTCTTGGCACAGCTGCCAACCTAGCAAATCGTGAACAGACAATGTGAACAGAGTGATGTGCTGAGTTAAAAACAGACTTTCACAAAGGATTTTTAAAATTCCAATCAATTCAGTCTCATTTTCAGAACACCGGGAAGCCGAGCTCAAAGTTTTTACTAACAAAACGAAACCATTCTCATTAATTTCGTCCTGCCCCAAAAACTGTTTCAGTTCTTTGTGTTTGTTCCAGATGGCTATCACGACATTGTCTGGGTCTTTGTCTTCGCTCCACTTGGTTAAAAGATTAGCAAAATCGACGGTTGAAGTCTTTGAGTGCCTCTGTTGGCTGGCCATTTAAATGCGCTTTATGTTGCTTTTCTAAACAGAATGAATTCAACATTGAGTTACAAAATACCAAGTACATTTCATTCTTCAACACTGAATAATTACTTCAAGAACCTAATGAACCTAACTTAACAAATTTTGTTTGTGCTGATCTTCTTTCGTTCCCATGCCAGAAGTATGCATAGCTTAGAAATATCAAAATTTCAGATATAAACATTAACCTCATGGCTCAAAATAGTTTCCTATTGTACACTAAGTACGATGTGGGGAGGTTTTTTTATAAAAATGATAAACATGACTCTGTATTAAATAAATAAATAAATGATAGCGTTTATAAAGCGCTTCTTTCATGCTAATAGCATAACCAGAGCGCTATGGTCCAATCTCATTTGTGGACTAGTGGGGGGGAGGGGGTATATGGGAGAAGGGTTTCCGTGCTGCCTTCAGGCGCTCAGTAAACACAATTCTGCCCGAGTCGGGTGTCGAACCTCGAGCCCCCTTTATAGGTAGCCAAGTCAAGCCACGTTCAAGCATCCCATATTATATTGAAAGGCCCTATAGTAATGAGAACTAGATTTAGCACATGCTTGTTAAGGAGTGTGTGTGTGTGTGTTTATATGGTGACGGTGGGAAGAAGTTAGCGATTGGTTGTGAATGATGCAACATAGGTGGCAATGTCGTCACTTGGTCTTAGTTAGGGGAGACGACTCCAGAACGTGAGACTGAAATGTTTTGTAATTGTAGTGAAATAGATTTTGTTAAAGACTATTATCACTAAAGTCTACTACAGTTGTTTTCATTTATATTAACTTGATTTTGTCTATATCATAAATATAATTCTTCCCTAGTGCTATTAAAGTATGGAATGGGTTGCCTGAGCTAGCCAGGAAAACCAGTGACTTGGCAGAATTTAAGTCATTGGTTAATATGCATGACTAAATGCATAACGCGTAGGACGTAATCATCTTCTTTTTTGAAGTAACGTCTGTATTATATAAGATAAGATAAGTGTTATTTAGTTAGTTCTCAAAAGGAAGTTAGTCACGTTATTTGACTTTGTATTAGTTAAGATAAGTTAGTTAAGATTTTTTTTAATGTATATTTTTGAGTTTAATGAGGGCATAATGGCCCTGCCGTAATGTAGCCTATACATTACTAGCACGCTACAAGCGGACACTTCTTAAGCTCGACAGTTTTACCAACTTTAAGATTTAAAGTATTGCCCATATAACTGCATAACTAAACAATGGCATGCTCATTACAATACATCATTATAAATCCCTATGGTAGGGCCCCTCTCTTGTTGAGACCCTTGGGCCGTAGCCCTAACCTGCGCTTCATAAATCCGGCCCTGGATGTTTAAATGTTTATAATAACAATTCAAGAAGTTGTTTAAAACTTTTTTTTTAATGTAGGTTAAATATTTCTCTAGCTCTCATTGTATTGGTGTTTTCCGTTATAGGCAATCACTATTAAAAGACACATTTCCTCAAGACACAAAATGATATATATATATATATAACGTAAACCTGTCTTCTTGTCCGAAGATAAATGAGGAATGCAGTATTTCCTGTGGCTGACATATATAAATAGTGTTACAAATGAACAGTGACAAGTAGAGGTCAACGTGTGACCCCAGCGAGATGACACTGCAGCCAGTGTTCTCTGGAATCTACGCGTATAAACAAGGACAGGATGTGACGTGTCCTCACGTATTGTTCCAGGGGATAAATAGATCTAAGAAGGGGGCAGTTACTAATGAACAGTGACAGATAGAGGTCAGTACGTGTGACCCCGGCTTGATGACACTGCAGCAGGTGTTCTCTGGAATCTACATGTAAAAACAAAGACAGGATGTGACGTTTCCTCACGTGTTATTCCAGAGGATACTAGCCGTGTCTGTGCAACTTTGGACAAGCGATTCTATATAAGCCAGAGAGTTAATGTGAAAGTCAGTCGTGAGTGAGTCGTCGGTACTGTTGTCTACTGTGCGAGACAGTAGAGGAGAGATGTGTACGACTCGATGCAAGTTAACTAGGGTAGAGTTAACTGGAGTGGACTACTGTCGTTAAAGTCTATACAACGAACTACAGTGGGCTTGAGCCGTTACAGTCGATACAGTCGATGTAAAACGTGTGCGGCTCTGATTCGGTAGACTTGAGTACGACTTGGTTCAGCTTTGGGAGACCTGGAGCGACACTGGAAAGTGTGTCGTTGGTCTGTTCTGTGAAATACGGCTCGATGCAAGTGGAGAAGAGATGAATTGCAACGAAGTGAAGAGATGAATTGCAACGAAGTATAGCTAACTGTAAACTGACAGATATTGTACAATCTTCTACGTTACATGTTACAGTAATGTTAGAATTAATAGTCAATAAAGTTATATGAAGCTGAAAGTTGAGTCGTCAAGTTCTTTGCAGTGTTTTTATTTGTGTGCCTACTGATACATTTAGCCAGAAGATTCAGAAATACGTAACAATATATATATATATATATATATTGGTGGCTTCATTATTATTACGGGATTGTTTTTATTATTATTATACTTATTTGTTACTATTATCAAAATACACCACTACTATTATATCTATGTACAGAATTTTTGTTAACAGAGAAGATTACTTACAGTACACAATGCACCATGTCCACATGCACACGTAACACCAGATCTGGATCTTTAACTTTATAACGCTATGCCCCGTGCATATTAGATCTTACAGTAGTTTTGTTTGCTATTTTCAATTTAGTATGTTCCGGAAAACCACTGAAAATGAAAGTACCGGTTTCCGCACATTGTGCGGCTTAATCCAGCTTGGCTGAATGAAACGTCATGTTTAAATATAGACACGAAATAGGTCACGTTGACTTGGTAGTGTGGCAAAAGATCACATACCGGTTCAATACAGAGACGACACTAAAACTTGATATAGTGATCTCATGAACCTGATCCATTATCTTTGACCTTTCGTCTGTTTAATGGATAAAAGGGGGTTTGAATCAGACATTACATAGATAGTTTACGAAAATGTGACTCTGTTATATAGTGGACCTAGATCTGTTAGTGTTTATTTTAAATTATGTAGTAGATCTAATAGTGCTTACATTATGTCTATGTCGTAGATCTAATAGTGAATCAGATATATAGTAGATCCAATAGTATCTTGTTTATTTAGTAGAAATGAGTTGAAGATAATTACAGTCTCCTCCCAGTCCAAGCCTCCCGGAAGACGAAGGGGGAGGGCAGAGCGTGGATTTGAACATGGGGGCACTGATCGACAGTCCATCGCGAATACCACACGACCAGGCAGCCAGTGAATCAGTTATATAAGAAATCTAACATTGAATCAGTTATTTTGTATGGATGCATTAGTGTGTGAGTTATATCTTAGATCTTATAGATCTAATAGTGAATCGTTTTTAGGGTCGATATAATATAGAATGGATGAATGTAAAGGCGGTTGGTCATTAAACTGGCGGCCACATGACACTCTCGCTAACCGTGGGTCACAGAAACAGATGAACTTTTTTATCATGTGCCCTAATATTTCGCAAGGTGTGAAAGGGGAACCTTACTTTTTTTAATGAATCTAAATCGTTGCAACCCCACCCGTAATTTGAAGTATTTTAGAAATTTGTTTATTGTAAAATGTTTGACATGTTTCGGATGTTCCATCAGAGTTGAAGATAGTTTACTTCCTAATTCAAACATCCTGCAGGACGACAGGAGATGGGAGCGGGCAGGGTTTCAACCCGGGACCATTAATAAGTCCGAACGACAGTCCAGCGAGCAAACTGCACGACCAAGCAGCCATCCTATCTTTGAAAACTGAACTCCATACGACATTTGACTTTCTAATGATATGATATTACATAATATGATATGATATGATACGATATGATATGATACGATATGATATGATACGATATGATATGATATGATATGATATGATATGATATGAAACGATATGATATGATATGATATGATACGATATGATATATTATGATATGATACGATACGATACGATACGATATGACACGATACGATATGATACGACACGATATGATAAAAAACGAACTAAACAAACTTGCTTCATTATCCTTTGCCTCCTATGACATTAAGTCTAAACAATTTTGCAGCAGGAAGTCTTCAGAACTTTTTTTTCTTGCCCTGAGCTCGTTAGGACAATTTCTAGATTCAGACTATCTGATGATTCAGCATATGACATGGTTGACCAATGACCCTAAGTTTGAGGACCTCGTTCTTGCTCGGATAGAAAATTTGTTCCAGACAAAGTAAAAATGTATAAGATCGCATAATTCCTTCCAGGACAAGTCAACAGCATTTGACATACTAGGACTAGACCATGAAGAAGTAGTTTCACTAGATATATTGTAACTATTTTTGGCTGAAATTCTCTGTACTAAGTTTTGTTTTCGTTTTTTCTCCGAATACTTGAGAGCCCTTCTGGACTTTGAACCCTAAACTTAGGCAGGTCACACGCTATTTAGCTCAGACTAACAATTTTCTTTAAAAGCTTCAAAACAACTAATGTGACTCACCTGTTGAAATTGACATTGATTAGATTTAATTTCCTTTTTTTTATACACCTGTCAGGCCTTGTAAAAGCTCATTACTTTATCTGGCCGATGGCTAACAAGGGTTCCGTGTGGCCAGCACAACGATCGACTGCCTGTACTTTCTCAAAGTATTTTAGGCCGCCATTAAAGTTGGATGCAGTCCTAGAGATTCCGAAGTTTAAAATCTCAAGTCTTCGGACTCAATACCGCACGGCTCGGAAGCCAAGCTTTTGACCACACAGACATCAGGTTCCTTTTCAATCTTACTTGATGCAAATTTTTCTTAGAAATATGAAGTGTTTGCATACAGTTTTACCTTTCTAGACCCTTGCTTAGAAGTAAGTAAAGTTCCCCTTTCAGACCTTGAGGTCTATAGGGCAGATGATGTAAAGGTCATCTGATTCTGTGGCCTATGGTTAACGAGGGTGTCATGTGGTCAGCACAACGACCAACCGCTTTTACTTTTCCCCAACTAATGTCAGGTACCCATTAGAGCTGGGTAGACTCAGAGGCTCCCAAGTATCCCAAAATAAAAATCCCAGTCTTCACCAGGATTCGAACCCGGGACCCCCCAGTTCAGAAACCAAGCGCTTTACCGCTTAGCCACCGCACCCCCGGCCCTTGCTTACATACACCCTACCCCGCCTTTTGGGACAATGGATGGCACGAAGTCTTCATACAAATCGGTTCCAGTGCTGCCCACTGACCTTAGATCCTCCATGTATTTTTACATTTCTGTTTAGTCAAAGCATACACGTTTTAAGCAGCGACACTACTGACGTGAGAGAGGTACGGATTATGTTTTTTTATTTCAAAACTACATTTAAAAAAATAGACATTAGCTTTATTAAAGGAAAAGATTTTGAAATTTTAATGATAATAATAATAATAAAAGCTTTTACAGAATTTTTTTTTTTTTGGGGATAAACCGGTGATCGGAAATTAAGGTGACGCTTTTATTATTAGCTAATCCGCACAAGTTGATACAAACCCAAGCTACGCCTTTGCACATTTTATATATTGGCCTCCTTCAGTCGTAGAACGACTATGGTTCATCTCAGAGCACACGTCCTCATGTGGCTGTGGAGCTCTACTTTGGAGAGACACTCCCGTCCACAAATAGCGCAGGTTAATGTGGCTTTTGCTTCAGTGGTATAGGAGCTGGCCGTTTTTCGGATTGTACGTTTTCTAATGAGCTGAGACCCATGTACTTTCACTGTCAACTGCTTTCATGGTCACTGTCTTCCCAATTGTCAGTATTGATGTTCACTGATTTGAGGTCCCGTTTTATTAGATCTATGTAACGAAGGTGGGGGCGACCAGTTTTTCAATTCAACTACGCCTATGTTTTGTGATTTGAGCGAGTGCCAAGAGCGTGGGTGAGTGGAAAAAAGGTATGTTTAGAAACGATACTTATTATGGATAACACACAATGTGTATAACATAGCAAAGTAAAAGTGAAACCACAACACTTCTTACTTAGACATCGGTTCACCTTCACTATTCGGCGCATAGGGCAGGAAGCTTTTAGCACTGAGATCTGTACACAAACTGCTGAGACTGCACTTAAATAAGTGCTTACATTTACAAAGAGATCCTGCCTCGCCGATTGATTCAGCATTTCCGGCAGTAGCCTACGTATAGAAAAGATATGTCACACTAAAAAGTTAACTTTTTTTTTTGTTCCATATGAAAAGTTTATATTATGTAATCAATGATTATTCTTATCACGTCAAGCTAAATAATATAAAGCTTATCTAAATTCATTACAAATAATTCCAGGCCTAAAAACACTTAAAGTAAAAAAAAAACTTTAAAGGATTACGCTTAATCTATTGGTATGACATAAAAATGGCCTAGAAATGTTCTTCATCATTGAGTAGTGATTAAACAGTTTATGCCAAAGGAGCTAGTTCGATCCAACAATTTGGTTCTTTTTCTAGTTTTAGTACATTCGCATGCCATCTAATTGTATGTCAATTTCTCCATATAAACGTAAAACTACTTGCTATGCATTTTGGCTTTGGTTGTGAACTAGATATCTGTACAAGGGATGTATTTAATTCGTGGAAACTTGAGTTTCATATTCATGACCCACTTTCTCGTTATCTGTGACAACGTTATCTGCATTTCAATGAACAGAGAACTTTGCATGAATCAGTGGGCGGGGCAAGGCATTGGGGATTTTCATACGTGACGGAAAAGCTATAAATAGCAATCTTTTGGTGTGTCCGGTGTACGAAATAAAAAAAAAGTGTAGATAAGTTGTTTTTTTTTAAAAGGTATGTGAAAAATTGTTTTTAGATTTTTTAGCGCGGCAGAATCAAACGTTCTAAGCACTTCCGATTACAGCGCAAAATAGTTTCAATATGAAGTAAGCATTAGACTTTCTATGGCGTAACAACGGAGTTGCAAACTAATTGGCAGCTAACTAAAGGTAATAGAGATTTGAAACGAAGATCAGCTTCCCCGCGTTAAGATAGGGTTAGTGATGAGCAAAAGTTAACTAAAAAGCTGCTAACTTTTAGTTTAACTAAAAAAAAAAATTAGTTAAGGCCAAAGTTTAATTTTTGAAAAAAGTTTAGTTAAAATCCTAGTTTAATTTTTTTTTTTTTTAGTTACAAACTAAAAAGTTTAATTACAAATTTTACAAACTTTTTAAACATACATACCAATAAATATTTAGATCTATGTAATTTGGAGAATATAGATTTATAATTTATATAATGTATAATAGAGAGAAGAATAAACTAGAGGGTGCACAGGTCACTAGAAAGCCTTTTGACCTTTACCCTATAATGGCCGCTATTCCCGACAATTCAAGGTATTTGAAAGGCGAGAAAAATCAACGTGTTCATTTTATTTCTAGCAAGTTTCGCTCCTTGATCAATCCTGATAATTCCTTGCTTCTATAGATCTACATTTTGCTGCTTTTTATTAAACACCAGTATGTTCCTGTATAGCTGCAGGCAAAGAATTTTGCTTTACTATAGTCTACTATAGATCTAAAAGAAATGTCGACTCTTTTTATTTTAAAACTTTTTACTAGATGGATCTAAAGTTAGAGTCTAGTGACGTCTAGTCTATTAGTATTAATCTATTACTACAATTAGATCTATATTCATAATAGTCTATATTTAATTATTTTAGTCTCAGTCTTAATTTAAGTAGAGTCTAACTCTTAGTAGTCTTAGTCTTAGATCTAGATGTAAATTTAAAATTATAAGTCAATAATATAGTCATTATAGATTCTATTAATTGAAATCTATATTACTTTACTTTATTAGACTAGATCTATTAATTTAGAGATTCTGCAATTCTAGAATTAGAGTCTAGATATATCTAGATTACTTATTATAATAAGACCTAAGATGCATAGATGATAGATCTATAATGATTATAATACTAACTAATAATAGGTTAATAGTCATCACTATACTAGAATCACTAGATCTAATACTAAAATAACTGAATCTAGACTAGATCTACATCTACTTCTATTATAATTATACTTATATCTACTATCTAGATCTATTAGTAGTATAGATCTAGATATAGTATTATCTACTAGAGTATATAGATCTAAATACCCATATCTAGTTATAATCATAATTATAATAATCTAAAATCTCTAGTCTAGATCTAGAGTTACTAAGATATCTACTAGACTTTATCTAGATTTTAGATCTAGTAGTAGTAACTAGTATTTCTTAGAGTATTTTTAGATTAAAATATGAATTATTTGATCTAGGTCTAGTAGCTAGATCTAATTCTAGATCCAGATTATATTTCTGATCATTTCGTTTGTAGAAGATATTAGATCCAGAATATTCTAGGATCTAGAGTTAGAGAGTCAACATGCAGTTTTATCATTATTTCTAAAGGTAACTTATATTAGAACTTGGACAATTCTAATTTCTTTCTATAATAGTATCATTCTAGTGATTCTATTAAGATCTAGATGTACATCTATCCCATAAAGACATTTAAATTTTTTTTCATGTGCACAAATAAATGTTTATTACATTTTGCTAAAGAGATTGGTTGTGCTTTATATTCTTCATGTTTGGCTGTTTCGTTCTTAAAAAAGGTCAAAATAGTTAGTAAAAGTTTAACTAAAGTTTCTTAGTTTAGTTTAACTAATTTTTTCAATTTGTGATTAACTTAAAGTTTAATTACTTTTTTTTAGTTCAAACTTAGTTTTAGTTTAACTAAAAAAATTTAGTTTAGTTCCCATCACTAGATAGGGTTAAAAACTAGAGCTCAATCTAGTTGAAGCCAGTGACCTTCAAAGTAGCGTCCTTGACCTTTTTTAGTTGATCGTGAACCTCTCCACAATTTTGCAAGTCTCCCAGTGAATCAAAAATGGTGGGTAAAATAAAATATGAACAAAATGCCATCTAAAAAAAAAAATGAAAAAAAATTAAAACCATTTTTATCCCCCCTGAACATCTAAAATAGTATCTATATAGTATCTAAGTCTGATTTCAATAGGTTTTATAAATTAAAATAAAGAAATAAAATTTCCAATACAACAATGCTCCTGAATCAGCATATTCCATAAATAATTTGGAATTAATTCTAATTAAAAAAAACCTCAGGTTATACTTACATGACGTTGCTTACAGTTCGAACGACAATGTAATTAGGTATTTGGATACATTTCTTTCAAGTTTGTAATCTGTTATGTTTTTGAGTAGCTGCCTAACATTGTTTATAAAATTGGGTCGATTTAAGGCTCAAGATTTCTATTTCTACACTTTATTCGTATGGTTGGAAGTCACTGCAGTTATCCACTTGATGGATAGGGTGTAAATCTTGACAGGTCTGTAATATTTCATCATTCGGAATGCATTGTGCCGTGCTTTCAAATCATCAATAAAACATTTGTACAAAGCTTATATCCGCTTATAATCGCTCACTCTGTGCTAGAATTTTTCGGATCAAGTGGAAATTCTGCACAATAATTTCTTGGACCTGACAAAACAAGAATCCATTTAAAAATTAACGAATTAGTTAATTAGCTTTTGGTAATTATTATATGTTTTGTTTTGTATCCAACAAGGGGAAGAAATTGTACTTGACAGATGTGGCTGTATAAGTTGAATTAGTACCCTTTATACTTTTGTGCAGAGAACTGGATCGTCCCTTTAATATTGAAATTAACAAGAGACAGCTACGCAAACTTTTTATAAGCAATCTGCTGCTACAGTGGCTAATGAATTAGATTGAGGTAGCTTGAACCCTTGAGTTTAAGTACAAGTCTTTTTTTTATAATACACTTAAAAAGCTATCACGGCAACCTTCTGTCAGATAGCCCATTCTTTTCCCCTTTCCTAACTGGTCCAGACAAATAATAGGGTCATATCGCATTGAGTTAGCCAAAATCATGAAATTACGCTAAACAAAAACATAGGGTAGCAAGCAAAATAAAAAATCATTTTTTAAAGCTTAACTTAGGGAAAGAACTCCGCACTCTCAGTAATGTAGAAGCTATTTGCAATATTGGATATCAAACTAGTTTGTTAATGGTAAATCTGTTATGTTTTATCTAGACAGATTCCCTTGATCATTTTGGAACTGGCGCACTTAAAACTATATCTCTCAGTAATGTACAAGTTATTTCCATTATTTGATAAGTTCGTTAGTAGTAAATCTGTCATGAAGACAGATTACTGGAGCAGTCTGGAATTTGGGTCATTGGATTTAACTTCTGAATGCACTACGACTTACTAAGTCACTATGACTATTTTTGTTAGAGTTCTTTCGTTTGTCTTCTCTCGTCACTAGACCTTAAGGCTAAGCCATTGTTCAGCTTTTGTTTTCGTATGAACAGAGAATTAATAGAAATGATAATTTATTCAATAATCAATATGCTTACATCACACTCTCTACAACAGGGGTGTGCAACCTTTTTCTGCCGATGGCGCATTAAAAAATATTGGGGACTGGGGGGCCGCATAAATAAGTAAATATATATATTGCACTTCCTATTGAGGAATTATAACAAGAGTTAGCAATTTCTTTAACTAATTTTACGAATGATTTTTTAAAATTTTGATACTGTCTGTTTACATCACAACATTTCACAAATATATAGTTATACGCAGTGCTTTTTTTTGTAAAAAAAAATATGTGCCGGTACTCAGTGATAGATGCTTACCTTTTAACTAAAATACAAGAAAAGTAATAATTTTTTCCCCACATTGAAAAAGGTGCTGGTACGCCGTACCGGTGCGTACCGTCACAAAAAGGCAATGGTTGTACTAAATGTGAAGTATATAACTGCTTACTCTCGTGCATAATATTCCGGAACCGTGGAACTAGATTACTAGTTGTTGTTTTTTCTTGTGACTGCTGTCAATGACAGTCAATCAGCATCGACCTTTTCTAATCCTTGATAATTTTCAATTTAAAAAAAAAAAATTTCACATATGTATGTGGTTACAAATACATGGACATTTGGCAGCAAAGTCTATAAGTGTGGATATACAGCTTCTGGCACCCATGAGCTCCCGCGAAGGAACTGACTAGAACTTTTCTTTCAGGTCATAAATTGCTAGGAGGTATGTCCACTGGAGCTGAGTCAGCTTCTGCATTAAATGATGAGCTGAGGGTATTGAAAACTGGTAACAAGCTGCTGACGTCTTGAAATTTGCTTTCAAATTCCACAATCAAGGAATCCGAATAAGTCTTTGCAACCTTTTCACTAGAAATAGTTTCACCTTTCAGCTAAGGAAAATGATAAACCTTAATTTTACTTGCTGGCCTCAAGAAATGGAAAATCTTTGTAAAAATTTAAGACGCTTATACATTTCATGTGCAAACAACAAATTAAAATTCTTTCGATGATAAACATGAAGTCTGTCTTCAACTCTTCATTAGAAATATTAGTAACTAGGTCACAGTCAAGAAACCTAACAATTTTTTTTGAGGGATTCCATATTCTTCGAATGCTAAGCCACTGAATACTACTGTCTTACCGAACACAGGAATGTTCTGTTTCCAAATTTTCAAGTACTTTTTGGAACTGCCAGTCAAGCAGGCCCTATGCCTTTTATATGATAATTTATTACCTTTTGCCAATTACTTGATCGGTATTTAATGCAAATTTGTTTAAACGTTCCTGTAATGAGTTTAAGGTTGAGATATTGATCTTTATGTTATTACAAAGCCTGCTCAGATTAGCCGAAGCACAGACACCATCAGTTGTTACCCTTGCCATCTTGTGCAACGTAACAAGCCAACCCAACACTTTAAACGCAGTTGTGGCCTGGGCTTGTGTACTTGAGTGAATTTTTCGAAATTTTGCTATTTAAAATAATCTTTGTTTACTTTGAACTGTTTAGAATGACGTGTAGAGACAATGTTTCTTTAGCCTCTTCATTATAAGTGATACGAATCTAAATTTTCAGTAATTTCTATAGATATTTACAATTATTTATTTTTAATATATTTGAATTTTTATATATGTAATGTGTGGGAACACCTGATTTCTTTAGAGGTCCGCGGGCAGCATAAAACACTTCGGCGGGCCGCTATTTGCTAATTTGCCCACCCCTGCTCTACAACATACCAACTGAATAGGGCTAGTTACATCTACTCTGGTAAGCAATATTACGATAGTGTTGACTGATTAAAAGGCTAATTGGTAAAGGTGTTCAACATTGGCTATGGGATATCTCTGGTCAAAGTTCGTCAGTAATCAATAGTTTTGTTTGCTGTGCAAAGTGTTGGAGGCCGATGTTTCAAAGGGAAATCATTTTTTGAAGTTAGTTAAATAAAAAGTAATCGCCCTTGGGTTTGTTCTTTGCTTAATAATTTAACAAGAAAAACACAACGAATTGTCTTTGATCAATACAAGAAAATTAAATATTCATTTCCTTCATTACCGATACCTGTATTATGAATAGACATTTTTACAAGACATTCTCCTTAATACCTTGTACCTGGCCCTGGCCTATCTAGTGCACAATAAAAAAAAACAGCAATGTTATGACGCACCGCTGGCGAATCCGAGCGATCGCCCCCCCCCCCCCCCCCACTCGGCCAAACCCCCCGCGGACGAAATTTAGTATAGAAATAATACAATTTATATTCGAATTAAATACTTATATGTTAAAAAAAATAGACCAATTAGTTATATTTTAACATATTTTCGTATTATATCACTCCCTCCAATTTGTATGTTGGCCGTAGTTAGAGATGGGACGTCTGCAGCAATTCCGACCCCCCCCCCCCTAACCCTTAACTTTCGAGTGGGGAGGTAGGGGCGATTGCATCTACTGCCCTCCCCACTCTAGACTTTTTAGTTGGGAGGCGGTCCTAGTCTTAAGCAGAAATCATAGCTCGAAAACCTTCTTCCAGATACCCCCCTCCCCTCCACTGGTCCACAAATGAAATTGGACCATAGCGCAGGCTATAAGTATGAAAGTAGCGCTATATAAAAGCTATAATTTATTTAAATTTATTTAAGTGTCTGGTAACCGGGTTCGAATCCTGGTAAAGACTGGGATATTTAACTTCGGGATCCTTGGGCACCTCTAAGTCCACCCAGCTCTAATGGGTACCTGACATTCGTTGGGGAAAAGTAAAGGCGGTTGGTCGTTGTGCTGGTTACATGACACCCTCGTTAACCGTAGGCCACAGAAACAGATGACCTTTACATCATCTGTCCTAAATATCACATGGTCTGAATGGAAAATTTTTCTTTAACTTTCATGTTTATAGCATGCACAGAGCGCTTTGGGCCAATCTCATTTGTGGATCAGTTGGGTGTAGGGGGTATCTAGGAGAAGGTTATCAATGCTGCCTTTAAGCCCTCAGTAAACACAACTCTGATCGAGTCGGGTGTCGAGCCCCGAGCCCCCTTCATAGGTATCCAAGTTCAGACGTACTTAGCCTATCAACCCTGCTCCTGCACTTACACGCCCAGGGGAAGAAAAAAAGGAGGACAAACCTCTACGAAAAAGAGGACAAAAAAAAGTCAATGACAAACAAGATTGTATCCCATACAGTAGTTAATATAGTGAATTATTTCATCCCACTCACATACATCTTTGCCATCTTTCAAGATTGTAGGTTCCCGGATAATGATTCTCAGCCTCACCGTGGTGCTCGGGTGGAAACGGTCATTAAATGAGAAGATAGGTCAAGAGGGATGCAAAAAAAGAACCCCCCTTTAGGTTGCCACTGCCGGGGATGGATGAAAGCCCAAACAAACATGTCACTATCCATACACCATTCCTCATAGGACCATTTTTATGTCGGACACGGCGGACATAATACAGAGAAGGAATATGGGGGAGTTTCCCCTGATAAACTCGCCCTTTGGCCTTGCTTTGGAATTTGAGTCATCTTTCCCAGACAAAAGTTTGTTCAGACAGGCAGATGGAGGCAAACTTCTTTTGGCACTAGAGTTCCAAGAGTCTTAGACTTAATCAATTCTTATTTTGTCCTTTCGTCATTTTAAAAGTTAATTATACCTTAGACAAAGTTTAGTTCTGAATTTTGCATTCAATACAATGGGCTGAAGACATTCATTTATCAACTATTCTTTTTTACTAGTTAAAATTCTGATCGGAATAGAAGATTTTTATTTATTCTGGTTAGCAGCACTTTGCACGAATGCACCAACAGACTGCTCGATACGAAGAAGTCCATACGATTAGCGTTATGTCATGCAACGTAAAGTCAAACAAAATAAAGAAATGGAAGGCAGTTGAACGGTTAAAAATTTCAACAGTATCGTAACTCACCTTCAAAAACTCGAGAAGTGTCTACAAATAGTGTGTTTTAAGATTGTGGACATGCAGCAATTGAACACCACGTTTAAAAAACACCGTGTTTAACTATGGCAATGTGTCGATAGCGTAATCGCGTTTGTTTTCTTTCTTTTAAATAACTCTCTATAGCTAGACCTGGCCACCGCCATGGTGTAAGTCAATAGTAGAGGCTGTGAAGTCACGAGCCAGACAAGCAAATTGGAAAAAAAAAGGTTTATATAAGGGAAAAGAACTGCAGATTTACTGCCACATCTCTCAATACTGTAAGATCAATTTCCCTTTTCTATATTAAATAAAATTAATTCATAGTTTACATTACATTAATTAATTACAAAATATTTATTTATTTATTTATTTGATTGATTTATGTTTAGCTAGGGACAGTGAATAACTCTGCAAAGATTTAACTTAATCTGAGAATGGAAAGTTGGAAAATAATGTGTACCAGACAGACAAACAGACAGACGGAGTGTTGATATAAGCTTTGTAAAAATGGATATACAAGTTGGGTATTGTTAATGGTTTGCTTTAGCCTAATTTTAGAAATATTTTCTTCTAGAATGTTATGTTTATTTCTGGAACTTCCCACCATCCCAGACACACACAAACAGGACTTTATGATCTGAAGCACCTCCAGAGCTAGAGATGTTCTCATTGAGTTCATTTCATCTGTAGCTATGTTTTAAATACCAGAGCTAGAGATGTTCTCACTCAGTTCATTTCATCTGTAGCTATGTTTTAAAATAATTTTCCTTATCAATATTTCTGTATTCTTTGAAACGGAAAATACTTAATTAATTATTTTACTCCCAGTTTAACAGGGCTGCAACAGTACCATAGGCATACAAGCCTGGTTAAACAAACCGCTCTGTCAAGAAGAGGTCCAAGTCAATGTCTATAGAAAACATTGTTATTTCCAAAGTGTTGGGCACTCCGAATAAATGGTCTAAAATACATGGCTAAAGGCCGATCACACCTGGAAAGGCTGGAACCCCCACCTTTTCCCCATGTTTTACTAAGCTAAGAGTGCAGGACTCGCCATTATTGTAACGGTCCCTTGAGGAACGCAATCCGGATAATCGACAGGGACGTGGAAGCAGGGCCGGTCCTTACAATTGCGGGGCCCTATGCGAAACTGATTGCGCGGGGCCTAGTCTGGGTCGGAATTAGGATAATAAGTGAAAATTAAGATTTGGTATTAGAAAAAAAATTCGACTTTGAATTTTATTCATTCTTTACTAAGTACAAAATTGCGAACCTTGCAACCTATAGCCAGTGACTATAAAAGTAAATAAGGTATTGGAACTTTCGGTATAGCTAGGAATTCTTCCGATTATTACATTTTATTACACGAAAGCTGACAATGCCTTTTATTTATCACACGTAGGATTGGAGTTTTCGTAATGAATAACACCCACAAATGACAATTTTGTCTTTTGTTAAAGAGAGTTTTTTTTTATAGTTTTCATGAGATTTTAATAAATGCAGGACATTTCCAGGAATTTTCGTATATATTTTGCAATTTAATAATTACACATATAATAAGCGCGAGGCCTATGAAAGCGCGGAACCCACTGCGACCGCATAGATTGCAGTGGCCTAAGACCGGCCCTGCGTGGAAGGTCTTTAACAACTCCGAACTGTGCAATGAGAAAACTCTCGCATTCCCTTAGACCAGAGGTGGAGGAAACCTTTTAGTTACATGCGCCAATTTTTTCACTTCTGATTCAGATGCACCCCTTACTATTCTACAAGTTACAGTCCTTTAAAGTTTTGTAATTTGTACACATTTGGTTTTTTGTACACATTTGGTTTGTTGTACACATTTGTGTGTAGTAGATAAGGGGATTTAAAAAACAATAACATGATCAACTTTTACTTGTTAAGTCTGTCTTTGTTAACATTTCTAGTTTGCATATTTAATTGTAATTGATTATTTCTTTATAACCTATAGACAAATTATAATTTATGAAAATACAGGCAATATATATATATATATATATATATATATATATATTGTCACGAGTGAATGTGTGTATGTATGTATAAGTTATTTTACAAATGAGCGAATCACCGGAAGTGAGTTAGTTATCAAAAGTAGAGAGTGCAGTGTTTGAGATGCTGATTAAAAGTTTCTGTGTTTGATCGGGTGTTACTTGTTTATTTGTAAATACAGCTGAATCAGAGAGACGTATCGAGACTTAAGTTTCTATCCAGTTATCGGTTGAAATATAAATAGAAAAGCTGTAACATATTTTGGAGGCTCGTCTATCTAGTTACTTGACTTAGTCTTGGAAGACATTAGGCAGAACTGCGGTTCGCCATTGTAAAAGGTCAAGAACCAAGAAGGCACTGAAGTGTGTGCGCTCACTTGCAACGGTGGGAAAAAAAAACAACTAAACCTACAAGCCGAGACGAAACTAGGTCAAACACAGGTACTAAAGTAATTAGTATTGTTTATATTGGATGCTACACATTTAAACAAGAATGACAGAGAGGACTGAGCCACTCACAAACCTGACCAGAAAGGGAGCACCCAATGTGATCAGATGGTCACATGACAGTGAAGTATCGCTTCAGAAGATAAAGAAGGCATTAGCTAAGGAACCAATTCTGCGTCTACCTGACTGTCAGAAGGAATTCATACTAGCTACTGATGCATCTGCAGTTGCTATCGGGGGATGCCTAGCACAGGAATCACAGGGCATTCTACATCCCGTTATGTACGTCAGTAGAAAGTTGTCTTCAGCAGAACAACGATACAGCACCGTAGAAAGAGAGTGCTTGGCAGTTGTTTGGGCAGTAACTAAATTTGCCAGATACCTGTTGGGCAGAACATTCGTACTCCGCACAGATCACGCACCCTTACGCTGTTTCAACACACGTAAGTCGGTGAATTCCAGGGTAACTCGATGGGCCTTGATGCTTCAGGACTTTCAATTCGAAGTGCAGCATATCTCGGGTAAAGTAAACGTCGAAGCGGACATTATGTCACGCTCATCATAGATATAAGCCTAAGTGGCTTCTTACAAGCATTTGTTGCTTGACTAAAGAATGTGTGTCTTCAACTGAGACTGTGTGTCTTCAACTAAGACTGTGTGTCTTCAACTAAGACTGTGTGTCTTCAACTAAGACTGTGTGTCTTAAACATAGACTGTGTGTCTATTACAATGAAGTCTGTGTGACTACGTCAAGATCTTTGTGACTATGTTTAAGTCTGTTTGACTACATACACGCCGTGTGGCATACCCAGAGCCTTTGTGGCTTATCGAGTGAACTCCTTTAGAACTTTTCATTTAAAGTGACAGCAATTAAGTCTATTACATAAAATAAACATTACATTTCTACTATTTAAAAAAAAAAATTAGAACAAAATTCTAATAAATATAAGTAGCGGGCATACTGTAAAAAAAAAACTGAATTTAATTTTGGTGCAATTATTTTCTCCCTTATTGATTTTCTATTTTTATCCATTTGTTCTGTTAAAAATGTTTTATTTTAATGAGTTGGATTAGTGATCATTAGTCCATCCTAAGGACATACTGTGTCTGAAGTGGGCAGCAGTGTATAGGTCAACAAACTGGGACAGAGAAAGCGTTTTTGTGCAAACATTTCAATTTTCGATTTTTTTAAAAAACTTCCTTTCTTGTACGGCTGCATTGACCAGCGCAGTAGTGGCTTGGCTAATTGATTAATACTGCGTGTGTGGGAGAGGGCGTGTGTGGGAGAGTGCGTGAGTGGGAGAGTGCGTGTGTGGGTATGGAACACCTTTTTTTTTTAAAACACCAAAATTTTACATTCTGATTTTTTAAATTTATTTCATCCATGAGACATAAAATTTAGAAAAAATGAAGTGAATATATATTCTGTTAATATAAATTTGTTTTAAATGCTAAAGTGTCATTTCGTTTGATAAATAAATGTAAAAAAAAAAAAAGCACCATTACTTATCAACTAATCCACATTATTACAATCAAGTTAAGCCTGTACTAAAATTCCCTTTAGAGACGTGGTAGATTCAAAAGATAAGACTAAAGATTTGGTAAAACAAAAACTTCTATCGGACTAAAGTATTGAAAAGAAACAGAAATCGACCGAAAATCAATTCACTAAACTTGTTCAAATATCTGCATCAGGTTAGGTCTGTAGTGACCCTATTATAATTTTTTTAAAGATAAAAAAGTAGGAAATCAAGTTGTTATTAATGAATCAATAATAATAAAATAAATCCATAAAATCTTTATTGTCATTATCAAAGGTTCCCCCATAATCACTGAGCTTCCTCGTGTAAAGAAATTATTATTTAAACATCAATGATCAATTAATTCTAAGTGTCAATAAATATGTACACCACCATACATGCAAACTTAGCAAGCTATTGACATTACTAAATTAGTTATCACGAGTATAATGAAGCTTCGTAGTGGATTCACACCCAACCAGCAATCAATGCAAGGCCTAATGTTTGCATGTAACACAGAATGCCAACGGCCTGCGAGAAAAAAAGCGCAGTCGAAGTTCAATAGCCTATTCCCAAACTGTATGCTGTTGTCACAGAGGTATGTGCGGTTATCTTAACACAAAGTGAGGAAAAAATACTCGCTGCTGGATTTTAGAAAACTCTTAAAAAAAAAAAAAAAAAAAAAAAAAACAACTGCAGAGTGCTGGACCACACAACATTCCACATGTGTATCTAATTGTTTTAGTCCAACATAACTAGGAATACGGTTTCCATCTTAAGTCTTTCTCTTCTAATTGAGGATACCTTTGTAGATTTGGCCTTCTGAAATTAATCTGTGTTATATAAAAAAAAAAAAAGAACATGCATTCCGTTTTAACTCTATACCAAAGAAAATATTTTCTGATAATAAAGTTATTGAGGTCTAATTATAACTGGGACGTGAAATACTAATGAGCTAAATTAATAATTCCATTGGCTCATGGAAAACAATTACGGAGAGAAAGAGTTAAACAGCGAAAATTCTTTTGCCGTATTCGACATAGCTCAGACAATAGAAAATTTAGAATATGTAATTAGATTTGCCTTCTATATTATCTCATCTCACATATTTTTGGAACTTTGAAAAAAATGAATTTTTAAAGAGAATGTTTGTATTTACCGGACAGAGGGTTGAAAATGTGAGAATCACTGTCATTGTTTAAATACGCACGTAAACACACACACATACTAATTTGTTAAGAACGAACACACACAGGTGAGACTTCAACGTATCAATAAAAAACAAAAACTTAGATTTCTAACGCTAAAGCAAAAGAGCTGTGGTCATTCGAGAGGATCAACTGATCCCTGAGGTCAGTTGCCCATCGAGAATGTTCTCGTGCGTTCTTCACGTTCTGGCAATGACCATCGTCACACGATCGTCTGCTGTGCTCTACAACGCCGCCCTGTACAAACCTGCGGCACAGATCTCCACCTTAGAGCCCAATTACGCCTACAAGGCAGTGGACGGCAACAGCGATCCGGATGTAAACCATGGTTACTGTCAACATACTGACCAGCACTTGACTCCATGGTGGATGGTAGACCTACGTGGTCAGTTTATTGTGGAACAAATCAAACTAACCAACAGGTACCGTGAATTCATATTTAATTTTAAATATTTAATAATTATATGCAATTTAAAAAAAAAAGAAAAAAGCTCCACTTTCAGGCCTTGCAAACTTTAGGGCAAATGATGTTATTGCCATTTGGTTCTTTGGCCAACGGTTAACTCCTTTACTTTACCTTATTGATGTCCAAGGGCTGAGCCGAAGGCTCTTCGAGCCCTAAGTTTGAAAAAAAACAAACAACCTGTTTGGACGCCAAACAGTTAAAAAAAAACCTGTCAGAAGACAGTTCTGTTTGAGAGAGACCCGAGTCAATACCTATGTAAAGCATTGCTGTTTCCCATGCCTTTGGCCCCCGACGCATGCTTGGCTGCACATGGCCGAAGGCCGAGGACACCGGGAGCCTCCGCAATTATCCTTCGTTATACCAAGCTAACTGTGCGGGGCCCGCCTTTTATGTAACGGTCCCTTTGAGGATGTGTGACAGGTTTGTGGGGACTTTTTCGCAACCCCGCCCGTGCAATGGGTGGACTCTCGTCTACCCGTGGGCATCCCCACGGGAGTCTTGTGTTGCTACCCATTTAGCCTAACCACTTCCTCTAATGGTCGTTTCCACACGAGCTAATGTCAGATACCCATCAGAGTTGGGGGAACTCAGGGGCGCCCTAAAAAAACGGAAGTTCAAAATTTCAGTCTTCACCGAGATTCGAACCGATGATCCTAGATTCTGAAGCCAAGCACCTAACCACTCACACTGCGCCTCCCACATTTAAATATGATTACCCTAAATAAGCAGTTATGTGTTTATTAAGTAGGCCCCTATTGAAATGTGTAGATCAGCTAGCAATGTACAAATGCTCTGTGTAACTCTCCATGGGAGTAAAGTTTAGGAAAATAAATCTATACACATATGCTGAGGAAGAAAGAATCCGTTTTGGAAGAAGCCTCAAATGTTAGATTTGATTTGAAGCGATTATTAACACTCTTTAGATTTCCAACTTCTTTTCCTGCTTGGTCTTCGTAAGTCACGTCGCAGAATCCAGAACATTTAAGAATGGGAAAGGGGGGCGGTCAATTATTGTTTTTTTTTAAAAGAAATTTCTGTGTTAATGTTGAAAATCAATCTGATCTACATTCTTGTTTCGTTTCCATTGCTACAATTATATTGAAATTTTCATTAGTCTAAGTCTTAGTTTGTTGATGATTGGACTCAATCTAAATTTCAATACTATCTGGTGTGTGTGTGTGTGTTGTCTGTCAACTTTCAGTCTAAGCACGTTGTTGAGATGTGTCATTGAGTGTGTGCTAGATTGTATTTTGCTAATGATTTCTGGTGTAGCCTTTGAATCGGATTAATGCAGTTTGAGTTTGAGAGAGTATGACTTTCCTTCATTTAGTCTTGAGTCGGAAACGAGTGACAGAACTTTTACGTGTTGATTGTGCGTTTTGAAGTGAGTTAAAGAAATTTGTTTAAATTCTTCAAAATCTTATTTTATTTGCGTTTCTACATATATGTACATTCACATTGAAAGTTGTATCACTTTCGCCTATCTCTTACTTGATCAGACAATATAAACACCGCTCGTTGATCAGAAAACTTGAAAAGGATCAACATGTCTGTGTGTAGTCGCTCAATGAGCTCTTTATGTTGTTTCCTATTAATTGAATGTTTCTGTTGTGTTGTCTGCATATGCTAAAAGAGTCCTTGAAATCACAACAAATTTCTATGAGGATAAATGAAGCATTATTACACAAGATCTGTTGACCGTCATTCTGCCTTCGTCTCTGTCTTTGCCTTGGATAGAATTTCATTCAAAGACAGACATGATCATTCATTGATGTTGCCTTCCTATCGCTTTTTCTGCCAGACTCTTTTTATTTTTCTCTGTACTGTTCCCCGAGTGGTGTATTATGTGAGCCCTAAGGACCTTGCGATGTGGCCTTGGAGTTTTAGTTTGCGTTTTTTAATAACTTTATATGCTTGTAAATAAAAGGTAAGTTTGTTTTGTTTGTCAAAGTTTTCGAGATTTACACAAGAGTTGATTGTTAAATTAAGCTATAGTGCTACAATGAATAGGTTGACTAACTATTGGGAGTTACAAACCAAAGATAAGTTCCATCAACAAAATGTAAACACTATAAAATGTAAAGGTTCTAATTAACAATAGCACTTTTTACTGTCCCTGAGATCTGCAGTATCTTTATCACCCCATCTCTTGGTCCCTTTCTACGGAAAACAGATGCCGTCTTTCCAACGAGCAATCAGATCACTATTGGCAATATTTCTAGATGATGTTTGCTTTTATGATTGATCAGATTACGATAACTTTTTTTTTGGTCCTATGTTTAGATTTGTCGTTTTATGTCCATTTTTCAATTATGTGATCCGCCCGTCCGAGATTGGTCTTGGTCGACTAGCTTAGAGTAGGTCTATACCCACCTCTAATGTCGATCTGGCCAAATCAATTAGTTTTTAGACTTAGTTTAATTCAGCGAGGTCGACATTGGACAGTTTCCTATTTAAAGAATCAAACCTGAATTTATGTTTCATTCTTTTGTCTCTGGTTTGATTCAGTTTGTTTTTCGCGTGTGCGTGTGTGTTTCTTTAGCAAGTTTCTAATTACGATATCTTAGAATCAAGACTTCCCGAAAAGAAGTATTGTTACGAGCAGATGAGACTCTTAATTATTCACCAACAGACTCGTCTATAAAAGGTTATGAAGACTTTAATCTTGATTAACAAACAATTCTATGTCAATTACAACTTCGTTTCCATTACTCCTATGTTAGATCCTTTCTAACTCTTTCAACACGCAATCGCACCATTCCACATTCACGCTATGCTGCGCACGTAACAAGTATCTTCTAGTCAACTTGTCCACACAACTGTATACAATTAGAAGTTTATAACAACACAGACTCAAAACATGTAAGCTTTGGGATTCTTCTTCTTCTTCTAGCCAGTTGTCAGCTCTTTTGCAGACTGTGCCAAGGAAAAATAGTGTGCTGTTTTCTTCAGTTGTTCAGCACTGCGGTACAGGGTGTTGGTTATGTTGGGCTTGAGTGGTAGTAGGATCTGCTTAAGGTGGATTAGGAAGGGGCATTCAAAGAGGATATTGTTTACAGGTTTCATAACTTTGGGATTATAAACAAGTCACAGTTACACATTATTATATTTTATAAGGCTGTGAAAATTGATATTGTTATAACCTTACTATTCACACCACCATCCTAGAGTGCAGAAGGTGCGCACTATTAAAGACTAGACTAAGAAAGATGTTGTCATTGGCAAGAGAGAGAACCGAGTTCCGCCCAACTAATCAAAGTTATCCAGAACCTCTACAAGGATGCCACCAGTGCGGTGTACTTCAACAATAATATTGGGGACTGGTTCCAAACCACAGTTGGAGTAAGACAAGGCTGCCTACTTTCACCAACACTCTTCAATATCTTCCTTGAAAGGATAATGGAAGATGCCCTCGAGGGCTATGAAGGTACTGTTAGCATTGGAGGAAGAAGAATTACTAACTTGCCCTTCGCAGATGACATTGACGGCCTAGCAGGGACAGAAGAAGAACTAGCTGACCTGGTGATGCGCATTGACAAGACGTCCGCAGCATATGGCATGCAAATAAATGCTGAAAAGACCCAAAATTATGACCAATAGCCATCAGGGCTTTAAAAGAGGCATCAGTATTGGAGGTGAAAAGCTAACTAGTGTTAACAGCTTCAAATACCTCGGAGCTATTGTCTCAGATGAGGGAACAAAACCCGAACTATTGGTCCGAATAGCACAGTCCACAGCAGCCCTTTCAAAACTTAAAATAATATGGAAAGATAAGGGCTTAGCCCTCGGCACCAAAATCAGACTGATGCGCTCCCTGGTCATGGCCACATTTTTATATGCTTGCGAGTCGTGGACGTTGAATGCAGAGCTAGAGAGGAGGATCCTAGCAATGGAATTGAGATGCTACAGAAGCATCCTAGGCATCACATCCAAAGACCGCTTCACAAACCAAGAAATCAGAGACAGGGTTACTGCAGCGATCGGAGCCCATGACGACCTGCTAACTATTGTAAAAAGACGAAAGCTTAAAACCTATGGCCACATTACAAGATCTACGGGGCTCGCAAAGACATTCCTTCAGGGAACAGTGCCAGGAAAAGAAGAAGAGGCAGACAGAAAAAGCTATGGGAGGACAACATAAAAGAATGGACGGGCCTGCCACTGAGAGAGGTTCTAAACAAGGCAAAAAAAAAAAAAAAACAAAGGGAGGAATGGAGAAAGACGGTCGACAAATCTTGCCTGGTGCCCCAACGGTCCAACAGATTAAGGGATAGGTAAAAAAAAAGGTGAAAAAGGCAGGTATATAAAAGCAATTTAAGAAAAAATAAAAGAAGTAGTCTACAATGTACAATAAAATCATGTTTGCTATTTTGTTTGTTATTTAGACAGGATGGGTTTTTTGTCATTGCCGATAGGCTGAGAAACTTTGATATTGATATATTTCAACAAGATCCAAGACAACTTGCCAACTTTCCTGACATAACAGGTCAAGTCTGCTACCATCAAGGTCCTACGCCAGGTCGTGGAACGTTTCTCTATAACTACTCCGATTGTTGGTAGATATGTACGTCTTGTCATGAGGTAAGTATACCAGAGGACGTATTGAGTGCTATCACGTCCTAGTTTAGCAACTTATTGAAGCCACATTCTTTTTGTGAGGTGAAAAGACTAAATCTTAAGACTTGTTCTTGCAATGAAATAATTGGAATGAAGATCGTGTTTCGGGTTGAGAAGTAAGTTGCTTGACTTCCGAAGTGATGAATTACGAGTTCGAAGACAGAGTTTAAACGTTTTCATTGAGTCTTTAATGTCTACCTCGGATTTGTTGGAAAGGGAAAGGCGCTTATAACACCATTTGGCTTATGGAACAAACGTTCTGATGTGGTAATAGTAAACAAAAGTACAGATACTAATGGAGAGTATATTTTGTTTCATAAGCCAAGTGTCAGACGTTGACAAACACTTACAAACAACAAAGTACAAACTGTTGCTGTTTTTCGATCTCGGTGGTCGTTTTTTGTGTGCATTGGAAATTCTGACATCTGAGCATGTCTGTAAAGTCTGTATATCTAAATATGAAGAGGCAGACAGAGAAAGCGATGGGGAGCATGTCTGTAAAGTCTGTATATCTAAATATGAAGAGGCAGACAGAGAAAGCGATGGGGAGCATGTCTGTAAAGTCTGTATATCTAAATATGAAGAGGCAGACAGAGAAAGCGATGGGGAGCATGTCTGTAAAGTCTGTATATCTAAATATGAAGAGGCAGACAGAGAAAGCGATGGGAAGACAGCAGAAATGTATGAACAAATCTGTCAGTGAATAAAATTCTTTTCAAGGCAAAAGACGGAGGGAAATGGAGAAAGACGGTCATCAGATCTTGTGTGGTGTCCAACGGTCAACAGACTAAAGGATAGGTGATAGGAATATACTTTTGATATTATATACCTAAACGTTAGAAATCTTTCTATTACTTGTCACAAATATTCACGATATTTTTGTTTCAGACTTGGTTTTATTGATAATTTACACATCTGTGAACTAGAAGTACTAGTGAATGGATCCAGCTTTGAAGAGGTATACTTTAACAAAAAAGAAGACACCAGACTCTCAGGTAAACCCTTGATAACACTGACCACTACGGACTCCAGCTACTGCCTACAGGAATGTCTTCGACGTAGGTCAACAATCTATTGTACGGCCTTCAACTGGGTCACGTCTACAAGGTCATGTCAACTCTTCAGTGTCAACCCTTTCCTAGACCTAACAGTAAACCTGACATCTGCTGTAGGAACACATTTTTATAGTCAAGATAACTCCTCTCTATAGATATCAATCTAGCTATCTTCTATTGTTTTCACCTTGTCATTAACATGTACAATTAACATTACAGCCTAAATTAAAACAAATTGAATATTGAATCTATAGTTTACTTCTATATAGAGTCATCACATTTAAAATGTAAACTGTATTTATGTTGTCCACTTGTTGTACTGAGAGATACATACAAATGAACCTCATTCACCAATCGTAAACAAACAACATTTACTCACGTGATCTTATTTATAAAACAACGGAAAAAACTGTCACGTGACAACCATCATGAATAAAACATGAGATCGTAAATTATATAGAAGAGATAGAGCACCACGTGACTAAATGTTGTTTGTTTACGATTGGTGAACGAGGTCCATTGGTTCCGAATCGGTCACTTCCCACTTGGTGCTTTCTTCGGGTGGTGCCGCCACTGCATAGAGGACCAATTCTTTATGAATGTCACGTTTTGGATGAAGGACGATTAGGACAAGGCTATGAAAGAGAGGGGGGGGGGGGGGGAGAGAACTGGCTCGTGCTCGGCAACGGGTTAATCCTTGTACGGGGGACAAGGCGACCTTAAAATTCACTGCTCGATTTCATTCACGTGCTCTAAGGGAGTAATTTCCAGCAAGATTTCTTACTGAAGGGCTTTCTGCTACGGTGTGACACGGGCCATGCGGTGTTATGAACATTCACTATTGGGGTGGAGATTACATGCACGCAAGACGTCTTGGATTAGAAAGATTTTTTTTTGACATGTCTATGGTCTAGATTAGTCTAGAATGTAGATAATATGGTCTAGATGTTAGCTCGCTAAGTACGGCGTTACTGCTAGGCTGAGTTGCTGTATCGGGGGTCACTGGTTCGTGCCCTGGTCATTTATTTTCGTTCTAATTCATTTACTATCTCTCTCATTAAAAACTTGGTCTCTAGTGCTGCCTTTATCGACGTATACATGATGCATTGTTTCAGCTGTTAACTCCACATTTGATGGAGATATTGAAACCTGCCATTTTACCTGACTCTGAGTTTGTGATTCCACGCAAACTCTGAAGTCACCTTGTTTTTGACAATTTTTTTATTCAGTTTGCAAATTCATCGGCTCGAAAACCTGTGTGGAACTTGGATACAAATCTCGAAAACGACTCTTAGAAATTTGTTAGTTGATGTATATCTTTGGGAGACGAATTTCTAGCTATTTGGACACACTGGAAAAACTCTAGTTTGACTGTTTTTTCAAAGTATAATTAAACATTAATTTAAATTTGGCTAGAGGACAAGACAATCATTATCATGAGCAGAAAATTCCGCATGTAGAGTTTAATTAATTGGCAGACGTTCTGGAACAAAATGAATTACGCATACCAAGAGTTGCGATGACATGGAGTCCAATACGAGGAAAGCGCAAACAGGGACGTCCTCGCATTACTTGGCTCCACACCTTCATGGAGGACCTCAAAACAGTGGACACCAGGTGGGAGGAGGCTTCAGACGTTGCCAATGACAGATCATAATGGAGACAGTTTGCCGCCCAATGCGCCGAACGGCGCGGGAGGACCTAAGTCTAAGTAAGTCTGGAACATTGCTCACACTCTCCTAAGTCTAGATCTATAGCCTGGCTCTGAGTAGATTTATACATTCGCTTAACCAGGATTTTTTTTCTTGGGAAGGAGGGATTAGGGCGAAGTAAAAAAAAAATCTTCAGATTTTGAGTAAATCTTTATTTCATTAGTTAGGAAGAGAAGAATATTCGCCCTTACGAAACGGCAATCAGCTTCATGATGGGGGAATATACTATTTTCTAAATATATTTTACTTGCTTAACTTGGTTACTGGGATACATTTTAAAGTATTCTGTATCTGGAATTTAGCCCTTGGCAGATTCATTAAAGAAATGGAAGAAGAGATCTTAAAATACAGACGTTACTTCAAAAAAGAAGATGATTGCGTCCTACGTGTCATGCATCTAGCCATGCTAGTTAACCTATGACTTGAATTCTGCCAAGTCACTTGTTATCCTGGCTGGCGCAGGCAACCCATTCCAAGCTCTAAAAGCATTAGGGAAGAAGGAGCATTTTGTTCCATTTTGTCCTAGCATATGGAACGAGGAATGTGCCTTAATCTTTGTGTCTTTCTGAGTATTTTACTAGATTTTAGTTTTGTATTTTTGCTCTGTACAAAGATTAACCAGAATTTCACTTTTATTATGAGACCGGCCACGGTAAATCTTTTTTATCCAAAGGAAAAATCATATTTCAGTAAGTGTACACTCCCTCGCTTCTTTGATACCATTGTACATTGTTCACTTGTTAGCTAAAAAAATTATGAATCACCACTAGCGTTGCTTGGATTTGTCTTGTCAAGTATCAACATGAAAAGGGAAATAACTAGTCATTTATTTATCAAATTGAAATAAATACCCAAATACGTTTGTAGTTTTCTACCTTTCCAATACAATAATTTGTCGCAGCTTTGAGGCTCATTTCAAAGAAGTAATTTATAAATAAGATATGAAGATAAAGTTAATTTAAGTTTAATTTCTCAAATACATGTAAACTTCATATCAAAAATGAAAATAAAATGTTACTACAAGCCCCCTCACATATCAAATATTTCGAATGTAATGTAAAAAAAAACAAAATTAAATTATAACACCATTTTACAATATGTCTGAAATCTTAGTTTTAATAAGTTTAGATTTTCTTTTTTCGTTGGAAATTTTACATACACTATTTTAATTTTTAATGCCCGTTCTTTCTAAAGTTCTTAGAGGGTTGCAGCAGGTTTACGTACAATTCTCATCTCCTTCTTTGATAAAAACAAACGATTGTATATTGTTGACGCCTTCGCATCTTTCTTAAAATTATTTTAATGTTGAAACGCTCACAAGGTGGACAAAGAAAACGCTTCAGGGACACGCTCAAAGCTTCTCTGAAGGCGTTCAGCATTAACCCTGCCACCTGGGAGACAGAAGCACATGACAGAGCATCATAGCGTCGCGCTGTGAAAACCGGCGCACAGGTTGCTGAGGAAACGAGAACAACGCTGGCAGAAGAAAAACGCCAGAGAAGAAACGCAAGGCCAATGACACTGGCTCCAGCTGGAATAACCTGCCCGGTGTGCAGCCGAACATTCCGGGCTCACATAGGTCTCACCAGCCACATGAAGAGGCACAAAACACCAGTGCGAAGCCCTCAGCCCCCTGGATGACAATTGTGGTCATTATCGAACCACGATGGACTAACTATATATAGTTTTTTTTTAAATAAATTGATTTTTATTAAGGCTTTCGTAAACATTCTCCCCCTGGGCTTCCTTATGCTTAAATTCAACTCTGGATATCCCCCCCCCCCCCCAAAAAAAAATTGGAATGTGATATATAAAACAGTTACAGACAGATGATAGCACATTCAGTTACGAAGTATAGCAATATTCACTATAAAAATGTGTTCCCAGAACAGATGTCAAGTTTACTGTCAGGTCTAGGAAAGGGTTGACACTGAACAACTGACATGATCTTGCTGACGTGACCCAGTTGAAGGCCGTACAGTAGTGAGTTGACCTACGTTGAAGACATTCCTGGAGGCAGTTGTTCAAGTCGCTGACAATCAGGGTGATAATTGGCGCATTTGTCAGTTTAGTGTCCCCTAGTCTGTTCAAATAGACCTCTTCAAAGCTGGAATTACTCACTAAAACTTCAATCTCACAAACATGTAGGTGTTCAATACTTGCAAGTCTGAAACAAAATCAAACAAGGTTACAAAGAAAGTTTGTGTGGTAAGAATAAACTCAAAATCGGCCCACCGAAGCTGTCCACTCAGGCAGGTAAAATCGAATTTTATTATTTTCAGCATGAATATCTTATAATAATATGAACTACGATTATAAACAATCACAATTTTATCTCCGCCAATAGGAAGAGATGTGCACAGTAATGACTCTATAGCTGGAGGCGTAGAAGTCAGGACTAATTGGGGATTTCCTTTAGATTGAATTGTTTGAATATATAATGGTTCTAAGGAATCATTGCAATGGCGGGTTTTTAAATAGATAAAAAAATAAGCTTCCCTCCCCGTCTACTCCTTTTTTAATTACAGGATAGTGTTATGTTCTTCTCTATCAGGCCTTCTGCAAACACTGCTAAACATAACACAGCACATCTAACACAAACACTTGACAACAAGAGCTTCAATAAACAATGTGGCGGTTTAATGATAAATTACATCAACAACAGACAATAAACATAATTGGCTACACTAACTTCAAATGCTTTGCTACAGAACATTAACTAATCACTACAAGTCTCTCTAGCTCGTACAGCTACATTTTCAAGGACTCACTTCGTAGCACACACATTCCTTACTGCTTGCTGTCCTGGACTCTACTGTCTTCTTTCTAACACGCTCTGTCTCTCGTCTGTGAAGGCTTTTTGGTCACATGATCATAACATTGGTCATATTGCGTGCATTAGCAGTAATGTCCCTTGTTCAACAGCCCTTGGCCTGTGTCATTGGCCTGAATCGTGTGTGTCAGTAGGCCGCACACACATTAACCCTTTCAGTCCGCCACTAAAAGGTTATAAGAATATTTTGAACCAACTGAAGTTATTTTATTTTTATCTATTTTATATAGTTTTGAAATGATCTACGCGCATGCGCTGTTCAACACTGAAAAAGTAAACACTTTAATGAACAAGACTTTTTTTTATATTGAAGAGGTAGTTTTTAGCTGCAAACACCGCTGGAAAAGGAGGGGGGGGGGGGTGAAACACAAAACTTCTCTTGGCTAGAATCTGGTGACTGATAAATGGATAGTCTTATATTGAAGAGGGGTGTTCATGGTAGATTTCGGAGGGGGGGGGGGTTAAAATCAAAATCTTCCTTAGCAATACTCTTGGAATTTGGGGATTGTCTTTTGCATTTGTTTTTTTGTTTGTTTGTTTGTTTTGTTTTATAGAAGAGGGAGTTTTGACTGCAAAACCCCCTGGTAGGGGTTTTAAACTCAAAACCAACTTGTCTGCGCCGTGGCAAGTGATGATTTAGTATAAAAATATCAACTAATATAAACAAAATCAAAGCAAAAAATCAGTCACTTAATTCCGATCCCCATCCCTGTGGGGGGATTTCATTTCGAGAGGGGGTTTGAACCACACCCCCCCACCAGCTACGCACATGATATATATACATACATATCTACCAACACACTAGATAAATCTACCAACACACTAGATAAGTCTACCTACCTAATAACAAAACATATATATCTACCAACACACTAGATAAGTCTACCAACACACCAATAAGTATACCTACCTCATAACAAGACATAAACATCTACCAACACACTAGATAAGTCTACCTACCTAATAACAAAACATATATATCTACCAACACACTAGATAAGTCTACCAACACACCAATAAGTATACCTACCTCATAACAAGACATAAACATCTACCAACACACTAGATAAGTCTACCTACCTCATAACAAGACATATATATATCTACCAACACACTAGATAAGTCTACCAACACACCAATAAGTATACCTATCTCATAACAAGACATAAACATCTACCAATATACTAGATAAATCTACCTACCTCATAACAAGTAGTAGTATAGACAAGTGTCTTTTTCTTTCTCCTGTTTTCTTTTTTTTATTTTCTCTTGTCGTAGTACTTGTACGGGGCGAGAGTGTCTTGTATTTTTTTGTTTTGAATTGTTTTGCTACGTCACAAAGTCCGGTGACATCTATTGGTCATTCTTTTGTCATGAGGCAGTTCACCCTCTTTGGTTGAAACGGACGGTGTGTTGGCCCGTAAAACGTTCTTTGTCTGTACTAGTTTCTCGGACTTATTATTCAGTAGGATTTTTGAGACCCCTGTTTAGGGTGAGTTATTCGTTTGTGATATCTATTATTGTATGTTGTATGAGGTTGTCACTATTTCTATTTTTTAGTGTAGAAGTTGAGAGTATTGTTTATTTCGTTTATAGGGTGCCAGTGTTGGAGTTGTGGGCATCGCTGGCCGTCTCAGTTTTTTTCAGTGTCATTGTCAAATTGGCGATCATCTGAGGTCTAACTTTACTATTACCGAGGTTGGCAGTTTTTGTGACGCCAGTCGGTCAGAGTCTGGTGGACTATGTAACTAGGGTGACAAAAGCAAAGGTGCTTAAATTAATTAGTGAATAATATCTTTATATATACCTATTATATATATATATATATATATATCCAATATATATATTGTCTATTTTTATCATCCTCATTGTACATACACATATATCAGTTTCACACAATTAAATTCATTTATTTTGTTGTTATTTAAACTATTCACCTAGTTGGTTACTGTATGTACGACTGTGTGTGAGTGATGTTCTTGTCAGGTTGACCCCGGGACCTTAATAGTATACAGCTAGTTAACAACCCAAATAAATCCTAAACCTGACAAATGGGGGCTCGGAGTCCGGCTGTGACTACTAGGTCATAGATTAATTTCTGATCTCGTCTTGTTATCTTATAAAATAATACAAAAAAATATATATACTGCCTAATACCCCTTTATTTCATTTATATTTGATGTTTCTGGGTACAAATTGCTGAAGAAAAAAAAAATTGTTTGTGTACTTCTCATAATTGTTTTGAAACATTGTTATTCGAATTCACCACTATATTAGTATATGTGTTGATTGTTGATATTGAGGATTGTACCAATGCTAAATTCATCATTTATGATTTTGAACTCATCATATGACTCTAGGTGTTGATATTGTGATTTATATTCATTTATCTAATTTTTATCTTTCATGTAATTTTGTGCTTCACTTATGACCGAGTGACGAGTGTCTTCTCGCTCCCGACAACAGACAAGTGTGTGGGGATTGACCGTTGATACCGGTGTTAGAGGCCATCCTTCCTGTATTGTTGTGTTGGAAGACTGTGTAGCAGCTATCTTTCTACGCATCGGCCTGGAGTGAGGCGTCTTCTCTCCGACGTTGGATACTGCTCAGATAGGTTTTCTCTTTCTTTGCTATACGACACACTCTAAGTTGTAGTTTACATCTTATGTCGGTATATTATAGTATATCATATTAATAATAATAATAGTATTAGTTGATTTAGCTGAACACAGTAAGGCACTTAGACCATGGAAACCAGGTTAACGGTAAGGTCACAGTTTATTAGTGATGGCCGTGCTATGGGCTACGAAGGGGAAAGGTTAGAGAAATATATGAAGGAACGCAAAGATGAATATGATAGAGATAGGGAAGAAGCGAAGGTAGAGGAACAAGCGAGATTTGAACGTGATGAGAAGGCCAAACGCGAGGAGCACGAAAGATGGAAGGAAAGAGATGCCAAGGAGACGATCAAGAGGAAAGAGGAGTTGGAACTGACTAGGCTGAAAGAAAAGTCTGCGCCAGAGGCAGGCGGGGCGGCAGGACAGTCAGGGGATGTGCGATACAAGAATATCTTAGACAGGCTTGACAAGAGTTTCCAGGGAATGAAAGATGACGACGACCTCCTAGCTTACCTAACACACTTCGAGGCCGTTGCAGCAAGGTGCAAAATAGAGAGAAAAGAATGGTCCTTGCTTTTATCATATAAACTGACCACCGCACTCAGGAACTTCATGCTAAGGGACAGTCTGTTCCTTAGCGAGAATTATGAAGAAGTCAAGACTGCACTTCTTCGCCATGCAGACATCAACGCTGAAACCTGCCGCAAAAGATTCCATCTCGTGAGACCAAGCCAAAACGACTTTAGGAGATATGTAACAGAATTGAGAACAGCATTAGACAATTGGTGCAAGATGGCCGAAGTCGGTAAAACAGTGGAGGAGTTAAAAGATCTGTTGATCAAAGATAGGATCTTAGAAAGTGTTTCGAGTGACGTATACAGGCAACTAGTTTTGAGCAAGCACAGAACAGTAGATAATATGCTAGAAGTTATAGAAGGATTTAAGGTAGCTGGTTCTGATGTGTCCATTTGTAAGGAAGAAAGTGTATATGTTGCAGCAGCATGTAGTGAGTCGGGGTCAGATGTGTCCATTTGTAAGGAAGAAAGTGTGCATGTTGCGGCAGCATGTCGTGAGCCTGTGAGAAATAGAAATCCAGGGATTGAGAGTAACTTAATTATTTGTTTTAAGTGCAAGAGGGGAGGCCACAAAGCGTCAGAATGCCCTCAACGTTCGCAACTTAACTCTAGTCCTGCTTCTGATGGTAGATATAGGAACGCACCCACAATCTCCACTAACACACAAAGGCCCAGTAGAAATGCATCACAAGGTCGCTACCAAAGGCAGTTTGATGGTAACGGTCGAAGAATCCGCGGCAATAGTGTTGGGAGACAAAGTTATGCTACATACGAGAATTCTTACAATAACAGGCACAGTAGAACGGGTGGTACTGGGGCATACCAGAACAGAGATGAAGGCCCAGGAGGTGCTTATAGATGACTGAGTGGTCCTCACAATATTCAAAATTGTGGAAATTGTACTTTAGGGAAAGGAGATGAGTATTTTTCCCCCTGTAAGAGAAAAACATTTTCATATGTGGATAAGACATTACGTGATAAGTCTGTGGGTAAGCTGAAGTTTGAAAAGGGGAGAGTAAATGGGATGAGTGTGTCTGTTCTGAAAGATTCTGGTTCGAGTGTTATAGGAATTAGAAGTTCATTAGTTGGTGAGAAAGATATGATTCCTGGTACTTATAAATTAAAACTTGTTGATGGGACAGTGAGGGATTATCCATTGGCTTGTGTGAGTATTGAGTCGGATTACATTGTCGGTAAATATGTCGTAGCTTGCTTTAAAGATCCGGTTGCAGATTTAATTCTTGGGAATGTTGACAGTAATGTGAGTTGTGAGTTTAATTGCTCAGCAGTAACTAGGTCAATGACAAATAATGAGATTGATGGCGGCACTGTTAGTGATTGTGGAGTATTGGAAGAATGTCGAGATGTGTTAGGTACAAGCGAAGAATTTTTATGTGAACAGTTGAGTGACCCGTCTTTAAAAGATCTATGGGAGCGACATGTGGACAATTGTGTAGATAATAAAAACAATGGAAGTGTGGAATATAAAGTGTTTGATAGACTATTGTACAGAGTGTTTAGGGGAAAGTTTGGTGAGGAAGAAAGACAGTTAGTTGTACCTTCAGCTAAGAGAGAAATTGTGTTGAAAACTGCTCATGAGAGTATGTTGGCAGGGCATTTGTCATTAAGAAAGACTAAAAGTAAAATCTACAAATATTTTTTCTGGCAAGGTTTAGATCGAGACATAAAAGAGTTTGTGAGGTCGTGTGATATTTGTCAGAAAGCTAGGATGCCACGTCGTTGTGACAGAGTGGAACTTGGTCGAATGAATGTTGTTACCACTCCGTTTTATAAAGTTGCAACAGATATTATTGGGCCTTTGGAGGTAACTGACAATAAGAATAGGTATATTTTAACAGTAGTAGATGTTGCTACGAGATGGCCAGAAGCAATACCTCTGAAAAATATAAACACAGAAACAGTTATCGAAGCACTAACTAGTATTTTTTGTAGAATTGGGTTACCGACTGAAATTTTAAGTGATCAAGGCCCACAGTTTACTTCGGAATTGTACAAGCAGGTCTGTAATTTTTTCTCTGTCAAACCAGTGCATTCTACCATTTACCACCCGAGCTCTAATGGGATGGTTGAACGACTTAATTCTTCTTTAAAATCCTTTCTAAGGAAAGTGTGTCAGGATAGCCCTTGTGATTGGGACCGGAAAGTCAATGCAGCACTGTTCGCCTACCGAGAGGTTCCTAACGAAACAACGGGTGTATCACCATTTGAGCTTGTCTACGGAAGACAAATGAGGGGCCCTTTGGCTATCTTAAAGCAAGTATTCATAAATAAAGAAGAGGAAAATGGGTACAAGAATGTGTTCAGTTATTTACTGGATTTGAAGACCAGATTATCTGAGGTGACTGCTAAGGCTAATTTCAACAGTAAGGCAAACAGAAATAATTACAAGAAACACTATGACAAATACTCATCGAGGCGTGATATAAATGTGGGGGACTGTGTTTTAGTCCTCAAACCACACAGAGACAGTAAGCTGTCCGTGTTTTGGCAGGGCCCGTATAAGGTTCTAAACAAGATTTCAAAATTTAATTATGTTATCCAGAAAGAGAATAAGACAAAGATATATCATATAAACAGACTTATGAAATACCATTGTAGGGTAAAGAAGGGAGATAACCTAATTGTTGCAGATGAAAATAGAAATGAACTGTTGTCAGCTAATATGGTTTCAGTTGTAGGGGAGGAAGACCTTGCTGAGCAGGATGAATATAATGATGATATGTTACCTAACATTCCAACGCTAGAAAGTACGCAGAAAGAGAAGATTCACGAGGATGTCTTCACACAGGTCAAAATTAACCCCAATTTGAACCATATGCAAAAGATGCAAGTAAATGAAATTTTAACAGAGTATAGAGACATTATATCCAATGTTCCTGGCAGGGCCACTGTCGAAAAGTTTAAAATTAAATTGATTGATAAGAAGCCTATAGCTCTGAAACCATATGCGGTGCCCATTCATATGAAAGAGAAAGTGAAGCAAGAAATCGACAACATGTTAGAATTGGGAATTATAGGGCCAACGGACTCCCCTTATGCAGCGCCAGTTGTTATAATCAAGAAGAAAGATGGCACACTCCGCCCTTGTATAGATTTTAGATAATTAAATAATATTACTGAAATACCTGCTGAGGTAATTCCTGAACAAGAAGATTTGTTTAACATGCTGTATAAAGCCAAGTACTTTACATTGGTGGACCTAACAAAGGGTTACTGGCAAATTCCGATCAGTGAAACGAGCAAACCTTTTACAGCGTTTAGAGTCCTTGGGGAGCATTATATGTTCCACTACTTACCCTTTGGGTTGAGCGGTGCTCCAAGTCATTTTAATAAGGTTGTTAAGAGTATGCTAAGGGGAGTAGAAAATGTATTGTTCTACTTCGACGACATTTGTATTTTCAGTGAAGACTGGGAATCACACTTGAAAAGTGTCAGAAATGTTTTTTGCGCTCTAAGAGAGAACGGCTTTACACTAAAACCAGATAAACTTGAGGTTGGCTACACTAGTGTTAAATTTCTAGGTCATAATGTGGGACAGGGAGTTATCAAACCTGATCCTAGCAATGTAAAAAAGATCATGGAATTTAAAACACCCACTACAAAGAAAGAAATACGTAGTTTGATTGGTCTGATAAATTATTACAACAAATTTATTCCGAGTTACGCGGATTTAGTATTCCCCTTTACAGAGTTACTACGTCGGGGCAAGTCTATAAGAGTGGACTGGAACTATGAGTGTGCGGAGGCATTGAATAGAGTGCAGACTTGTCTGAGTAAGTATCCTATTCTTCGTTTACCTGACCCTTCTCTGTCTTTTTTTCTTCAGACCGATGCTTCAGATAAAGGAATTTCTGGTATTCTCTGTCAGTGTATCAAAGGTGTGTTACATCCCATAAAGTACGTAAGCCGTAAGTTGTTGCCTCGGGAGCAGAAGTACTCTATTATTGAACGGGAAGGATTAGCCATAGTATATTCTGTTAAGAAACTGGACAGGTATTTAGCAGGTAAAAGATTTCACCTGCTGACTGATCACAAGGCCTTATCGTATCTAAGGAGCACAAACTTTACAAACGCACGCATCACAAGATGGGCATTGATGCTACAAGACTACTCCTTTGACGTTGCCCACGTAAAGGGAGAGAACAATCTGCTGGCTGATCTTTGTTCAAGATTGATATAGACTTTCATCCGCCATTTATATTATGTTTCTATGTATTATAACATTTGAACTTGTGTTTTATATTATGCAAATGATTCGAATTTCAAGAATATAATGTATATTTTTTTTACCATGATTATTATTTGGTATATTATATTAATGTTGTATTTGTAAATACTTGGTTCTTGGCCCAAGTTGATATGGGTCACCTTAAAAGTCAACCAACTTTTCATTGTTATTGGATTTTTATTGTGACGTGTATTGTGTCTCCTTGGTTCACTATTGGGTGACTCCCCATCATTTTTTGTTCTTTCATTTTTGCATTTCGAAATGTGACATAGATGTGACATAGATGCACTTATAATCTTTTTGTTCTTCCTTGTTCTTTCTACAAAGTTTTTTGATTTTTGATTACTGGAATTTCTTTCAAAATTTCCAGTTCGTCGAGGAGGGGGGATGTCGCGTAGTATAGACAAGTGTCTTTTTCTTTCTCCTAACTGTTTTCTTTTTTTTATTTTCTCTTGTCGTAGTACTTGTACGGGGCGAGAGTGTCTTGTATTTTTTTGTTTTGAATTGTTTTGCTACGTCACAAAGTCCGGTGACATCTATTGGTCATTCTTTTGTCATGAGGCAGTTCACCCTCTTTGGTTGAAACGGACGGTGTGTTGGCCCGTAAAACGTTCTTTGTCTGTACTAGTTTCTCGGACTTATTATTCAGTAGGATTTTTGAGACCCCTGTTTAGGGTGAGTTATTCGTTTGTGATATCTATTATTGTATGTTGTATGAGGTTGTCACTATTTCTATTTTTTAGTGTAGAAGTTGAGAGTATTGTTTATTTCGTTTATAGGGTGCCAGTGTTGGAGTTGTGGGCATCGCTGGCCGTCTCAGTTTTTTTCAGTGTCATTGTCAAATTGGCGATCATCTGAGGTCTAACTTTACTATTACCGAGGTTGGCAGTTTTTGTGACGCCAGTCAGTCAGAGTCTGGTGGACTATGTAACTAGGGTGACAAAAGCAAAGGTGCTTAAATTAATTAGTGAATAATATCTTTATATATACCTATTATATATATATATATATATATATCCAATATATATATTGTCTATTTTTATCATCCTCATTGTACATACACATATATCAGTTTCACACAATTAAATTCATTTATTTTGTTGTTATTTAAACTATTCACCTAGTTGGTTACTGTATGTACGACTGTGTGTGAGTGATGTTCTTGTCAGGTTGACCCCGGGACCTTAATAGTATACAGCTAGTTAACAACCCAAATAAATCCTAAACCTGACAGATAAGTCTACCAACACACCAATAAGTATACCTATCTCATAACAAGACATAAACATCTACCAATATACTAGATAAATCTACCTACCTCATAACAAGACATATATATATCTGCCAACACACTATATAAATCTACCAACACACTAGATAAATCGACCAACACACTAAATAAGTCTACCAACACACTAGATAAGTCTACCAACACACTAGATAAGTCTACCTACCTTATCATAATATGTATATATATCTGCAACACACTAGATAAGTCTATCTACCTTATCATAAGATGTATATATCTACAACACACTAGATAAGTCTACCTACCTCATAATAAGGCGCACATATCTACCAACAATTGGTGCAGTGCAGTTATAGAGAAAAGTTCCAGCACCAGGCGAAGCAGTTTGATGGTAGCAGACTTGACCTAAAATGTCAGCAAAGTTGGCAAGTTTGCTTGGATCTTGTTGAAATACATCAATATCAAAGTTACTTAGTCTCAATGGAACGGAGGACGGGCCATCCTGTCTGTATCAATAAAATATTTACAACGAGATAAACATTTTAAAAAATATACTTAAAAAAACCCAACAACAACAAAGGTTATATATAATTGTATCAATTAGTTTGCATCAGCCATGGAATAAAATTTGTAATACATCAAGACTAAAAATAATAAATGTGTGTGATTAGAAATATTTTTACCAATCGTATGAGAATGCGACATAAAGCCCTTCAAAATCGACACTAACTGCTGGGGAAAAGTGGCAACATTTTTTACGAATTGCAATATCAAGATTTTTTATTTCTCAATGCGCTTTGGCCCAGTTGAGAAGGGGGTGTCCGGGATTAATGTTACCGTGATTGCTCTTTGAAAAACAACTTGTTCACTCAGGGCACAAGTCTCAAGGGGACTAATTCAACGTATACCACCACATCTTGCAAGAAGGATTTCGTTCCTTTGTTGGATACCAAACAAAATAATTAATTGCCAATAATTAATTAACTATTTGGTAATTTTTTAAAAGTTCATTATTGTTGTCAGGTAAAATAAATAATTGTGCGAAATTTGATGCTACACTTGTAAAACACTCAAACATACCAAGAAGATTCTTATAATTTTTGTTAATAAAAAAAGGTAATTCATGAATACATCTTTAGTATGTTACATTTGAAATAAATTTCATTGATTATTTTTACAAAGCGTATATCAACTCACTCTATCTCTCTGTCTTTCTGCTAAAAAGTTTATAAACTTTATTTCTCACACACCCTATCTCGGATCAAGCTGAAATTTCGCACAATTTATTTAAGTTAGGCTAATATAATCTTTAAAACAAATTGGTGGCTCAGTTTTCTGTTTTTATGAATTGTAAATGGGCCTCATTTGCGAATCGTAGACAAACACATTTTGATTTTTTTTTTTAGTTGAAATATTGGTATGATTTTTTTCCTATGCGTAATTTGTAAACAATTTTTTAGGAATTTGTAAAAACAATATTGATATGGATTAAAAAATGAATGAATGAAATATTTTGAGTGGGGAAAAAGAATAGCTAAATCCAACAGTCTTTCTTTCGATGCTATTTTCAAGATCCTTCCAAGGCAGCGCAAGTGGAGGGAGTTTAGTTTTCTCTCTTGCTTTGTGTAGGTAGTCCATCACTGTCATACTGTAGCGTGCTAAGAACGCATGCCTTGTAGACCTCCATTTTGGTCGCTTCTGGTTTTCCCAAACTCTTGGTCGGAGTCTAGCAAAGGTCGATGCGGCCTTCCATATGCGTTTTTTTAAAATCTCCTCTTCTAGAGACAAGTCATCTTGAATTGTAGATCCAGGTAGAAGAATTCATTTACGGCATCTAGCTTGTTATTGTCAATGAGGATGGAGGGTGGTGCTGTAGCAGGTGGTCCCATAACATTAGTTTTCTTTGTGCTAACGGTTAGGCCATACTCTTTGCAAGCCTTAGAGAAGCAGGACATTAGTGACTGAAGCTCCTCTTGTGAGTGTGCCACTACCGCTGCGTCGTCCGCGAATAGCATATCTCTTACGAAGGTGGTTCTGATTTTAGTTCTGGCCCTCAGTCTAGCAATATGTATAAGTTTGCCATCAAATCTGGAATGAAGATAGATGATTTGTTGGTTTGTCAAACACGTGGTGGGTTAGAACCAGGATGTGACGATATTCCCCAGCTCTTCTGAAAAAGTGCAAAACTACACTAGGCCAACCTCTGCAGAAACTGCTCTTCAAATGTTGTCAAGAAGGTGCTGTGCCACAGGATCTGCTTCATTCTAAGATCGTCACCCTGCACAAGAACAAAGGTGACAGAAGCGACTACAGGGGAATCTCCCTCTTTAGCGTTTATCAGTCTAAATGTTTTAAGAATTGACGTAACAACAGTTTGACAGTATACATCAAGAATACATCAGTAAAAAGAATAAATGTAATTATGTTATGACATTAATGTTTTCGACCAGCTAGGAGTATGTCAAAGAGCAATGTAATTTTCTTAAGTTAGGCTAATATAATTTTTAAAACAAATTGGTTGCTCAGTTTTCTGTTTTCATGAATTGTAAATGGACCTCATTCACAAATCGTAAACAAACAACATTTAGCCACGTGATAATATTGATAAAACAATGAAAATTACGTATCACGTGACAGCCTTTATGGATTGCGTAATTTGTATAGATGATATAGAGAACCACGTGGCAAAATATTGTTTGTTTACGATTGGTGAATGAGGTCCATTGAACATTAATAGATTCTTATGAGATCTATCTATTTCATATATAACTTTTGTAGTCACTTTTTCTCGAGATTAATTAGATAAAAAGTTGTAGTTACTTCAATATGTAGTATAGGATGTACAGCAGCAGAGACACTCTGAGAGAGAAGACAATATTGAAATAGAATGGTTTATATTTGTAAGAGTTTTAGTTTTTAAATGTATGCATATTTCTATGATACATAAATATAGTGTGGCTAGATTTAAAGTACAAAGAACTGTTGGATTGTCTAAGAGCTGAGCCGAAGGCTCTTCGAGCTCTAGGTTTGAAAAAAACAACCTGATTGAATAGAGGAAAAAACAAAGCCTGTTTGAACAGCGGTTCTGTCTGGAAGAGATCTAGGTCAATGCCTATGTAAAGCATTGCTATTTCCGATATATCTGGCACTCCGGGCGCATGGGCTAGAAAGCATGGCCGAAGGCCGAGTATACCAGGAACCTCCGCCATTTTCCTATGTTGTACCAAGCTTGGCCGTGCAGGACTCGCCATTAATATAACGGTCCCTTGAGGAACAGCGCATGGATTATCGACAGGGCCGTGGAAGATCTCTTTCAACTCCGCTTCGTGCAACGGGACCACTCTCGTGTTCCCTTGAACATTCCCACGGGAGTTTTGCTTTGCTATTCATTTAGCCTAACCACTTCCTCTAATGGTCGTTTCCACCCGAATGCCACGTTGAGGCAGAGTAGCGTACCCGTGAGTGCAAAGAACTACATATAATATTGTACAAGAGGCTCTAGACTGACACCCACAGGGGGAGAGAACTCTGGAAGATCAAAGCATAAAGGGAGATCAGTAGAACAAAGAGCAAAAACAAAAGAATGGACACAGACCCGAGAGGACTTGCCGTGAACAGAAACCCATGGCGAAGAACCTGCAGCCTATGCTCCACTGGAACACAACAAAATTGAGTTAAATAAATCAAATAAGTCGAGTTCAATTACGTCAAGTAAATCAATTACGTCAAGTAAATCAATTACGTCAAGTAAATCAATTACGTCAAGTAAATCAATTACGTCAAGTAAATAAAGAAAAGTAAAAACGTCAAGTGTGCGACTCTATCAATCTTATGACGGACATACATTTGAAATGTAACTGAAGATAAAATCTACCTGTTTGTTATTCTGATTTGCTCCACAACAAATTGACCACGTAAGTCCACCATCCACCATGGTTTTAGTTCTTGCAGGGTGTGCTGACAATGTCCATGCGTTCCATCTGGGTCGTAGTCACCGTCCACAGCGAGGCTGGCGTAAAATGGCGGCCAAGACGTACTCTGTGTGGCTGACTTGAACCTGGCAGCGTTGTAGAGGCCAAATGTGGCAGCTGTCACCATAAGATTATACACAACCAATGTGAACATGGCAGTGGCAAGCATGCTGAAATAACGTGTGGAGATGGAACACTGGTTTGGATGAAAAGAAAAAAAAAACATTTGAATTCACCGGAAGGGGAAGGGGCCAAGAGCCTGGTCGATTAAGACAGTTATGTGTGGTCGTGTTTGTAAGTGTAAACAGTATCAGCGATTCTCAAAATTTTATAATAGCGTTCTAAAGACATACTACAAAAAAAAAAAACACATTAAAATTAAAGTTTTTTACACAAATGTATGTATTATCATATACGGTAGGACAAAGTCTTACAAGTGCTCTTTCTTCACTAGAGTTATTAGAGTTGACTCCCTTATATCAAGCAGTAAACAAATGACTGAATAGACTTGAATTCTGTATTTTTCAAAAATGCAAACCTAGATTGGCGCGAGTAAATGCGTAGGATGTAATTATCTTCTTTGAAAAAACCTCTGTAAGTAATAAGTAAAGCAGAGGATGTAAATGTCATAATGTCATCTGTTTCTGTGGTCCACTGTTAACGAGGGTTAACCTTTACATTTAGCCAACAATTGTCAAGTACTCATTTGAGCTGGGTGTACAGCATTCGAAAACAGGACACCCTTTTCGCAAGCTGTAGTAATAAGTTAAGATATTTACTTTCTTTTACGATGAGTGTTATTTAGATATTGAAACTGCAACTGCGAACAAATAATTGGTCCTTAACTGGTATGAACGCAATATTTATTCAGCACCCGTCGTTCTCTACCTCTCTCTCTCTCCCTCACAACACAAACGGCACCAGCAGCTCACAATAGACGGGAAATAATGAAAAGAAAAAAAAATGAAAACCTAAGTTTAAAGATTAAGCGACTATGGAAGTTATCCAAAATAATAATAGGCCTATGTCATGTTGTTATATCAAACGAGGGAGTATTTATTGTAAACTGTCTTAGCAAACATATTCAATATGCTAGGACAATATTGTACAAATGCTCCTTCTTCCCTAGCGCAATTAGAGCATGGAATGGGTTGCCTGAGCTAGCCAGGAAAAACAATGACTTGGCAGAATTTAAGTCATTGGTTAATATGCATGACTAAATGCACGACGCGTAGGACGTAATCATCTTCTTTTTTGAAGTAACGTCTGTAGTATATAAGATAAGAAGATAAGGACCCTTAACATCGCTAAGAAGATGCTCAATACCTCAATTTACCTGTTAGGGCTGTACTGCTGCAGAACCGCCATATCACTAGAGAATTCCTCAGTTCGACCCTGGCAGTGTTAGAGAATAATAATTCATTCATTTCTATGATTATAACGACTTAATGTATGTTGCGCTGTTAACAAACAATAATGTAAGTCCAAGGCGCTAGGATGTATGGCACAGGAGTTCCGGGTAGTGTTGAAGGAGCCTAGGGCTACAAGCTATTAAATTGCTGACTCAATACCCAGCCAAGTTTTGTTGAACTTGTGTCCTGGAATTCCCGGGCATGCTACCCTGCCTCATAGTGGCGCCCGGGTGGAAACGATCGCAAAAGGAAACGATTAGGCTAAAGGGTCGCAAAACAAGACTCCCGTGGGGGTGCGACAGCATCCTCATTGCACTGCGCGGAGTTATAAAAAAGCTCCCACAACCTTGTCACAATCCAGGCGCTGTTCCTCAAGGGGCCGTTACATAATAAATGGCGTGTCCCGCACGGTTAGCCTGGTATAGAAAAGAAAAATGGCGGGGGTCTTAGTAGATATATACGCGGCCTCTTGCCGCGAATCTGACCCGCCCGCCAGACAAAACAGTGTACACTGTTTTCATACATGCCGGTGAGAGGGAGCTCTTGTTCACTTTAGCTGGCCTTGAGTACCAAGAGCCGAAGGCTCAACTCTACCTGACAGTTTCAAGAAGAAGAAGAAGTGTCCTGGAATTCTAAAACTGAACTAAATGGTGAAGATCCAGTCATTGTCAAAGAAGTCCACAGATCTATTTGAGGACTATCACTATCATTTTGGGGCGTCGCTTTAACTCATTGCTTCGGATTATTCCATCTAAATTTAGATCCCAAGAAACAAGGGGCTTAATCAGATCTCTAACTCTTACTCTGCCCTTTTGTTTACTGTCTATGATTTTGTTCGTTATTTGTTCTTGTTTTTTTTTTTTTTTGACCAAGGGAGATAAGCATAACGTAACAAAAATTGTTGTCTCCCTTGAAACTCTTTCCATCAACTGAATCGTATTCATTAATTTTTATCGACGGACCTATGACTCAATGTCTTCTTCTAATGCTCTGATGCGCTGGATGTGGCAAAATATGTTGGTCACAGCCGGGGCTGCGTAGCTGCGGCAAATACTGCATTCCTCATTAATCTTCTGGCTCGAAGACAGGCTTTATTATTATTATTATTAAAATGCTTCTCTTATAGTTATAATGTTTTTTGTTTGGTGTAATGCACAAATTGTAAGACAAATTTCCATACGGACAATAAAGATTATTATTATTATTATATTATCTATACCTTCCTATATTTTAAACCTGATGCACAAAAATAAGGCCTGCTATTTATGGATACTGAAAACTCCAATGACGTTAACCAAACGTTTTGTAAGTTTGAAAAGATTTTCATAATGTTCAATATATTGATTTTCTGTGACGCTAATGAGATTATTCAGATTACATAGTCTGGGTCAGCTGATATTTCTTTTTTTCCCATTCACGTCAACAAATGATACGCAATGGAATCTAGATATAAAAGTAATGTAGCTAAAACAACTAGAGAATTGGGAAATACTTGTAGCTGCAGCTCATGCAGTTATTTTTTTGACACAAAACACACACACACGAACTTTGTGTATTACAATGAAAATAAACTAAACAAAAAACCTAAAGATCCTTTCCTATAAGCAGCTCCAGGAGACATGGTGTTAACTACACGAGAACAATGTAACCTTTAAGGATGAAGGAATGAACTCTGTGATGTAATTGTAACCCAAGACGCGGATATATCGACCATTCGTTCCAAGGAGGGGGGAATAATTAAGACTGGAAAGTTGCTTGTGTTTTCTGTGTGTTTTTTTTTGTGTTTTTTTTTAAAAACTGTTTTGAGAAGAGCTTAATGAAAGTGGTAATTAAATACACAAAACAAAGTAACACAGAAATACTCTAAAATAAAACAAATCTTATACAAAGTAACAGCTGCACATTTAAAGCCATTTCTCAATACTGCAAGATTTATTTCTTTTTACTCTATATCAAACATAATTAACTGATTAATAGTAATTGATTATATATTTTGTTAATTTATTTTGATTCTTTAATGTAATGTATTCTAGAATGAATAGTTGTACAAGGTTTCCACTTAGTCCGAGAATGTAAATTGGAGATATAACGTGTACAAAATGCGTACCCAAACGAAAGAAAGACGGGGCGATTTTTTGTATAAGCTTTCTAAATATCGGAACCAAAGCTTGGACTTTACGTGAAGAAATACGTGATGCATTAACAAACACAATGTGCTGAACATTTTAATGAAACAACGTTAAGTACTTTATAGTTTATAGAAATATCATCAAGTACTGAACATTTTAAGAAACAACATAGGGTATTGAACATGTTTAGAAACAACATTTTGAATGAACAGCATTAGGCACTGAATATTTTAAAAAAACAATAGTATTGGCTGACCATTACAAATATAAAAAAAAAACTGAATAGCGTTATGAAGTGTTTATTTATGAGAGACTCTAACGAATGAAACAAATACAACTCCTTCTTAATCTCTGTTTATTCAGTATTACAACAAACATCTAGTGCATGCATGGCATAAAGATATCATTCTATTTGACATTTGTTTACCGAATATTGATGAAGCTAGATATTAACTAGTTCGAGAATAAATCAAACAAACGGGACTATACAGCTAATCGAACAAGTCCAATTGATTGTTTTTTTTTTTCAGTATACATTAAAGAAAGTAAGCGTCGCGACATATTTGTATGTTTGTGTTCATTCTATTATAAAAGCTTCCACATCCGCTACAGATACGCTCAGATACTGCAGAGGCGTAGCCAGCTTCCACATCCACTACAGATACGCTCAGATACTGCATAGGCGTAGCCAGCTTCCACATCCACTACAGAAACACTCAGATAATGCAGAGGCGTAGCCCTTAAAATCGAGATCACTAAGTAATAAAGTACATATAAGAAGTAAACTTGTTATGAAACATATAATTGAATGTTTAGATCGAAACTAAGAGCACTCTAGTCTACACAAAGCCGATAAACATTCAGATCTGCCTTTTAGATTTACTATCGACTAGCAAAATATCGCTTTTGTTTTTTTTTTTTTATATAAGTGGTCGAGATAGATTTAGATCTATATCTGTATGTCAGTGACTATTAAAGTAAATTAAGTATCTGAACTTCTTGTTTTGGTTAAAATTCGGCTTACTATTACATTTTTATAAAATGAAAGTTGACAATGCCGTTTAATCGCGAGTAGGATTGGCGTTGTCCATATTTAATGACACCCCGAAATGACAATTTTGTCTGTTTTAAGAAGATTTGCACCAGTTTTCAGATTTTAATCATTTCAGGAGATTTTCATGACTTTTTCATATATTTTATAATTTCAGGAGAATTCCAGGAACCCTTTAATAATAAGTTAAAATGGTTTAATTTTATAAATTACACCTAGAATTCGCATCGCGCGGGGCTTATGAAAGTGCGGGGCCCACTGCGGCCGCATAGGTTGCAGTGGCCTAAGACCGGCCCTGATTGCACTCTTTCTAAAGTTTGAAAACTAAAGATCATTACTTTTCTAAGACAGAAAAAAATCGATTTATCTAGATTGGGGGCGACTACCCTTAGAGCTTGAAAAGGAGTTACGTACATAACAATATATATGTATATATATATATATATCACGGATAAGAATTTCTTTCCGTTTTACAGTCTAGATATAGTATATATAGGTCTGTGGTATTGCATTTCTCCATAAAGATAGACTAATTGACTATATGAAATCTTAAAAAATAAAAAAATTCTTCTGTACAATGGCAACAATTATTATTCCGAATAAAAAATGTCATTTCATGATTTTGAGGTTATTTGAAATGACTAAAATACTAAAACACACATTATGAATAGTAGCGACATGAGAAGTTCTTTCTACAGTATATATATACAATGTATACTATACAATATCACCAATACACTAGTCGCCAACACATTGTTTACGATTGTGTCCAAATCACTTCTAGTAGATCGACTATTGCCAATAACTATTTATCAATTTGAATTGGGAATACGTAAAGTCATTTACGGACTGTTATTCAAAGAGGCCTATTTGGCGGCTGCTCCTCCCGCCCATTCTGTGCCGGCCCACTTGTCATTTGCCCCCAATTCAAACATATGCCGTCCGTCGCTTGTACAAAGCAACTTGATTTGTCTTGTGAATTGTCATTTGCCTCAATTCAAACACATGCAGTCTGTCGCTTATACAAAGCAACCTGATTTGTCTTGTCAATGGTTTATAAAAACAATGGTAGTTTTTTAGGCTTAGGTTTTCCTACATCTCACATTCCATTGAACATACTCTCATGGAACGTAAAGCATTCATTTCAATCGTTGACAGTACAAGCAGCTTACAAGATAAAAGGTGTATTAAGACGAAATGATTGTTTGTTATTCTTAGCACATGCCACCAATTGTCATGCTTATTCTTAGCACATGCCACCAATTGTCATGCTTATTCTTAGCACATGCCACCAATTGTCGTGCTTATTCTTAGCACATGCCACCAATTGTCGTGCTTATTCTTAGCACATGCCAACAATTGACGTGCTTATTCTTAGCACATGCCACCAATTGTCATGCTTATTCTTAGCACATGCCACCAATAACACAAATATTACGAGCAAAAGCTAGAGCAAAAGGGAAGGTGCGATAGTTGTCAAAAGAATGCTTCTACACGCTGCTTCGCTGACACTAGCGACCATTCTAGTCTCGGTCAGTTTGACATAAAATGCAAATGTCCAACAAGTTAATTTCACATTTTCTTATCTGTTTGTTTGTAAAATGTTTTCCATGTTGCGGATGTTCCTTCAGAGTTGAAGATAATTTACTTCCTAGTCCAAACGACGGGGGATGGGAGCGGGCAGGGTTTGAACCTGGGACCATCGATAAGTCCGAACGACAGCCCAGCGCTCAAACCGCACGACCAGTTAGCCATCCATTTTCGTGTTGTTAATTTCCTTTTTTTTCCCGCAAGATTGCAATCTTTTAGCCGTTTTTTTTCCCAGTTTTGAAATGACCCGACAATCCTAGTCCTGTGTTCTTTCAGATACCGTCGTTCTACATTTTACTTTTGGCATATGTGAAAGTATGTGGGAGGAGTTAAGTCAAAGACCGGACAGCATGGAGGCAGACTTGTGCGTGCTAGTACGAACCTCTCCGAGAGCTAAACAAACGAAGCGGCCTTAATCAAGAGAAAGAAAAAGAAATCTGCCTTATCAGCTAGCCCTAGGACAGATGCATATACATGCACAAACTGTGGGAAACTCTGAAAATGTTGCGTACCGTTTTAAATAGACATAAAGTTCCAGTTTAAGTGACCTTGTAAAATTATTAGCTGGACTGTTAACAGAAGAACTTGGTTTGCGCAGAGGTCATGCTATAAACATTCTTACAATAATGAAACAATAAAAGAAATAGTTAAAATGAGTTATTTTGGTTATCATCAGTTTTATGAAGGAGAAGTTTCTTTGAAAAAAAAAATGTTTCTTTATGTTCTTATTTAAACTTTAAGAAACATTCAAAAATATTCTTTAATGTGATATAAAAAACAACAACAGTTATTAACAGATTGACTACAAAGTAAAACTATATTCACTATAAAAATGTGTTCCTATAGCGGATGTCAGGTTTAGTGTCAGGTCTAGGAAAGGGTTGACACTGAACAGCTGACATGATTTTGTTGACGTGACCCAGTTGAAGGCCGTGCAGTAGTGAGTTGACCTACGTTGAAGACATTCCTGGAGGCAGTTGTTCAAGTCGTTGACAATCAGGGTGATACTTGGCTCATTTGTCAGTTTAGTGTCCCCTAGTCTGTTCAAATAGACCTCTTCAAAGCTGGAATTACTCACTAAGACTTCAATCTCACAAACATGTAGGTGTTCAATACTTGCAAGTCTGAAACAAAAACAAACAAATAACAACAACATAAAAACTCAGTCGAATAAAGTGTTGAAATGATATTTAAAGTAATAGAGACTTTTCCCTCTACCTAAGTCTGAGTTTGTGTTTCTAAACAAACAACTTGTCTAGCCAATACGGAGACTTCATTAAGTTACGAGTTCACACTAGATAAGTCTACCTACCTCATAAAATGACATAAGAGTTTATGAAAAAATTCACGCTAGATAAGTCTATCTACCTTATCATTAGACGTATATATCTACAACGCACTAGATAAGTATATCTACCTTATCATAAGATGTATATATCTGCAACACACTAGATAAGTCTATCTACCTTATCATAAGATGTATATATCTACAACACACTAGATAAGTCTACCTACCTCATAATAAGGCGCACATATCTACCAACAATTGGTGCAGTGCAGTTATAGAGAAAAGTCCCAGCACCAGGCGAAGCTGTTTGATGGTAGCAGACTTGGCCTGATATGTCAGCGAAGTTGGCAAGTTTGCTTGGATCTTGTTGAAATACATCAATATCAAAGTTACTTAGTCTCGCGGGAATGTAAGGCGAACCATCCTGTCTACATCAATGAGATATTTACACAAAAAAATCAATAAGATTAAATAGCAATTCCTGAGAAACAGAAATGCAATCATTCATAACCCATTAATAGTAACTATTAGAATTATCATCATATGTTTGGCTACTCTGCAACAGTTACCAAAGTTCTATTGTTGGTTTTTGATCATTTTAATGTATTTTGTCTTATTCAAAGTATTGTTATGACTTTGATTTTATGTGCATATTTTGTAAAAGAAAGTATTTAAAAAGTGATAACATATTGACATGCTTAACATCATATCTAAACACAATCAAATATTTGGAAGGAAAAACAAGAATAATATAAAACATAATTTAAAAAACAAACAAACAAACAAACAAACAAACAAACAAACAAACAAACAAACAAACAAACAAACAAACAAACAAACAAACAAACAAACAAACAAACAAACAAACAAAGCTTATATTGAGTGTAATTGCATTAATTCGTTTGGATCAGTCATGTCATTAAATTTCTAACAGATCAAGACCAATAACAATAAATCTGTGCAATTAGAAATATTTCTACCAATAGTTTTTGTTTAGTGCAATTTAATTCTTTTAGCTTTACAATAACCAGTGATCCTATCACTTGTCTAGCTAGACTAGGTGTTACCGTGGTCGTTTTTCAAATGCATTTATTAAAAAAAAAATTGAACGACCCAATCTCGAGCGCTAAGGCCTCCTCAAGCCAATACACTACCCACTGTGCTAGGAATGAGCTTATAAAAATAGAAGGTTTTATAGTTATAGATTGTTCATTTCAAACTTGTTATCTACAAAGTATAAAAGGGGACTTATTCATCGTATACCACCACATCAGTCAAGTAAAGTTTCGCTCCCTTGTCCAAGATACCAAACAAAATAATTAATCACATGAAGGCCGTCTGCTTATGTCGAGTTCTATTTCGTTCTGACTCTAAAACCCTATTCTTGTTTTAATAGTCAAGTCATTGTCACTAAGTAAAAACTATTTCCGAAACAAATAATTAATTCCTAATCGTGCCATAGCAATATAAGCTTTGTAAATGACCAAAAAATTAAAAAAGAAACCAAGGTTCTTCGATTCAGTAGCAAATTATACCAAACTTTGATATGTAAGAGAAATAACTTTTTATTTTATTACCAAAGTTTGATATGCAAAACAAGGAAGTCGCGTATTACGTATTGCTAATTAACTTGTTTCATTATTGCACTAAGCATACTATATTTTGTCGGTTCTACTTGCTAGTTACAAGTCTTGATCAGTTGATCTTTTATCTTTGATTCACTTGTGACTTTGCAGTATCACTGTATTATATCCTAATTAGATACCCTATCATATTTAATACTTAATTGATATTGTTAACAACTATTTCACTGATCCAGTTAGTTCTTATATAATTTTGATGCTTTCCTTGTGTTGAGATCTCATATTTTTAGATTGTCGTGATCTTTGACTTGTATTTTGTTAAAGTATATATACTTAGTAGATAGGTAGAGTGCCGAATAGGAAAGGCAGGGAGCATTTTCCCAAGGCTGCAGCCTATTTGGACTAGCCAAGCCATTGGACTCAAGACAAAAATACACCTTCTCAACACAATCGTCATTCCAACTGCTACATATGCATGTGAGACATGGAAGTCATCTGTCAAAATTGAGAAAAGACTAAATGTGGCTCAACAGAGATGGCTGAGACGGATTTTGGGAGTCAGTTACACAGATCGGGTCTCAAACAAGGAAATCCTATGCCGAACTGGGAGTCGAACACTTGGTGAGGTTGTGACTGAGCGTCGCACGAGGTTTGCGGGACATGTTCTACGTCAAAATGAATTACGCACACCAAGAGTTGTGATAACATGGAAGCAAAAACAAGGAAAGCGCAAACAGGGACGCCCTCGTATTACTTGGCGACACACCTTCATGGAGGACCTCAAAACAGTGGACACCAGGTGGGAGGAGGCTTCAGACATTGCCAGTGACAGATCTTTATGGAGACAGCTTGCCGCCCAATGCGCCGAACGGCGCGGGAGGACCTAAGTCTAAGTAAGTAAGTAAGTAAGATAGGTAGAGATAGACAGTTATTTGAATCAGAATTATAGTTACAGTAAAAGAGGTAGCTGGCGCGTTCTTTGGTTACTCAGTTATGCACCTCTAAGTGCTATGAGCGATGAGAATATTGAAATAGAATTGTGTATTTTTGTAGGTGTTTATGTGTATGCATATTTCTATGATAAAAAATACAATATGGCTAGATTTTAAAGTGCAAAGAACAACAGTAAATATTGTACAACAGCCTCTTGACTGACAGCCACAGGCAGAGGCGTAGTAAGCAAGACGTGCGCCCGGGGCAAGAAACTTTATTTGCGCCCCCACCCACCCCCCATTTTCCATGAACATTACAAAGAAATATAGGCTTCTAAATAAAAAGTACTTAATAATAATAAGTATTTAATAATAATAGAATACAAATAGCCTTAAAATGCACTAACTAAAATCTCTACAATATTTTTTTACGCCTCCCTACGCTTCTGTCCACAAGGGAAGGGAAAGACTGGGAGAACAAGACATAAAGGGATATCAGAATAACACAGAGTAAAGACAGAAGAGTGGATTTGGGCCCCACTGAGGGGGGGGGGGGGATCGCTCTCAACAGAAACTGTAATGACTCAATAGTAAGACGCGTAGAAGTTGGGTTTAATTGTGTATTTCCTTAGTGACGCGACGGTACATTAAAAACTTAGACATAGGTTAGAGACAAACAATGGTTAGAATTGACATGCTTTCTTCAACTGACGACTTGGACTGTGCCCTTCTTACTTGAATAAATGTTGTATTTCTAAAAGGCCAGGTTTAATTTCTTCTATTTCAGTTGGTTCTATTGATGGTGTGTTTAGCTTAAGTACTCGCGACTACAAATAATATCTTTTCAAGTAAGCAGACTCAACAACACCTCCACTCGACTTACCAACCATCAACAAATCCGATGGCGAAGATCTTTGCAGCCTACATACCACTGAGACCCAAAGTCTAGTGCTCGACTCAATCAATTTTAAGACAGAGATAAATTTGAAATGTAAAAAAACACTAAATCTACCTGTTGGTTAGTTTGATTTGCTCCACAACGAACAGACCACGTAGGTCCACCATCCACCATGGTCTAAGTTCTTGCTGGGTGTGCTGACAATGTCCATGCGTTCCATCTGGGTCGTCATAACCGTCCACAGCAAGGCTGGCGTAATACGGCAAATAAGTGGTGCTTTGAGTGGCTGATTTGAACCGGGCAGCGTTGTAGAGTCCAAGTGTCGCTGTTGTCACCATAAGACTGGAAACGAATAATGGGAACATGGCAAGCATACTGAAATGTCAAGATGGAATCATGGAAAAATGGTTAAAAGAAAAATATTTCCTTTCATGTCACTGAAGGTGAAAAAGTCTAGGAGCCCGATTGATCAAAAAATTACGAGTGTTCGTCTGTGTCTGTGTGTCTTTTAGAACGTGTGCACAGTATTGGCATTTCTAAAAAAATTTTCAAACAACATCATTACTACTTACTAAAAAAAAATATTTACATATTTAAAAAAATATGACACAGTATTTAATATATATCCCTGTCAGTCAGTATATATATATATATATATATATATATATATATATATATATAAACGAGTGTTAATTTAATATCGATATTTAAACTGCGGCCAAATAATTGGTCTTGAATAGACATGCCCGAGCGTAATATTTATTTATCCCACACATACACACACACATACTCGCACGCTTACTCGCATGCACACAAACACATACACGCACCTATGAAGGACAAAGGCTTGTTGCGATCGGTTCTTATAATAATGACAATAATAATTTAATTTCCATAGCGCTGTTAACAAACATAATGTAGGTTCTAGGCGCTATGATGTTATGTTAAGTATTATGAAGGGGGGTAACCGTAGTGTTGACAGAGCCCAGGGCGACAACGTATATCAATGATGAATTAATACAGAGTCTAATTAGTTAAAGTACTTTTGTCGTGGCATTTGCAATCATATAATCAAATACAGGGTTACTGCAGCGCTTGGAGCCCATGATGACCTGCTTACTATTGTAAAAAGAAGACAGCTTAAAACCTATGGCCACATTACAAGATCTACGGGGCTCGCAAAGACCTTCCTTCGGGGAACAGTGCTAGTAAAAAAGAAGAGGCAGACAGAAAAAGCGATGGGAGGACAACATTAAAGAATAGACGGGCCTGCCATTGAGAGAGGTTCTAAACAAGGCAAAAAAAAAAAGGGAGGAATGGAGAAAGACGGTCGAAACGTCTTGCCTGGTGCCCCAAAGGTCCAACAGACTAAGGGATAGGTAAAGGTAAAAAATCAAAAATACATCCTATTTTTGTCTTCTTCATCAAATTTTCTTAGAAGTTGAGTCTATGACTGACCTATGGAAGCTAGTCCTAGAAATTGAGTCTATGACCCTTGGAACTCTAGGCCTATGGAAGTTTGTCTTAAGAGCTAAGTCTATGACGTTTGAAACTCTAGACCTACGGAATGTGCCTCCATTTACCTGTCCGAACAAGCTTCTGTCTGGGAAAGATCCAAGCAGACGTAACTTATTAAATCCCTATTACCGAACGCACCGGGAAAGCTTCCATATGTTCCCTTCTCTGTACCACATCAGCCGTAAAGGTGTCCGCCATATAAAAACAGACCCTTTGAAGAACGGTGTGTGGATGTTGGGGCTTTCTTCCATCCTTGCCAGTTCAATGGACTTAGTCTTAAGGCAACCAACGGGGATACATTTTGCTTCCCTATCGGCCTTATCGTGTCTTTTAACGACTCCACTCGAGCACCACAGTGGTAATTAGTTAAGGAAGACTACATGTCTACAAGGAAGACTACATGTCTACAAGGAAGACTACATGTCTACAAGGAAGACTACATGTCTACAAGGAAGACTACATGTCTACAAGGAAGACTACATGTCTACAAGGAAGACTACATGTCTACAAGGAAGACTACATGTCTACAAGGAAGACTACATGTCTATTTTAGGACTATCACTAGCGTTTTGTCGTCACCCATATTAAACTATAAACAATGCTTCCGACTATTCCTTCTAAATTTCAATCTTTATAAACTAAGGCAAACTAGATCTCTGTCTCTTTCTTTCGTCTCATTTCTCCTGTGTCCTCTTTCTGTTCCCCGCCTCCACAAAAAGGAAAAAAAAAAAAATTAAACTCGTTGTCCAAGGGAAATAAGCATAACATTTCTAATGCGGTAGCAACAAATTGTTGTCTCTCTTGAAATTTGCACCATATTTAGTAATAGTTCTCGACCGTCGACTCAATGTCTCCTTCTAATACTCTAATAAAACGTAGGCTGCTAGTACACTCGGTGTAGGCCGCACGGCTAGTGGGCCTCAAGATATATTAAGAAGGGAATTGTTGGTTTCTAAGGGGAAGTCTGTTGGTGCCAGACGTCAGGGAGGCTCTAGATTGAAGTGAAATGGGTAGCGTACATTTAGCGTTCCGTAAACTTCTTAAACATATTCGCACAGATGTCAATAACTGATTTTTCAGCTCAATCCAAGCGTCGATAGCACGAATGGGCTTTATGGACGATCCATGATCACCAGGCTAGAAATGACGTTTCCACAAAAGGAAGAAACAATGATCGTCTAACTTAAGTAGCAAGTAGATCTAAACATTTGTGAATACACCCGAACTCATAGTCAGGGGCGGACTGGGTGTCAAAATCGGCCCAGGCATTTCTATTCAAGTCTGGCCCATGAATTGTATATCATATGATGGGCCTCCAATTATAGGCCTACCTGTCCTGAAAATAATTATGTTAAGTTTAATAATGTATCAATAACTGTAAGCATGCTCTATATCTTTATAAGAAATATAGGCCTTACGTTGCTTTTTCATCGCTAACTGTGTAGACCCTTTAAAGGATGAAGTTTACAGTAGCACTGTCTACGGATGTAGACTGTTGCATTATTTCGGAAAATGTGTTAAATTAAATAAGCGTTAGGACCTACAATGTTGTGTCTGTAAACGATTTTTTAAAAAACACGACGCTCAGATGGCCACTTTGCTAAGAGAACATTATAAAACCTTTAACAATTCAATACGTGACAAAGTGGCATTCATAAGACCCTTTAGATGACCCTACCGGCCCATTTGGGTACCGGCCCACCGGGCATTTGCCCAAATGCCCAAATAGCCAGTCCGCCCCTGCTCATAGTAGAGATTGAGGGACACGCATGGGACCTAATCATTATCTTATTAAATAACGTCTGTATTTTATATGATAAGACAAAGGCTAGGCAGTTGGCTAAAACCTTACCCCCCAAGTCTGGTGTAGGTAGAGCAGTTAAAAATCTTATTAAAACACTCTGTAAAAAGAACCATTGAGAATCATTGAGACTGCTTAGTAATAATCTTCAAAGACAAGTGTCACCCATTTCAACTGATCTATTCTGATTACGATTAAGTTGTCGAATTATCTGAATAAGACACGCATTTGAACTGTGGGAATTATTCACGGCATTTCTCTTTTGTAAAAAAAATAATCCTAAAAAAGATGAAGCAGTTCAGTTGGGGTGCCTGGGATGAACTTACCTTCCAAGTCTCATCTGTTTACGACACTAACAGTTTAACCCATTGTATCCTCTGTACAAGAACGAAGTTACATAGGTTGCCTCTTCATAATCCTATAGGACTATTGCCATCCATTACAACTCTTGCATTCCCATAATGAGACAAGATCATATTTGTTTCGAAATATTGGTAGAATTTCTTTGATAAGAAATACCAAAATAAACAGGCAGGAGGGTATGCTTAATTGAAAGGAAGTGTGAAATCAATTTGAGCACAAAATTTTGGCAATAATTAAGCTTTTAACGTAAGTGAATAAAATAATATTAATAATAAAGAATGAAAATAGTCTGCGTATACACTATGTAAGATGTTTACACATAACAATAACGTATATATTCAAGAATATTTAAAAAATTAGCGTATGGGAGGGAAGGGATGGTGTGTTCTGGTTACGGTTTATACATACCTAAACTATCTGATGTACTTGATAGACTGAATTCATACATTCTTAATCTTCGGAAACGAAACATTATTATTAGATCATTCTTTTTTACTGAGGTAAAATGCAATAATAATATACTGTTATAATGAGCATGGGCGTAGCCAAGGGGGATGGGGCTGGGGTTCAACCCCACCCCCGAAATTAAATCGCCCCCACATAGTGACTGATTTTTCGCTTTGATTTTATTTATTTTATGTGAGATTTGAAAACTAAACCATCACTTGCCCACCAGCACAACCAAGGGGGGTTTTGAGTTTGAAACCCCCTACCAGGGAGTCTTGCAGTTAAATCCACGTCTTCTATAAAACAAAAACAAAAAACTGCAAACGACAATCCCGCAATTTCAATAGCACAGCTAAGGAAGATTTTGATTTTAAAAACGCCTCTGAAATTTGCGATAAAACTCCCTCTTCAATATAAAAAAGGAGATTACACACTCAAAATTCTATGAGCGCAGCCAAAGGGATTTGGAGTTAAAACCCCCATTAAGTGAGGTTTGAAGCTAAAAAATACCTCTTCATTATAAAAAAATGCAAATTACACACTAAAATTATTTGAGCGTAACCAAGCCAATCGGGGGTGGGGGGGGGGGGGGGGGTAAGTTTAAACCCCCCCTCATCCAGATGGCTTTTTAAAAAAAGTTTAAAAACCCCTCCAGAAGATTTTGAGTTTAAAATCCCCTGCAGAGAGTTTTGAGGTTGAAAACGTCTCTCTTTAATATTCTAAAACAAACTACAGTCGCCAAATTCTATGAGCGTAGCTAAATGGCATTTGAATCTAAAAGAAAAACTCCAAAGATTTTTTACTTTATCCTCCCCCCCCCCCAACAGATGATTTAGAAGATAAAACTTCCCATTTTGATATAAAATCTAAAGCAAACTACAGTCACCTAATTCCAAGAGCGTAGTCAAGAGAGGTTACACACTTCATCAGTGGCTGGACTCCATTAATAACCTGCAGTGAATAGTCATCTGCCGAGATTGAAAAACACTTAATGTGGCTCAACAAAGATATATTTATATATTTATAGCTTTTATGTAGCGCTACTTTCATACTTATAGCATGCTCAGAGCGCTTTTGGTCCAAGCTCATCTGTGGACCAGTGGGGGGAGGGGGTATCTTGGAGTTCGTTTTCCGTGCTGCCTTTAGGCGCTCAGTAAACACAACTCTGCCCGAGTAGGGTGTCGAACTTAGCCTCTCGATCACGCTTGACTAAGATGACTAAGACGGATTTTAAGAGTCAGTTATAGAGATCGGGTCTCAATCAAGGAAATCCTATGCCGAACTGGGAGTCGACCCCTTAGTAAGGTTGTGACAGAGCGTCGCATGAGGTTTTGAGGGACATAATCTCCGACAAAATGAATAACACATAAAAAGAGTTGCAATGACATCCAAGTACAACTTGATGCCTCTGAGCAGGTGGAAAGAGGCTTCAGACATTGCCAGTGACAGATTTATTGTGGAAGCAGCTTGCCACACAAGGAGCTCCAGGAAGAACCTATTCTAGGGTACATTAAACGTCTACCGAAACTATGAAGGGTCAAAATGTAATAAAGATTACACACATACACACACATATATATTGCCGGGGGGGGGGGGGGGTCCTCTCCCCCCCCCCCCCGAAAAAAAATCCTGGTACGCCCACGATAATCAGTAATATTCCTAAGTCTGAACAGTCCAATAGTTAAGTGAAACTCATGGCACAACAGGAACCTGTCGATTTTTAAATAATTTTCCAACAGCTTATCGCAGCACATGACCAAACAATAGACTCTTCAGTTGCCTATATAATAATCGGTTGTGCTTTTAGAATACAGAAAAACACAATCTGATTCGGAGCAGCGCTTATAACAGATTAATCCAACAATAACTAATTTAGTCTGCCATATTTAAAGTAGTGGACAGTTTGGTAATGGGCATTATATAAGAGTATATATTAGACATTTCGCGTATCTACCCTTTCATACATATATTCAGACGGTCAGTGTAGGCCTAATCTTAAACATTTAACATATGATATGTCCTTGTGTGACCCGTTTATACATGCTAATAGTGATGGGCAAAAGTTAACTAAAAAATTTGAAACTTTTAGTTTAACTTAAAAAAAAAATATATAAAGGCCAAAGTTTAACTAGAACAAAATTGTCTAGTTAAAATTGTAGTTTAATTTATTTTTTATTAGTTACAAACAATAAAGTTCCATTAAATTTTTAAAAACTTTTCAATACTTGGTAGCGGTTGAAACGCACATCCCTGTTTTCTGGTAATGTGATATCAGTATGTTACTAATGAGTTCATTTAATACAAATGTAAGACACATGTTATAGCTGTTAGTCAACAAGGCTCATCCCTCCTGGGCCAGGCACCTGACACTCTATATAATGTTTTAGAATTCCTCTAATCGGCTTGCGAATGCTTCATCAGTTCAAAAACAAAAAAAACATAAACAAAATAAAAAAAACCTGGGTGGACACGAATCTCGAAAACGGCTCTAGCAATTTTCCTAGAGAAAATGAAACTTTTTTATGCTGCAACCATATAACGTCTATGCTATAGTTAGCAATACTACAATGTCCATATAATGCCCATGTTATAGTTAGCAATAATGCAATGTCCATTTACTGTTCATGTTTCTTCCATATACTAACCATTTTCTAGTTAGCAATAATACAATTTCAGACACTCATTTGGTTGCCCCAGTCAAGTAGAGGCCCGGGGTAATTTTAACATTGGACCCCCCCACCCACTTTAGCCGCGCCACTGCCAATAGCATTACAATTCTAATCTTTTTTTCTTTTTACTTTCTCTCTTATCTTCTCTAATCTTATCTTATCTTATCTTATCTTATTGTATTGAATTTTTTTTATTTCTTAATGAAATAGAACATGATATTTAAAACTATTTTTAAAAAAAAAGTTACAAAAATCCTTCATATATTTGGAACATTAACAAAATCTTTATTCTCTACAAATGCAAATTGTATTCACTATAAAAATGGGTTCCAACGACAGATGTCAGCTTTCCTGTCAGTTCTAGGAAGGGGTTGACACTGAGCAATTGACATAACCTTGATGAGGTGACCCAGTTGAAGGCCGTACAGTATGTGGAGGATCTACGCCCGAGACATTCCTGGAGGCAGTCGTTCTGGTTGTTGACCACTAGTGTGTCCAAAGGTGTCTCTGTTAGTTGTGTTTGTCTTTTTATTAAAATAAACCTCTTCATATCTGGAGCCACTGACTAGCACTTCAATTTCACAAATATGTAAATAACTAATATTACTAAGTCTGAAAAGAAAAAAAAAAGGAAGTGTATGTCTGTGTGTTTGATAAAGTGTTAATCTAAACAATGAATAAAAATCATATTAGTAAATGCTAAAGTCATTTTGGCTGTTTTCACCATATGCGGTATTGCTATGTGGTATTTTACGTCTCGAGAGACGATCTTTTCCCTTTGCAACTTCTTGTGTGACGAAAGAGGCCAATCCTTGATACACAGCTACGATCGCAGGTTGGGCATATGTAATCACCAGGCGCCGTTGCATTTTCACCCTACTTTCTGCTTCTGTTGTGTATGGCATCTGCAATCCGTGACCCTTCCTTTATACTCTCTCTCCATGTGGATCTATCCAGTGCCACCTCTTCCCAGCTGCTAGTGTCGATTTTGAAGAGCTTCATGTCGCGTTTGCATACATCCGTATAACGTAAAAGTGGGCGACCAGAGGCTCTCTTGCCTTCTATTAGATCGCCATACAAAATGTTTTGTGGAATTCAACCTACTGGCATTCTACGAACGTGGCCAAGCTAGCCAAGGCGTCTGCTGCTGATAACAGAGCGGATGTCCAGGCACCCTGATCTTTAAAATAAGGTGGCAAGATTAGATAACCAATGAGGAAGTGCGGTATTACTATTCATGATTGTAATTGGTCCATCGCCGTTATCTGGGAATTTAAAATCATCTGTATGTTTGCCGTTTCCATAGCAATTGAAGTTTCACAAAGTGAGTCTCTAGCTTGTAAAGAAATGATTTTGAAACACCGTATGAGTTGAACTGAGCCTGAACACTGGCAGGGGTGACTAATAGCTTGTTGCCGATTTGACCGATTGCTCCAAATTGGGCCCTGCGCCTGGCAGGGACCCGTAATTTACATAATTATTATTATAGCTTTTATATAGCGCTACTTTCATGCTTATAGTAAGCTCAGAACGCTTTTGGACCAATCTCTTTTGTGGACCAGTGGAGAGAGGGGGTATCTAGGAGTTGGTTTTCCGTGCTGCCTTGGGGCGCTCACTAAACACAACTCTGCCGAGTCGAGTGTCGAACCATGAGCCCCCCTTCTAGGTAGCCAAACCAAGCCAAGTTCAAGCGCACTTGGCCTCTCGACCACGCTTCCCATACATTTAGCATATCAATATCAGTCATGGCTCTCGTCACAGGTTGTAAAGTTGGACTTAAATGATTGACTTAGTTTGTATATCGTACGACTGACGTAAATTAGTTAAGCCATAGGTACCTATTGCATTTGAGTTGCTTCCTATGTATGTTGTATATAATAAATTTTGATATAATCATCTAATTAATAGTAACAGTTGTTAGTGTAAAAACAAAATTAGAAGTAGTGCCTCGTAGGCACCTATTAATTAGACCCCGCAATTTCAACGGCGGGCCCTCAAATAATGTGCAAAAGTAATTGAGAAAATGTGAAAGACAGGAGACTCTGACCTAGCAACATGGCCTAGCTGAGACACAGGTAACAAGCCTACATCTAATTTGACTCCCCAGATGCACCACGGAAACACATATAAAAAAGAAGATCCTTTCAAGTCATAAAGTTATCTGGACTGGACCTCTATTGTCACCCAGACTCACCAGGCGAAGAACTTGTCTGAAGTCCAGTCTCCCAACATACGTTTTCATAAGAAAAATATGCATTGGGGGGGTTAGCACTTAAACCAAGTGCTTCTGTCTTATATGAGGGGGGGGGGGGGAAGCACCAGTTTCCATTTTTTTTTTAATTGGACACTTTCGCCTCTAGTGACGCTCTAGTTGTCGGCATTCTGATGACCGTCACGTTCAGTGAGGTGCCCACTACTCTAGTTGTCGGCATTCTGATGAAGGCTTCCCTGGTAGCAGTTTGATTAAACTGAATGAGTAGTTTATTTCAAATTTCCACTATAATTCTTGAATGCCGATTCATTATGAGTTTTCCCCCCAGAACACCGAGTTCATTTCTACCTTAGAAAAAGTATAGTATAGTACGGAATATGAGCCGAAAGGATTTTATTCAATGGATAGGCGTGGACAGGAAGCTCTTCCCCCCAAGTCCTGTCTGAAGGTTCCACAACGGCAGCGATGATTACTGGGCTGGGCCGGGTCATGTACATAGGTCACAGTGATCTGTGTCCACAGCTCACTATAACCGGCCGGAAACCACGCTAATCATGGGGAGTCGTTTGATATTCCTATTCTGTTACCGCCACAATGCCATTTAAGTGCCGCCAATCCGGATGCCCTACTTATGACGACATGACGACATGGCTGACATGTTGAACAGGGTTGACGTGTCTCTGTTCCATCCTTAAGCCGAATGAGATTTTTTAAAATCACCCTGTGCTACCCGACGGTGGCTTGGTTCGCTACCCGTCATTGGTTCTACTAATAGAAGCTGCCACGAATGCACCACGTGGAGGCTACTGGGCTGGAATCTTCCAGAACTGCATCTACCAGAATTTCGTGGTCGGTTATGTAGAACTAACGGGAAAGATTCACTAGTGATTCCTCCAAGGAAGTGTCATTGTACATACCTTACAATCAAACGTACGTATCTACCGACTACAGGGGCAGTGCAGTTATAAAGATAAGTTTCATTGCTCGCTGAACTTGTCTGATGGTAGCACAGGTTACCAGTTATGTTTGGAAAGTTGGCAAGTTGTCTTGGATCTTGTTCAAAAATATCGATGTCGAAGTTTCTTAGTCTCCTTGGAATATCCGAAACACCATCGTCATCAAGTCTGCAACAATAAAAACAAAAAGAAAATCAATGACCAAATATTAATAATTAACAAATTGATGAAAAGTATTTATACGAAAGTGGCTGAGTGGTAAAGCGCTTGACTTCCAAACCTGTGGGGTCTCGGGTTCGAATCCTGGTGAAGAGTGGGCTTTTTAATTTCGGGATCTTTAGAGCCCATCTGGATCCACCCAGCTCTAATGGGTACCTGGAAAAGTAAAGGCGGTTGGTCGTTGTGTTGTCCAGATGACACCCTCGTTAACCATGGGTCACAGAAACAACGGAACTTAAACTTTACAATGAATTTATTTATTTAAACTTCCTACTATTACAGCTGTTGGGAGTGCCAGCACAGCAGTGTTTACATTTTGTTGAGCTGTTAAAAAAACAACAACTTAAAATTCAAAATTTTAAGAGCTACAATATCAGTTTTAATTTCCACTCAAACTTTAGTCAATTTTTAGTCTATTAAATTTATACGAAACCAAATATCCGTAAACAGTTTTTTTTATTAATTGTAAATATAAACTACAAGTATACACTTGTTTTGCATAACGAGATGACCGCAACGAAGTATATTCCTGTCAGTAAATGTTGTCACGTATTACAAATTGAATTCTACTTTTAAATGGCTTGCCTAGGGGAACGTGACAATAGAAAAAGGTAGTTGTGTCACTTATCTAAGTCTGAATTTAATCAGAGACTTACAATAAATAACAAAAAAAAAATGACACAAGAAATCGGAAGGTAAAATATCAACTTAATGTTTAATCATAATATAACTCAATACAAAATGGAAGGGTTGACCAAAACCCTTTTACAAAAATGGCATGTAAAAATATTACAATACAATAGTTTGAAAATATAATTACAAATACAAGCAAGGCCTTGAAAAAAGAAAAATCTTAACTTACACGATCAATTGGTATACCACGCACGGGTCACGCAATGTCTCCGCTATTCTGTCTCACGGCTGTCTCCGTATGTCTGTCCGTCAACGTAACGCGAGCGGTCTTTATATAATCTACCGCGCGTCGATATCTAGTAATTTCTAGAACAAAAAGTCATCAACACCCAGATCTAGAACGCTCTTCAAAGAGACAGAAGAAAAGAAAAAAAACACCCTCCTTTCAACCAGAGGTACACACATAGGTCAAGGACCGGTCACTGTCTGTGTGGCTTGACTCTTGAAGAATAAAATAAAAAAAAAACTTATTACACAAAGGGGCAGACAACCTACAGGTCAAGAAAAAAAAAACAATAGTATCTAGGCATTGTTACCTAGATACGTAACAATGTCCATAACGAATTTCCTTCAAGTTTCTTGATCTTTTAAAGGGGAAGTTTATTAAACATCTGTCTCTAAATTTTAATCAGGTGCATGGCGATCGTGTACACTTATAACATCTGGCAGGCTCATATTCAGCTGGATTGAAGGAATACTACTAATCGTAAACCAATATGCAGAAATACCCGATGTTATGGTACAATTAGGAATTTAATGCGCCATAGAAAGGGAAAGTTTTGACTTAGAAACAATGACGCGACTAGTAAAACGTAGACGAGTCTTTGGGGAAGAAAAGTAAAAAAAACAAGATTACCAAGACTGTTTGTGTGGAAACACAAACCCAAAATCGGCCCCCGAAGTGGTCCACCCAGGCAGGCTTCGATATTTTCAGAAAGAACATCCAAATGAAATTATATCAAAGACAAATGAGAGATAAGAATGGATAAAGAAGGTTGACAGATCTTGTGTAGTGCCCCAACGGTACAGCAGATCAAAGGATAGGTGCAAGTGAATGCAAAGTTAGATGTGAACCTGGCCTAACTAGTTCCCCTTTCAGACCTTGTGGTCTATAGGGCAGATGATATAAAGTTCATCTGTTTTTGTGGCCTACGGTTAACGAGGGTGTCATGTAGGCAGCACAACGACCAACCGCCTTTACTTTTCCCCAACTAAGATCAGGTACCCATTGGAGCTGGATGGATTCAGGGGCGCCCAAAGATGAAAATCCCAGTCTTCACCAGGATTCGAACTCGGTGCCCCCGGTTCGGAAGCCAAGCGCTTTATCGCTCAGCTACCACGCCTCTCCTGGCCTAACTGAAGTCTTAAAATTAATGTAATTGTATTGAAAAGGCTCTATCTGTTATTCGAATGCTCATAAAAGACATTAGATTTTAGGACCAATAAATTATGTTAACTGAAATGAAGGTTACAAGATTACTATTCGTTTCAATTCAGGTTTAACTTATAATGCATACTAATTAGCGTTTTCTCTTTAAAAAAAGAGCTTGCATAACTGATTTTAAAAATTAGATTTTTCGCTTTCAGAAAAAAAAAAAGTAGCCGTTGCATCAGAACTTTGAATGGTCTAAAATATTGTGATGTCGGATTTTCAATATCTTTTCTAGTTTACGAGATCTAAACGGTACAGAATGACAGACATTTCGCACAAAACTAATAGCGTTTTTTTCCCCTTTCGGGGGCCGCTAAAAAAACAACAAAAAAACAAATGTAAACAGAAAACTTTTGAAGGCTGTAGAATGAGGCAGTTTTATGGACGTAGAGATTTAGCTTCACGACATTGGACGGTTCCCTTAGTTATTATTGAACGTCTTGTTCGACATTCACTAGCAGCGTTGACTTACTTATATTGCTGGCCTTTTGCCTGTGTTACTGGATTTCGTTATTTGAGAGTTATCTCCCTTAGACTTATCTGTATAAGACACAGCACGGAAGCGTCTAACAACAGCTACATAAGTAACTATAGTAATTGGTTTCTACGTTTAGTGTCAAACTGGATATTACGATATTCCCAATTATTATTATGAGAATACCAAGAATATTAGCATTATAGAAAGAAGACCAAAAACCAAAACCAAAATATAACAAGGTTACAAAAACAGTTTGTGTGGAAACACAAAATTAAAATCGGCCCCCCCAAAAGAGGTCCACCCAGGCAGATAAAAAAGCAGGTTTCAATATTTTCAGAAAGAATATCAGAAAGAAATTCTATCAAATACAAATGACAGAGAAGAATGGAGAAGGAAGGTTGACAGATCTTGTGTGATACACCAGCGGTCCAGCAGACCAAAGGATAGGTGAAAGTGAATGTGAAGTTAGATGTGAACCAGGCCTAACAGATGTTTTATAATGAATATCTAATTGATCTTAATTATTTTGCAAGGGTCAATCTCTTATTCAAATCTTCAAGCAAAAAACAACCTTACTTCTATTAGCGTAATATACAGATATAGGTGCCTGCTACAGATAATCTAAAGCAAAAACTAGTCTATAGTTGTCGTTTACTTTATTTTCCACTTGTAGGCATACCAAATAGATTTTTTCTCTTTAAATAAAAGTAAATTTTTGTGTGTGTAAATGTAGTATGACAGAACTTAGCAATACAAATGTAAAAAAAAATAATTTTTTTTTTGACGAAAAATCTAAAACCATTTGCATGGATGTATTAAAAAAATGTTAAATAGTTATCTCCCCTACTAAAGACCCTCGGTGTTTGTTACTATTAATAGTTGTAAACGTGGTATATTTTTATGAAAAAACTGCTTGCATAAGTGATTAAAAAATTAGATTTTTCGCTTTCAGAAAAGAAAAAAGTAGCAGTTACATCAGAACTTTAAAAAGTCTAAAATATTATAATGTCGGATTTTAACTATCGACTCTAGTTTACGAGATCTAAACGGGACGGACGGACGGTCGGACTGATATTGCACACAAAACTAATAGCGTTTATTCCTCATTCGGGGGACTTTAAAAACCATAGCAACAAAAAAATCAAATAATGAACAGAATTTTTTTTTCACTACGCTAAAATGAGTTCTAGTTACTTCTTGTAGTTGAAATGAAAAAGATATTCTACCTGTTGGTTAGTTTGATTTGCTCCACAACGAACTGGCCTCGTAAGTCCACCATCCACCATGGTGTCAGGTGCATGAGGGTGTGCTGACAATGTCCATCATACACATTAGGATTCTTGTTTCCTTCCACTGCCAGTTTGGCATGATATGGAATGTAGGTGGAAATCTGCGCGGCGGGCTTAAACAGGGCAGCGTTGTAAGTCCAGGGCCGGCAGTCACCTCCGTGACAAGTAGAAAGGCGTGGACAACAGTGTAGGGTAGCATTATGATGGAACTAGTGAGGCTACTAACCACTTACCAGGTGTCTATACTCATAGGTCATTACTTACGATTATTTGATCAATGTTTGTTTTTATATAGTGTGATCAGTTTTAGTGAGTGCTAGAGAGACCATGAATATACAACAGAGACCACTTATCAGTTGACTGTACTCATTCAAGGACAGTGTTGAGTCTGGTCGATCAATGTCTTTTTTATTGTGATCAATTCCATGGATTCTCATTTGTTATTCGCTGTGATATGATGGCAAATGAAAAAGAGTTTTACAAGCACGTACCATTAGTCCTTTTGACTCGTACAATTCATGTCTTCATGTAATATGGCATTCGAAATTTTGGAATCATTAAATTTAACATTCCTTGTCTTCCATATCTTTTCTTTTTACCACACAGAGTCCTAGACTTTTTGTTATCATGTTGTTGAAAAAAAATTATATTTTAATTTGTCAAATAAATTCCTCCATTCAGACATTGCGATCTAATGGGGCAGATGGTGGCCGACTGTTAACTATGGTGTGTCATGTGGCCAGCAGAACGACCAACCGTTCTACTCCCAACTAATGACAGGTACCCAGGACTCAGGAGCGCTCTAGGGAAGAAGAGTATGTGTACAAATTTGTCTTTCTGATTATTTTATAGTCTGACATAGTACGGAACGAATGAGTATTTGCAGAGCTCATTTCTTTTCTTAATGAAGTAAAGTCTCTCACTTCGAAACAATTTTTGGGAGTGGTTGAACGGGAGACAGTCTCAATTTGATTTTGCAATAGGAATGACATAAAAATGAAGTCCGTCGAAATCATTGAGTGAGTCGTGGGGTAGTTTGTAAACAATTACACTACAAGACTGTGTAACTTCTCTTGGCAACTAGTAAGGTGTAAAAGTGATACACATAAGAGCAATGTTTCACTATTATTATATTGGCTAATCGTTTTTGTTGACTACAGAAAGAGAGCTCTCAATTGTTAAACTGTTAAACTGTTCAATTGTTAAACTAAGAAGCTACAGAAAGATCCAAGTCATCACTTACAAAGACTACATCAGAAATGAAGAGATTAGAATCAGGATTAACACAGCAATTGGACCCCCACGATGACCAGCTCAAAAAAAGGTTCTCCTTTCAGACTATGTGATGTAAACGTCCTGGAGTTAAGCTGCAAGTATTTGTCATTATATTAATAGTTACTTCCAGTGAAACAAAACAATCCTTCATCTTGTGACATTTGCAAATCAAATAGAGAAGTTGTGCTGACTATAAAAAGTAGATTTCTGTTTAACTTTATTTTTATGACAACAGTTGTACCTTCATTCTATGTAAAGTATTACTCAATTAAAGAAAAAAAAAAAGAAAATATTAGAACTTATTCAAAATTCACCAAGATTTGAACCTAGGACCCCAGGTTTGGAAGCCTAGTGCCTATTATAACCACTCACCACTGCAACCTCCACATAATATGTATACTTTCTTACAAAATAAAAACACTTAATATATATAAAGATTTTTAAAGAGATTAGAATCAGGATTAACACAGCAATTGGACCCCCGCGATGACCAGGTAAAAAAAAGGTTCTCCTTTCAGACTATGCGATGTAAACGTCATCTGTTTCTGTGGCTCACGGTTAATGAGGGTCTCATGTGTCCAGTACAACGATCAACCGTCTTTACTTTTCCCCAACTAATGTCAAGTACCCATTTAGAGCTGAGTGGACTCAGAGGCGCCCAAAGATAAAAATTTAAATCCCGTCTTCACCAGGATTCAAACCCGATACCCCCGGCTTGGAAACCAAGCGCTTTACCGATCAACCACCGCAGCTACGATGATCAGCTAACCACTGTAAAAAAAAACAAACGCAAAGTTAAACTCAATGGCCAGGGGGAAAAAAAGATAGAGGCAGACAGAGAAAGCGATGGGAAGACAATATTAAAAGTATGGAGAGGCCTGTAAGTGAAGGAAAGTCTAGCCGAGAGAAAAGACGAGAGGAATGTAGAAATTCTCAAAAACTTTGAGAACCACTGTCCTTTAAATTAAAAATGTTTTAGGCAAGCAGCAAGAATGAACATACATGAAACTTTAATTTTCAAGAGTTTGAAGAGATTTTCATCACATTCACTGTACTGATTCTCTGTGGATCTATTATTTTATATAGATTTTTCTCCTATACAGAGCAATATGTGTTTAGCTTGTGTTTTATTGTATGTTGTTTTTGTTTACTTCATGTCTACAAGAGATAAACACAAACATCTAGATATAGACAAAATGGTTAAATAAGGTGAATGAAGAAGCGTGAAATTAATTTCGCTACAATTTGATTTTTACAAAATCTCTGGATCCTAGAGAGTTAAAATTTACCATAATATTAATATTTAGGCTTATATCCGAAAGAAAAAAACAGACTTTAATTTTTGAATATCCAGAATCTGTATTTACAATAGAATAAATAGTATTCATAATTAGTTCCTGAATTAGAGCCATAACTAAAAGAGTCATACCAAAACGAGTCATAACAAAAGAGTCATACCAAAAAGAGCCATACCAAAAAGAGTCATACCAAAAAGAGTCATAACAAAAAGAGTCATACCAAAAAGAGTCATACCAAAAAGAGTCATATCAAAAAGAGTCATACCAAAAAGAGTCATGACAAAAAGAGTCATACCAAAAAGAGTCATAACAAAAAGAGTCATACCAAAAAGAGTCATACCAAAAAGAGTCATACCAAAAAGAGTCATAACAAAAAGAGTCATACCAAAAAGAGTCATACCAAAAAGAGTCATAACAAAACGAGTCATACCAAAAAGAGTCATACCAAAAAGAGTCATACCAAAAAGAGTCATATCGAAAAGAGACATACCAAAAAGAGTCATAACAAAAAGAGTCATACCAAAAAGAGTCATAACAAAACGAGTCATACCAAAAAGAGTCATACCAAAAAGAGTCATATCAAAAAGAGTCATAACAAAATGAGTCATACCAAAAAGAGTCATACCAAAAAGAGTCATATCAAAAAGAGTCATACCAAAAAGAGTCATAACAAAACGAGTCATACCAAAAAGAGTCATACCAAAAAGAGTCATACCAAAAAGAGTCATATCGAAAAGAGACATACCAAAAAGAGTCATAACAAAAAGAGTCATACCAAAAAGAGTCATAACAAAACGAGTCATACCAAAAAGAGTCATACCAAAAAGAGTCATATCAAAAAGAGTCATAACAAAATGAGTCATACCAAAAAGAGTCATACCAAAAAGAGTCATATCAAAAAGAGTCATACCAAAACGAGTCATACCAAAAAGAGCCATAACGAAAAGAGTCATACCAAAACGAGTCATAACAAAAAGAGTCATACCAAAAAGAGCCATACCAAAAAGAGTCATACCAAAAAGAGTCATACCAAAAAGAGTCATAACAAAAAGAGCCATAACAAAAAGAGTCATACCAAAAAGAGTTATACCAAAAAGAGTCATAACAAAACGAGTCATACCAAAAAGAGTCATACCAAAAAGAGTCATATCGAAAAGAGTCATATCGAAAAGAGTCATAACAAAAAGAGTCATACCAAAAAGAGCCATAACGAAAGAGTCATACCAAAACGAGTCATAACAAAAAGAGTCATACCAAAAAGAGTCATAACAAAACGAGTCATACCAAAAAGAGTCATACCAAAAAGAGTCATATCGAAAAGAGTCATACCAAAACGAGTCATAACAAAAAGAGTCATACCAAAAAGAGCCATAACGAAAAGAGTCATACCAAAACGAGTCATAACAAAAAGAGTCATACCAAAAAGAACCATAAGGAAAAGAGTCATACCAAAACGAGTCATAACAAAAAGAGTCATACCAAAAAGAGCCATAACGAAAAGAGTCATAACAAAAAAGAGTTATAACAAAAAGAGTTATAGGAAAAAAGAGTCATAAAAAAAGAGTGATGACAAGAGTCATAAAAAAAGAGTGATGACAAGAGTCATAAAAAAAAGAGTGATGACAAGAATCATAAAAAAAAGGGTGATGACAAGAGTCATAATGAAAAGAGTGATGACAAGAGTCATAATGAAAAGAGTGATGACAAGAGTCATAATGAAAAGAGTGGTGACAAGAGTCATAATGAAAAGAGTGATGACAAGAGTCATAATGAAAAGAGTGATGACAAGAGTCATAATGAAAAGAGTGATGACAAGAGTCATAATAAAAAGAGTGATGACAAGAGTCATAATGAAAAGAGTGATGACAAAAAGAGTCATAACAAAAAGAGTCATAATGAAAAGAGTCATAACGGCCTTGTTTGATTTAGTCCTAGCTATCTATTAGGATGGTATTGTTAGTGGGTTATAATGTAATTCAGAAAACAAACTTAAAAGAAAGATAGTATTCCGAATAAATGCTTCGAATCAGCATTCTCAGTTCCAGACAAGGACATCCAGTTGCATACAAGAAAATAATTGATCTTGTGAATGTAGAATAAAATAAGCAAAATATATTTTTTTTAAATACTTGCATCTATTTATAAGCACATTTATATTAGGGAAAAACGCACAGTTACTGCTATATCTCTCATGACTGTAACATTATCTCCCTTTTCCCGTTTAAAACAGAATTAATTCGTCGCCACTAATTAATTAACTAATTGGTTATTTTCTATTTATTGACTAGTGTATTTGTCTTCAACTAATAATAATTGAGCAAAGTCTTAACTCAGTTTAAAAAAAAAATTAATGTAAACATGTAGGGTATTTTGTCTTATTCAGGGGAGGGTACTCAAGACTGAAAGGGGCTCATTCTATTTTTCAATTAGAAAAGAAAGGTCTGACCCACAAACAGTGGTGTGAACCAGATGTATTTAAGATCTACGTTACTTAGCAATTAAACAAATAAAAACCTAGCGTTAGTAATTAGAACTACAAGACGGTAATCGTGAACATTAGTGACTCAAATAAAAAAACAAAACAATATAAAGATTATTATGATAGATTCTCGAGTTAATTAATAAGCATGGTACTTCACATGCTACGTACATCCCTTTGCGACCTGCATATTCTTCCGCTCCTCGTATAGACAAAGCTGTTGCCTGCCGGCGGTCTACTTAAGTTTTCTTTTTTTTTTGTCTTCTTCAACTGTCTTCTCTTTCAAAAAGAACAAAAATAAATGTATAAAACCTACAGTCCTTTGTATATTTTGTATGTATGTAGCCGCATCAATCGCCTTTGTTTTACCTCTATATTTAGTAAATAAAATAAATTAAAATGCATTTTTAAACTAAGTCAATGTACTTCTAAACGCATTTAGTCTCTGTATGACCTGATCTGACCTTTTAGTAGCTCATATGTTTAAAGAATGTTTAATATGTATGCAAAAGCTCCTTCGATTAACTAGGAAACTGCCATGCACGAGAAGCGCTCTAAAATTCATTTATGTGATTGATTTTTTCTTTGGTTCCATGTTTGTCTTTAGGTCAATGAAGACTTTCATCAATTAATGAGTCTATTGTTTTCAATCTTTCTCTTCCCACCTCTATGCTAATGCGCATGTATAATTCAGAGGCGTAGCCTTAAAAATAAAGCTTTTGTTAAGCAGCCGCTCCTTATTGATAAAACACGTGCCGTTTTATAATGTCACTTCTGCGCCGTGTCATATGGTACTAGTTTTTATAATTCATTGAAAATATACTGTTTGTAATAGGGAAATATACCGCTGGGAATAGCGAAATATACTACTGGTTATAGTCCTACAGCTAGTTTTATTAATTTGTAATGTTGTTATATGAAACAGATTTTTAAAAAAGTATCTAACTCAGGCATGTCAGGGACCGCATGCGGCCCGATTTATCCACCTTAACAATTATCAAAATAATATTAAATTATTAAGCTGGAAAATGAGGGATGACAATGAATGACTTGAATTGAAAAATAGTTTTAAAAGGCAGCAAACAGTGTTTGTTAAACTGAACAACGAGAGTCAGTCTGCAGTGAAAGCCAGCTACATCTTGTCAAACTGAATTGCAAGCCATAGCTAATCATTTATTGAAGTGTGTCAGAGTGTGTCCTTAAAGCTTCGGAAGTAATTTGTCCAGAAAAGCATTTAAAGAAATAATGTTAACTATGAACGCTGTGGCAGATAGAATAAATGACATGTCAGTCAGATTGTGTGAATAAATAAATAACAAAATAGTTGATTTTGAACTATTTTCGTTGGTTCTCGATGAATCAACTGATATAATGGGTGTAGCACAGTTGGCTTAATTCATTAGGGCCGGTGGCAGGAATTTTGAGATACATGAGGAACTATTTGATCTCAGTTCTGTGCATAACACAACACGCGAGGATGTTTTTAAAAAATATTAGGAAGTGATATTGCAGTACAATTTACCTTTGGTAAAGCTAGCTAGTCTAGCAACGGATGGCGCTCCAACCATGATTTGGGCTAGAAATGGTCTGGATGCAAAGCTGCTTGCAAAAATAAGAGAGACTGCTAATTTTAACTTTGCTTATTTCAGTGTATTATTTACCAAAATGCATTATACGCAAAGCAATTACAATTCCAACATGTGCTAAGAAACAGTTTCAGTCGCTATCAATTTTATTCGTGCACATGACTTATATCTTCGTCCATATTCAATGTTTATAGATGACATTGGACACGAATTTAATTGTGTTCCCTACTAATCAGAAGTCCGCTGGCTCTCATGACATAAAATATTGACGAGATTGGTTTGCACTGCGTTAAGAAATTGTATTGTTTCTGAACATGAAAGGTGAACCTGTTGAACATTTCCAAACTGACGAATGGGTTTAGGATTTTGCGTTTGCAGTTGATCTCATTGGTCACTTGAAAAACATGAATTTGAAACTTCAAAGTAAAGACAAAATTGTCACAACTGCGTGTAATCATGTGAAGTGCTTTCAAGCAAAGTTACGACTGTGGATAAACCAAATATGAAGTGAAAATATTGTTCACTTCTCAACGTGTCCGGAACTAAAAAAGATTAAATACGGCTACAACATTTGGTAAATAAGTCCTAAACCTGGAATCGTTAGGAAATACTTCCAATGACCACTTGCGTGACTTCGTTTCATACGAACAAGAAGTTTCGTTGTTTGTATCTCCATTTTCATTTGCTCCTCAAAATGCTGTTGATAATGTAGCTATATTTGCTAGCACTGATCTCTGTGAGAAGTTCTTTTTCATAAGGAAAGCAACAAAAACACTTCACCGTTCGAGATTATCTGATCAAAAATTGTCATCAGTGATGAAAGTTTCAGTTGCAAACAAACTTCAACCTTAGATTAATAAACTTGTATCACATGTGAAGCAATGAAAATATTGCAAAATCCTAGTAATCATTAATTAACAAAATCGTACTACACATTTAGCTAACTAAGGGACAGGTATTTCATTCATTACTGTCTTCTTTTGTCGTTACAGATTTCGTCTAAAACTCTCTAGAAACGACCTTTAGTGTCTCTCCAAATTCTAAGTGTCCCTGGGTGGGCTGTAATTACAAAACACTTAACATCTCAATCAAAACATAGAAATTTTAGTATGTTTCATGACACATTTCACACGCTGATTTGTCTACAAAACTAGTGCATACGTTCCAACGGATCTATGTATCATTAGTCTCGAGAGTTGCTACAGTAGGAAAATGTTTTCTAAAGAAGATAGTCCGTGTTGGACTATGTAATTAGCTGTTTTTGTTTTCCTTGATCCGATGACCCATATAAAGTCTAATGTTGGTGTGTTAAACAGTTGAATAAACTTTCCATTAGCAATTTCAAAGCGTTAGGTCTCCTTGGAGAGTATGCTATTGCTCCAATGTTAAATGGTAAAATGCTCCTGTCGTCAAAATGCAGAACTGGGGCTTGGGGTTGTTCGCCAGCAATTCAACCCACTTGACTGCCTTCCCAACCACCCAGGGCAATATAGGGATATATATATATATATATATATATATATGTGTGGTTTGTGACTCTAGTTAACTGAAACTCCATACTGAAGTATTTTAGCAGGTGATGTAGATTAAAAATGGAAAAAAACTTGATATTATTTAAAACCAAAAACGACATTAAGAATACTTTTAAAATAAGGACACTAACTCCTTTATATAACTTACTAATAGAACTACTTTTTGTCTCTTAATAAGTAATCAATGTTACATAAAAGAAAGGAAATATTCTTAACCCCGTGACCTTACCCCTCCCGAGAAAGAATCCTGTTGAGCAACTATATACATCTACTAAACGTTATAACATTCAATGATCTCGACTAAGAAGACGATGCGCAAATTTTTCTGAACATTAGTTTATTTAGTCTTTCAATCATTAATGACTTACATCTGGAAATTTCCGAACGCAAAAGTCCTTTGCACAGCGCAATAGTCCTTTCAAAACCGATGTTGGATGTAGACCTAGATATAGTTCTCTAGCCAAATTTAAATTTAATTTTTTTTTTCTTGGAAATGATAACGGTCAAACTAGAGTTTTTCCCGTGTGGCCAACGAGCTAGTAATTCCTTTCTCAGCGATATACATCAACTGTTAAATTTCTAGAGAAATCGTCAAAGCCGATTTTGAGATCAGCGTCCAGGTTCCACCCTCCACATTCTGACTTGAAAAGAGGTATTGTTAAAAAAATAATAATATTTGACCCAGCTTCTCGCACAGTCATTGATAATGCATAATATTTCAAATTTCGGTCTGTTAACCCATTGAGCCCACGATTAATACTTTTAAAGTTGGCTTTATAATCTTGTCTTTTAAAATGATGACAGATTCATGCCTCTAACAGCCGAAATATTTATTTATAACAATAAATTGTTTTGACTATAAAAATGGGTCCCAGGAGCGCCGATCAGATTTTCCGTCTGGAGTATGTAAGTGTTGACACTGAACAGTTGACACGACCTTGTTAGTGTGACCCAGTTGAAGGCCGTACAGTAGTAGTAAGATGACCTACGCGACAGACATTCTTGGAGGCAGTAATTTACGTCACTGACCGTCAGAGTGGCTGATGGCACCACGCCTGTCATTTGAGTGTCCTCTTTTCTGTTAAAGTAAATCTCTTCATAGCTGGAACTACTCACAAATACCTCGATCTCACACACATTTAAGTACTCAGCCACTTGAAGCCTGTAGAGAAAGAAATGTGTTTCAGAAACTGTGACTAAAGAAAACAAACAAAAAAAATACAATTTAGTTAATACGAACGCATTATTATGCGGCCCCCCGAAAAGGTAAAGCAGTTATTTGTGGTCCGCTCGTCGGCATGCAAAATCACAAAAGCTAAATACTATATTGAAAATCCAATTTAATGATATTTGTAGCTTGCAAAGTTTTGGTGCAAATGTTAGTTTCTGTTTTCTGAAAGTGAACAGTTTTGTTTCTAAAACTAATTATATAGTTATATTATAATTTTATTTAAATACACCGCTACATTAATGAAGAAAGATGATAATCTTAAATTTTATATAAATATAATTAAACATGTGAATTGGCAAAATAATATTATAAATGTGTATATATATATAACTTATTTGTTAGCTTTCTAATATATCGAATACTAATTTTTGGATACTAATTTATATTTATGAAAAAAACAACGAACAACCCATATTGTATACATATATATATTTACCCGTTTTTATTGCGAAATTTAATGGTCAAACTGAAACAGTATTCTTTATTTTTTTTTTAACTGGGAAAATATGTACACACTCTGTCTGTCTGCTACACTTTTTGTACACGTTATTTCTCCCACTTCCCATCCTCGAATCAAGTTCACACTTGACACAATTAGTCATTGTTCCTAGCAAAACATGAATCAATGAAAAAATTAACCAATCAATGAATGAATTAATTTTTTTTTGTTTTCTTTTTTAATCGAAAAAGGTCAATAAATCCTACACTATTAGGATATATGGTTGTAAATGTCAATTATTCACCTAAGATACCCTTTTTAAAAAGTTTTTTTTTTTTATTTATTTTATTTTCTGCTTGTGTTTTGTCACGTGAGGATTTTATTATGATGGCTATTACAGTGTATCTGTATTCTATTTTTATATATTTATATTACATTCTCAAACTTACGTGTAATGTCCTAAAATAAAATATACTCCTTCTTCTAAAATGTATAAATCCAGAAATATGAACATTTGTAAATATATATTAAATAAAATAGCTTTAATCTACTTTTACAAACTAACAATATCACTGTTAAGATTTTATTTTATTTATAGGCTATTTTATAAACTGCAAGAAGAAACATGGCTATCTAATTGCAGATGTCACCATCACTAACCATAACCACAATGCACCCTATGGGAATCCGTGAAATCGACCCCGTAATTAAAAACTTAACCATTCCGCTCATATAAATTTCACACTAATTTAATTCAAGTGAAGTCCCTTAGTGCTGTTAATTAAGTAATTCAAATTAAGTGCCAGACTAATATGGTCCACTATATATTATTCACATCTCCCTACAAGTAGAAGTGTTGCTGGGGTATAGGAGGCCCTTCAAACAAATATAAATGAAACAAATTTATTTTTTTTAAAATCCTCTAGTCGTTAATTTCCGTTATTACAGGGGACTGTGAGAAACTACAAACTCTGCCTGTTTTAGCCGGTGTACACATTTTTTTTATCTATACTTAGAAATATCTCCAAAATTTCTATAACTTTTATAAAGGTTGATAGTATTTGAATAGCAGTTTCTCGATTCTGTTCTTTTAATTGCTCTTCAACTCGCTTAAAATGTCAACGGAATGCCAGATTCTGACTTTAGAGAAAAATAATGATTCCCGAGATTCTCTCCATTTTTTTTCCTCTTGTTTAATTGAATCTTGATTCTTGCTGTCATACTGTTCCCTATTCGCAGACAAACTTCAAGCTCCCTTCAATCGATGACTAAATGAGAACTCTTCTGTCTCTTGGATTTAAATTTTTTTGCCAATAACCTCCAGCAGTCATTGAGTCCATTCACATTGTGCTCCAAAAATTACAGTCCACTATATTATCTTACGTTCGTCAATCACAGCAAGTCCATGGCAATGATGGCATGAATATTTCTTATATTGTATATCAACATAGTTAAACAAAGATACTTACAGTTAAGCATCTAAGAATATAGATCTAGACTATCCTTTGAAAATGCCACTTGGTCTTTAATACGGCTATTAACCAGACACAAACTCTATTTGTAATCTTGTTATTCTTTGCGAAAAAAAAAGGATAACAGCAATTCAAATATTTAAAACCAATACTGATTGAAACATATAATTGAACTTAAAATATCGTGGAGCATTCACCACCTGATTTCATCATATAAAGTGGTTCCCAAACATTTTCCTTAACGGAACATTTCGCACATTCTGAGTATGTAGCGGAACACGTTGCTTATTTTTTAGAGATTAATTCACGTGGTGGCCTACTAGTTGATTATTCCAATAGTTCATGGAACACATATTCGGGCCTCGCGAAACACTAGAGTTCCGCGGAACACAGTTTGAGAAACACTGCATTATGACATCAGTAAATGAAAGTAATTCAAATCGTTGTCCTTATTCCTTTGTAGCAATGTCCTTAGCCACACATTTTGTAGCAATGTCCTTAGCCACACATTTTGTAAGTATGTCCTTAGCCACACATTTTGTAGGAATGTCCTTAGTCACACATTTTTAGGAATGTTCTTGTCACACATTTTATAGGTATGTCCTTTGCCACACATTTTTTAGTAATGTTCTTTGTCACACATTTTATAGGTATGTCCTTGACCACACATCATGTTGGTATGTCCTTAGCCACACATTTTGTAGTTATGTCCTTAGCCACACATTTTGTAGGTATGTCCTTAGCAACACATTTTGTAGGAATGTCCTTTGTCACACATTTTGTCGGTATGTCTTGGCCATACATTTTATAGGTATGTCCTTTGCCACACATTTTGTAAGTATATCCTTAGCCACACATTTTGTAAGTATGTCCTTAGCCACACATTTTGTAAGTATGTCCATTGTCACACATTTTGTTGGTATGTCCTTAGCCACACATTTTGTAGGTATGTCCTTGGCCACACATTTTGTTGGTATGTCCTTGGTCACACATTTTGTTGGTATGTCCTTGACCACACATTTTGTAAGTATGTCCTTAGCCACACATTTTGTTGGTATGTCCTTTGCCACACATTTTGTCGGTATGTCATTGGCCACACATTTTGTTGGTATGTCCTTGACCACACATTTTGTAAGTATGTCCTTAGCCACACATTTTGTTGGTATGTCCTTTGCCACACATTTTGTCGGTATGTCATTGGCCACACATTTTGTTGGTATGTCCTTGACCACACATTTTGTAAGTATGTCCTTAGCCACACATTTTGTAAGTATGTCCTTAGCCACACATTTTGTAGGTATGTCCTTAGCCACACATTTTGTAGGAATGTCCTTAGTCACACATTTTGTAGGAATGTCCTTTGTCACACATTTTGTCGGTATGTCCTTGGCCACACATTTTATAGGTATGTCCTTTGCCACACATTTTGTAAGTATGTCCTTAGCCACACATTTTGTAAGTATATCCTTAGCCACACATTTTGTAAGTATGTCCTTAGCCTCACATTTTGTAAGTATATCCTTAGCCACACATTTTGTAAGTATGTCCTTAGCCACACATTTTGTAAGTATGTCCATTGTCACACATTTTGTAGGTATGTCCTTTGCCACACATTTTGTAAGTATGTACTTAGCCACACAATTTGTAGGTATCTTATCTGCAACACAGTTTAAACGTATCAATCACAGTTTGAAAGTATCTCCTCTATTACAAAATGTATCTCCACTTGTACACGGCCTCAGGCAGTGACCTTCGTTGCCTCAGGCCACCCAACAGACTCATGAAGTAGTAAGTCAATGTTTCTGAACGTACTTCCTGGCGTGTGCAGAACAATAACGTAGCAATACCATCAACTCAACTTGGTAGTTCAACAGTTATAAAGTCAAGAAAATCACGATAAACAAGTACAGTCATACTAACTACATTGTAGCACTAGTACCAGCTTGGGACTGCATATTTTTTCCCACTTACCTTAATACAAGACGTACGTATCTGCCAACAATGGGAGCTGTACAGTTGTATGTGAACGTTCCAGGCCCTGGTGCAGACGTCTGGTGGTAGCAGACGTGACCAGATATGTCAGGAAAGTTTGGAAGTTGTCTTGGATCTTGTTCAAATACATCAATATCAAAATTCTGTAGCCTCATACCAAACCAATTATCTTGCCTACAAGAGAAATATTAAACAAGTCAAATAAATATTTTTAAAAATTACTTTTTAGAAAGCTTATATCAACTCTGTCTGTCTGTGTGTCTGTCTGTGTGTCTGTCTGTGTGTCTGGCCAAAAGTTTGTATCGTTATTTCTCCGACACCTAATCTCGGATCGAACTGAGATTTCGCAAAATTATCCTTTTAACTTGACAACACAAGAATCAATAAAGAAAATTAACCAATTAATTGATTAATTTTTGGTAATAAATTACTTTGTTGGGTGTGTCAAACAAGGGAAAGAAAATGTACTTGACTGAAGTGATGGTATAAGCTTAGTCCCATTTATATTAGAATGCTGTCTCAGGCTTAGTGGACACAAACATGAAATAGAAACAAAAGATAACTATACAATCTTCCATGTTCATAAACTATTCTCTAGTAGAGTGGTTACCGCGTCGGCTTGAGAATGCTTTATCTCACAAGTTCGAATTCAGGTTGTTCCCTTTTTTAACTTTTTTTATAAATACTTTTTTATTGTTAGTCTAGTCTTGATGTATTAGAAATTGAATTAGCTGACTGATCCAAACTAAATGATACAATTACACTTAATATAAGATTTGTGTTTTTTAAGCAAGAAAAACATTTTTAAAATACTTTTAAAAAAACATCAACAAAGCTTATATTAATCGTACTTGTATCATTAACAAAAATAAATCTGCGTGATTAGAAATACACCTCCAGTTCCAGAGAAAAGGGTTTAAAAACAAGTCAGATTAATAGAAATAAATCTGTTCATTATTTCTAACGAAGAATTGTTGTTACCTGTTTGCTATTCTGACTTGCTCCACGGTGAACTGACCACGCAAGTCCACAATCCACCACGGCACTTTATGCTGGTTTGTGATTTGACAATATCCATGAAACGCATTGGAGTCATTGTTACCGTCAACGGCCTTATATGCTTCTTCAGTAATGTAGGTGTCGATCTGGACAGTAGGTTTGAACAGGGCAGCGTTGTACAGACCGACAATACACGTAACAGCAGAGGTCATTTGTAGAACGCAGAACATCCGTTGAGGCATTGTGGCTTAAGTCTAGTACTAACTCAAATTGATGTATCATACATCCTCATACCATGTATCTAAAGGGCGGGGTCTGCTGGAACCTTATCGATTTATCTTATCTTTTTAATTGTCGGCGTTGTTCGACCTAATATCAGTGATTCTCAGATTGTAATATCAGTGATCTGATAAAAATAAACAACTACTAGCAAAATATTTTTTTTTTAACTTTAAAAAAAGCTTACGTACGAAAAAAAAAACGCACAATAGCTGCTAGATCTCTCAATATCTCCCTTTTTATATTAAACAAAATTATTAATAACTACCACAAATTTATTTGACTAATTAGTTATTTTTATTATTATTTATTCATGTATTATCTTCGAAAAAAAAATAATTGCGCAAATTTCAATTAGATCCGAGAATTGGAATTGGGGAGAAATAACGTGTACAAGATTTGTACCAGACAGACAGACAGACAGGAAGAGGAATTACTAACTTGCGCTTCGCAGATGACATTAATGGCCTAGCAAGGACAGAAAAAGAATTAGCTGACGTGGTAATGCGCATTGACAAGACTTCTGCAGCATACGGTATGCAAATAAATGCCGAAAAAGCAAAATTATGACCAACAGGCCAACAGGGCTTTAAAAGGGGCATCAGTATTGGAGGTGAAAAGCTAACTAGTGTTAGCAGCTTCAAATACCTTGGGGCTATTGTCTCAGGGAATAAAACCTGAACTATTGGCCCGAATAGCACAGACCACAGCAGCCCTTTCAAAACTTAAAATAATATGGAAAGACAAAGGCTTAGTCCTCGGCAACAAAATCAGACTGATGCATCCCTGGTCATGGCCACAATTATATATGCGTGTGAGTCTTAGACGCTGACTGCAGAGCTAGAAAGAAGGATCCTAGCAATGGAATTGAGATGCTATAGAAGAATCCTAGGTATCACATTCAGAGACCGCATCACAAACCAAGAGATTAGAAACAGGGTTACTGCAGCGAGTGGACCCCATGATGACCTGCTAACTGTCGCACAAAAACGCAAGCTTAAAATCTATGGCCACATTACAAGATATTCAGGGCTTGCAAAGACCTTCCTTCAAGGAACAGTACCAGGAAAAAAAAGAAGAGGCAGACAGAGAAAACGGTGGTAGGACAACATAAAAGAATGGACAGGCCTGCCATTAAAAGAGGTTCTAACTAAGGCAAAAGACAGAGAGGAATGGAGAAAGACGGTCGACGCGTCTTGCATGGTGCCCCAATGATCCAATAGTCTAAGGGACAGGTAAAGGTAAAAAAAAGGTAAAAGACAGACGGAGTAAGATGATATAAAAGATGATATAAAAGATGATATAAAAGATGATATAAAAGATGATATAAAAGATGATATAAGCTTTGTCATGACAAACTAATTTGGTTGAAAACTCATAGGTACTAGATGTCAGGAAGTTCAAGTTTGTGCAAGTCAAAACTCTGGCCGCAAATAGGAGAAACTTCTCAATACTGTAAAGAGACCAGAGTTGAGCTGGTTCGATCAGATTCGTTAAAAAATAACTGTGAAAACCGTTCTTCTAGATACAGCGATAATTTTCTTAAAAAGCTAGATGATTAGAGTGGAATAATAGACAGACCCATCTTTTGATTTTCTGCTAACAATAGCTGCGGATTCAATGATGGAAAAATCTGGTTATGTAAACCTTTACACCACAATTAGAACGCCACATGAGGAAAATGCTAGAAATTTAAACTATATTGAAAGGAACATAAGTATATTTTCAAAATATATAAAACTATTCAGACAATTTTATCGTGATGTAATAATAATAAACGTATTTAATTTTTTTTTCTAAAAATTAAAAAAAAAAAATTATGCTCAACTAGAGTTTCAATCTTGCTTTTTTGTAATGTGAAATCTGATGTGATACCAAAATGCCAATCAGAACATACTAAAATAAAATACAAAATTATTCATACCTTTAGTCAAAGTTGCTTCGTGAAAAAGAAATGTTTTTTTTTTTCTTTGTTTCTTTTTGCAACGATAGCTTCAAAATGTTAAACTTTACAAGAATATAAGACATTTTTTATAGTTTGAAACATTATTAGTAAAGGTCAAGACAATGTTTAATGCGGAAACCATAGTTGACCTTTCAAAGTCAAAGTCCAGTAATATTTATATAAATTAAAAATAGATTACATCCTTTTCCAGCAGTTCTCTCTACCTTTTGAGAATTGACCTTTCTGTCGTGTATTGTCGAAGTACAATGATATAGAGAACTTTCTCGATTTTTTAGTAAAATAAATTTTGCATATATTTTTTTTTAATCTTTTAAAATATAATTATTAAAAATTGCATAAATATAATAAAACTATTTTAAATTTCTATATTAATATTAATGACAAAAGCTTATTCATCCGGTCCTGTTCCATAATAAAATGTACAACAATTTAGTATTGTAATTTTCAATAGAAAACCAATATTATGTTTAATAACTTTGTTGTATAAAAAGAATTTTAGATTACTTCATTTCATGGCATGAAAAGTGAAAGAAAAATCCATGTATCGTCGATTGGCACATGTCCTCGTACATGCGTCTTCAACTGAGAAAAATAGCCGTGATGTCTACAGCCGGAAAATAGGACGAATTTCTGACGTATCTTGATACTTGTCGTGAGAGACCATGAATGAAATTCTTGTTTTTTGACGATGTAAAACTATTTGAACTACTAAAAAATATTTTTTATGCCAAGACATTGACCCATCTGGAATTAGATCTAGAATTAGATCTGGTCTAGGTCTATATTTTGAATAAACCATTTGATTGTCATTGTAAATTAGCTTTCACTTTAGACTTAGACTTAACTTAGGCCATCTTAGGCATTTTTAACCTTAAAGTAGAATTAGACTAGACCTTTAAAAACTAAAATCAACAACAGTCATCATGAAATTGCTCTGGCTATTTATCCTAATAATTACTAAATACACACTAGCTGAACACAGAACTAGATCTACCTCAGTCAACACTAAACTTAAAAAGGAAAAAAACAGTCATAATCAATCATCACACTTTAGATCAATGCAACTTCAAAAATAACCTAACATACACATCCATAACATTAAAGAAGATTAGCCATCACAAATGGAAGTTCTCAATCAGACACAGTAGAAATAAATACCTATCACTTTTAATATTAATAGCAGGAGATGTAGAGTCAAATCCAGGGCCTAGATCTAAAGATAGATGCAACATCTGCAAAAAAGTATGCACCATGAAACAGAAAGCCATTCAATGTGACACCTGTGATGAATGGTACCATGCATCATGTCTCCATATGAATACACCTGTGTATTATGCCTTAGGCAACAAAGATGCATCATGGCACTGTGTACCGTGTGGGTTACCTCAGTTTACATCAGGACTGTTTGATTCCTTTGATGCGGACACTTCTAACCCATACAATATCCTAAACACCATCACAAAACAAACTCACCAACCACTAGCCAGATCCACTCCTGTTAAACCTAAATCTACTAAAATTAATACAGCAGCCTCACTAGACAGACCTGCTAAAGAAGTAATACTAAAATACCTTAAAACCTTAGTAATAAATTTTCAAAGCATTAGGAACAAAACAGCAGACTTTTAGAAATTTTATTAGAATGTGAGAAACCAGACATAATTGCAGGAACAGAAACTTGGCTACATCCTGAAATTTATAATGCAGAAATTTTCAATAGTGATTATGAAATTTTTAGAAAAGATAGGGCTGATAATCATGGAGGAGTTCTTTTAGCAATAAAAAACACTCTTATAGCAGAAGAAATTACCTTACCTAACTCAAAAAATATAGAATCTACATTTTGTAAAAATTAATACAACTTCAACATCCCTAATAATAGGCAGCATTTACAGACCACCAAATTCTAGTTTAGAATACATGCAGGAACTATGTAATCAGATTACTACACTTAAAGAGACAAATAAAAATGCAGTTTTTTGGATTATGGGTGATTTCAACCTACCTGATATAAATTGGAAAACACTAACCATAGATAAACACCAAAACCTTAAGGACATAAATGAGCTTTTCATAGAAACTTTACGCAACCTAAGTTTAGATCAAATCATTAAAAAGCCAACTAGATTAAACAACACATTAGATCTCTTCTTAACCAACAGACCTGGATTAGTAGTTGATTATGATATTATCCCTGGTTTTATCAGACCATGAGATCATAAAAATACACAGTCAGATAAAAGCAGTAGCCAATACAAAACCCAAAAGAAAAATCTTACTCTGGAATAAATGTAACCTAACACAACTACACCTAGCTGCATTAAACTTTCAACAAACATTCTTATTAGAAAAAGACATTAACCAACCAGTTGATGACCTCTGGAATTTCATTAAAAACCATCTTAAAAGCATTACAGAAAATCATATACCAACTAAATACTCATTAAACAAAATAAATAAATAAATGCTGGTTTATTAATAGACTAAAGAAGCTTTGTAAACAGAAGGAAAACCTATATAGAAAATTTAAAGAAACCAAGGCAGAAAGAGTTTACAAAAGTATATAAAAATTAAACACCTAACCCAAAAAGTAAGCAGACAGCTGCAGAGTGAATACATAAACAATGTAATATCTAAAGATAACAAAAACCTATGGTCATACATTAAGTCTAAGAAAATGGAAACAACAGGCATAGCGCCATTAAAAGATGAACATAACATAATACAAAATGATAATGAAACTAAAGCAAACATCCTAAACAAATATTTTGCATCAGCATTCTCAGCCCCAGGAGACAAAGACATAATTCTTAATTTGAACCAAGTAGACAACATAGAAGATTTAGTAGAACAAGAAAATGGAATTCAAAAACTATTAGCCAACACCAAACCAAATAAAGCGTCTGGACCTGATGGTATTCCAGCTAGATTACTCAAAGAACTAAGCAATGAGCTAGCCCCAGTGTTCAAAATACTCTTTCAGGCATCGCTTAACCAGGGCAGATTACCAAAGGACTGGAAAGAAGCTAATGTCACCCCCCCCCCCCTATTTAAAAAAGGAGAAACATTTGATCCAGGAAACTACAGACCAGAATCACTTACCAGCATCACATGTAAAATCCTAGAATACATAATATGTAGCAACATCATAAACCACTTAGACAAACATAATGTCCTCACCCCATGCCAACATGGCTTTAGGAAATATAGATCATGTGAAGCACAACTAATAGGACTAATAGATGATTTTTCAAAAGGTTTAGATAATAGTGAACAAATAGATGCTATCTTACTAGATTTTTCCAAGGCTTTTGACAAAGTTCACCACCATAGTTTGCTTAAAAAATTAAAATATTTTGGCATTAATGGTCCACTGCATCAGTGGATTAAAGATTTTCTGATAGGGAGAGAACAAACTGTAATAATAAATGGCTCTAAATTAACACCAATAACAGTAAACTCAGGTGTACCTCAAGGAACAGTCTTGGGTCCACTACTATTTTTTAATTTACATAAATGATTTACCAAATTGCATTAGTTCAGGAACAAGTCAGATTATTTGAAGACGATTGCATAATATATAGAACAATAAAAACAATACAAGACACAGATATTTTACAAAGAGAATGAGATGAATTACAGAAATGGGAATCAAATTGGAGCATGTCTTTCCACCCAGAAAAATGTCAGTTGTTAAGAGTAACAAAAAAACTAAAACAAATTAATTCCACTTATCTTATTCATGGCAAACCAGTAACACAGACTAAAAACGCAAAATACCTGTCATGGAATCCACATATTGATGAAACTATAAAAAACCAAACAAAGCATTAGGATTTATTAAAAGAAATTTCTATAAATCAAATAAGAACATAAAACTAAAATGTTATTTAACCTTGGTTAGGCCAATAATAGAATATGCATCCACCGTTTGGGACCCCTCAACTCAAGAAAACATTAAGAAACTGGAACAAACACAAAATAGAGCAGTGAGATTCATAACAAACGAATATTCACATTTGACTAGAGTAACACCATTAGTAAAATCACTAAATTTAGGAAGCCTTCAGGACAGAAGACTCAAAAGTAAAGTAGCAATTATACATAAAACACTGAACCATAATCTTCAAATACAAAAACGAAATCTAATAAAATACTCTGAAAGACACAAAAATAAAGGCACATTCCTCGTCCCATATGCTAGGACAAATTTGTACAAATACTCCTTCTTCCCTGGTGCTATTAGAGCATGGAATGGGTTGCCTGAGCTAGCCAGAAAAACCAGTAACTTGTCAGAATTTAAGTCATTGGTTAATATGCATGACTAAATGCATGACGCGTAGGACGTAATCATCTTCTTTTTTGAAGTAACGTCTGTATTATATAAGATAAGAAGATAAGATTTAATCAAGTGAGATTTTAACGTATGAAAATGTACACAAATGTCTTGAGATAATATAATCATATACTCTTAACAGCAGCTTGGAAGGCAATTCGAACTTACACACTTCCTCACGATATGTCGTTCTAACAAGTTTGGTTCCCCATTGCTGGGACTATTTAGACTGAGCAAAAATTACATTTATCTAAGCCTAATCCAATTTAAGATAAACTAATATAAATATCCATAGAAGTGCTGCAAAAATGCATTCTCTTCTCGTCACATACGACGTGGCAACGAGCCATACTGCCCAAAGGCTGTGACGTTGTATGTCAGTGTTAAATTTTAAATAACTGAGGTACAGAAGTCCAAACATATTTTACAATTTTTTTTTAACATTCTGTCTGTCTGTCTGGTACAAATCGTATATACGTTATATCTCCCACTTCCCATTATCGTATCAAGTTGAAACTTTACACCATTATTCATTGCCCTGACAAATCATGAAACATGTATTGAAAAAAAAGCAATCCATCGATTAGCGGTAATTAATTATTTTAATTGAAATTTAAAAGGGGAAATTAATCAGTATTGAGATATATAGCTGTAAATGTGCTGTTATTTCCCTTATGTACCTTTTTTTAAAAGGTATTTCCTTTAGTTAATGTTGCTCAGCAGGCTATGTTGCTGTTATTTCATAACGATTTCAAAACTTTTATTTGACCCATATTTTTTAAAACTAAAATATATCTGCATCTTTAAAAGGTTTGAGAAGTACTGAAAATTAAAATGTCAGGAAGATAGGATGACTATGTTTTACACCCTGCATATCCAATATCGAAAGAACTTTTCATTAAGCTTGAATAATTTATTTTTCACTTCATTACAATACCTCTTATTAAGTCACACTTTTCTAGTGGAGCCTGTGTAGGCAAAAGACTCTATCGATTTTTCTAGAAATTTTCAATGGATGTATATCGTTAAGAATAGAATGACTAGCTTGTGGCCCACACTGGGATGCTCATTATATGGACATCTAGATGAAGCACTAGACTATATATCAAAATCAAAGACCACGAATTTGAAAACGTCCAAACTTTCAAAATATCTAGGAAGTGCAATGTACCTGACATTAGTTGGGGAAGCGTAAAGGCGGTTGGTCGTTGTGCTGGTCACATGACATCCACGTTAACCGTTGGCCACAGAAACAGATGACCTTTACAACATCTGTCCTATAGACTACAAGGTCTGCAAGAAGAACTTTTACTTTTTGCACCAACAAAAGTTTCCATGAAGTAAATGAACAAAATATTTTTTGTGCTTTGTCATTCTCAAACATATGCTACAACAAGAAACTAAAGTATTGTAGTTATTTGACATAAATAACAGATTTTTTTAAAAAATCCTTTAAAAACCGAAAAGATAAAATCTTTCATAATATTTTCCCAGGGTTTATCGTTCACCTTCACTTATACCTTAGTCTGTTGAACAATTGGGGCACCACACATGATCTGTCAACCTTCTTTCTCCATTCCACTCTGACTTTTGTCTTGGATAAAATTTCTTTCAACGAGAGGCCCTTTTTATGTTATATATACTATATCTTTCCATGCTTTTCTCTCTGTCTGCCTCTTTTTTCTTTTTCCTGGTACTGTTTCCTAAAGGAAGGTCTTTGAGAGCCCTTGAGGACGTTGTAATATGGCCATAAAGTGGAAGTTTTGTTTTTTTGGACTGTAGTCAGCAGACCACAGCGAGACTTAATAGCCGATGTAAAGCTGTTTCTAATTTCTTCCTTTGTATTGCATTCTTTGTATGTTATCCCCATCATCTTTCTAGGTTGCGAATGTAATAACAACTCGAGCTAATCGGGAATCTATTGCCTGGATATAAACATCCTTTTCAACTTTATTAAGTATTTTAAAGTATTTTGTTATAGACATAAACGAAGTCATTAACTATTAAATACTTTTGGCTGCACATTAATACTGAACGTTATCAGACACTAAGAGTTCAGTTCAATTATAAATTATCACGTAAAGTACAGTTCGTTGATTGATTATTTTGTTTTCGTTGACTTTTCTTTTTCCATAGAAATGACGGCGTTAAGTTTCTGTGTTTTAGTTGTATTGTCACTTCAACATTAACATTGGTAAAGCGTCCGTTTTTGTTTTAAAAAATGTAATGTAGCCATAAAAGATAGAGAAAGTGAGTGAGAGTGAGAGAGAGTGAGAGATCTAGAGAGAGAGGGGTAGAGATATAAAATATAAGATACAATGAAAGAATGAAAGAGAAACATATTACAAAGAATGATAGACAAGAGAAACGTATAAAACGAGACATCAAACTGGTAAGGGAGTGGAGCGAGACAGGCCAGGACATGATAGGAAGGAGTTTGATGAGAAAACAAAAAACTGCAAAATTTCAGCTTGATTCGAGATTGGGTGTGGGAGAAATCACGTGTACAAACCTTTTACCAGACAGAAAGAGGTAGCCCTACAGACAAATTTAGTTGATATAAGCTTTGTAAAAAGAAATATTCAATAGACATGGGATGGCAAATAGCAATCACTCACCTAATGGATTTTTAAAAAAGCAAAATATAAAACATACATTAAAAAAAAAAAAGCAAAGCTTATGTTAGGGTAAGAACCGAATCATTGCCATATATCTCAATACTACAATTTTAAAAAAATAATTAATTAACAAAAAAAATATTTATGCATTGACATTGACATAATTGTGCAACATTTGATCCGAGAAGGAATAAGTGGTAGAAAGAACGTATATAAACTTAATACCGAGACAGACAAACGGATAGAGTTAATATAAGCTGCGTAGAAAGAGACATTTTTTAAAGAGTAGAAGAAAAAAGAATTCAACAAAATATTGAACCATTCTCATTGATTGATTTTCTTTTTTTTTTTTTAACTGAAAAAGGTATTTCGAAATTTCTGGCTTATAAGCCACATTTGATTTGGCCTAGATTCTTGTGAAGTATCTGGCGAGTTCGTTTTTATTTTAATGCTGTTAAAATAAAGAGGTACATTAATAATAATTCATAGTGCCAGGTTGTCATTCTGAGAGAGAAGCGGAGCTTACTGAACAATGGGATTGTATTGACATCACCCTATGTAAGGTGACCAGACGTCCCAACAGGTGTTACAGTCCCGCTTTGAACCGTCTATCGCGCTTTTTATAAAATTTCCAGGCGGGACAACCAATGCCTCGCTTCCATTTATAAAACAAAAAAATCGATCAATGTTACGCTTTAGTTTTAAAATCTTAATTATCGCTATGGGCCTCCATTAAAGGTACTTCTACGGCATTTGAATACTTACTAGATTGATCAATTTTCAACCGGTAAAGTTACTTTTTGTTTATCTTATAGTTTTCCATAATTACAGCTTTCATTGAAATGTTAAGCAATCGTTACGTTAGGTTTGGTTCCTATATAATGAACAAAGTCAAGAAATAGGTTAGTGATGCTCAGATTTCGACAGCGTTCACGGATACTTCGAGGCCATAATAAAGTGAAATTGTTTCCATGGATGATACAATTCTTTGAGCCACCTTCGCTGGAAGTCTTTAACAAAATTCGTCGATTTAGAATTTAGCAAAGTTCGGGCTATGGACAGACCTAGTGGTTAGTTCTGAAGATATCGGTGGAGAGACTATTTCAATTATATCCTGCTTTGAAATCATGTTTCTTTTCACAAGCTTCTTTGAAAACCCGTGTACTTTGACTTCAGTTTGTACACAACATTGCGACAATATTCCATGCCGAAGGCCTACATTGTGTGTAAAATGTGTGTGGATGTGTACATTGTGATGTATTTGTAATAAAGTCTAAGTTGTTGGATGTGTACATCGTGATATATTTGTAATAAAGTCTAAGTTGTTGGCTGTGTACATTCTGATGTATTGTAATAACGTCTATGTTGTTGGCTGTGTACATTGTGATGTATTGTAATAAAGTCTAAGTTGTTGGCTGTGTACATCGTGATATATTTGTAATAAAGTCTAAGTTGTTGGATGTGTACATTGTAATGTATTGTAATAAAGTCTAAGTTGTTGGCTGTGTACATTGTGATGTATTCTAATAACGTCTATGTTGTTGGCTGTGTACATTGTGATGTATTGTAATAAAGTCTAAGTTGTTGGCTGTGTACATTCTGATGTATTGTAATAACGTCTAAGTTGTTGGCTGTGTAAATTGTGATGTATTGTAATAAAGTCTAAGTTGTTGGCTGTGTACATTCTGATGTATTGTAATAACGTCTATGTTGTTGGGTGTGTACATTGTGATGTATTGTAATAACGTCTATGTTGTTGGATGTGTACATTGTGATTTATTGTAATAAAGTCTAAGTTGTTGGATGTGTACATTGTGATATATTTGTAATAAAGTCTATGTTGTTGGGTGTGTACATTGTGATGTATTGTAATAACGTCTATGTTGTTGGATTTGTACATCGTGATACATTTGTAATAAAGTATAAGTTGTTGGATGTGTACATTCTGATGTATTGTAATAAAGTCTAAGTTGTTGGATGTGTACATTGTGATGTATTGTAATAACGTCTATGTTGTTGGGTGTGTACATTGTGATGTATTGTAATAACGTCTATGTTGTTGGATGTGTACATTGTGATTTATTGTAATAAAGTCTAAGTTGTTGGATGTGTACATTGTGATATATTTGTAATAAAGTCTAAGTTGTTGGATGTGTACATTCTGATGTATTGTAATAACGTCTAAGTTGTTGGCTGTGTACATTGTGATGTATTGTAATAACGTCTATGTTGTTGGATTTGTACATCGTGATATATTTGTAATAAAGTATAAGTTGTTGGATGTGTACATTCTGATGTATTGTAATAAAGTCTAAGTTGTTGGATGTGTACATTGTGATGTATTGTAATAACGTCTATGTTGTTGGGTGTGTACATTGTGATGTATTGTAATAACGTCTATGTTGTTGGATGTGTACATTGTGATTTATTGTAATAAAGTCTAAGTTGTTGGATGTGTACATTGTGATATATTTGTAATAAAGTCTAAGTTGTTGGATGTGTACATTCTGATGTATTGTAATAACGTCTATGTTGTTGGCTGTGTACATTGTGATGTATTCTAATAACGTCTATGTTGTTGGCTGTGTACATTGTGATGTATTCTAATAACGTCTATGTTGTTGGCTGTGTACATTGTGATGTATTCTAATAACGTCTATGTTGTTGGCTGTGTACATTGTGATGTATTCTAATAACGTCTAAGTTGTTGGATGTGTACATCGTGATATATTTGTAATAAAGTCTAAGTTGTTGGATGTGTACATTGTAATGTATTGTAATAAAGTCTAAGTTGTTGGCTGTGTACATTGTGATGTATTCTAATAACGTCTATGTTGTTGGCTGTGTACATTGTGATGTATTCTAATAACGTCTATGTTGTTGGCTGTGTACATTGTGATGTATTCTAATAACGTCTATGTTGTTGGCTGTGTACATTGTGATGTATTGTAATAAAGTCTAAGTTGTTGGATGTGTACATCGTGATATATTTGTAATAAAGTATAAGTTGTTGGATGTGTACATTCTGATGTATTGTAATAAAGTCTAAGTTGTTGGATGTGTACATTGTGATGTATTGTAATAACGTCTATGTTGTTGGGTGTGTACATTGTGATGTATTGTAATAACGTCTATGTTGTTGGATGTGTACATTGTGATTTATTGTAATAAAGTCTAAGTTGTTGGATGTGTACATTGTGATATATTTGTAATAAAGTCTAAGTTGTTGGATGTGTACATTCTGATGTATTGTAATAACGTCTAAGTTGTTGGCTGTGTACATTGTGATGTATTGTAATAAAGTCTAAGTTGTTGGATTTGTACATCGTGATATATTTGTAATAAAGTATAAGTTGTTGGATGTGTACATTCTGATGTATTGTAATAAAGTCTAAGTTGTTGGATGTGTACATTGTGATGTATTGTAATAACGTCTATGTTGTTGGGTGTGTACATTGTGATGTATTGTAATAACGTCTATGTTGTTGGATGTGTACATCGTGATACATTTGTAATAAAGTATAAGTTGTTGGATGTGTACATTCTGATGTATTGTAATAAAGTCTAAGTTGTTGGATGTGTACATTGTGATGTATTGTAATAACGTCTATGTTGTTGGGTGTGCACATTGTGATGTATTGTAATAACGTCTATGTTGTTGGATGTGTACATTGTGATTTATTGTAATAAAGTCTAAGTTGTTGGATGTGTACATTGTGATATATTTGTAATAAAGTCTAAGTTGTTGGATGTGTACATTCTGATGTATTGTAATAACGTCTAAGTTGTTGGCTGTGTACATTGTGATGTATTGTAATAAAGTCTAAGTTGTTGGATTTGTACATCGTGATATATTTGTAATAAAGTATAAGTTGTTGGATGTGTACATTCTGATGTATTGTAATAACGTCTAAGTTGTTGGATGTGTACATCGTGATGTATTCTAATTACGTCTAAGTTGGTGGATGTGTACATCGTGATGTATTGTAATAACGTCTAAGTTGTTGAAATATTACTTGAAAAAAACTCTAGGCCTGTTCTTCTTCTTTCCAATGATCAATATGTGTCCCACTTTCGATCCCCACATATCTGGTCACCTAACCCTGTCAGAGTTGAAAACAATTGTAGCTGACACACATTAGCGCCAATATTTAAGGTAGTTGCATTAATGAGGTATCAGAGTTTCAGGATAAAAGGTGGACAACTTCTAGGTCACGGTGGTGCTGTGCGTAATGTCTTCTAGACTATGGAGTTAACTCTCTCCTTATACTGCAAACAAAACGTATCCTTTACGTGGTTATGCATAAAATAATGTATGCATGAATTAGAAGTCTGAGGCGATCGATCCATTTGTATCAGGAGAGTTTCAAGAGCATCTTGTTTTATAGAGCCATTTGGACTACCTACAAAGAGAGATTACTCATCTATTCGGAAGATTAAGAATGAGTGCAGTGTCTAGACGTGAGAAACACATTTGCGAACTGCTTATTTCTCACATCTAAAGTTGTATGTTGTTGGTTTTCTTATTGGGGGCCCCTGTCATTCTAATTCTTTTTTAATAAACGTATTGATGTTCATTATGTTGTCGAAGTACATGCTGGATATCATATAACATTAATAATAATGACACTAGAATATATTTTTATAGAGAAAATAGTGAATTTATCATAACGGAATAGGTATAAGTTTCGACAAAGAGGCTGCCTTAGGGGGTGGTAAGTGGGGCAATAGCCTTAAGCTCTGGACCTGAGGGGGGGGGGGGGGGAGGTGCATTGATAGGAGATTCGTTTGTCAGCGTCAGATTCGGGAACCAGACCAGTTCTTGGGCTTGTTTTGGATGTCTTATCCGTCATCTAGGTGATACACATTTACCCCGTTAGTGCTAGTACCTACGTAAGAAACTATGTTTTGTAGCAATAATAAGGCCGCCAGCTTTAGAGGCGGAAGAGTCCTTTAGTTTAATGTGGCACGGTATATATAGTCTACGCCTACGTCTCTCGGACCCGCGTCTGACACTCGCCCGGGGGCCCGAAACTGCTTAAGCCGACCCTTATCACAGCTTCCTACTCGGCACCATCGCAGAACCATTTAATCTATTTAATTTACAGTTTTCTTTATATAAAGTTCTTTATTCCAATGCTTTCGTTTTATAGATTCCTATTTATTTTATTATTCATAATGGCTAATGTGACGTCACATCCTGTATGTCATTGCTGCTGGGCCGTGTAGCCAGGTGAAATACTGCTCTTTTCTCTAATGTTTGGACCCAAAGACAAGCCTATTTCCTTTCAGAACTTAAGTTTCACACTTCCATTTATGTTTACAGTTGTTCTATCTGGCAGCTCAAAGTAACGATCTGTCGTAATGAGTTTTATATTGTTTAGTTTTAGTGATAGACAAACATTGTGAAGTGGAAGTGTGGAGAACTTTGTGGGAAGTTAATGTGTTCCATGTGTCGCTGCTCTCCCTTGACAGTAAATTACATGCTACAAAGGCACTACGCTTACATTATTATATTATAATATTATATTATTAAGCTGATGCCAAATTTCATCACTAAACTATATACAGAAGCAAGCAAATGTATAGATACATAAACCCTGCGTATGATACAATAAAAAAGTCTGATAAAAGAGAGCTTCGAGGTTCAACATAGAAGCAGAAATAGATCATGGTGTCCCATATTTTTAATTTTTCTTTATCTTGTTAATGCCTCTTTGATTGTTTCCGGAACTCATAACGTTTCTTTGGACACCTGCCGCTGAAATGAATTTTTCAAATTATTAACAGAGGGGGAAAGACCTTGTATTTACGTATGTTGTCTACCGTACGATAAGATCTGAGATAGACCGTTTTAGAGAAGAAGTAGATAATTTATATATGTATCTAATATAAAAAAAAAAGCTGCACAGTTTGGTTTAGTGCAGGTTACTTAATTGTAGTAGGCTTAAAGTTAATTAAGATCGGATTTAGAACAATTGCTTGTAAGTATTATAGAATAAATATATAGGCCTAATAAACATGTATCATAAACAGATTGGCTATTTTCTTCGACAATAAACATTTTTCTCCCTCGCTTTAGATATTAAAAGAAACATTCATTAAAATGAGATATAATCTCCGATTCTGCCTGGTCGTGCGGTTTGCGCGCTGGACTGTCGTTCGGATTTATCGACGGTCGAGGGTTCAAACCCTGCCCGCTCCCATCCCCCGTCGTCCTGCGGGAGGTTTGGACTAGGACGTAAACTATCTTCAACTCTGAAGGAACATCCGAAATATGTAAAACAAACAAACAAAACAGAAGAGCAGGTAACGCACGTTTTTATACGTGATTCATTTATACTGGATTGTCTCGCTTTAGACATCTGCTTATCATATGTTCAACATGACTGGTCAGGTGACAGTTTTCCTAGCAAATACTTCATTTATAGTTATGATTATATTTATTTTTTAAAATAGGAAATTCAATGTCAATGTTTCTTTCTATTCATTATTTTATTGACCATTTTCAAAACGTGTTATAACATTAAGATTTAGTGTGGAAATAAAAAATTACGCAGCCTCTAGCATAATAGGAATAACCATTGCAGATTGATACAACATTGTTACATATATAAAAAGAACATAAATATACTAAATCTTCACACTCAGTAATACACTTCTCTTCTTTCAATTCATTAATAACAAGACATTGCATTTAAAATATACTTAAAATAGTTACAATATCGAACTACATTAACAGATCAACAAAATTTTCATTAAATATTCAATCAAGATCATTTGAAATATTGTTAGAACTTATATTAAATCTGGATATTAATTTCGATCAAGTGACCTCCATTCTGACTCAAAGAGGAATTATCATACAAAAAGGCCAAACTAAGCCACAATACAGAAAACGTTAAAGAAAAGGAATGTACATTTTTAACCATGCGCTTACTAAAGTAGTCCCAGTTCAACCATCAAATTATTCAGCAATGCATATTTAGTGATGGAGAGATTTAAAAAAAGAATAGATCTGATTAGCATCTATCATATTACAAATAGATTTGTTAGTGATATGGCAATATACAGTGATAAACATTGCAATTGGCTTCATTTGTAGAGGAATCTCAATGCTCAGTTCTTATCTCACTATATTTTGTTTTTATATCACTGACAATTTAAAGGACATTTCCAAGTCTTCCTGCAGGTGGTAGGTGTTTGTGTGTGTGTGTTTGTTTGTTTTTTTTTTGGCTGGGGGGGGGGGGGAGAGGAGGAGGCTAATAAAAAAGCAAGTTAAGTTGAGGGGAAACTTAAAGGTTAGGGTTAGGGTTAGGGTATTTGTTCTAGGTGTCGTCCACATTGTAACATTAATTCTAAATCCTCACTAAATCTTACGAAAAACAAACTTTCAAAGAGGAAAAACAATGAGATGTTTTTCTTTTAACTAAGTGTTGCTTCTACTGGTTTGTTAAATAGTTTTAGTCAAAGTGTCAAATGTCCTATAAATCATTTGGCACCACATATATTTCCAAGCCAAATACCCGGAGAAAACATAGTCTACATTTCCTTGTTTCTGATACCCACCCAGCATTTTGCTGTCCTTTTTCTCACAGTCTTGGATTCCTCTTTGTGAATATAGACAGTTCAAAAAACTATTTTAGAGTTTACACCTAAAAAACAAATAGGATCTGGCATCGTTGAATATGTAGATCTCGCTATTCTATTATTTATAACAATGTCGTGTGGAATGCAACGTGTTTATCAATAAACATAAAATAACATTACATAACATAAAATTAGATAGCCATACTGTCAACTAAGTCTGTAATATCTGACTAGAACGAAAAGTGAGATATCAAATTAAATACAATAAATTGGAATGATTGGAATCAAAGAAAGAGCCATGACCAGCCAACTAAAGCTTGAGATGAACAAGAAAATATTGACAAAATATTTTTAAATCACAAGGATTATCTAACTTTTCACTTACAACCATATATCGCAATACTTTTGGATTTTTTTCCCTTTTCGATATCCAACAAATTATTAATTACCAATGACTAATTTTTCATAGGAAGGGGAAGTGGGAGAAGTACTGTGTACAAAAAATGTGCGAGACAGAGTGAGTTGACATAAGTTTTGTAATAAACTTTTCAAATAAAGAGTGATTGGATTGTTTGACTATATTGTTTTAAAAAAAATAATCCTTGATATAGAGAATTCAAATAACTAGAAATATCATTCATATCTATAAAGATTAAATGTCTGTGATTATGCAACAATGAGGTAAGTTTGTTAATTTCTTAAAAATACACACACTTTTTATGGTAAACATCACATTTTCTTTGTGCAATTCTTGAAAATATAAAGTTTTGTAGGCAAAAGTTACCCTTTGTAAGAAATACCAAATCGACTTCAGTTACTTGCTCTTATGCATCTAGATTTGTAATTTCGTAAACTTCTCATCAAGGAGGCAATATGGACATTGCTTGACAGGTGGTTCTGAGACTTCTATAGAATGTCCACAGGGAAATGTCAATTTTTTGGCATGACATTCCTTGCAATGCCATTTGTGAGTGTCGGGATTTTTGTGACATTCAAGCACTCCGATATGTCCACATGTTAATAATCTGTACCTTACAACACTCTGGCATGGTGGGCACGGTTCACTGCATTGTCCAGAACATGGATGTCTACCTCCAGCACATAGTTTGGGACATTTATGTGAACATGTCTGTTTTCTAAATCGGGTTGGTAGTAAATGTTGCGAGCTTACAATGTTAAATTTGGTTCCGCAGATGTGGCCACATAATCTGAGAGTATTGTCACATGATGTTGGGCATACTGCTTGACAGAGAGCTGGGCATTTATGTCCGTTCTGGCATTTCTCGTCGCACCCTAAAATGTATGTAGGCTTAACGGAATAGCATGGCACGTTACTGCAGACGTGACCGCAGTTCAATTTTTCTAGACAGGGAGGACAACTCTGCGAGCATTTTCCTTTACACTTATGTCCCTTTAGGCAAAACTTTTGGCATTCTTCAACACAAGAATAGGAAGATGCAGAGGAATATAAGCTGCATTTAACTTTGAGGATGTGATTGCATTTGAGTTTGACTTCAATTTCTGTTGAGCATGGGGGACATTGCTTGGAGCATACACCTTTGCAGGCATGTCTGTTAGGGCACTTTTTCTCGCAGGGTTTTTTACAGTGCAAAGTATCGTGGCTAACAGCATGGCACAGGTAAGGACAAATGTGACCACAAGACAAAGGAAGCTTACAAGCTTCTCCGCAGCCTCCAGCTTTCAACAAGTCAAAATCTGAGGTATCTTTAATCAGAGTGACACGTTGATGGTGCTTACAGCATAATCTTAGAACTTGGCCTATTTCTGAATGGCTTTGTGCAGTGGCTTTAATTTTTGACCAAAGGGCGCTGTGTTGAGAGAGAAGATCTATGTTCCCGATGACGTACATACCATACTGCGCCCTTGACAAAGCCACACAGATGCGGTTGTCTGTGCTCAGAAAGCCAACACTTCCTTGAGTATTGCTGCGGACCAAAGAAAGCAATATGATTTTATTTTGTTCTCCTTGGAAGTTGTCCACTGTGGAAACGCGAATACCTTGGAGACGATGTGTTCCCATAGATGCCAGGCATTCCTTTATAAGGTTTATTTGACCTCCGTACGTCGCAAGAATTGTTATCTCCCCTGCTGAATAGCCCTGGATTACTAAGTACAGTGCCAGCTTTAGCAGGTACTTAGCCTCGTATTCATTTAGTTTGCTTCTGCTATTCTGGACCACGCCTTCATGTCTGTCGTGATTGATGAAGAAAATGTCTTTGTGCATGCCCATCACGTGATCTCTGCCATAAACTGAACTGCTGTCCTTTAGCGCTGGGTAAATGTGTTTCATGTACTTTGATATCTCTGGTCTCATCCGATGCTGCCCAGTTAACTGAACGCAGCTAATGTTGTTTTTGACGAGCCTCTCAAAGAGAGAGATTTCCAATCCGAATTTTTTTGCCAGCTGGTAGACCTCAGTCTTTGGCCTTAGTTGCTGATGGTCTCCGATGAGAATCAAGTGCTGACAATGCTCGCTCAGCGCTGTGACGATGTGTGCTTCTAGGACCTCAGCAGCTTCTTCTACCACAACAATCTTTGGACCGACTTTTTGTAGCACTTGACGATGTTTAGCCGCACCAGTCGTAGTCATGCCGATGACCTTTGACTGCTTTAAAATATTGACGTCTTGCATCTCTCTCTGCTCAAGTTTGATTTTGAGCACACTTTCATATTCTTCAACTAGGGCTTTCAGTTCATCATTCAGGGAAGAGTGGTATTTTAGAAGCCAGCACTTGTAGAGTCTATACTTCTCTGAAAGAGAAAGCGTCCAAATGTTAACAACTGAGTTTTCCTCCTTTGTAGTCATTGGTTTGCTAACCCTCAGCAGTCTAATCACTTGGCTGAAGGTTAGCTTTTTCTGCACTTCCTGCCAAGCTTCTCTGTGGCTGACCTCTTTTGTCACATCACTTGTTATATCTATACCTAGAAGATGACACTTCTGTAGCAATGACGTCTGTGATCTAACTAGCCTGCTACGTGGCGCCTGTTTTCTATTATCTTCATCATCACTCTCGTCGTCAAACTGCCTCTGTTCTCTAATGCGATTATATTCCTCAGAGTCGTCAAATAACTGGATCTGCTGTTGGTTCTGCTGCCAATTGTGCTGAATTTCTTCTATAGCAGCAACCATCTCATTCACATTAGATCCCAGGAGCCAAGCTTTTAAATTACCATAATGTTTTATTATTTTTTGGTAGACTTCTGGGTTGACATATTCATGTAATTCTCTTTCACTAATTAAACTCGTGGAGTTTAATATCCCAGTCTTTTTTTCATAACGTTTTAACCAAAATCTGTAAACTTTCATTTTTTGTTCTACTGGAATTATGTAACGAAAATTAAGATGGGTATCGTTGAAACTCGTAGTTTCTGAAAGAAAGAGCTTTACGAGATGTGCTTCTACAACTAACTCAATGTGGTTTTCAAGCTGGAGTTCAGACGCGCACAACCAATGCCTTATACTTTTGCTAGAGGTCTGGTTGAATTGGCGAAAATGGCGCAAGGACATACATCTCTGTAATGATTTTTCTGAAATAATTGACAGATGTGAGATCTGTATCTTGTCAGCCAGTGCATTAATTTTCTTTCCTATTTCATCCATTTCTCTGTGGCAGTCTCTGATACAGTTTATTGTAGATCTAGAATCTCTTTGCTTTGACCGAAGCTCTTTTAAATTAAATTGTTTTAATTTGACGGAATCATTCTTTCCTCCGACTCTAACGATTCCGTCGCCACAAAATGTTAGCATCTCCTCCAGGAACTGATCCAGCGCGTGATTTGCGTAGCAGACGACTAGAATGGGGCTACCAGCTGCGCTGGTGTTGGCCAGATTTTCCAGTAGTGATCTCATAACTTTGAGACCAACGTACGTTTTTCCGGTCCCGGGCGGCCCTTGTAGAAGGGTCAGTTCTTTCGTCAGTGCTGCCTTAACGGCCATATATTGGTGCTTGTTGAGACAGACGTAGGCTAAGCCAGGCCAATTTTCAGTTTTAATAACCTGAACAGTGCTTAATATTCTGCGTGTCTTAACAATACATGATAGATTGTATTGTGTCTGTCTTTTCAAATATGCTGGAGCATCTATTTCTTTCTCGCAGCGGACGAGATATTGTTCCATGGGCAGACGCTTCTCAACCATTTCTTGCAGTCCTTCTAAGACATGGCGGTAAGCTTCAAAAAATGAGGGATTCTCAGTCAGGGTTAAAGCCTCCTCACTCGAAAAACCATAGACGTCCTCCAGACAGTTCTGAAACCTGACTCTTAAAATCCCCTTTTTTATTTCGCTCCTATCCATCTGAGTGACAGTGGCGTAGATGATTGTCTTAAAATTATTATTGGTTAGGCAAATAAGACTTCCAAAAATGAGTCTTCGATCCGAGTCCCATCGAACTTTCTGGAGCTTCGACATGTCCAACATAAGAATGTGGTCTATGCCATTGAAAACTTCCAAACCTATAATCTTCACATTTTCATAAAAGAGCATATCGGAGTCTTCAGGGGCGGCTCCATTTATTCGATACTTTCCTATTCCTTCCCTCAACGGTTGGATAAAGTCTTCCCGCATGAGTCGGAACATCACGTCAAAATACTGGTCAACATCTCGATACGCTCCAGTAGTTTTATTGGCTCGAAGGAAGGGGGTGAAGTCGGTATTTAAGTCGCGGCTCGTTGGGAAGATGGAAACATCTCTGATGTCATCAGGGGGCTCATCGTTATCGCGCCATTTTCTAAGATGGCGTCTTTCCTTCTTTGCCTTAATTTGACCTGACGTAGTAAACATTTCCAGAGCATTTTGGAGCAGTTCCACGTCACACCGTAACTTCTGGTAGTTATTGTCTATAAACGTGAGTATTTCCAGGCAATTTTCTGTGAGTGTTGGCGCCTTTCGAATTGTTTCAATAATAAAATGTAAACATGTCTCAGCCTCCCCTTTACCGTTGATGTTCCTATTTCGACTTAAAAATGTTATCATGTGGTCATAAAATCTGGTGGTAGCCAATATTGTGAGCAGTTTTGTCAAGCTCTGGTCATAGTTTGAAACTTGTAGAACTGATTTTAGAGACACCATTAAAAGTTTAAGAGAATAATTGGTAATGGAACCTGAGTTTAGAAATGTCTCAAGTTCTGGAATATTTGATAGCATCCAAGCGATAAGCTGTGAAGGATCATTCTCAAGTCTGGCCCAATCCCTCAGACGTCCTAAACCGATAAACCCCATTCGACGCTCACCAGTTTGTGGCCGTCTGGCATTGGTATAACAAAATCTTGAGGGATTCATTTTAATAGATAAGTCTGAAATACAACAAAAAATGTGAAGTCTTTATCTATTTACATTTAGAAATTTTGATTTTTAAAATAATTAAGTATGTTATTTTAATGAAGGGAAAGAATTACAGGAGTAGCTATCAGCAATTAGCTAGCAGTAATTCTGTTTAATAGTATATTGTAAAATAAACAACATTGCAAAATAATTTTTTTCTGTACTAACAAATTTTTATTAAAAAGTTGCATTTTTTTTTTAGATAAAATGTATAGTTTATATGAATTACATGCATTTGTGTTTAATATGTATGAATTTACAGAAAGTTCTAACGTGGTAAAAGTTCATAACAATAATTAGGATAATGTATTTAGATTTTAACTCTATTCCTTCACATTCTGGTGGAATCAACGCCGGTATCGTCAGTTAGGAGAGAAAGAGTTAACAGCATTATAGAAAAACAAGAAAAACATACATTTTTTAAAAAGTCAATACCTCCTTCATGCAACTGATAGAGGGATTATGTTTCTCTTCATCACTCATGTACGTTACATTTTAAACATTTGAACATTTTTTACCCCGCCACTTAGCAGACGATACGCAAAATATTCCTGAACATTAATTTATTAAACTAGTCAATGAAGAGAGCTCACAAGGGAAATAACCGAAGACGTACTGTCCGTTGTAGATAAATATTTTCTCATTCTCTGGCCAAATTTAAATTTATTTTTTTTTTTACTTTGAAAATTAGAAAGGTCAAACTAGAGCTTATTCAGTGAGGCAAACGAGCTAGTAGTTCTTTTCACTACGGTATACTATACTGTCAACTGTGAGATGATAATTTAAAAGCTATTTCCCTTATTTGATATAAAAAAATATTAATAACCAATAATTAATGACTGATTGGATTTTTTTTTCAGGTTTCGTAAGTTACAATAAATACTTTTCAAAGTATCAACTTGTTTGTATGTTTGTTTGTAAAATGTTTTACATGATTCGGATGTTCCTTCAGAGTTGAAGATAATTACTTCCTAGTCCAAACCTCCCGCAGGACGACGGGGGATGGGAGCGGGCAGGGTTTGAACCCTGGACCATCGATAAATCTGAACGACAGTCCAGCGCGCAAACCGCACGACCAGGCAGCTTTGATCGGAGAATGCGTGAGGGAGAAAAAGCGTTAATAATTATCTAAGGGGATCAAATTTAGACATATCTGTGAAAACTGAAGGACTAATTTTCCTTGTTGATATGAAACAAAACAATTAATTACCAGTACTTAGTTGACTGTTTGATAACTTTTTTTTTTATTCATGTCATTTATTCAATGAATAATGAATAATTGTGCGAAGTTACAACTTGATCCAAAAATGGGTCTGGGAGAAATAACGTGTACACACTTTTTAGCAGACAGACAGACTGAGTTGAAATAAGTGTGTACAAATGAGATTTAATTGTATTCCTATATCACACTGCTGGCTCATAATACAGTAGTGCTACGTGGTTACGGCTGACTAAGAACACGTCTGCCAACCAGGTGTCAATTAATCAGTTGTGGGGGGGGGGGGGGGGGGGGGGTTTCTATCCACAGGCGTTGATCAAACATAGCGCTAAAAAATAGAACATATTAGCGTTGAAAAAACAACACCATTGAATATGCAATACAGCTTAGTGGTTATGTCATACTGAAAATGAAACTAGTCAATGCAAGGTGATCACAACACTTCCTTGACTTTTCTTGCGTTCGTGTATTTGCTTCCAATATCTTTTTCCCCTCATCGTGTTATACCTTGGAAGTGTCTGGGCCGGCCTTAGGTAATTGGAGGCCCTATGCGAAGTGAATTTGGTGGACCCACACGAAACAGAAAAACAAAGTAAACAGATAAAAAATATAAAATTACGCAATTTCTAAAAAACCTAGTGGACTCCAACAATACGCGTTGGGCACACGTTTTGCTCTATGCTGTCTCTAAAAAAAAAATGTTGAGCCTTGCGCGAAGCCCCTACCAGTCGGAGGCGCTAGGCGGCTGTCTAGTTTGCCTATGCCTAAGGCCGTGAATCAGTGTATCAGGCGGAAGAGACTAAGACATTAAACGTCAAACAAATCGAGCACTTCAGGCATTTACACTGCTAACACCAATCTAACAAGACAGAAATAAGAATCTTTAATGTCAAGGATTTTCTACTGAATGTGTCTGAATCTTAGTGAACAACTGAAGCAACAGCAAAAAAGTGCAGACCTTCATTTGTCTGAGAATTAGTCTAATCCAGTTTGATTTGATCCGATCCAAGACTACTATCAACTTCATAGAGCAATTTTCGATTTCTTTTGATTAACTTGATTTGTTATTACTTATTTCATGTAACCACTAAGCAGTACAAATATTAATCAAGTGTTATCTTACGTTTTTTTAAATTTGTTTTTCAACTATCCTCGTAGTTTAGTGCTTAGCTCATGATAGCAGTCATTACCTCATCTAGAAAAGTTGCATGTCGCACACAGTTCTGAATATAAAGAAAAATGGTGTTAGATTATGGCTTTAAGAAAAAATGACATTGTAAATCTCCTGAGCTTCATCCTAGTTAAAATTGCAATGAAATATGAAAGAAGTGTACATTTAGTTATCTTTCTTCATTTTGTAGCGTCGTTATGATTTCATCAAAATATTTTTGTATATATTTAGTTCCATTAAGACCGCTTTTATCATCTAGGGTGCTGTGGGCTTTGCACTGGGGTGTTTGTGCTTCCTCGTTTGCATGGTGAGACCTATGTGAGCCCGGAATGTTCGGCTGCACTCTGGGCATCTTATTCCAGCTGGGGCTAGAGTTATTGGCCTTGCTTTTTTTTTCTCTGAAGCTTTTCTTCTGCCAGCGCTGTTCTCTTGACAAAAAGTTTGGAGATAGTGGGAATCGTCTTCAAGAACTTGGCTTGGCTTTGCTACCTATGAAGGGGCTCGAGGTTCGACACCCGACTCTAGCAGAGTTGTGATTACTAAGCGCCTAAAGGTAGCACGGAAAACGAACTCCCAGATAACTTCTTCTCCTCCCCCCCCCCCCCCCCCCCCCACTGGTCCACAAATGAGATTGGACCTTAGCGCTCTGAGCATGCTATAAGCATGAAAGTTGTTGGCCTCCTTCAGTCGTAGAACGACTATTGTTCATTTCGCACACCTTTTACAGTGGCTGTAGAGCCCTATGTTGGAGAGACACTCCCGTCCACAAATATCTCAGGTTAAGGTGGCTTTCACTTCGGTGGTAGAGGAGCTGAGCATGAAAGTAGCGCCATATAAAAGCTATAATTATTTTTGTTTTAGTTCCACTTTGGAAGTAAAGTAAACAATGTACCCTGCTGTTATATGAGGTAACAGGAGAGGGACAGTTACCTTTCAGGCATCTTGGAAGCCTTAAACAGGAGAGGGACAGTTACCTTTCAGGCATCTTGGAAGCCTTGAACAGGAGAGGGACAGTTACCTTTCAGGCATCTTGGAAGCCTTGAACAGGAGAGGGACAGTTACCTTTCAGGCACCTTCGAAGCCTTGAACAGGAGAGGGACAGTTACCTTTCAGGCATCTTCGAAGCCTTGAACAGGAGAGTGACAGTTACCTTTCAGGCATCTTCGAAGCCTTGAACAGGAGAGTGACAATTACCTTTCAGGCATCTTCGAAGCCTTAAACATCCCTAAGATGATTCTAGTTGTCTGTCAAAGGGCGGTACTGCTGCATACCTACCATATCACCCGAAATAACGTCTATATTTTATAAGATAGTTAAAATTTCTGTGGATGCTGTTAAAAGGACAATAATGAATTTTGTTTCCTTCTAACAGAGCTCGACCCTGGCAATGCCAGAGAATGGAAATAAGTTCATTTCTGTTGTAAGGATAACAAACTCGACCAAAGAGATGGTGCTAACACTGATGATAACAGATGCATCAAAAGCCCTACTTACAAGGAGGCTATTTCGGAAGAAAAGGAAAAAGGTGAGGTATTCAGGGAGGCGCGATTTTAATCTTTGGCTAAAATTAGGAAATAGTGTTAATGTAGTTAATCATTGACATCTATCTTATATCTTCTATGTGGGAATGTGGGCATTCCCGTTCAGCCATGAATTTTGAAATGTCACCAATTGAATTCCCGTTCAGCCATGCATTTTGAAATGTCACTAGTTGACTTCAGCCTCCCAGAAATCAATACATGCTGCTCGTAAGTACCTTCTCGGTCTCAGCATTACAACATTACAATATTTTATCTGAGCTATGATTTTAAAAAATATATATGTATAACATAAAAATGTATTAGGTGTACTGGTTGTGTGTTTCGCACTTCCGGTATGTTGTCAAGATATTTACGAGTTTGAACCTATTCTCCGCTATCCCTTCTCATCCTGAGGGAGGTGGGATCTGGAAAGAAGCGTCTGAAACTTTTCCAAGTTATATGTCAAGAATATATATAAATAGTTCCTTCTGTCTCGGAAGACAATGGATGGGCCCAGATGAATCACTGGTTTTGGTTTCGTATTCAGATATGGCAGAATCTGGTGAGACTAATCAAGCCAATTCTGGAGAGGCAGAGCTTGTCACAGTTCATGTGTATGCATCTGTTTTTGGGCGGATAAGGCAGCTTTCTTTTTCTTTCTCTTGAGTAAGGCAGCTTTCTTTTTCTTTCTCTTGAGTAAAGCAGCTTTCTTTTTCTTTCTCTTGAGTAAGACCGCTTCGGTTCTTTCTCTTGAGTAAAGCAGTTTTCTTTTTCTTTCTCTTGAGTAAGACCGCTTCGGTTCTTTCTCTTGAGTAAAGCAGTTTTCTTTTTCTTTCTCTTGAGTAAGACCGCTTCGGTTCTTTTGCGCGTGGGGAGATCGTATCCACACGATCAATATGTTAGGGAAAATAAGAATTCAGTACTGCTACCTATGTTAAACTAATGCTCTGAAATTTGATTTGTTTTATACTAAACTTCTTTAGGGACCCTTGGCAGGGCCGGCCTTAGGCATAGGCAAACTAGGCATCTGGCTAGAGCCTCCGATTAGTGGGAGCCTCGCATAGGACTCAAATCAATTTTTTTAAGAGAAGAAATAGCGACACTTGTGTCCAATGTTATGGCTGGGGGACACTCGACTTTTAATCAACCGCGTAGTTTTTTTTTATGTTTTGTTTTTTTAATTATTTGTCTGTTTCATTTAGGGCCAACAAAATCACTTCACTTAGGTCCTCAAATTATCTAAGGCCGGCCCTGCCCGTGGTCTTAGCAATAGCTTTGGCTAACGAATCCAATTCTATTCAGACACAAAATCTGGGATGCATTTGAAAACACAAAACGTACCTTAAAAACAAAACAAAACAACACAATAAGAAATGATGGGAAAACAAAACGATTTTCCTTATCAAGTCGATAACCAGATGTGTACATCACGTTTTTCACGATGACGCGAAAACTAAATATCTGTTAATACATTTTTGAACCAAAAAAAATATATTATTTTCATTATATTAACTTACCTTGTATACAGGACCGCAAGATTAGTGCGGTGTGTTCTTTCTTCACGAAATTTTATGGTTATGAACAGTGGCTATTTTTAGTCACACGTCATCCTCAACTTCCAAGAAGTTTCGAATCTAGTTTCAGATCAACTCGCTCATATCTATGGGGAAAAATGTAACAAATGTGATTAGAACTTAACATGAAGGCCCTATGCAACACAGGTAAGTCGTGTAGGCAGGTGTGGAGATTTACTGGTAATTACATCACACAATAAGTATGTCAAACTAATTTAACGTAAGGTTGTTATATCATTATCTTATTCACTGTAAACTAGTTTAACAAGACTAAAAACTCAAATTATCTTGGTCAGTGGTTCTCAAACTGTGGTCCGCTCACACCCTGGGGGTCCGACGAAAATCTAACAACATTCATAAAATCTCTCTCACCTTTATCCAAGTTATTTTTTATTTTATTTTATTTTACACGAAAGTTTATAATTTCAACAAAACAAAACGCTCCTTCAACAAAATGTCATCTTTACATTTGTAATTAGTTTACTATGTTTATGTTACCTTTTCATGTAGGGGTACGTGGGCGAATGTTGACTATCTAAAGGTATCCCCGAGTACAAAAAGTTTGAGAATCATTGTGTTAACAGTATCTCTTACTAGTAGAATGAATGCTGCCTACACCCCTCACCTACAGCATATAGCGAAGCATCTCCGCACACTTCCCTCTTATTACAAAGCTCATATCAACTCACTCTGGCTGTCTGGTAAAAAAATAAAATTTGTGTAAGCTATTTCTCCCTCACCCAATCTCGGATCAAATTGAAACTTTGCACAATTATCCATTAACATAGACAAGACATGAATCAATTTAAAGAAAAAACCAGTTAGTCGATTAATTACTGGTAATTAATAATTTTGTTTGATACCAACAAGGGAAATTAATCCTTCAGTATTCACAGTAACGGCTAAATATGTAGGGTTTCGTACCCTTAGATAATTGAACACGCTATTTCTCCCACACCCATTTTCGGATCAAGTTGAAACAATGATTAATTGTACCTAACAAAAAATGAATCAATTAAAAAATTAACTAATAAGTCAATTTTTGGTAATTAATTATGTTGTTTTATATCGAATAAGGTAAATAACCTCTACATTATTGAGAGATATTGTTAGTGCGTGGTTCTTTCTCTTAGATAAGCTTTATATTTTTAAAAAAATATTTTTGTAAATTATTGTGCTTATTTTTTCTTTATAAGGTTTGGTTTAAACAACAAGACTATAGATCAAACTGGGATTATATTTATTATACCACGTTATCAAATACTATCCTTAATACAAAGTGTTCATTTAGTTGTAATAATATCTGTGTAAGACAATGGTCAAGCTTGCCCTGGTAGTGGCGAAATATGTACGTCACAGCTGGGGCTGCGCAGCCACGAGAAATACTGCATTCCTCACTAATCTTCGGACTCGAAGACAAGCCTTATTATATGTGTAAAACACATTACTTACTATTGTGTTACAAACTCTTGGGTGTGTACGTTGTTCTAACCCAACACACAAAATTCACATAAAATAGGCAAATAGTCAAACACACGTCATATTCTCTGAATACGTTTTAAAAGTTAAAAGCAAGAAAGAAAATGTTAAAATAAATCAGTTTTCAAGTTTCAGAACATTCCCATTTTTCGCGCAATTTTGAAATATTAATTATCGAAACTGAAACCAATCGCTGACCTAGATATGTTTTCTTTAAATCCGCCTTAAGATAGTGCTGCTCACATAAAGTTCCATTGCGAAAAAAAAAATGTTTTTGGCTTAATGTTTGATCGTATGTCCGAATTTTTTCGTGAATGACTATGTGTAGAGTCTTTAATATTGAATTCTTGTCTTGGACAAGTATTCGTGACGAGTCAATTGTCTCGTTCAGGGCGAAATCTAAACTATTTAGATGTGAGCTTCTTTTGTTCTATGACTGCTACAATTAGATCAAAGGTTTCAGCCGCTTATTGTATTAGGGTTTATTCAAAGAAATTTCTATAAATCAAATAAGAACATAAAATTAAAATGTTATTTAACCTTGGTTAGGCCAACAATAGAAAATGCATCCACCGTTTGGGACCCCTCAACTCAAGAAAACATTAAGAAACTGGAACAGACACAAAATAGAGCAGTGAGATTCATAACAAACGAATATTCACATTTGACTAGAGTAACACCCTTAGTAAAATCAATAAATTTAGAAAGCCTTCAGGACAGAAGACTGAAAAGTAAAGTAGCAATTATACCTAAAACACTGAACCATAATCTTCAATCAGCATATCCAGAAACTTAGAGTATGGCGTATTCATTTTTTTTCCGTTAGGCATCTATACATCGGTTGGAGTAAAATAATCCGTGTTTCAGTTTAAAAAAACAAAACAAGGCGCGGACGTATTTTTAGCGGCCCCTGAAAGGGGAATAAACGCTATTAGTTTTGTGTGGTCTGTCTGTCCGTTCGTCCCACTTAGATCTCGTAAACTAGAAAAGATAGTGAAAATCCGACATCATGATATTTTAGACCTTTCAAAGTTCTGATGTAACGACTACTTTTTTTCTTTTCTGAAAGCGAAAAAATTTAGCTTTTAAAATCAACTATGCAAGCAGTTTTTTTCGTTAAAAAATACACCATTTTTACAACTATTCTTTATTAGTAGTAACAAATGCAGGAAGCTATTTAGTAAGGGAAATCCACGTACTATATTTTAAAACACATTTATGCCAACGGTTTTAGATTTTTTGTCCATTTTTTTTTTTTTTTACAATTGTATTGCTAAGTTAATAAGTTATAAAATTTTAAAAAAAAATTTACTCATGGAACATAATTTAAAACAACATTTAATAAGAAGTCTTTCATATTATCGCGTGAACTACAGCTCCGTGCTATAACCATAAAATACAGAACTTAAGAAAGGGGAGATTGGACCTCATTCACCAACCGTAAACAAACACAATTTAGTCACGTGATAATATTGATAAAACAACGAAAAAAACTGTCACGTGATGGCCATTGTGTATTAAAAATTAGATCGTAATTTGTATAGAAGAGATAGAGAATCGCGTAGCTAAATGTTTGTGAATGATTTGTGAATGAGGTCCATTGTTTTTATTACGAGATTTTTATTTCTTAAAGCTTTAAATAAGAGATTGACCCTTTTCAGAACACTTAGATCAATTAGATAATTATTAAATGACATCAGTTAGGCCAGGCTCACATCAAACTTCTCCTTCGCATCTATCTGCTGGACCGTTGGGGCACCACACAAGATCTGTCAACCTTCTTTCTCCATTATAAACTTTTTTAGATTAGTTTTGTATGTCTATTGTCGTGTTTGTGTTTGTAATGTTGTTACAGCGCCTTGAGTCTACATTTTGTTTGTTAACAGCGCTTTATAAATAAAATTATTATTATTATTATTATTCTCTGTCATTTGCCTTTGATAGAATTTCATTCTGATTTTCTTTCTGAAAATATTAAAACCTGCCTTTTTACCTGCATGGGAGGCACACGGGCAAACGAAAGCTGCTGCACTGGAAACATGTTGGTAATAAAATCAGCAGCACTGGGCTTCCGTATATCACGTTAAAATGTTTGTTTGTAGAGTGTTTTAAATGTTTCGGATGTTCCTACGGAATTGAAGATAATCTACTTCCTAGTCCAAACCTCCCGCAAGACTACTGGGGATGGGAGTGGGAAGGATTTGAATCTATACGACTGAACAACAGTCCAGTGCGCACACCGCACGGCCAGGCAGCCATCCATACTTATAAGTGTGTGTCATAGTGGTTGGATTAAGCTCTGAGCCTGTTTAATGGTGGCGTAACGGCTAACTTGATGCTAGAGCAAAATTTAAAAAAAGACAAACTGCATTGGTGCGCAGTCTTAGCAAGAATTCTAGCGATTGTTTAGTGAATTTAGGAAATTTAGGCACCGGATATTTAGGCACCTCGTATTTACGGATATTTAGGCACCGGATATTTAGGCACCCGGATAATTAGGCACCCGGAAATTTAGGCACCGGATAATTAGGCACTTTTTGACAAGGTGGAAAATTAGGCACCGGATAATTAGGCACTCTTTAGTTAGCGACCTTAATTTTCAAAATCATTTAAAAATGTTAACGTATATTTTATCCTTAGGCTATGGGCTATCGGTTACGTTATAATAAATAGCAACTATAACGATTCTAGCTAAAGAAAAGCTGACAAAATGGGGAAAAATGACAATCATGAGAAAATGTGGAAAAAAATGACTCCTGAGTCATAATATAGACATCACAGGATTCAAGGGAGGGAGGTAAAGATGATTCTCCGCTTTCCTCCATCACCACCCCCTAAGGTTGACGTGAGTTTTTTAAATTGATGATTATGCAATTTGTGTAAATATTTAGTTACTAATGTAAATACTTTAGATTAAAAAGTATTATAAAATATTTTTAGAATGTCGGGGAGTGTTGGCGATAAATATAATCATATACGCCCTCTGCTTGTGGGAAAAGGAGGGGTCGTACGTTTAAAACAGGATGGTGGGGGGGGGGGGGGGGCACACACTCCCAGTTAAAGGAGAGAATTTCTCGCAGGTAGATGTTAACATGGTCGTAAAAGTTACGTAGCGAATCTTAAGCCTACACGCGGGGGTCAAGGGTAGAGAAATAAGATCAGCATAGTACAAAGGTGTTTAAATGGACGTTTGAGGATTATATTTTATAGGCCTTCCAAAAACTTCGGTACGGTAGACACATTTCTGTTTAAACCATCATAATATTAATAAAAATTATAATTCTAGGGAAATGCAGATAGTTTAATTTCATTGGGCAGTGTTGAAAATTAGGTAAACCAGTGTTGTTGTTGTTTTTTTGTTTTAATTATGTGTGTGTGTGTGTTAATAATGCATGTATGAGACTATTTTCTTTAATTCGAACTTTTTTTTTTCATTGAGAAGAGCAAACAATTGGTACTTAAAACAAAAGGAATGGGGACTCATATGTTCGCGAAAATCATAATAAATATATTTTGTTTATGATAGAGAAGGCGAGGTTGATTTGGAATCTATTCAGTCTTATTTCTTTAATTTTTTTATTTTTTTTGAAAGATTTATTAATTCAGGCAACCCATCTTCCTGCTCTAACGGCACTAGGGAATAGAAGGAATACATTCATGAAGTAACAGAAAATGTGTCTCTATTTTTGTTTGCTCTTTTTTGTTGTTGTTGTCTTTAAATGTAATTTATTAGGTTTTGTGTTTGTATATATAGTATATATTAGCTATAGCTGTTTAAAATTTTTTATGCTTGCTACTCTTCTTTGTTCTATGAATATTGTTATTGTATTCAGAACACCTGGCAATTAAATAATTTACAAAACAAAGTCATTTTCAAAAACAAAGTTAAAAATGGGTGTTAAAATAGAGATTAATGCAGTATAAAAAAATGAATACTACTTTAGCTTATCAACACATTTAATCCCTATAAGTAATTAGAGCAAAGACCTCCTCCTCATTCCCATACCCACTGTAAGGAGACAAGTTTCTCCATACTTCCAATTTAGCACCTATGCTCTACCATACCCTTGACCCCCACGTGTAGGCTTAAGATTCGCTACGTAACTTTTACGACCAAGTTAACATCTACCTGCGAGAAATTCTCTCCTTTAACTGGGAGTGTGTGCTCCCCCCCCCCCCCCCACAACCACCATCCCGTTTTAAACGTACGACCCCTCCTTGTCCCACAAGCAGAGGGCGATTGTGATTATATTTATCGCCAACACTTTCCGACATTATAAAAATATCTTACAATACTTTTTAATCTATAGTATTTACATTAGTAACTAAATATTTACACAAATTGCATAATCATCAATTAAAAAAACTCACCAGTCAACCTTAGGGGTTAATGATGGAGGAAAGCAATGAGGGCAGAATCCTCTCTACCTCCCCTACCTTGAAATCCTGTCATGTCTATATTATATAATGACTCAGGAGTCATTTTTGTCCACATTTTCTCATGATTGTCATTTTTCCCCATTTTGTCAGCTTTTCTTTAGCTAGAATCGTTATAGTTGCTATTTATTATAACGTAACCGATAGCCCATAGCCTAATGATAAAATATACGTTAACATTTTTAAATGATTTTGAAAATTAAGGTCGCTAATTAAAGAGTGCCTAATTATCCGGTGCCTAATTTTCCGCCTTGTCAAAAAGTGCCTAAATTTCCGGGTGCCTAAATATCCAGTGCCTAAATATCCGGTGCCTAAATATCCGGTGCCTAAATTTCCAGATACCGGTACGATATGTATAGTCTACCCTTACGGCTCAGGGCCCCACATATGACATTCGCCCAGGACCCCTCGCACTGCTAAGGCCGCCTCTGGTTCCTGAACTAATGACTAATGCGATTTGGTAAATGATTTATATAAATTAAAAATAGTAGTGCCTACTAGTGGACCTACAAAATAAATGTAATGTGAATAGGGAACTCAGTGGTATGGTGCTTTTCGAAGCCTTGGTCTAAGCAAGATCCTAGTCCTAGAGTTTGACCTAGATCATAGAAGATCCAATTTATCTATAGACCATAGAACTAGAATAATCTAGATCCAGTCCAGACTCTTGACTAGATCAGTAGATCTAGAAATTTAAGAAATAATCTAGATCTAGATCTAAATGCTAGCAAATGCTAAAGGTCTAGTTTGTAGATATGATAGACCCTAAGGCCTAAATACTAGAATCTAGATCTAGATGCTAGCAGCGCCAGCGCGAAAGGTAAAGATTCCAAATATGATAAACTCTAGATGTAGAATAATCTAGATAGATCATGCAATCATTCAACGCTTGAGAATCATGTACAAAAATATAAATATTGAAACACTTTTAATTAATAAATTAGAAAAACAATAAAATAGTTAAGCGAAGCGGAAAAAAAAAAAAAACTGGAATGACAAATATCTTTTTCAATCGTTAATATCGGGGGCTGTAGCTCAAGTGGTAGAGCGCTCGCTTAGCATGTGAGAGGTACAGGGATCGATACCCTGCTGCTCCATATTTTTGTTATTGTTTTTTTTTTTATTTATTTCAAATTTTGTTTTTTTTTATCTAAATTAATGTTATTTTTTATTAATGTTCTTAACAAAATGTATTTTAAAAAATACAAAAAAAAATAAAATATTGATGTGAGTCATACACTTTCCTAGCAAAACGATGTGAACAAAGAAAGTAGAGTACTTTAAACAAGTGAAAGTGATTAGGGACAAGTTTTGCATTATGAAATGAAATTTACTACAATGTCTTATTGACAGCCATTAGGCTAAACTGTTAAATTAAAAAAAAAAAAAAAAAAAAAACCGACATAAAACACATTTTTAAACAAATGGGGCATAAACGCTACGTAATAGAACTGCATAGTTTTTGTTGAGTTACCTACCTTACACTTCAAGAGACTTGTATTCCTTTCTGCTGCAAATGTCTAATAAGCAATAAATAATGTTTTATAGATGTAATCTATCCTCACAAGAACGAATAGTTACTGACCAATGCTCTAGCAACCATGGCGCGAATGGGCTGATTGCACCCAGGCCCTGGCCATTGGGGGCCCACACTAACCCTTTGAAAGAAAAAAAAAGAAATAATGTGTACCTTAAATTGACTGTTAAAAGTCAGCAGGCCTACTGACACTAACAGTGGTGTATTGCACTAAATGGAGGCCTAGGGAGGATTTATAAAGAGGCTCTTACCCTCTGCAAGCTTCAATATAAATGTAATTAAGAAATTAGTACATCTACATGCATGTCACATTTGTGTGGAAATAATAATAAATGCATCTAAATCAACACCGATAACAGTAAACTCAGGTGTACCTCAAGGAACAGTCTTGTGACTACTACTATTTTTAATTTACATAAAGGATTTACCAAATCGCATTACTTCAGGAACAAAAATCAGATTATTTGCAGACGATTGCATAATATATAGAACAATAAAAACAACACAAGACACAGATATTTTACAAAGAGAATTAGACGAATTACAGAAATGGGAATCAAATTGGAGCATGTCTTTTTTAACCCAGAAAAATGCCAGTTGTTAAGAGTAACAAAAAAACTAAAACAAATTAATTCCACTTATCTTATTCGTGGCAAACCAGTAACACAGACTAAAAACGCAAAATACCTAGGTGTTATAATAAATGAAAAACTGCCATGGAATCCACATATTGATGAAACTATCAAAAAATCAAACAAAGCATTAGGATTTATTAAAAGAAATTTCTATAAATCAAATAAGAACATAAAATTAAAATGTTATTGAACCTTGGTTAGGCCAACAATAGAATATGCATCCTCCGTTTGGAATCCCTCAACTCAAGAAAACATTAAGAAACTGGAACAGACACAAAATAGAGCAGTGAGATTCATAACAAACAAATATTCACATTTGACTAGAGTAACACCTTTAGTAAAACCACTAAATTTAGAAAGCCTTCAGGACAGAAGACTCAAAAGTAAAGTAGCAATTATACATAAAACACTGAACCATAATCTTCAAATACAAAAACAAAATTTAATAAAATACTCTGAAAGACACAAAGATAAAGGCACATTCCTCGTCCCATATGCCAGGACAAATTTGTACAAATACTCCTTCTTCCCTACTGCTGTTAGAGCATGGAATGGGTTGCCTGAGCTAGCCAGGAAAACCAGTGACTTGGCAGAATTTAAGTCATTGGTTAATATGCATGACTAAATGCATGACGCGTAGGACGTAATCATTTCTTTTTTGAAGTAACGTCTGTATTATATAAGATAAGAAGATAAGTACTAGAGCACTTGTAAATTTAATGCCATTTCGTTTATTTTCTTATATTTGATATGCACATTCCATCGGTTGTAAAGTATTTTTTTAAATGTGGAGCCCCTCTTTAAGGACAGCTTAAGGGTTAGGAAAATGAAATGACAGCTTTTGTATACTCGTGAATACGCCTCTGGCCACTAATGTTAAAAGAAAGTAACTATATTGATTTTTTTAAATTTCAAAGTACTAATACATACAGGCTGACTGGACTTGTTTTTTTTTTCAACCTATCCCTTAGTCGTTGGGGCACCACATATGATCTGTCTACTGTCTTTCTACATCCCCCCTTTTTTTTTTCTTAGAATAAAATCTATTTTAACAACATGTCCCTCCATTCTTTGATGTTATTTCCCCTTCGCGTTCTCTGTCTGACTCTCCTTTTTTCATGGTACTGTTCCCCGTAGGAATGTCTTTGGTAGCTCTGAGGACCTTGTGATACGACCATACAGTTTATTAATTTTTTTTTGACAGTGGTCAGCAGGTGATCGTGGATACTAATTGTTAAACTCAAAGTACTACACTGTCATATTCTTGGCACAAGGGCACATCGCTACGCTACTGTTACAGACCAATGAGCAGGGCCGGCCTAAGACATTGGCAAACTAAGCATATGCTTAAGGAAACCGATCAATGGGGTCTCGCACAGGACTTCAAAACAACTTATTAAGAGAAGAAATAGCAACATTTGTGCCCAGCGTTATTGTTGAAGTACACTAGGTTTTTAATCAATTGCGTCATATTTTTTTTTTTTGCTGTTTTATTTTTTTTGCCTATAAATTCATTTCGCAAAAGGGCCTCCAATCATCTAGAGACGACCCTGCAATGAGATTCATTGGCTTACCGATGCAAACAATGAATACTTTTATTATTTTATTATATTATTATCTATCACAATAAAGTATGGTATATATATTCTTAGGTCAATATAAAATGACCATCGGTGCAAAGAATCCGTCCATTCATTAAGAGAGGTTTCAATTAGAGAGAGTTGGTTGCGTTACTTGAAATTCTCAGTCCTTTAGAGATCGTCTATGAATGTTTAGTAGTTTAATACTCTATCTATCTTTCTATCAATCTGTCTAATCTATCTATCTATCTTTCTATCAATCTGTCTAATCTATCTATCTATCTTTCAATCTACCAATCTATCTATCTATCTATCTATCTATCTAATTATAACACAATATTTAGGTTTTATTTTTTTTATTTATATTTTTAACACTAAGTATGGAATCCAAATTTAGGTAATGAAATTTTCCTAAAAGTCAGTTTTCATCTGAAATAATATTGCCTACATTAATAATAAGCGTTGTACAAATTTCTGCATGGAGACAGAATTGAAGATGCGGCAAGTTTTCGCTCAAGTCGGCAATGGGTTTGATACCGAACCGTGACTCGTAACTAAGCGTATTATGGCCTTTTTCTCTTAGTAAGAAGAGAGAATTTGAATAAGACTAATATTTATGTTTTTTTCTTTCAGAACGCACAATTCATCCTAATAAAAAAGAAAAAGTCAATGGCCATTTTAAAGTTAATAATAAAGAGGCATCCCTGGTCAATAGTATTATGCGAGGGAGATTTTAGGTAGACCTACATATTGTGCACGTACGTCTGTAATGGGCGTGATCTTTTTAAAAATATTCTTCGTGTTAAGTAAGACGTCTCTGTCGCGGACGTTTTTTTTTTCACACAAAAGTCGTCACTATAGTAAAGTGCAATAAACGGAATAAATTCGACTATTCTGAGACCTAAAAACAAATCCAGAAGAATCCCACCAGCGGAGACGTTTTAAAATGTTTTCTTCAACCGTTGTGACCCATAGTGTTGCAAAAAGCGGTCCACATTGAACAAGGTCTTATTAGAAGATATGAGGCTTGGCAGCTGAGCGATAAAGCACTTGGCCTCTGAACCGGAGGTCCCGGGTTCAAATCCTGGTGAAGACTGGTATTTTTAATTTCGGGATCTTTTGGGCCTCTGAGTTCACCTGACATTAGTTGGGGAAAGTAAAAGGCGGTTGGTCGTTGTGCTTGCCACATGACACCCTCGTTAACCGTAGGCCAAAGAAAGAGATGACCTTTAATTATCTGCCCTATAGACCACAAGGTCTGAAAGGGGAACTTTACTTTTTTTTTAAAATGAGAAGATAACACGACGTCTCCTACTTAACATATCTTTTATTTTTAAACATATAATTCTACTAATATTCAGATAACTCACATACAATGAACATTTTTTTTTGTCGCCCACTCTCCTTGTTGGTCGTAGGCTTGTCGTTACAAATAGCTACTTAGAACTGAACCAATGATAAGGCGTTTCATATTTTTACTAAATAAACTTTAATTAACTTAAACAAACTTTTTATGGGAACATAATATCTAATAGTAATGAAATATACTGATATTTAAACGAAATCTAGCTCACCACAAAACAACGTTTTTACTCTTTCATGTCTCAAGATTGTCTGCCGTTTCACATTTGCATTACGCTAATTTCATCATCTTCAAGGCATAACCGCCATTCAATCACTTAACCTCTTCTTACCGCCGCCTAGGAAACAAACACACACTGTTTAACACCCCATTTTGTCAGAATTCAAGGTACTTGGCTACTTGCCACCGCCCCTAAAGGGGGGGGGGGGACCCAAAGTTTGAGAAACGCTGCATTAAAAATACTGATGCAAAACAGAATAATAATCCAATACGGAATACTTGCACAATTTTTAAAAATAAAACACTAAAAAGATATATAAGCCTAACTACCGTTATAAGTAGTTCTAATATTAAATATTTATAAAACTGATTCCGTTTTAACTGATTTTACAAACGAAAAAAAAGAGAATTAAAAATGTATTTAAAACTAGAAGACAAATGAACCTAATGCAGACCTAACCTACACTCTAGCATCGGTCACAAATATTCTACTCTCAACTAACAGCCATTTCAAATAAAATTGACTTTCTAATTACTAGATTTACTTACAGGGTTTGGCTATTCGACTCGAAAACAAATATTACAAACAACCCGCGAAAAAATTCAAGGCCGGAGGGGGAAGGGGGTCGGCGCTTATGGAAAAGCTCCCATGGGAATTCCTCGCGCGCCAGTTTCCAAAATAACTTCCTATTGTTTATCGTTTCCCCCCCCCCTCCTCAATGTTCAAAGGTTAATAGAATCAGGTAGAATTTAAATAAAATATTTAAGTAATTTTTTTTTATTATTAAACCAAAAATTTAAAGAAAAATGATTCTTGGAATAATGATTTGGCCGCCCCTTACATTCGGCCGCCTGCGTGCGATGCACACATTGCACAATAGGTAGCGGCGGCCCTGTGTCTACATAAATAGTGCAGAGAATTTTAACTCTTTCTCTCCTAACTAACGATGCGATTGTTGATTTGACCACATTAAATTTTTGTGTTTTTGGTTTTATAAACACTAATTTATGATCTATAAAATGAGCATGGATTCCTAATTCTATGCCAAATAAAATATTTTTTCATGACAAAGTTATTGAAGTTTAATGATAAAAGGGAAGTGAATTACAAATGACCAAATGAATAATGGGTGGGAAGCGTGGTCGAGAGGCCAAATGCTTGGCTTGGCTTGGCTACCTAGAAGGGGGCTCGAGGTTCGGCAGAGTTGTGTTTACTGAGCGCCTAAAGGCAGCACGGAAAACCAACTCCTAGATACCCCCTCCCCCCCACTGGTCCACAAATGAGATTGGACCAAAGCGCTCTGAGCATGCTATAAGCATGAAAGTAGCGCTATATAAACGCTATAATAATAATAATTGCGTCGGATCATGAAAACTAATGACGGAGAGAGATAGAGTTCAACAGATATATAACAAAGTTACAACGTTGTGGATAACAAAAAAGGAAGACCTCATGTACCTAACTCCTTTGTTATAGTTTTAGTTTAGTTGGAGTTTGTGGTAAGCTCCTTGGCGACATTCCTTTATATTTCCATAGCTACAAAGAGAGATCCTATAATTACGGAGACGTTATAGAAGGAGTTGACGTACTCCACACACACACACAAAAATCATAAACAAGGGAATCCATAACAGGATCACAGTGGCGAGTAGAAAAAAAAATGACGCTTCTGCAGAAAACAGAATGAGGAGTAACAAAAATTTTTTAAAATACTTTTTTAAAAAAAAAAGCTTTTATTAAGCGTAGGTTTATCAATTAGTTTGGATCAGTCATGTAATTAAATAGTTAATTAACTTATTGTTGTTTTTTTTTTTATTGATTCTTGTGTTGTGAGGTAAAAAAAATAATTGTGCAAAATTTCAGCTTAATCTTATTTTGGGTGTGGGAGAAATAACGTGTACAAACGTTCTACCAGACGACAGACAGACAGACAGACAGAGTGAGTTGATATAAGCTTTGTAAAGAAAAAGAAGAAGAAAAGCGAAGCGCTAGGGAGACAACATCAAGGAATGAACGGGGCCTGTTATTAAAAGATATTAAGTCCGGCCCAAATACATGAAGTAATGGAGAACGATGGTCCACAGTTCATGTTTAGTGCCCCCTGCGATCCAACTGACCAAAAAACAACAAAAATTTCTCATCACATTAATGTAATTTGTTCAAAGTTTAGACACACATTTGTAAATCTTCGATCGGTTTATTTAGTTTTTGAGTTATATCCTCTTCACAGTGGCGTAGCTAGGGTGGGTGGAAGAAAGGTAAAAATTTAAAAATCCCCCCGGGCCCACACTAGAGTAGGGCCCCACATTAGTGTTTTTTTACAGAAAAATCTAAGTTTTAAGCAAAATGCTTGGGCCCGAAAAAGAGAACAAGCCCCCCCCCCCCCCCGACCCCCAAACCTTGGAAAATTCCTACCTCTTTTCAACTTTTCTAATCAAGGTATCAATTAAGTAAGACTGTCCACATTTGTTTACACTGATGCGATGATGCTGTACGTAGACATATTTACAAGACCTGTGGCTCATGAAGTAATTCCGAATGTCAGTTGTCCTTCTTCAAAGAAATCCTAGTTCATGATGCCTTGTCACACCGACCCTGTCAAGTCCAGTCTACACAGGAATAGATAACATATATCAGTGCATTATTGATATTTATAATAGCTTATACAGACAGCACTACACTTATAGACCCACACTGACATATAATATATATATATATATAATATATCAGGTGACAGACGCCAGACTTTTATAACCGGTAACTTTCATGGGTTTAAATGTATATAATATTTATGAATAGACAGCGATCAGTCCAAAAATTGTCTAGACGCTGAATGTAAGCACATATGTCAAACGTTTGTAGGGTGAAAGCCTAAGCAATATAGCACTCATTATATGTAATAAACAAAATATGACACAGAAATGGAAAGTTCCTTTAAAGAAATATACAATGTACAATGTCTGGGGAAAAAAAATATAAATATCTATAGCATTACTTGTTTCATATTGATAACAATTAGCCATATTTTATTTACAGCATATATTAATTAATGTTGAATTTTTGCATGGAAAAATGAAATAAATCAAAGTTCACCCGTTAGTGTGACAATCAGATGTTGATGGATTCTTCGAAGTTTTAATGATGATTAAATTATTTCATTAATCATTTTTTTATTGATTTTTTTTGTCTTTTTTGTTTCAAAAGCTCTTTAAAAAATGCTGTATCACTCCCTCCAACTTTGACTGATTATTTGGGTTGTTTTTTTGTCCACACTCAACATACATTATGTAACCAAGAGACAATAGAGTTTTATAATGGACAACAGTATTGCAAGCAAAAAGCTAGCTATTGTCAAACGTTTTAAATACCTTGGAGCTACTGTCTCGGACAAAACAAGGTTACAAAGACAGTTTGTGTTGAAACACAAACTCAAAATCGGCCCCCGATGTGGTCCACCCAGGCAGGTAAAAGGCAGGTTTCAAAGGCAAATGACAGAGAAGAATGGAGAAAGAATGTTGACAGATCTTGTGTGGTGCCCCAACGGTCCAGCAAAGAGATAGGTGAAAGTGAAGGTAAAGTTAGATGTGAACCTGGTATTTTTCTGTTGTGTTGTCTTTATATGAGAAAAGAGTCCTTGTAATCACAACAAATTTTGGTAAGGATCAATAAAGCAGTTTTAGTCTTAGTCTTAGTCATATAATGATTATCTTATTGATCTAAATCTTTTATTAATCTCTTATTAAAAGCCTCATTTAAAAATATAACATTTCGTATAAAAAAGATGATTTAAAATCCTTGGCTTCATGTGCTATTATATCGCTGATCACGTGGAAATTTGAAAAACTACTTAATCAATTTTTGTTTTACATTACGTTTTACTTGTATGCATACTAAATAGATTTTTTTTTCTTTCAAAATAAAAATGAACTTATTTTTTGTAAACATTCGCCTTTAGATTAACTTTTTTATAATTATTTTTTATATTTTGGTTGTTTAGTTGCCAACAGTGACGTTAAATTTAGCGTCCTTGACATTGATGAGATTATCGTGAAAATCTCCTATAGCCCTTGTCCAGTATAGATGTATTCTATATTGACATCTATACATGCCTGTGAAGTGTACACACATTGGTTCAGTTTTCGTGACTGTCACCTATGTTGTTATTGTTGGTGTTGTTGTTTGTATATGTTTTTTTTAAATTTTATTTTTTGTTTGTTTGTCTGGTTTTTTGTTTTCTTTCGGCCAAATCTCAATTTCATTTTTTTTTAACTAGCATGTTGTTGTTGTTTTTTGGTCAATCTAACCTTAGTTTTACTTTTCTTAATAATATAAGACATGATCTTTTTTATTGCTGTAAAATAATAGTCCAAGCCAGTGGCGTATATATAGTTCGTTCATTGTGGTGCAATGATAACCACTTTTGTCATCCATGGCGCGAAGGGATCCAATGAACCCGGGCCCACGACCATTGGGGACCCACGGCCTGTGGTGTAGCAACAGTGGTGCCAAGGGGTTCTTTGCTCTTGGGCCCATGACTCAAGACCAGTTAGGACCCACAAGAGAGTTGGGGGATGACAACAAAGTGAACAAAAAATGTTTAAAACTGATTTTAAAATATACAATTTAAAAATACCCCTGAAAATGTCCTTAATGTCCTAATTATCCAATATTTTCTGAGTTTGGATAGTTTCACTGCAAGGATCAGGTTTATTGTAATGGTTACTAGCGTTTGTTGTGGCATTTGTCGCCAGATCTTAACATTCTTTTTTTTTTCAATGAATGTTCGTAAAATCCTTGATAGTAGACCTATTGCAGGAATGTGGAGAGAGAGAGAAAGAGAGCGCGAGAGAGAGAGAGCGCGATAGTGCGTGTGTGTGTGTGTGAGAGAGAGAGAGAGAGAGAGAGATTTCGTTTAAAAAAAAAAACTGAAAAAAGGAGGGGGCGACAATGACTATTACGTCTATAGGGATGGTGCTGGTGGTGGTCATTATTTAAAATTTCACCACCTCTGCTAATTATTCGTCTTTTTCAAAGCTCAACATGTTTCTTTTTTTTTTCTATATTATATATAACCCTCACATAAGTGATAATTGTAAATCTAAATTAAATGTCTTTTGGTAATTGTACCGATACATTCAAATTACTTGATTGTTTTGTCACAAACAACATAGGTCTTAATGGGTGGGGGGCACCAAGATATTCTTGAATCCGGGTATCTTGATACGCCACTGGAAGTCTACGTGTTTTAATAATGTTGATCTGTCTTCGTCTTCATTAATATTTTAGCTTGAACAGACTATCATGTCTACTAGAGATCACGTTCTTTTAAATGGCTATGTGTCTATTAACACGAAATTAATACATACGAACTGTTTTATGCTGCAAGAATGTTTTTTAAAAGAGTTTTTTTTTAAATAAACTCAGTGCATGGAATAAATCTCAGGTGGCGCGGTGGCTGAGTGGTTAAGCGCTTGGCTTCCGAACTAGAGATCCTGGGTTCAAATGTCGATGAAAACTTGGATTTTGAATTTTGATAAAGATCGAGAGAGAAGGAGTAGAGGAGACAAAGAGACACAGACTGAAGAGAGAGAAACAGACACAGGAATAGAGATATAGCGATTTAGAAAGCTAGAGAAAGAGATACATAATCAGACACATAACTATGGGGATGAGATATTTTTTTCCTCTCGTTCAAAAACGTTTTCTAAGTAAACTACAATTTCATTTCACATTTTTTTTTCTAAATTCATAAATATTTTAATTACAATTTATCCTGGATCTGGGTTTATTTGGTGTCACATTATTGTCTAGCAGACGATAAGTGACGCCATGTTGACTGCGTATTGGGTGACTTGGCCATTAATGTAGATATTAAAGTCAGAAGCGTGCAGGACGGAGTATTTAAACAAAACAGGCAATTTTTTGCTCTCTGACTATAACATTTCATTTGAAAATATCTGTTTATTACAATCAGTAACCAAAAGACGTTTCTATTTAGAAAGCCCTACATTTATTTCTTTTTCAGTAAGCCTACTTCTATTTTTTTTTTTTGTTCTAGTAATTAACATCGATTTTTTTTTTCCAATCCATGTTTTTATTTGATATAATTACATTTTTAGCGGCTATATTAGTTTTGTGTGAAATGTCTGTCTGTCGTCAACTAGAAAAGGTAGTAAAAATCCAACATCATAATATTTTAGTCCATTCAAAGTTTTATTTTCTAAAAGCAAAAATCTGTTTTAAATCCCTTCTGCAAGCAGTTTGTTCACAAAAATACACCACTTTTACAACTATTCATTATTAATAATAACAAACACAGGAGGCTCTTTAGTAGGGGATACACAGGTCTACCATATTTTTAACACATTTTTGCAAATGGTTTTAGATTTTTTATTTTTTTTACATTTGTATTGCTACATTATGTAAGTTCTGTCCTACTAACTACTACATTTACCCAAAAAAAAAAAGTTTTTTTAAGAGAAAAAAATCTATTTAGTCTGCATATAAGTTGGACATAAGTTAAAACAACAATTAATAAGTAGTTTTTCATATTATCGCGTAAAATTCAAGGCAAACAGAAAAGACTGGTCACCCCACCTCCGTTACGTTGATGTGATAAAACGAGATTTAAAATCAGTAAACATTGATACTGACCATTGGGAAGACATAGCCTTAGACCACACTAGTTGGAGAGAGACGGTGACCAAGAAAGCTATAGATAGCGAGAAAACATGGGCCTCGATTCTTTAAGAAAAGCGTACCACACAAAAAATGGCCAGCTCCTCTACGCGAAAGCCACCTTGACCGTTTGATCGTCTTAAGAGCTGAGCCGAAGGCTCATAGAGCTCTAAGTTTGAAAAAAAAAAATCTTTGGGTGCCAAACAGTAAAAAAAAAAACCTGTGGGAACACAGTTCTGTTTGAGAGAGACAGGAGTCAATGCCTATGTAAAGCATTGCTGTTTCCAATGCCTTTGGCCCCCGACGCATGCTTGGCTGTACATGGCCGAAGGCCGAATACACCGGGAGCCTCCGCCATTTTCCTTCGTTATACCAAGCTAACCGTGGGGGACTCGCCATTTATGTAACGGTCCTTTGAGGAACGGCGCATGGATGTGTGACAGGTTTATGGGGACTCTTTTGCAACTCGCCCGTGCAATGGGTGGACTCTCGTCTACCCGTGGGCATCCCCACGGAAGTTATGTTTCGCCATTTATTTAGCCTAGTTACCCCCTCAAGTAACCGTGTCCACCCGGGTGCCACGCTGAGGCAGAACAGCGTATCCGGGGCCACCTTGACCTGCTATATATGTGGACGGGAGTGTCTCTCCAAAATAGGGCTCCACAGCCATATGAAAGAGTGTTCGAGATGAACCATAGTCGTTCTACGACTGAAGGAGGTCAATATTATAAGTTAATATTATAGAATTTAATGTAAGCTCTATCAAAAAGTTTCTTTCAAGGGGGCAAATCTATAAATAACAAGCTGTATGTATCTGGTGTACAAAATAATATGCGTGGTGAAAAGCTAGGTGGGTTTTTTAAACTTAAATGATAGATTTGTGTACATTTTCTAAGCTCTTTGATTTTGACATTTGACGGTCGAGTGGCGCGCTTTTACGTCCTTGACATTGTTTAGTTTATCTTGAAAATCTCCAATGCTAGATGGGTATCCTAGTTATGAATAGTTTACATTATTTCTTATTTCTGACTCTCGGCCTTCACGTGTTTCTCAGATATTGAGTCCGGCGGAACTTTTATCACTGAAGGCAGAAATAGCAAAGGTGAGCAGCATCAGACACCTAAACTGGTAGGCTCTTTACTCTGTGTGCATATATTAGAAAACACACAACATTTTGCAATTAATAAATTAATTTTATTTAACAAAAAGAATTGATTAATTAAAAATGAAAAAAAATAGCTGTACAAATAACTAATAATAAAATAAGGCAAAGAAGTAAGTATTTAACGAAACAAGCAATAGAAAAGAAAAAAAAGAATACTTTTTAAAACCAAAGCTTATCTAATTAGAAATAACTCCTTATTGCTACCATTTATCTGAAAATTTCAGGGTTTAGCTCCCTTACTGCTATATACAACAAAATTAATTAATTACTACTAAATGACTAACTAATTGGTTAATTTTTGGATTGAAGATGATTACGTCCTACGACATGATTCATATATTGTTATCGACTATAAATAATTGTGCAAAATTTCAACTTGATCGGAGAATGAGAAGTGTAAAAATGAACGAGTCAAAGCATAATAAGGGTACTAAATCCATATATATAACATGGGCGTAGCCGGGAGGGGGTGATTTCAACAATCTCTCCCGCCGGATGGGGGGTGGGGTAGGGGATTTCAACAATCTCCCCCGCCTAGGGGGGGGGGGGGGAATCGGAAGTTAGTGACTGATTTTTTGCTTTGATTCTGCTTATTTTAGGTGAGATTTTAATACTAAACCATCACTTACCCTGCGCAGCCAAGAGGATTTTGAATTTAAAACCCCCTTTCAGGGGGGTTTTACAGTCAAATCCCCATTCTCTATAAAAAAAATATTTAAAAATAGAAACGACAATCCCCGAATTCCAAAAGCATAACTAAGGAAGATTTTGACTTTAAAACCCCCTCCGAAATTTAGGATAAACATAAACAAAATAAGACTATCAATGCACCAGTCACCAGATTCTATGAACGTAGCCAAAGGGGTTTTGAGTTTAAACCCCTCTTCAGCGGGATTCGAAGCTAAAAAATACCTCTTCAATATAAAAAAAAGCAAATTACACACTCAAAATTCTATGATCGTAGCCATAGGGGGTTTTGAGTTTAACCCCCCCCCCCCTCCTCCAGAGGGCTTTTTAAAAAAGTTTAAAATCCCTCCTGGTGGTTTTGAGTTTAAATACCTCCATTCAGATAATTTTGATGTTGAAAACCTCTCTCTTCTAAAGCAAAACTATAGACACCAAAATCTATGATAGAGTTGGCTATAACAAGTGAGATTCGTAGCCGAGAACACAATGAATGGACAAGGAATGAAACTCCTCCCCAGTCCCATGAATTTCACGTGACTTGGGCATTTGCAAGTTGGGCTCAAACAGGAAGGGCGAATGGTGACAATTAGACAGAAAGGATCAATCAATTTTGGCATGTTTTTGTACGAGACACTGTCCAATAGGAACCCATTTCGCTAGGATCCGAGAGAATTACGATCCCAGATGTAAACACTGCTATACGTAAGACGAGACTATAGAACACACCTTTAGCTAGTGCAGGGTGCCCAGAAATGATTCGAATATACAACTAGTCTTGTGAACCCTTGGACTTGTGCATGCGTCGACCTATAGAGAGGACTAATTCAGCTTATTCCACCACTTCGGTCAATTACAATTTCTTTACCTTGTTTGGCACACCAAACAAAATAATTAATTAGTTAATTATTGTTGATTGATTGGTTGGTATTTTTTTTTATTGATGATTGTATTGTCAGGTTAAAGAAATAAGTGGAATGATTTAGTCTTCGTTGAATGTGCGAGAGAGTGTTAAGTTAGTGAGGTCTTGCTCCTGGTCCAGGAAGGTCACTTCCTGGACTGGTGTTTTGTGTGTTAAATATTTATTGAAGTTGATTCATTGTCTGTGCTCTATTTGACATTATTAAAGTATTATTCGTATTTCAATAGATATCTATAGTTGGAGTTAAGTGTATTTAGTGGTAACTGTTCTTATTTGAGTAACTAAGCAAGTATTAAGTAATTCTAATTGAGTTTTGAAGAACCCCCCTAGCGAGCCAAGACAAACACAAAAACAAGCATATAATTAGAACCCCTGACAACAGACAAAGAGAGTTGTTATAAGCTTTGTAAAAAAACGCACTAAAAAAAAAAGTATACAATTAAAAAAAAAAATGCGCTGGTTGTGTTGAAATTGAGTTCAAATGAGATTCAAACCAAACATCTTTTCTTTTTATTATCTATATTTAGTGTGTTTTAATATAAGCAGTTTTTGTTGGTGGTGGTGGTGGTGGTGGTGGTGGGGGGGGGGGGGGGTTTAAATACTTTTTTATCATTTTAACCTTTTTAGTCTTTATCTTTGACAACCCCCCTGCGACCCACTGATGTAGGTAAAGCCTCTATATTTTTGTAGACGGAAATATCATTCGTTTTCTTCATAACCGATTGATATACATAGTACACACAGTCTTTTATATAATGATGTTTTGCCATAAGATTGAATTCTGTTAGTTGACTCTAGCTATCTTTCAATTCTGCTAAAGCGATCGTGGTCTTTTCATTTGCTCTTAGAACGCTCAGTGCGCTATGATTCAATCCCTTTTGTGAACCAGTTGGGGGCAGGCGGAGAGGGGGTCTGGAAGAGGAGAAGCTTTTTCGTGCTGCTTTTTAAAAAGCAATGACCACCGCGGGGTCCGCCTATGAATAACACAAACTCAACACCCTCCCCTCCTTTTTTAAAAATCTCTCATTTTTTTTTTTTTTTACTTGTTTTGTCTCTGATTCTATTATGAAATTACGAAAACAGTTCAGAGAATATTTCTATTATTCCAATAAGAAAGAGATTTTGAAAAGATGTCGGCTGAGTAGCAAACACCGCTTGGCTACCAAACAAGGGGGGGGGGGGGGGGGGGCTCGAATTCAAATCTTGATATAGAGCTTTGAGCTGGGAATTGACTCTATGTAAGTTAAAAAGCTTAGCATGGGCAGCACGGCAGCCTTCTCCCAGATGCTTCCTTGCCATAGGTGTCTATCAAAGAGATTGGGACCAAATCGCAACGCTACGGCGTGAAAAACAAAAGCAAAAGAAAATAAAGATATAAATATGATGAGATAACGTTCTTAGTTAGAGAGACAAATAAATATAATGAGATAACGTTCTTAGTTAGAGAGACAATCCTTAGAACAAGACACCGATGCCCTTTGAGCCAAATCTCTGGCTTAAATTTTTTTTTTAATTGTCCTGTGTGTTTGTTGTTTATCCAATCAACAATTAAGAAAGGGCATTCCTGGAATTATTTTGACACTAGATCGTGTCCACCCATAAACGCGGACCAAGAAGGACATCCTGACCTAGTGCTCAAAATCATGGCAATGGCTAAATGAACTTTCTTAGAGACTTGCATTTACGACAGAGGTCATTAACTTTGTGGAGTTTCAGGATATTGTTTCTAGCCATTTCTGCTTTGTCGTTAAAGCCGTGACTTAAGTTTTGGGATTCAGATGTAACTCATCCTTTGATAAATTTGAGCTTGCATCCACAACTCCATGTCTACACTATATCATCTGGTAGTATTTTCTGCATGGGGAGTAGTCCACAGTGCGATAATTTTCAAGGGGAAGTAATAGTACAATTTTTCTTGTTTACTTGTTTGGTTTAAAACGATTTGCATACGCATCGGAAATCCTTTCGATAAAAAAAACATAACAACATTATGGCTTATAAAGTACTAGCCAGATATTACCTGCGGCCCGCGCTTATAAACAATATATTTTGTATTAATCAAAGTTTATAACCAAAATTAACTCTTCACTTCCCACGCGAAATGCTTATATTGTAATAAATATTACTCTTATCATTCTAAGAAACACAGGACAAACATACATTCAGATTAAATTTAACTTAGGTTTTCTTTTTTCAGTTAATGCTATTGGTGCACACTTGGGGACATTGACCGTCAACCTCTTCGTGGTGTCCTCTAGTAACTGGAGTAATTTCACCCACATGATCTCGGGCGGTTCCGAAAAGGGCTAACGTTGCGTACTGGCTAGAGGAAGATATGCCTTGTGAAGAGAATTTAACACGTAACCTAAAGATGTGAAACTAGCAATAGATAACTATTAAACCTTCCTAGAGCATAGGTTCTCAGTTAGCCTTCGATCAAGGAGGCTGGAATTATTGAGTCGAGCAACTTGTCCACACTAATTGAGCATGCCAAATACTTTGCGCTAAACACGAAACATTTGGTAAAAATATTTCAAATTGCAGAAATTTATTATTGCTATTCTAAACATATTTGAAATGTATTACATGACAAAGTCAAATTAAATGATACAATTGATAATTAATATAAACCTCCTTAAAAAATATTTTGCATTTTTATATTATATAGTTCGTGTCAGTGGCGTAGCTGGGGGGGGGGGAGAATATGAAAATCTCCCCGGGCCCCCCTACCTTAGGGGGGCCCCCAAATGAGTGTTTTTACATTAAAAATTAAGTATTAAGCATCGTTTGGGGGTCCCCAAAGAGGTCAAGCCCCCCGGACCCCAAAACTATAAAAAAATTCCTAGCTAGGTTCGTCTATCGTGTTTGATGATGACTCCTTTCAAGGGGGGGGGGTTATGTGCCTCCTAGTGTGACTGGTGAGACCTTTGTGAGCCCGAATGTTTCGCTGTACGCTGAGCAGGTTATTCCAGCTGGAATCAGTTGCCTTGACCTTTTTTCTCTGTCGCTTTTCCTCTTACAGCACTTTTTTTATTCGTGCCCTCTGGATTTTTTTTTTACACCACAGCGCGACACCACGTGACCACGATGCTCTATCATGTGCTTATGAAGGCAGGGTCAAAGTGGATGGTTTTCAGAGAGGCTTTGAGACGCCCCTGAAACGTTTTGTTCGTCCATCTTTGCTTCACATAGATGGCCGTAAAGGAGTCTTTTAAGGGTGCAGGATTCTTCTATTCTGCAGACGTGGCCTGCCCATCACATTTCAGAATGCGTCAGGATTGTCTGGAGTCTTTGCAGGCCTGCTCTTTTGGAGGACTTCAGTGTCAGGTATTTTGCTTAGCCCTTTAACATTCAGTATTTTTTTTTGAGGGGGGGGGGGCGCAGATCATGTGTGTATCTTATTAAGGCTACTCTTCGAGTCCGAAGATTAATGAGGAATGCAGCATCTCCCGTTGCTACGCAGCCCCAGCTGCGAGTGTGTATCTCATTAACACAGCTTGACCATACAATTTAAACCTTAATTAAACCAATAGTGTAATATGTATTGTCCGGAAAGCTTAAAGGAACTTAAACGTACCAAATAAAATCAGTATGAGTGTTATTATTATTTTGATTTCATCATCCTTGTTTGTTTGTTTTTTTGGAAAAGGGGGGGGGGGGGGGCTTTTGTACTTTATAGGCTTGTGTCTGTGTGTGTCTGTCTGTGTTCGTGTTTGAGTGATTTCATTAAAAGTAGTTATAAAAAAAAATACAGCGTGTCACTTAAAGGTGAGAGTTGAAAAGAGGGTCAAGGTTATATTTACAAGAAATAGCACTAAGTAAAAGTTGACTTTGCCTGTGATCAGTGGCGTAGCAACATCCCCGTGGGATCGATTTCTAGAATATGATGGTGCCCCCCACCCCACATCCTATATATGTATTGGTACAAGTATCTAGATCTACCATCTTTAGCAAATAGAAGTGTTTCATTTTCGCTCAAATCATGTACGCTTTCTTAAAAGTAATAGACAACTATCTCTACAATGCCCCTGTCGGCCCTTATTAGCCTGGGCCCGGGCGCAATGAATTCATTCAAACCATGATTGTTACGCTCCTGTCTGTGATGTCCTATCTTAAAACAAGTGTGATGTGACATGTGGCGGACGTGCTGTACGCTTAGAAAATAGAATGTTGAGGAAAAAGACCAAAAAAAAATAAATAACACCAAAAGAAGTGTTACAACCGCCTACAATGGCTTCAGTGTGACAGCTATTAAACACTATCAAGTGATGAGAGAGTAACGCGGTGTAACTTGTAACACGTCAGCGAATCCATTTCGTGTCTGGGAGCTGCTCAAGTGTATGTGAGTCGCCTCCCCCAGCATGTGCTGTTTTCTCTTCCCCGCACGGTTCAAGTGGTGTCATCTGGAGGCCGCGATGACGTCATATTCCCTCGCAGGTCAGGATGACCAAGCAGGAGGCACGGGCGTGGTGGCGGTGGTAACAGGGGCCATCACTCGTGAAAAAAAATAAAGACGTAATGTATACATAAATATAAAAGGGGGAGAGATAAGGTTGTGACAGGAAACGATTGTGAGTGTAAGATTGTACTCGAGCGAGTGTGGACTATGTGTTTTGTGGATGAAAGAAAGCGTTGTTGTGTGTGGAGTGTGCGAATGTGTAAGAGTGTGCGTCAGTGTGTGTGTGTGAATCTGAGAGAGAGTGTGTGAAGTGAGTGTGCACGTGTGCGTGAGAGAATGCGTCAGTGTGTGTATATGTGTGAGAGAATTTATGTGAGTGGGAGTATGACAATGTGTGTGTAGGTCAGTATGTGGGTACGTCAACATGTGTGAGTTTGGGGAGAGTGTGTGAGAAAGCAACTGTGTGTCTCTGTGTGAAAGAATATGTGTTAGTGTGTGTGTGTATGTGTGTGTGTGAGTATGCGCACCATTCGGTACACCGAACTTTTTTGTCAACCAGAGGTAGAAAGAGAATGGTTAAACAAGCAAAATATTTTTTTTTAAATCTTTAAAAAAAAAAAACAAAGCTTATCAAATGGGAATAATCGAAAATCATTGCCATATATCTCAGTACCGGTACTGCAGTTATAAGCTCCCTTATTCTACATAGAACAAAAAATAAATACCACTGCACGATTAAATAATTGGTATAATATTTTTTATTGATTCATATATTGTCCTAGACTATGAATTAGTTGTGCACAATTTCAACTTGATCCAAGAACGGGAAGTGGAAGAAAAAACGTGTACAAAACGTAATAAGGGAAATAACTCCAAATATACAGCCACATCTCTCCAAACTACCATTCTGTTCTGTATGGGAGGGGGGGGGGGGTAATCCAAGCAAATGTGATTTTTTACACCCTTTTACTCGCATCCCAAGACTCTCAGGTTAGAGGCGAGGCCGAGGACGGAGCACACTCTGTACCACATCAGCCGTTCCCGCCATATTGAGTAACGGTGTGTGGATGGTGGCATGGTTATGGGGGTTCTCTTCCACCCCCCGCCAGTGAAATGGACTTGGTCCTTATGCACCCCAACAGGTTCATGTTTCGCTTTCCCTATTCGCTTAATCGTCTCCTTTAACAACCGTCTCCCCACCCCGTGCGCCACGTTGAGACTGTAACACCAGAGACCAGTGATGCCCAACCTAATTCAACATGCAGGCCATTATCATTTATGACACTCGTCTCGTGGGCCACATGGCCGAAAATGTACAAAACGATATGAGATTGGCCTAAAACAAGTTTATTAGAAACTTGTAGGTCTAGTACTTACATTAATTAACGGGATATCGGTGTATCTTTTTTTTTAAGCGTCGGAAACTGGCTTCATTTCACTGCTTAAAACGTGCGCAACAGTGTAGATAGTTTTATTATTGACTCTGTCTATCTCTTGTTGGTAAATATTCCCATCTATCCTTCAGGCGTAGTTAAATAATCTTTAATTCGTAGCTTAAACTAAGAATGTTTTATACTTCGTTTCTATGTCTTTGTGCTTTAAAACAGCCACACTTTACAAAACAAATAGATTGGCTTATTATCATGTCCCACAGAAAAAAGTAAAGATCCATTCACTTTTTCTGGTGGATTTTAAGTTCAGAGTCACTTTTTTAATTTCTTCGGCTATCCCATTTCATTAACCTACAAATGTTAAATGTCATGGTACCAATGCATCAGAGATAAAGTCAGGGTCATAGACATAAATAAATATAGACTGGCCAATAAAAAAGTTTTATGAAACGAAAATTTGTGACTTGCAATTTTGTGTTCTTTATTATACAGCGGTGTTTTGTTTAATCTCTAAGACTGAAGATCATGCAACTTTTCAGAATTCGGAAATCCGACAACAATAGAGATACATGTTTTCAAGTTACATGAAGTTATTTCCATTTTCCAGTCTATATTTATTTATGGCTATGGTCAGGGACCTAACGTAGGTAAAGATACAGTTTTCAAACTTTTTTATGGAAAAAAAAAAGAGGGGGGCAAGGTAGATTTTATACACTTTGTAGCGACATTTCGGAGGGCCGTATGAAACCAAGTCACGGGCAGGATAAGGCTCGCTGTGGTATTTTAGGCCTCTTTGCAATAATGGACCCCATTCACCCAAAAGAACAGTCACGTGATGTTCATGGAAGAAACACCGAAAATACTACCACGTGATAGGCGTAAAGTTGTACAGAAAAGATTGCGAAGCACATGTCTCAAAGGTGGTACGTTTACGATTGGTGAAAGAGGTCTATTACGACGACTATTATATAGTGTTATGTTAATTATGACTTCTTGATTATTGTTGTTGGTAAATATCGTTGTCAGTGTTATCTGCATTACAGTAATACCTTGGAACATTTAATCGTGACTTGAAAGAGCCTTCAATCATGTTATTTATTCGACTCTGGCTTACACCCACGACTTTGATTTGTAAGTGTAGGTCTAATGTTTATAATACCGCTATTTTGTAAGATTTAATTTGCGAAGTATTTGAATTACCAAGTATTTCAGTTATGGCTCATGGCATCCTATTTGTGTTTGTGTGTGTACTTTTCTAAAAAGTGTTATTTAAAAGGTGTCTCGAAGCATGAATGTTACGCTTATTTATGTCAATAAATATTTTATATAATGTCACTATATCACCTTAACATCCAATAGCACTGCTAGCAGTTTAGAATTTCTCACACAATCTCCTTTCACCCCCGGGACACATTCAATTCAGGATCTGATATCGAGACTCTCAGACATGCGCCCTTGAGGATCTCCGATGAAGCCAGCCAGCGCGTCTAGAAGCTCCCATATTTTCTCTTTATCAAACGGTCGAACCGACCTCTTCTCTTACTTTTTCTATAAGATATAGATTACCCACACATACACAAACATTAAGAGGGCTTAAATATGAAGGAAACTGAGAAGCGTCTAGTTACAAAAGCCCTTTCAAAGAAACTATTTCAAAATGTAACATTTTTTAAAAAGTTATTCTTTGAGACACATATTAAAACACATATTGCGAGTATTAGATTTTTCTGTATCAAAATATTTATTTCAAGGAAAATTTTTTTTAAAATTAGCCTCATGTCACGGTATTTAAAATTAACGTCATGTCACGGTATTTAAAATTAGCGTCATGTCACGGTATTTAAAATTAGCGTCATGTCACGGTATTTAAAATTAGCGTCATGTCACGGTATTTAAAATTAGCGTCATGTCACGGTATTTAAAATTAGCGTCATGTCACGGTATTTAAAAAATCAACAAGAAGAAAACATAATGGGAATTCTAGCTTTATCTACACACAGAGACACGCTAACATGTCACACGTACACGCTAGCTTATCACGGGCAAACGCTAGCATATCACACGTACCCACTTGCCTATCACAGGTAATATCTGGCAAGCCACATGTATACGCTAGCCTATCGCAGGAAAACGCTAGCATATCACACGTACACGCTAGCATATCACTGGAAAACGCTAGTATATCAGAGGTACACGCTAGCATATCACTGGAAAACGCTAGCATATCAAAGGTACACATTAGCATATCACTGGAAAACGCTAGTATATCAGAGGTACACGCTAGCATATCACAGGAAAACGCTAGCATATCACATGAACACGATGGCATATCACGAGCGACTTGGCAATAACACCAGCGACACAGGTATCGAGAAGTGAATTCGGAATTGGCTGGTTTAAAATAGTAATTTTAATGCAAACGAGCGGAGTCACCTTCTTGCTCCGGTTCTGTAATAATATACTATGACAATCCTCTTCTTTTTTTTTCGATCGCATCACCAACTTCTGCCATGTGTGTGTGTGTGTATAAAGGGTTGGGTGTGTTTAAGGTGTGTCAAATGTGTGAAATAGCCTGAACATGCAGAATCCCGGGGAGGGAGGGGGTAAAAACAGGAAGTGGATCGCGGTGCCAGCGCCACCTTTTTAAACCTTGTCACGTGATATGACATTACAACATTTCTGATTGGAGGTTCCGAGTGAACCAAATCGACCAACTTAGTAACATAATAATGTGTTGACATCCCCTAACAACTAAAAAAACAAAATTGTACAACCCAGTAAGTCAAACACAGAGCTATAAAAGTAGACACTTAGCGTTACTGGTATAAAAATGCTTAGAACAGCATAAATCTGTATTGCGTAGTATCATTCGAATTTATTTTGAATATATATATATGTATATAATATATATGTCTATAGTGAAACTGTAGACTATGTTATGTGGCCAACACAACGACCAACCGCCTTTACTTTCCCCAACTCAAGTCAGGTACCCATTAGAGTTTGGTAAACTCAGAGGCGTCCTAAAAATCCCGAAATTTAAAATCCCAATCATCACCAAGATTCGAGCCCAGCACCCCAGGTTTGGAAGCCAAGCGCATAACCACTCAGCCACCGCGCCCCCAAAAGTTTATATAAGAAATATAACGTACAGAGAATCGAGCTCTGTAAGATTGGGTTGGAAAGCCAATGTTCTTCCCGTGTGCCACACGACACAAGTTCATAGCTAGAAATACATTAATGTCAGCTCATTTATATCAGTTCAATAATGTCAGTTCCTTACTGTCAGTTCATCAAAGTCAGCTTATTAAGGAAGGTAAGACAAGGTTGGAGAAAACCCGAGTTTAGGTAACACCCTCTTCTTTTGTCGTTTTAGTGGGTACAAGAGGGAGTACTATAGAAAAGGGAGAGAACGCAAAACAATATGGTACTCTATCCGTGTAGCCAGTCGGTGATTTTTTAGCGGCTCCGAAAGGGAAAAAGACGCTATTATTTTTATGCGAAATGTCTGTCCGTCCGTCCCCTTTAGATCTCGTAAACTAGAAAAAATATTGAAAATCCGACATCACAATATTTTAGACCATTCAAAGTTCTGATGCAACGGCCTTTTTTTTTTCCTGAAAGCGAAAAATCTCATTTTTAAAATCAGTTATGCAAGCAGTTTTTTTAAAGAGAAAAAGCTAATTAGTATGCATTATAAGTTAGACCTAATTTAAGACAAATAGTAATCTTATAAATGTCATTTTCTTCAACCTCTTATTAGCGGGAGAGATGCATAGTTGTTTACTTTTGAGGATTCAAATAAGAGATTGAACCTTTTCAAAACGATTACATTATATATAAGACTTCAGTTAGACCAGGGGAGCCGCGGCAAAGCGCTTAGCTTCCCAACCGGGGGTCCCGGTTTCGAATCCTGATGAAGACTGGGATTTTCAACTTCGGAATTCTTGGGCGCCTCTGAGTCTACACAGCTCTAATGGGTACCTGACATTAGTTGGGCAAAAGTAAAGGCGGTTGGTTGTTGTGCTGGCTACATGACACCTTCGTTAACCGTAGGCCACAAAAACAGATGAGCTTTACATCATCTGCCCTATAGACCACAAGGTCTGAAAGGGGAACTAGTTAGGCCAGGTTCACATCTAACTTTGCATTCACTTGCACCTATCCTTTGATCTGCTGCACCATTGGGGCACTACACAAGATCTGTCAACCTTCTTTCTCCATTCTTATCTCTCGTTTGTCTTTGATATAATTTCATTTGGATGTTCTTTCTGAAAATGTTGAAGCATGCCTGGGTGGACCACTTCGGGGGCCGATTTTAAGTCTGTGTTTCCACACAAACTGTCTTGGTAACCTTGTTTTATATCACTTTGTCTTCTGTACGATAATAGTTAATAGTGATTTGAATGCACGCTGGAATTTCATTATTACAATTAAAGCATGGCTTTTATATCAAATATTATACAATTGTATGAAATGTACCTATAGTTATATTAATGTTTCATTAAATAATACATTAAGTGCTAGGTCTAATGCGATATCCAATCAGTTTATATAATTATAATCTATATATTTAATGTTAGATTTAAGTCCAAATATTTATCTTTCAATGTATTAACTGTTACATTAAGGTTCTATTAATTTTATATTACAAGCTATATTAAGTGTTATTTTAAACAATGTATTTAGTCTTATGCTATGCGTATTGAAAGACCTTCAGAACGCATATCGATCATTTACTTTTAAAATCTATTTTAAAATATGTTAGGTATCGCTACATTTGGAGATTTTTGTTAGCTAATAAGGGCACATCTATAAGCAGCAAGTTTTTTAGGCTTTTTAGTGTAGCTGCAGTGCGATATACTGAAGTATTGATAAACATTTTTAAAACCATGTGAAAATTTGTGCACTTTTTAAAGCTCTGTAGAATCAGTGGCGTAAACGTTTGGGGGGCGCGGTGGCTGAGCGGTAAAGCGCTAGGCTTCTAAATCGGGGATCCCGTATTCGAATCCTGGTGAAGACTGGAATTTTTAATTCGGGACCCTTGGCGCCTCTGAGTCTACCCAGCTCTGATGGGTACCTGACATTAGTTGGGGAAAAGTAAAGACGGTTGGTCGTTGTGCTGGCCACATGACACCCTCGTTAACCGTAGTCCACAGGATGGTAATTTGAAGAGGTCAATATTAATTTGAGGTCAATATTAATTTGTGGGGGGTCCCTCAAATGAGTGTTAAAATTTTTTAAACTTAAATATTAAATAGTATGCAAAATGCAGCGCCCCCCCCCCCCCCCCCCCCCAAGAGGTCAAGCACCCAGACCCTAAAATGATAGCAAATTCCTAGATACGCCAATGTGTAGAAACAAGAAACACATTTGAAAAAAAAATAATTAAAAAGACAACACCTCTTTGATACAACTTAAAGAGACTTTTTTTTTTGTTTCACTTAATAAGTAATGAATGTTAGATTTAAAAAAAGGGTGGGGGGATTTTCTTTACCCCGCACCATCTCCCCACCCCACCTGAGAAAGAATCCTGGTTAAGCGAATGTATATACTACACTTTATAATAGTCCAATGATAGGGCTTTAGATCTGGACTAAGAAATGTGTTTCTTTTTTAGTTTAAAGAATTATTACCGTCAAACTAGAGTTTTTCACGTGTGTGACCAATAAGCTTGTAACTATTTTCTCGGTGACATACAGCAACTGTTACATTTCTAGGAAAATCGTTACAGACTGTTGTTTTTTTTTTGTTTTTTTTTATTCGAATCAGTGTCCAGGTTCCACCTACCCAGGTTCCATGAAGTTCTGACTTGAATAGAGCTATTTCAAAAATCAAAATGTAGACGAAGAACAGAGTACTGTGGAGAACCTTTAGTATGAAAATCTCCGATAACATATATCATTGTCTTCATCATCATCTGCCCATGGTCTTCATCGTAGGGGTGCTGTGAAAGTTGGTGCCACCCAAATCCATCCACTTTTCCAGGTCAGCAGGACATCAAGACTTACCGTCAAAGTCATCCTTCCAGGTACAGCAAAGAAAGAGTCGTCAAAAAAAAAATAAAGATATAAAAAGAAAGATGTAAAAAAAAAAAGCTATAAAAAAAATGCTTTTAAAAATAAAAAAGCTTGAAAGTGACTTAAAACATTCAGGACATTTTGGCAGACCTGATGATTTTAGCAAAATATTTGTTCAACAAGGTGGTAATTATCTTCTTTGAATTAATCTACATAGCATTCTTATTATAATCATAAGTGTGTGTGTGCATAGAAATGTTCTTTGTATGCGTTATATGTTATAGGCCTATGTGTATGTGTGTCTAAATTTGTTTAGAAATTTCAGTATCGCTTGGTCTGTTTACTAATCCTAAAAGTTTATTAGTACATCAGTCACTTATTTTTGTTTTGTATGATTGAAGATTAGTATATCCTAGCCCGAATTTTCCTCAGGACTGCGGGAGGTGGTGGCCCGCAGAGTTTTGAACCCACAACCATCGAGACTATAAGCCCAGAGCCCTTACCTCATGACTAAGCAGCCCTCCGTGAATTACTGTTGATGCTTGCGAGATGGCGGACAGGAAACTTAAGACTGGCTATGTTACCGCCCTCATGTAGTTACACCCTTTATTATATCCTTCTGACAAGTGTCTACCCACATCTGTACTGTATACTCACACATCACTTAATCTAGTTGTGAATGGTTAGATCCTTTCTCACGGTGTTAACGGCCTACACGGTCCTGTCCCCGGCTGACAATAAGTAGACTTATTGAACTCTGAACCATTGTGGTGTAGCGAACCAGGCCTACTATACACGAGAGGGACACTTGAACTTAACACAACGCGTCTCGTAAGGCGTATGTGGCACTTCTTTCTCTTCGCGTGCATCATTTACTAACTAGCACATCGGTTGAAGAATGCTAATGATCTCATTAGCATTTATCGTTCGGCGCAGATACCACAATAAACAAACTGTAACCTAGTTCCTATTCGCCTGCTGTGTTTTCTGCATAGGGGAGGGGTGGGTCATAACCTTGGGACTACTTATTTTCTAAAAATAGATCGGCTCTGACGTCACTAGGATTCCTGCATACAAAATCGTCGTCTCGGTTCATGAGAGTTTTTTCGGCTGAAGGGTCAGGGTCGCAGCCGACTGAGGTCGCATATGAATGACCTCATTGATTCTCGCTACTATTGATAGCGAGCATTGACGTCAGAGGATGCCCTTGTGTTCTAAAAATAAAAACTTATCAATGTCCTACTTTTGTTCACACTTTAAAGTTGAAAGTTGAATGCTGCGCGCCTCGCCCCCCCCCCCCCTCCTAAGTGACACATTTAAATTTTAAGGAAAACTGATCCAAAAGACCATAGGAGCGCTTACTCATAATTTTATTTTTAACATGACCTATTTTAAGGAAATTGTAGATTTATTCTACTAATCTTGATAAACTAGACCTATTACAGACAGTGCACTAAAGCAAAAGATTTTGTTAGACCGTTCAATACTGAATACATTTATCCAGGGATCTTCTTTTTTGAAGTAACGTCTGTATTATATAAGATAAGAAGATAAGATTTAATGGGAGGCCCTGGGCAGTATTTCTGAAGACTAATGAAAATCATCTTAAACAATGCTGAATACTAACAGCGTATAATAGGCAACTTGCACGTTTAATTTTTTTTTCATATTTATTATGCATATTTTAAAAAGTTTTTTTTAATTTGTTATTGTGTAAGCCCACTTTGTTAACGACCCTAGTAAATATATATGCCAGTTCTATTTATTTTGATGAATTCATGATCTACCTAGCTAATGAGATATAATAGATGCGTTCGCTATTCTATACCTACAACGAATAGGTCTATACAAAAAAAAATCATGCAACTCCTGAGAATTATGTTGTTTGTGTATATTTATCTCTTGCAGACATAATTTTATAGACAGGATTTTTGGTAACGTAGTGATGGTTGTAGACCTATTTGTGAAATCTAGGTTTTAATATTCAATAATTTTGTTGTCGTGGATTGATATGGGTTTGGTTTATTAGGGAATGATAGGTATCCATTTTTAAAGTTGTTATAATATAGGCCTCTATCTGATTCTCTCTCTCGCTCTGTAGCCTACAGTAGTTCTCATAATTACTCTCGACTGCAGATGCATTGGTTTAAATAATGCGTGAAGTGTGTGAATAGAGTATAGATGTGGGTAGACACTTGTTAGAAGGATATAATACTGCAATTAGAAGGGTGTAACTACATGAGGGCGGTAACCAAGTTTTTCATGTTTAATTTCTATAAGCGATACTTTGAATATAGTGTATTATATTTATATATAAAGAGTTGCAAGACAGCAGCCTACCAAAGCACACTTAGCACAGACTTGGATCGATATGAAGAAAGGAAATAAAATCGATCAGCGATATCAAGGGCCTTAACCCCATGAATTATCCCGTTCATTCCCTTGCTTTTTCTTTTTTTTCCCCAGCCATAACGTAGAGAATCCTTTGGTCTAGTTCTTGGTCGACAGTGGTACAAAAAGCAGAATCGATTGACGTCACAGATCCACGCGCATGTCAGCAGAGAAACTCCCTCTGAGAACGTGACCTTCACCCTGATTTTTTTTTTTAAATGCACAGCAAACGTGGCCAACCAGACGACAGGATGCCTACTCATTCCCACAACACTTTTAAGGCGGAGCTATCCCAGCGTGTACCCAGGCCAGCATTAGTATATAACTAACCTATTATCATTCGTCCTGTTTCTGTAGGTTAACCTTTTAGCTAACAAAACAAAAAAACAAACAAATTTTCTGATAACTTAAACAAAATCCAATAACCAGAAAGATTGGAATTGACAGGACACACATAATTAAAATAATACTACCGTAATGAATATAGCATCATCAGACGAAAAAGGAATATCTGCTCAGAACAACAAAAAAATACAAAATTAAAATCTTTCGTTTTCATAAAGTTTTTTTTATATATAGAAACGGATAAAGGGGAAGCAACTAAGAACGGCGCGGTGAACAAAATAATCGATACATTTAAAACTGAAGTCTAGCTAAACCAAAAATAGCTCATTGATGAAGCCAGAAATAGCAAGTGCTGCTAAATCTGTCCAAGGCGATGTTATTTTTGATCTCTCGTCGTCTTCTAGTCACAATAATAGTAATAGGACGTGGCTATTTTAAGGTACATTCATCCAGATTTTTATTTTCCTCAAGATAAATGCTAAAATTACTACAGATATCTTTCTGAAGGCTATCTCGGGAGTCTATATTTTGAGTGTGGTCAACGAAAAATAGTCTACAGGAAAATAACATTTGGCCTGATTTGGATTAGATCTTACTATCTTAAACTCACGTGGACGATCTCGAGTTATTTGTTTACTTTTGATAATTTAGCTTTAATATCGTGGTTTATATAAGATGGCTTTATATCTTCTGACGTCACTTCCTTTCAATACACACGTTTGCACCATTCTACATTCGCAGGCTACGCGACACAATTTTAACATTGAATTATTTTTCAAGCACTTCACATCAGAGCCTTCGAGCTTCACGTACAGGTACGCTAAGCAGTAGTTTGGGATCGTATTGGCCTATTCATTGGAAGATCAATTGTTGCATTTTGTCTTATTGCCACTAACATATTTAGGATATGCCTGTGCATCTTTGAAAAGCAAAGACTTTCCTTCAAATGAGAAGAAATTCACATTCTACGATGGGTTAATGTAGTCGTGAATATTCATTAGAGACGTAAACTCTGCCATGTCATTGATGTTGCTGTTGTTGTTTTCCTGTCTGATTCAGGCAACCCGTTCTATGCTCTTATATCACAAGGGAAGATTGTTCTACACTCTTTGATAATATGGGTACAAAAATATGGAAAGAATGTGTACAAAATGCTGAATCAGCTCGATGCAGATGGCCATTCCTAGCTACACCACTGGATCATCTTTAGTTCTGTTTTGCTTCGTTTTAAATGTCTTGGAAATTCCTTCAGAATTGATGATTATTAAGTCTACATCCTAGCCAGGCCGTCAGGCAGACGGGGTTCGAACCTGGGACTATTGGGAAGACAGTCCAGATTGCATTCCACACGACCAGGCAGCCTTACACTGGTGATCTTTGCACATTCAAATAATGTCGCATACTACTTAGATACCTTACAAATTTATTCATGTACAGCTATCGATCATTGATACGCTATCAGGTCTAAAGATAGGCTATTATAAGCACTATGTAGGGGTTATCCACACTGAAGGGACCACATGCACTACATTTTCAGTAAGGGACACTAAATATATTTCTTATCTAACAGATTTAAAACTGGTACAATGACGGGGATGCAGAAGTGTGCCTGAAAGGAGGGCGCTCACTGTGCATATCTTTAGTGTTTCTTTGCACTTATCGGAAAAAAAAACGAAACATAAATATTATTATGTATGCATTTGTATGTTGCCGAACGATGCAGTCCCGCTTGTAGTATACTAAAGGCCTGAAACCAACATACTGAATAACTGTAAACATTCAGTGGAAAGACACAACATTTTGAGGTTAAAAAGTGGATTTCATTTATTGATATGCTGGTTTACCCATTACAATCTGGTCTTTGTTTTCATTAGATATTTTAATTGAGTGTTTAAAAAAGGGAACACAAAATTTGCATATGGTTATAAAAAATATAAAGAATAAGCTAACACAAAAAAGCTCGCTGGTTATGGAGTTGCCTTCATTTTGTGAACATCTCCATATACATATGTGTATAAAAAACCTCGTGCGATACGCATGCGCTCTGAAAGCGATACTCTAACGTATAAATCAGCATGTTTAATTGTTGTTAGATTTGCCTTTTACATTCTACAATATGGGGAGTGGTAGAACGTTTGGCTTCCGAACCGGAGTACCGGGTTTGAATCCTGGTGAAGACTGGGATTTTTAATTTCGGTATCTTTTGGACGCCTCTGGGTCCACCCAGCTTTAATGGGTACCTGACATTAGTTGAGGGAAAATAAAGGCGGTCTGTCGTTGTGCTAGCCACATGAAACCCTCGTTAACCGTAGGCCACAGAAAAAAACAGACCTTTACATCATCTGCCCTATAGAACCTTTTTTTTTACTTTCATTTGATGGAAAAAAAATAGACTGGTGCCATAGTAAGTAACCTTTCCACCCTATGCCTCTGACGACTATGTCATTAAAGATTATAGCTGACTATAGGTTCATGATATGTCTTGCTTTGGTTTAAAACTGACCTACATCTCCTGGTGTTATCCTTACAGGTAAAACCACTTTAGCAACGATTTGCTTAATCAAGAAACCCAATCCATGTAACGTAACATGATCTTTGTGCCACAGACTATATTTTTATTATACATAAGAGATGAAGCCATTTCAACGGATTCAAACTACAGTTTTGTTTTAAGCCTGGAAAATAATAAAGTGCGTTGTCAAACTTTTAGCACAATATATATATATTATTATATGGGGTTGGAACCTCTGCTCTCTAGTCAGTTTCCTGTTTAGAAATGTGCAAACATGTTATCTCGGTTTCATCGGCACTACGTTATGCACTTTTGTCTTATAATTAAATTGTGTTTATCCCACACTTTTATATGGATTTTTATACTCCGAGTGGCGGGCGTGGATTGAACGGCAGACCATACATGGGGTGGGGGTTTGGGTTAGGTTAGGAGAGAGAGAGAGAGCAGTTAGAGAGAGAGACAACAGATGAGAGAGAGAGAGAGAGCAGATGAGAGAGTAAACGAGAGAGAGAGAAAGAGAGCCGGTGAGAGAAAGAGAAAGGTCAGATGAGTAAGAAAAAAACAGGTGAGAGAGAAATAACAAGTGAGAGAGAAAAAACGGATGAGAGAGAAAAAACAGGTGAGAGAGAAAAAACAGGTGAGAGAGAAAAAACAGGTGAGAGAGAAAAAACAGGTGAGAGAGAAAGAAGGTGAGAAAAAGAAAGAGAGAGGGTGATAGAAAGAGAGAGAGTATATGAGAGCTATATAGTGTCGTGCGCGCTTGTAGTTTTTCTTTGCATTTAATATTGGTGTTTTAGGGTATAGGAAGTAGTTTCTTTTAAGTGCGGTTTGTTGTCAAGAATATTGGGTGTGTGTGTGTGTTTACGTCATCCTTAGTTCCCGCAAGAGAGAGAGAGCTGCTTTTGTGAGCTGGGTAGCTGGTTTTTTGGTTCCCCTTGTAAGGGTACGTAAGTACATAGTTTTATTAAGTACGCTGATCTTTCGGTACAGGTGTCGCTATTGAAAAGTTCTTTCTTGTAGCGGCAGCGCAAGACCTAGGTTTTCTTTTCGTTTCAGGGTGTTAGGCCTTGGGCTATGGGAAAGTGTGTCGTATTTCTGCCCTTGGAGTTGTGTAGTAACTATCGGTGTTAAGGTGTAGGGAGTTGAGCTTCTGTTGGGCGCCGAGATGGAGTGTGAGCGTGAAGGTGTGTTACGGAAACCTGTTGGTGTGATACTAGACTAATTAGTAATCAAATGCTAACTTCAATGATATTGATGTACATGTAAATATGTTTGAAAAATTACAATTAAGTTTAATTAAATATTGTTCTTATTGACAACTGTTGTTATTCACTAAATGTTCAGTTGAATAACTGTTATTCAATGTTTGTAGTTTACATGTTATTACCTTTATGTTCTTGTGTTACTCTTTTCAGGCTGGGGATACGGGACCGTAATATAATATCATACCCTAGCTAATCTGAAATCCCACCCTGACATATAGAAGTAGGCTTATATTGTAAGAGAGGGATACAACGCAGAAAAGAGAGAAAGAGAGAGAGAGAGAACAAGTGATAGAGAGAAGGCAGATGATAGCTTTGTAGAAGAAGCCAATAATATAGAGAGATCAAGGGTTAGAACGCGGTAGAAAGAGAGAAGAGATAGAGAGAGAGATCACAAATATAATTGAAATGAAGGGACAATTAAGACAATGCTTAATTAGGAAGTGACTTTTTTTTTAAAAAAAGTCTAGATCACACCACCAAAAAAAAAATCGTGACTTTTTCATTTTTACTTTTAAGATTAAATTTAAAAAAATAGACCCTATTTAATAAGATACACTTTTTTCCCTTCAAAGCTTAAAAAAATATAATAATATGTTATGCAGAAGATTCTACTGTTAAAATATTAGTTGTCTCTGTTAAGTGATGTGAAAAATACGGGGTGGGACAACGTGAAAATAGATCTGGCACGAAATGAAGTCTCTGAAAAGAAGAAAAAAAAAACAACAACTGGGAAGTTTCTTATCGTTTGAAGCTTCAACTATATCACTGTGTATACAAATAGACAAAAAATCGTTGAAAAAGTAGTTCCAGAAGAGATGGGGGTTGCTATAGAAACGGCTCGATTAGATCTAAAAGAAGAATTGTTTGTTGTCGCTTCTCGAACTATATTTGGAGAGTGTTTTCTAGGGCTTAACCAGCTCAGCCAATCATATCTCGAGAAATAATAAGAGTTCTGCGGTAAACTATAACGTCATTCTAAAAATAGAAAACCAATCAGAAAAAAGGAATGGTTGAACTCCTAAAACAAACAACAGAGAAAACAGTAAATTCACACACACTCCTAAATTTTTCTATAAAAAGGATTTTCTATAAGCAACCAATGAATAGCGCAAAAATAATAAAATAGGTCGCTGCTGACGTCTTTCGGAAAACACCCCTAAATTTAGATGACCCGGCGAAAAAAAAAATAATAATGCACCCTAACTGTAACCTGCACGCGCTCATCTGACGTCATCAAATTGTTTTTCAATGGAGGGGAACCAAATAATAATTATCTGCGCCTTTGCACAGAGCATCACACTGGAAACAATGTTTAAAAAGACATTGGAAAACACCCACAGAACTACCCCTACGACAACAAAACAAAAGGTCACTGCTATTTTTTGCAGCAGATAATAAAGAGAGCCTATTAAAAAGTGGAATCAATTGGAAAATACTCCCTCGGGATAGGGTGGAAGCTTACAATAGAGAAATAATTACCCATTTTTTTTCCCGCCTCTTTGTCAAAGCCAAACATCGACTTAGGTTGTTGAAGTTAAATTATGCCCCTTCGGTTCCGAACAAGGGGATTTATGTTGCAAAAGGTGTATATCGATAATCGATGTTAAGCAATTTTTCTTAAAATGTAAAACATGGCTTGACAAGCAATTAGATGCTTATAAATAGGGTGTCAGTGGAATTTGATAGTCAATGCTTATAATTAAGCTGCCAGAGAAATTTGATTAAGTTAAAGTTCCCCTTTTAGACCTTGTAGTCTATAGGGCAGGTGATGTAAAGGTCATCTGTTTCTGTGGCCTACGATTAACAAGGCAGTCATGTGGCCAGCACAACGACCAACCGCCTTTACTTTTTCCACAACTAATGTCAGGTACCCATTAGAGCTGGGTGGACTCAGAGGCGCCCAAAGATCCCGAAACTAAAACTCACAGTCTTCGAGCCCGGGACCCTCGGTTCGGAAACCAAGCGTTTTACCGCGCGTCCTTCAGACACCGTGCCTCCTATGTGGAATTTAATAGTCTAGGCTAATTGTTAAGCTGCCAGTGGAATTTGCTAGTTTAGAAATTCATTGACCCTTCCTAAGAGTTCCATTTTCTCTAGTTGAAAATCTGGTACTGGTAACCGAAACAGCCCCCTTCCCCCCAGCCTCCGTTGCTTATTAGTTTAGATCTTTTTCGAGATTTTGAACTAGCTCGAACACATCACAGGCCACTGAATAAATAAAACGTAGTCTATAGTATGCATTTGTTATAGAGAATGGAAATCATAGTACCAATCTGTGTGTGGTAACAGCCTGCCACCCTATGTGGTGCGGAAAATGCGAAATGGGTATTAGCTGTTACGTTGGATTATTATCTCCGCCGCCTTTTTCCTGGATCTGCTATGCAATAGGTTGAATTGTTTTCTTTTTTTAATAGAATAATGGTCAAGGGAATAAGATCCTGTTTTGAATTTTGCAAATAGTTAAATCCTTGTTTGTAATAACCGGCATTTTAAAATAATATCGTATATTAGAAATAACCAAATCTTTCTTTGGCGTGTTTACAAGTTCGGTTTCTTTTTCTACCAGATGCACTGGTAAGAGGTAGCCAGCCTACTTTTTTTTTAAAGCGGCCCCAAAGGGAAAATGCCGCTTTTAGTTTTGTGTAGTCCGTCTGTCTCGTCTATTTCTAAAAAACTTTAACGTAGGTATATTGAAAATGGAAAGTTTAGGCGCAACGGCTACTTTTTTATCTCTTGTTTTTATATGTCAGCTTCAATTTCTTTTTAAAAAAAAAACACTTTTTTTTTAAAAAATATTTACTATTAATAGTATAAAAATAGGGTAGACTCATATATACTACTAGACTGGAAACCGGAAATAAATTCTTATCCGCGAGTGATCGATCGTGAACATTTTGTAGAAAGTTGGATATTAAGGCGTTGTTTTGTAAAGTAGTTAAAAGAAGTAAAGTTGTTTTTTTCAACCCTAACCTATATAACATATAATTTTATTTTTTAGATCTAGTAAGATCGCATCTATTTGCTCACTATCATCTAAACCTTTTGAAAAATCATCAATTAGTCCCTTAACGTACGACCATAGGTTTTTGTTGGTATCATTAGATATTACATTTTTTATGTACCGGTACCCGGTATTCACTCTGCAGCTCTCTGCATACTTTTTGGGTTAGGTGTTTAATTTTTTATATACTTTTTATAAACTCTTTCTGCTTTAGTTTCTTTAAATTTTCTATAAAGGTTTTCCTTCTGTTTACAAAGCTTATTTAATCTATTATTAAACCAGCATTTATTTGTTTTGTTTGATGTGTATTTAGTAGGTATATGATTTTCAATAATGTTTTTAATAAAGATGCGGAGGCTTATATTCAGTTAGACTCCATGATTTTTGTGTGTGTGTCTTGATTAAGACTGACGTGTGACCAAGATTTCTATGTCCCCCCATGCCTGGACATCACTGGTTTTATAAAATATACTTTGTAGTAGACACAAGTCTCAACACAATCAAAGTAAGCCAGAGGGTGGTTTTTACAAATACAGTTATAATTGCATCCATATATCAAATCATATAGTGGTTATCAGCACTGATTGTATAATACTTTAACACATTCTCTATTTAAGTCAATCCAAAAACAAATTATGACAAAATCAATCAATTATGTAAAATAACATAAAATATTCATAAAAAATGTATTTACAAAAAAATATCATGTCCAAAGATTAACAAAATCTGTCCGTTCAACTGTTACATATATTTCATTAATATATTTTTAAGTATTAATATTAGATGAAATGGCATCAATATTAAAACAACATATATCTACTTTTGAAGTTTAAAACCCAAAATTATTGATAATGTATTACCAGAATTATAATAAACTAAAGTTTGGTTAGTTTGTAAAATGTTTAACATATTTCGGATGTTCCTATAGAGTTTAAGATAATTTACTTCCTAGTCCAAAGACGTTGAGGATGGAAGCGAGCAGGGTATGAACCCAGGACCAACGACAAGCCTGAATGATAGTGCAGCGCACATACCGCATGACCAGGCAGCCAAAGTTTACAGGAAGTAGCAATGTTCACATTAAATTATGTTCATTCAAAGATCACGACCTTTACACTTCAATAAACTTTTCTGGCTCTTTTAGATCCTTGCCAGTAAGTGAATCTCTTTTAGCAAACAGGAAATCAATAAACCAGAATAACGTGAACAAAATTTCATTTCAGGTTTTTCTTTGCTAAAAGAGAGAAGGATACAAATACAAAGAGAAGATAAGAGAAATAGAACGGAAGCTTTTTGGTTCTGCTCACTTCCATACTGGTACCCTAGATCTTTGTGTCAATGTAGCATAGCTGAACCCCAATTTATTTTACATTTAAGTAGGAAACTAAAAACAGCTTTTCAAATCTTTAGTAATGTTCAAAATATTAAATACAAATATACATGAACAAAATTTTCACAATTTAGAACAGCATGTGCAACAGTATTTCTCAAACCTTAACTTGTGACGCTCCTCCTTCGACTAAGTTAAGGTTTGTGCACTCCCCTTAATCATGGGATCTGAGGGTACAATGAAAACTATCCCAATGAGATTGAGGTGGGATCCCATTGCCAAGTGTTTTCCTGCATTCTGCGCTGCAGAAATGCAATCTTTTGGTGCCTACTCATCATAGTTTTTTTTTTACATACCTTAGTCAAATTTAGAAGAAGGTAGCACAGCTAATACTAAAAAGTTTAAAAAAGAGAGAGACATTTAATAATAATAATAATTTAATTTATAGAGAGCTGTTAACAAACATGATGTAGGCTCAAGGTGCTGTGATAACAGTATAAACATAAACACAAGATCTAAAATGACAAAATAAGTTTTGAACAGATAGGTCTTTCAACTCTTTCTCTCCGTAACTACTTTCGTGATCTAACGGAATTATTCATTTTGCTCATTTATAGTTCACTACCCTGTTATGATTAAGCTTCAATAATTTTTTAATCAAAACATACTTGGTATAGAATTTAGTATAGAATTAAATGGGAATGCATGCTCGTTTTATATAACACAAATTAATGCTTATAAAACCAAAAAATAACTTAATGTGGTCGAATCAAGAATGCTATCGTCAACCAGGAGAGAAAGAGTTAACATTCTTCTTCAATGTAGTGAAGCATGTTGTTTGAGGTATAGGTAGAACATATATGGCACACATACATTTGGAATGAGCGTGATTTGTTTTAAGATCATCTTAGTTTTAAGCAAGACATCTTGCCTGTTTAAGTCACACAAAAAGTCATCAGCACTATGATGTAAAACACTCATAGAAATTTGACCATTCTAAAATTTGATGAATCGTGTTCATAAAGACTTATTAAAATTGAAATAATAAAAGTCAATAATTTTGAAAACACTTCTCGCAAAAAAATACCAATTAAAAATTGAAACAATATAATTTTTAATGCAGTGATAATGAAGTCATTTTACTTATTCAAACATGGATTAGTATCTACAATTCAAATACAAAAGATGTTTTTTGTAATTTTAAAATATAATTGAATGTCTTTGTGCCCCCTTCGACAAATTAACAACTCCTTCCACACACAGTTTGAGAAATATACCATACACAATTTTTTTTTAAACACTTTTAAAAATATTAATTTAAATTTGAAAATCTTCAAACTAAAGAAATGAAATAAGATGAAAGATAAAACTTTTTCAAGCAAATATAAATTTCTTATAAAATGTTTTACGGAAGAACAAATATTTTTATAATATAATTTTTTTTCTACTTGAATAACTGACAAAAAGAGACAATCCTTCTTGATAATTTTGTTAAATTTCTTCTACAGATAAATGTTTCTAATGGTAGAGATAATAACAATAGCAATATCTTCGATTCCAAAGATTAAGAATGACTGCGCAAGCCTACCTATTTTTCCGCATTATGTGCAGACAAAGCTGTTGTCTGCTAGCAGTCTATTTGAGTTTTCTTTCCAACTTCTGCGAGATATTTATATAACCTAATATACACATATTTGTTTTGCAGGTTTGGAAAATTCCATCAGAAAGGAAGATTATTACATCCTTTCTTAAACCCCCACAGGAGTCAGCTAAATATTTTAAAGAAGATAGTAAGACAATGTTTTATTTTAAAACAAAGACAGATGAAGTTAAAAAAAAAAAATTAAAAAAAATTCCTAATTGCAAAATCACATAAAAGGATTTTCACTCACAACATATTATTGGTTCTATGCCATTTTGATGACTAAACAAAAAATGAAGAAAATAAACAACAAATGATATTATACCAGTGTACTTGTGGTAAAATTTAACATTTGTGTTTAAAAAATTTTTTTGTACCGGTAAAGAGAAAAAATTCTTCAAGACATTAAAGGAAAGAATGTATCTGATATTGCTCATCTAGCCTTCAAACATAAAAACATTGTCTCCAGTAATGACAATGAATGAATTCAAGGATTTTAGACTTTAAAAGACTTCAAATTATCAAATATTTAGTAACATTTCTTTCTTTTTTTTTTTTTGTAAACCAATTTCTTAATCAGTAGATTTGTTTCATATAATATATTGGTGTTGTTTTTTTTGCTACACATACACGAAAAAAAATAATTTTTTTTTATACTGCACTATGAAATTATAAGAAACATAACATTGGGTTTTAATTTATTAAAAAAAAATTTTCAAATAACTCTGCCTAAAAATTAAGTTTCAAGATAAATAAACAAATAGATAAACAAATCAATGCAAACATTTTTTTAAAATCCACTGGTTAGATTTCGTCCGAACTCTGCAATGATAAAGTCTTTTTTGATGCCAGGTGTTCTCAAGCAACACCGTATTTTTCAGGTCAGCCAAATATACAACTTGGCATGAACAGAGGCAAAGATCACAGGTCACAAAGATTGTTCCTTTAAGAAATGATCTAATTACTAGGTATCATTTGGGCATTTCATTAGCTCATAAAAAACAACGGCTCATTTCCCGAGTCTGCAGTGTTTTCGGAAGATTCATCTTCTTGTTCTTCTTTTTTTACTAAAACGTTTGCCACATTGCCAGCTTGGACTGTAGCTGTTGCTGTAGCATGTGTTAGAAACAAATCTCTCAAAACACCCAATTCTTTATTCAGAATAGTCACTTTCTGTTCTAAGGCCTGATTTTCCTCTCGCAGACGAGCTACTTTTTCAATGGTGTCTTTGGCTTTTTGACGACTTGCCTCCCTACTTTTGCGAACTGCAACATTGTTGCGCTCTCTTCTTCGCTTATATTCATCACTGTTCTTCTCCAGCTTTTGACGTTTTGTTTTGCCGCCTTTTCCAGACTGAGAGTCAGCCTCTGACTCTGACTCATATGACTCATACGATTTCTTCGGAGGCATAATTGAGACAGTTCTGTGGAAAGAAATATTTCTATATATTAATAAAAAAAAATATAACATACAAGTAAAAATAAAACAATAATTAAACAAACAAAAAAAAACAACTTAAGCCAAATAGTAAGATGATTAGATGACAAGTGAGCAAGTCTACTTGGAAGATGAGCTTTTGTTTTTTGATAGTTAGGGGTAGCAAAAGTTCAACCAGCTAACATTAATACAAGTACTAATAAATTTGGTTCATGGCCAGCATAACGACCTACCGCCTTTACTTTCCCCAACAAATGTCAGGTAGCCTTTAGAGCTGGGTGGACTCATGCATGCCCAAGGACACCGAAATTAAAAATCCCATTCTTCACCGAACAGCCTCCTGGCATACAATAGCAAAATTACACTACAAATAGTGATGTTCTTGCTATTTTTATGCTCGCATGGAAGGGAAAGTGTAATGGGACTGACTTTAATTCAACAGCTACGCTGGGCAGGGCACATAGCCCATATGGGCGATAACCATATTCCAAAAGCAATCTTTTTTGATGAGCTGAAAGGTAGTTGGCATAACATAGCCCCCCCCCCCCCCCCCCCCCGTCCCCAAAATAAAATGCGTTGAAGACCAGCATAAGTGCCAGCTTGCTTTAACTGACATAGAAAAGATCAACTGGCAGCAGGCACCTTCCAAATGATACATATGAATATTTCTTACAAAGGTCACAGGATACACATGACCAACAAAATCTACTGTTGAGGACAGATCTAAATGGCAAAACGAAACTGAACCTCCCACCATCAGACACATTAAATGCATACGTCGTAATTATCTTCTCTTTTAAAGTAATGTCTGTAATTTAGTATAAGCTAATATATACTGAGCATAGATTTTAAAAAAAGAAAACAGAATCTTTATTATTTATTATATTATAGATTTAGTATATAGATCTATATTTAGAAATATATAATATATAATATAATATATATATATATAAAATATATATATAGATAGATATATATATATATACCTAAATGCAGAAAAAAAAAGCAATTAATAGTGTATCAAGATTAATCAAGATGTACTATATTGTTACGTCTCTCCTACTATCCAGTCTCCCTTCAAACTGCACCACACGACACAACGAACTTAAAGAACCTCACAACTCAGGGCTCCAAAGTATCAGTCAGTTTAATTTCAATAACATCGCAATTGGCAGCAACATTAACACTGTCTTTACAAAAACCTAGTCTTACTCGGCCTGACTTCACACACACCATGCTGGTTCTTGCCTCGTACTGGTCACATTGCGAGGTAACGTGAAGTGAAGTCTTTCTAACACACTCGTTCTTATATAGAGTTTCTACTGGCCTTCTAGAATGGGATGGAACGTTCTTGACCACTCAGAATGATCACAATCACCGTGACTTGCGTACGTAATATTTACACACAGGTTGTTGCCGAACTGGCGTGTGCTGTCACTGGTCACAATTGACGGCTCATCCTGCGCTGGACTGTGGAGGTTTGGGTAGGCTAAAAACACACAGCACTACCCCCATCTGTGTCACCACCAGGTTTACAACAATATCTATATTCTATACAATATTATATTTAATATATTAATATTGTTGGCTATATCAACTATATAACAATATAACTAGAAACAGAAAGGACTAGATTACTAGATCCTATATCAAGTAGTATATGTAGATCTAGTAGATTCTACATCTAAAGACTCAGCTAGTGCCTAGGTCTAGTTAGACTCTAGTTAAATCTATTCTTGATCTATATCAGTAGACTATATGAATATGATAATTTATGATTATCTCCGTCTCACGGCGTCTGATGCAACATAAAATGACCATGGCATAAGTTCCATAAAAAGACTTTCAAAGTCATAAGTATTAAGTAGTAAGGCATAATTTTAGTTTAAAGTCATAACCTTTCTTCTGATAATCATTCTAGATCTAAATTAATACAAAAAGCTTCTGGTTTTACTATATTCAAGACCTATAGATCTAGATCTTATTTATTTTACAACAGCAGCCTCTATTAGATCTAGGTATGATCTATTATTTGTGCAGCGACTTTTTGTCTCGGTAAACTATTCAGACTATTGCGCAATCAAGATTGCGGAAGCCTAACCACTAAGCACCAGCTGATTGCTACTTTCTTTAGTTGGGACACTAGATTTCTACAACAAAAGATATATATATATAGATAAAATGCACTACCGAAATATCCCTTAATCTGTGAATTTTAATTCTGTAATTTATTAACTTAATATACACCAGATAATGAAAAAAAGATATAGATCAACAGGCCTTGTAAACGCGTTTTCTTGAACGTATTGCCAACTACGAGGGCCTTATTATTATAAGAGTCGAGATGATAACCATTTCAGGTGAGCTAACAAGACGCATTTAGTACTATATTGACTAGGCTAAGGTAACCAAACATCTGCACTTTTAAATTTAAAGGTGGCAAATAGGAGGACGGAAAAAAAACTTAGCTTACAGTTTATTTATTAATTACACTTAATGGCTATCTGTGCCCCCTCAACGGACTGGTGAGACCAATGAGAGCCTGGAATGTTCAGCTGCACACTTATGAGCAGGTTATTCCAACCGGAGCTAGTGTCAACTAGTGTCATACATGGCCTTGCTTTTTCTCGCTGATGCTTTTCTAGTGCCAGCGCTTTTCTTTTGCTCTTTGCTCGCCAGTTTTCACAATGCAACCCCATGATGCTCTATCATGTGCTTCCGTCAAGGCTTTCAAAGAAGTTTTGATGCTGAAGCGTTTTTTTTTGTTTTTTTTTTGTGAGCGCTTAATTCCCTTATCCCTTAACTGGCCATACAGGAGTCGTATAGGATGCGTGAGTTTTTCATTTTGCAGATATGGCCTGCCCATCGCAAGGGAGACTGCATCAGGATTGTGTGGGTGCTTTGCACAGGCTTGCTCTTCGAAAGACGTCAGTATCAGGTATTTTTTCTTGCCATTTATCATTCAGATATTCTTATCTTATTTAATAAAAATTCAAATGTTTCTTCATTTTTTTCCTTTTGCATGTTTTCTGTACACAGTCCACATTTCTGAGGCATAGAGCATTTATATATAGATATATAGGGAGGATGACAGCTTGATAGACCCCTAGCTTTGTTCGTGTGGTGATACCTCATCCATTCCAAACATTTTATAACCATGGAATAATATATATACTTATTTTTATTTTTATTCAAGCTAATAGAAATCATTTAGGCATAAATTTAATACATTGATACCATTTTTTTGTCAACGTAACCTTTTCTTTCAACTTCAAAAAACCTGTAATAAAGTTTTTTATTCAATAAATTTGTATTATTAGCAGTACTGACAGTTAACCAATAAGTTACTATCCAGTTATTTTTAGCTTGATAGCTGAGCCGCAGTAACGTATGGTTTAAATTCACATTTAAAATAATTCGCAAAAAAAAATTAAGAAAATATGCATTAATATTACTAATTTTTAATCTATATTTTTATATATTTTTTTGAATCAAAAGTCTTGTGTAATTAAGTAGGGGTTTTCTAATTTTAGCAAACCTAAAGGTATCGTCTACTTTGACCCGCAATTATTGTTATCATTGACTAGCGAAGGATTCCCTTGCCGGTCAAGGTCGCTTTGTGCGTCACTATGACGTCCAAGTCTAAGAATAAAGAACTCAGCTCGCCAGGATTCTCTCTATCTACGCGACATAATTAAAAATATATTTATGCAGTTTTAATATTTAAGACATTTAAAATTGTTTTAGTTGCATACATTCATAGATAATAATTCTAATTATAAGTCCAGCTTGAAAAATGCTCTGCTATTTGCTTAATTTATTATGTTTTGTGCAAAAAATGTCTTAGCGTATGAATACAAATTTCAGAAAATGTAACCTACGTCATAGATTTCCCTCTAGTTTCCAATATAAAGCCTCGGCTGGAGTGGAAACCCAACATTCTGAGCTAGACCAATAGAGAGTGAACTAGTGGAAAAAACTATAGTGTTTACAAAATAGTGTTTTTCATTTGATATCAACATTGAAAGTTGTTCTATTTCTTGTCACTGTGAACGTGTGCTCCTCTAACCGTCAAGATAGAGCCACTACACCCTGCCTACATTTCTTCTTTTGAAGATTTGACAACAGTTGCTTGTGGACAGAAATGCCCTACTCTTGGTGAACTAATGGATTCACTACCACTTTCCGAGTTGCAGACTTTCTTCGCTAATAAAGGTGAGCTGGCTTGTTACGCTTCTAGGAAGTTTTTTGTGGAGTCGATCGACTGCTCCCCCCTCGATGTTCTTGACCCCATGCTTGAGCGTGCCTTAGATCTGAGTGAGTACATTTGTCCAGACATTTACGACCATCATCGATCCAACTTTTCTGCTCACATTTCCTCAGATTTCCCCGACTGCCAGAGTCTGCCTCAAGTGGTGCTGGACGCAACGGCGGTTGTCCATGAAGGGAAATACCCAGGCGAAGGCTCAGTGTTGCCTCCGCCGGTGGTCAACTTTTTGGAGCCCGGACAGAGCCCTACGCCTTCAGACGGATCCAGCTATTACAGCGACGACAGCAACAGCGGCACGCCGCACATACCAGAGTTCAGCCAACTGACGTCTCCTGCAGCCGAGGCGCCTAGCACCTCCAGCTTCCAGTGGCCCAGCTGCAGCAATGCGATCAGTAACAACGACAACAAATTCTCAATAAGGACACCTAGCTCTAGTAACTTTGGCATGAAGCAGGAAGAGTTTCCAAGTTTCGACGCCGACGGCTTTGGATTACCGAATTCCTTAACGCACATGTCCCAGCCCCACCCACCTGTCTCCGAGATGTCACCATTTCCATTCGTGACGTCACCTTCAACGTCTTTACCTTCTCCATCCTCGACAATATACTCAGTATCTAGTCCTGGCACCCCGGGGCCATCAGGCCCAAGCCGGGGACGCCGCCCGCACGGCTCTAGCGCCCCCTACTCCAGCAAGTCAAGGAGGCGGCATGTGGAAAAAGGCACTCAGGAGTACGTCGACAAACGTGCCCGCAATAACGTGGCGGTCAGGAAAAGCCGCGCCAAAGCCAAAGAAAAGCAACGGGAAACCGAAGGCCGTGTGAAAGACTTACTCGACCAGAACCACCAGCTCCAGAAAAAGGTAGACATGCTCAGCAAAGAACTTAGTGTGTTGAAAAATGTGCTATCGAGTATTGGAAGCCCTATACCTGACGATTTCTTAAGACTATTAGCAGATTCTTCTTGACATGGACAATAAAGCTTAACCTTAAATACTCGAATTTTTTGTGTTTATAAAACAAGTATTAGTGAACCATGATTTCTGTGATTACTGTGAGTTCTCGAACGATGCCAACAAGACTATTTGATCACTATTAAGGCAGCCCGGTGTACTTTCCTTCTTGTGCTATTCAGAACAAAATGCCACAGTGAGTTATTGCCTCACTTTTACTCTTCAATATCTTTTATTCTTTATATTTATTTTTTTTTGGTGTGCAGACGTTTTTAGCTTAAACAATCTTTGAATATTCCACCTTTTCGATGTTTATATTTAATGCATGTTATTTTTTTATATTATTATTATTACTAAATATCTATATTTAAATTGTTGATTTAGAAGTAGTCCTCAAACCATTGACTGGAACTGAATCAATAGGTTTGTTGTAAAGCTGTGATGAAATAGAAAGATAGAGATCTAGATAGATGCAGTGGTAGAGTAAGCTAGACCGTCAACGTTGCAAACTGGGTTATTTGTTATTTCTAGTCTAAGGCGTACTTAAGCAGCAAGCATTGTTTCTCCATCCCACCTGTCACTATCTATTTTAGCGTCATCAACTTTAACACATTCTCCCCGAAACCTTCGCTTTCTTTATTTCTATTTTCTTTCTGTTTATTTGTGAATATATATATATTGCTAAACAAAAAAATGATCTATAAAACGAAGATTTAGCAGAATCTTGTTGGTGTCATTAAACTTGTGATGAATATATATATATATACTGTTTTTAGAAAACAAATGTGATTCAATTCATACGTACAAGACTTATTTATTGTTTTTTTTTCACGATTCATTTCATATGATACTGTTCAACTTGACATGATTCTGCCATCTTTCATTTTAATTAGGTCTACTTCAATGTATAGCCAATAGGTTCCTGTAAGCCACTCTGTTTTGATACACTTCCCCAAACAGAAGTGTTTTTAATGTCTTAAGCTAGGTAGAATATTCACAATGTTTTGCAATAGAAAGAAGGAGGAACACAAGCTCTTAGCATTAATCAGTTGCTTATAGTTGAAATGCACATTAGAAGTTGAACTTTAACAAACACATTACAAGTTTATTCCAAATGAAATCCGGTCTTCACCATTTGTATTTACTGTAAATATCAACATCACAAATCCATTTCCCTACTTCATACTACTACTTCATACCACTACATATATCACTACTCTCTCCTTGATCCATCTTCTACTCTCTAGCTTAAAGTATTGTTGTTTTTTTTTTCTTCTAGTCTTTAGCTGCACAGTTGTTTAAAATTGTTACTTCCTATTTGTGATTTGTTTCATTGAAAATACGTGAAATAAATTTACATTTCTCTAAAGTTTGTTCTTTAAAGTACGATATTTGTAAACTATGAAAAATGAATCGACGTAAATGTGTTGGTGCCATTCTTCGTTGTCTGCGTTGTTTCAGCGTGATCTCCAAGCATAAGTTTACATAAACTATACCGGTAACTTTACATACATACTAAGTTGTGTGACCCAATTATTTGTTTGATTTTGTTCCACTCTATTGTTGGCTCAGGATGAGCAAAAAATTGATATTTTTTATGATACAAATACAAGATAGTATCTTACAAACTTATCATGGTTTGACTTTATTTGTTGTTTTTGTTCTTGTAAGCAAAGTTGTTTGTTTCTTTTTTTTTTTTTTTTGGTTACACTGCACAACAATTTAGAAAACAGCCTCTATTCACCTACTACCAATATAGGCCTACATGGAAAAGTACTTTCAATGTAATTAAGACATAAGTCTAGTTAACGTGTATATCACTTGAAACATATGAGAATTACGCTTTAAAGAATAAACAACAGTAAATTATACGCTATTAAAAGTTTTAATAATATAAAATTATTCGTTCAAGGTAGAGAGAGTAAAAAAAATGCAGATTCAATCATTTGTGAGGTTAAAAATAGACGTGCTATTCGAGGACGGGCGGTCATGCACTCTGGATCAATTTTTTTTTTTAAAACTCGGCTCTGACGTAGAGATTAGGTAGTTATTTATAGGTGAGGAAAATACCCCGTGACGTCAATGACATCTGCTTTTAGGCGATGACCCACTTTTCTTTCATTTTTTTTTTTTTCTGGCGAGTCAGCCGCGCGTATTGATTTGTTTTCAGACAACAAGCAAGCCAAAGAACTCCCACGTACGAACCTTTAAGCTGAGCAGTTTCTTCCGCCTTGTGTATAGTACACCCACATAAAACAGCCCGTCGTCATTTAAACAGATTAGGGTAGGTAGTTTTAATACAGTGAATGAAAGATGCAAAACAACACATGTCGACTGCTAGCTGTCGAAATCAATAGGATTAAAAGAAAGCTTTGAATTGTACCAAAGTTTTAGAATTTGGGGCATATCATCACAGGCCAGAAAGTGTACTGTTGCTAAAAATAGGCACATTATATAATGAGGATAAATATAGCTCGCCTTATAAATAGATTTACTTTACAATCCAAAGAGGGGTTCTTTACAATTTTCACTATATTTCACCTGGCGTGAATGAGAGAGAGAGAGTAAACGAAAGTAAGAGAAAAAAATAGTTATTTTATTAAGTTAATTTCTGAAGTGCAATGTTCTGTCGCCTTCATCTTAATTATCTTCTAACTATACATACAAATTAGAAAAGAAGGCAACGATTGTTGAAGGCAATAACGATTGATGCGTGGGAAGAGGGGATCGAGTCCATTGCACATGCGGGTATGATAGAAAGCTCCGACAAAAATGTCACTATAAACTCACCATTCCTAAAGGGAACGTTTTTGTGACGGATAACTGCACGGCTGATGTGGTACTAAGATGGAATATGTGTGTGGGGGGGGGGGGGGGGGGAGATTACGTTCGGTCTTCGGCCTCGCTTCTGATGCGAGTGTCTTGGGATACAAGCCATCGGTAATAGGGATGTATAAATGGACTTCTGCTTGGATCTTTCCCACGCAGAACAGTTCGCCCAGACCGGACAGTGGAGGCGAGCTTCTTTGAGTCTAGAGTTCCAAGAGTCTTAGACTCAACTGACTCAACTCTAATGACAATGGCGAAGAAGAAGAAAATTGCTCTATTACCAAATGAGCATTATAATTCAGTAACTAAGGACATTACTATATGAACAAGTTTTTTTATTATATAACTTTGATATAAATTCTATTTTATGGATACATTTTTATGGATATTATTTACTAAATGAAAGCGAGGTGGCTGAGTGATAAAGCGCTTAGTTTCTGAACTGGGGGTCCCGAGTTCAAATCCTGGTGAAGACTTGGGATAGTTAATTTTGGGATCTTTAGGGCACATCTAAGTTCATTCAGTTCTAATGGGTACCTGAGGGCCACAGAGACAGGTGACCTTTACATCATCTGCCCTATCGATATAATCGATATATATAAATCACATTAACAGATTTGTATTTAGCATCTTTCTCCATTAAAAAGTTGATTACAAAAGATGGTATTAGGCTATTAGATAATGCTAGGCCAAAGGAGAACAGAAATTAAGGTATAGCTTTACAGAGCAAGATTTAAAAAAAAAAAAGCTTTAAAAACAAGCCTTAAAATATTATAACTGAAACATGTTGACAACTCATAGGCTGCATATTCAACTGTATGTGTTATGGAGTGTGTGTGTGTGCGTGCGTGCGTGTTTCCTATGTTAAATGGAGTATTTATTGTAAGTTGTAGAGAGAGAGAGAAAGAGATAGCATTAATTTAATGTTAGTCTTATAGAATATATATGATGTAAGATAAACGGCACTGCCGTAAGCTGTGTAAAGCACGCGAGAAAAACCCAAGTAACAATAAATACTTCGATTGATGGATAATATGCTATTTAAGTCAATAACGTAGCCAGAATTTTTTCGGGGTGGGGAGGGGGATAAAGTGGGGATATATTTTCCCCCTTTATATATATATATATATACAGACCCACACATACGCAAATATACAAAATGCTTCTAGCTTCATCAGCGAGGTCCGGGGGCCAACCCCGGTGTCAAGCGTTTTTTTTAGCGGCCCCCTAAAGGGGAAAAGACGCTATTAGTTTTGAGTGGAATGTCTGTCCGTCGGTCCCGTTTAGATCTCATAAACTAGAAAAGCTAGTGAAAATCCGAGATCATAATTCAAAGTTCTGATGCAACGGCTACGTTTTTCTTTTCTGAAAGCGAAAAATCTAATTTTTAAAATCACTTATGCAAGCAGTTTTGTCATAAAAATACACCGCTTTTACAACTATTAATAGTAACAAACAGGGAGGCTCTTTATCAGGGTACTATAATATATAAAATATTTTTAACACATTTATGCAAACGTAATTTTTTTGTAAAAATTTTTTTTTATGTAAGTTCTGTTATATTATTTACTATATTTGCACACACACAAAAGTTTACTATTTTTTAAAGAGAAAAAATCTATTTAGTATGCATATAAGTTGGACAATTTAAAACAACAATTAATAAGTAGTTTTTCATATTATCGCGTGACCTGCAGTGCTGCATTATAACTATGGAGAAAAAAATTACGATAATGTTTCTTCCATTGAGGAATAATTTAAGAGATTGACCCTTTTCAAAACAATTAGATTAATTGCATATTTATTAAAAGACATCAGTTAGGCCAGGTTCACATCTAACTTCACATTTTCCTTCACCTATCCTTTCGTCTGCTGGACTGCTGGGGCACCACACAGGATCTGTTAACCTTTTTTCTCCATTATTCTCTGTCATTTGTCTTTGATAGAATTTCATTCTGATAATATTGAAACCTGCCTTTTTACCTGCCTGGGTGGACCACTTCGGGGGGGGGGGGGGGGGGGCGGCGATTTTTAGTTTGTGTTTTCACAAAGAGCTAGGACAAAATCTTCCATAGACCATGATCGCGACTAACAGTGTCAAAGAAAAAAGCCATAGTTTCACAAAGGGAGCTTATTTGTCCAAGTTCTGCTCCCTGCAATTTTCTTGTAATTGTCGCATGGCAAATATCATGCGTTTTTTTAATTTTTTTTTTATCAGGGGTAAGGGGGGGGGGGGCGGTTGAAGAAGAGGTCATTAAAATTATTTTTGACTTGCCTTCATTTCTCTTTTTTTTTTTAAAATTAATAAAGGGAGAGCTGCGTGTTATGGAGTGTGTGTGTGTGTGTGTGTTTCTATGGTGACGGTAGCGATTGGTTGGAACAAACAAAACAAACAAAAAGCAAATGGCTGTAACTGTGCTATACTGCATAACGTGCCGTAGGCCTATACATGATCTATTGGTCAATGTATTAGAGTAGGCTTACTTTTGAGACATAAATAGCCTACGTTGTTTGGTTGAGTTCCAAGATTTGGTGGATTATTCTATGTGAACTCTAGGGGCCAGACTTTGACCTCCTCATTTTGACACAAATGACGCAAATAAGGTCTTTTGTCTTCTCGGGGGAGGTCTCGTAAGCTATCTATATTGTCTGTGCTTCAAGTTCTATAGCATTTATCTAAGATCTCAAATGTAGGCCCATGTGCTGCGGTCTTCGTCAACGCTACTGGAGACAAGCTACGTCATGACCTACCTATGATTCCATTCAAAAGAAAAAAAAATATGATTACAAGGCTTTTTTTTTTTTTTTATTTAATCTAGGACGTCGCCTGTGATAAAAATAACCCCTGAATACTTTCATCTGTCTATATTTAAAGAAAGTTTGTTTGTTGTACTACTTTAAGCTCTTTGATATCAGATATTTTAAACAGTCTTTACTGTCTATAGATCAAAATGCTTCTCAAGCTGTTTCCCTAAGTACCGGTACCCTTAAAATGAACAAATAAAAAAAAATTTTCTCAAAGGCTAATCTCAATTACCCATTCTTTGTGAACAAATTGTAACCATAGGCCTTTTCTACAAATTATTTTGTAAGGTATAACTAAGAGTACATTGTAGGCCTATTGGTTGTATTGGTTGGAATGTGTTCTAGCGAGATAATTGAAACAAGCCAATAGTTATAGAAATAAGATCAATGACAGAGTTAGTAGAATATCATTATCATTAAAATCCATGTTACTGAGGGCTTGAATGAGTTAAATATGAGAGATAGGCCTACTGTAAATTATAAACGTAAATTGTAATTTAATAAACATATTTGATCCATGGGCGGGACGTGTAGTCCATGTTCCTGAAAATGGCGTCCCCAAAAGATTTCTTTATTGGGAGCTGTGTGCAGAAAAGCGACCCATCACAAACGTTACAAAGACATGATTAAAAGCACCCCCAATGAGTACGAGATTGACATTGACGGCTAAGAAATACTAGCTCTCGATTGTTCCTCATGGCGTGAAGCAGTAAATGTAGTCTCAAAGATACGCAGAGCTAACAAAAGATAGAGCAAAAGTGGCTAATCTGCTGTAGACCCAGCTTACCAACGCATGACTTGTACGTGGCCGGCTTTTTAAAGTGAAGATAGGCCTTTTTAGCTTTCTTCGAGTTCATAGGAAATGAGAAATGTGCTCATCTTTGACCACGAAGGAGGAGCTATATCTATAAATAGCCCTATAGAGATATGAAGGTGTTGATGGTCTATTTTGTTGATGATTATATATGTTAATGGTGCATGCGAGTTCATAGAAGACACAATAACAGAATGAATAAAGAATATACTTGATAACGCAGGCTGATAACTTCAACAATTTAATGAACAATAAAAAGGGCACAGTCCTCTGTCGTCACTAGCCTGGCGTCGTCCTCTAAGGGATATTGTCCGTTACTCTTTTTGTTCCGTTCTCCTACTTTTTAATTCTTAGAAATTGTGCTTATGAAACTTCATTATCTTAAAAATTACAGATACTCCTTCGAAAGATAAGATCATTACGCCATGCGCGTATCTGTGCATGACAATTAAAGACTTAAACTCTTCCAAGTCATTGTTTTCCATCGTGATTCAGGCAACACATTCCATGCTCTAATTGCGTTAGTGAAGAATGATCACTTGTATAAGAATAAGAAATGTCCCTCATCTCTGTGTCTTTCGCAGTAATTTATTGGGTTAGGTGTTATTGTTCCTTTTATTATATGTTTATTTAGATGCCTGTGAATCAGTATCCTATCGTCTTGTTATATACGTACATTAAAGAGTTATTCACACCAATAAATACAACTTCTATTTTTTTATTATAATTATCGTTACTACATTGAAACGACAAACTTTTATACCCTAAGTCCTACCCTCTTTTCCGGGGTAAGAGTTGAGCCCATGTTGAGAGACATTCGAGCAAGTGCAAATGACACGAAATGGTGACAAGGTGAAAAATATGGAACTTCATTGTTCCCGTCTATGTGGACCATGGCACACAGTCGGCGTTACGGGTGATTGGTTAATCTCCGAGACAGTTTGAAAGGGACCCTAGGGTGTTAACCAGAATCAAAGGGAGAGACAAGGCGGAAGCTTTACGCCAATGCTTTTAGAAAAAAAAAAGTTGTGCAAATCTTCAGTGCATATAGAGAACTTGGTTTGTTATCTTAGCATGTGGTTTTAATCATTCTCCACTGTATTGTTTGTTTTATCTGTATGCGTGCGTGAGAAATATCGTCTGCTGTATCGAATTTATCAGCGAGATTTATTTACGGAAACATTATGACGTCATTAAATGTGGGAAATAATTAAAAAGTGTGTTCCGTACTGATCAAGTTTGGATTTGTTTCGTGTGCGTCAGTTCGAGAGTAGTCTTTTTTTTTTTTCTAGTCACCGACTGTTTCTCAAACTTGCCTTTATGAATCACTGAGTTAATTGCTTATGTGCAATAGAAATGAGAAAAAAAAAAAGCTCTATGGTCCTAATCGCGTATATGACATATAGCTTCCTGCCTAGGATGTGAGAAGTCCACAGCCTATAATCATATCTTAAATGTACATCTTGTATGGTGGAAGATAGAACTTTTGTTACGGTAGTTTGTAGTTACCATTTGACATGAAAAAAAAAATCCCCCAAAAATCCCTGAAAATGCTGTAACGGATCTCATTCACCAATCGTAAAGAAACATTTAGCCACGTGAAAATATTGATAAAACAAAGGAAAAAAAGGGACCCCGTGACAGTCTTTATGGATTGCGTAAATTGTATAGAAGAGATAGACAACCACGTGGCTAAATGTTGTTTGTTTACGATTGGTGAATGAGGTCAATTTCTTCTCAAATTTGCCTAGCTCAAAATATTTTTTTTTATACTTAATTGCTTACAAAGCTGCTGACCACTAGAGATGTTTAATTTTTCTTTATTGTTTAGGCTGAGAAGCATTCTCTAGAACTAAAAAAAAAAAAAAGAGCTATAACACTTTACTAATCATGGGGAAGAACTAGGTAATATACAATAGAGCCACTTGCTGAGGGCAATTACTGCCCTTGGGTTTATGTTTTGGATACCCATACTCTACCATAGTAGAAAGCCTGCATAATAGGTGTTGGTGATATGAAGAATAATAATTGAATGTATACTTATTATTTTAATAAACTTCTAGTGTAAAATAGTAACAAAACAAAATCTTCTCATGTTAAGCTGACTCCCCTGTAGACAAAAATGGATTGTTTCTATCTTTATGTCCATCAGACAAAGTCTTAAAGAAATAAACAGAAACATTCACACATTTAAAAATGATTTACAATCATTTTATTCAATGTTACTATACAATGCAAATATATTGAACTGATTCCCCCCCCCCCTCCCATTTTAAAATAATTGATAACTTCTCAAGTTCAAGACAGTAAAAGAATACCTTGGATTAAAGACAAAAGAAAAAATAATGAAAATTTCTAGAATTAAAAAAAAATGTGCGGAGTGAAGAACTACAATAAACAATCTGACGAATCAGTCTTTGTTGTCTGTCAACTTAGCCCAGTGCTTCTTGCCGAGCTTCATCTCCTGTATCTTACACTTCAGCCAAGTGGGGACTGATGGGGGGAGGACAACTGTGTTGGGGTACTTGGGGCCAGGTGCTGGGGGCTTCAGAGGATCAACATCCTTCAGCTTGACCTTCAGAACCTCCTCCTGTATGTCCTTGATGTGCCGATAATTGTCTAAGTATCTGAAAGATTCAATTAAATGAGCAGTAAGAACAAAATGCACAATAGGTGCAATGACTACGTTTCGTTTTCTGAAACTGAACCATTCTGTTTTGAAATTTAATAGGAAAACTATGTTTTTAAACAAGACTTACACAATATAAACTGAAATAGGATGGTATATAATTTCAAAAAGGAAAATTTTATATTTTTTTTATTTTTATACAGAGTTTAGTTAATTCAAAAGTACTGTAATAAGAAATTTGTTTAACAAGTATTTATGTGTTTTTGGGTGCAAAAGCTACTTATGTTTACTAATCACACGCACTATTGTTTAAAAAAAAAAGTACATCCAAACTTGTACTCATTTTTTTAAAACAAAACAAGATTTTATTGGCAGTTATTGTTATAGATGATGGACATTCACATGTGCCAACAAAGTGTTATCTTTAGCCTATCCATCTTTCTTTTAATGCATGTATATAGCTTTGTTCTTTACAGGGCCAGATTTTAGGGAGGGCAGGTGAAAAAAAAAAAAGGGGGGGGGGGGGGGGAGCCTATGGCCCCAGCAAAAGAGGCAAAAATATATCCAAATCTAGGGCTAGCAAAAATGTCATGATTAAGAAAAGTACTCTTGTAGCATCTTGGAATAAGTAAATACAGCTTTGGATTTACAACAGTGTGTCAACCAACGGCCTAACTCTCCACAAGCTCAAAAATATAAACTTTTTTTAAACAGAAAGTGAGATTAAATTGACAAGAACTCTTTCTTTGTTCTAAATTATAGCATGCTTTCAGATATAAATATTTTCATTTATAAGTAGATCTTTATTAAAGCTTTAGAAAAATTGTGGGGGGGCCTCCACAAAACCCTTGCCCCAGGGGCCTCCACAAAACTCTTGCCCCAGGGGCCTCCAGATACTTAAATCCGGCCCTGGTTCCTTATATCATAATTATAGAATTCTTGATGAGATTTACACAGCTTTTTTTTTTTTTAAAAAAAAATCATCTTTAGATAGCAAATTCATCTTCAACAACATTAAAAAGCATGATGAGTGGCTAAGAGGTACACACCAATAACACTATCTATCAAGGGAGCTTGAATTGTAGATGCGTTCGCTGAGCGTAAAGGTAGCACAGAAACCTTCTCCCAGATACCCCCTGACCTCACTGGTCCATAGTGCACTGAGCATGTTATAAGCATGAAAGGTACGCTATACAAAAGCGATCTAAAAAATGGTAAAAATAGTTAATATACATATGTTTAAACACAAGTACCGGTATTCTTAATTTGGATGGGAAAAAAATGCATGATGCATCTATTTCAACTATGAAAATGGAGTTTTATATTAATTCTCAATTACTAATACTTTATCTGTACAGATTCATAACGAAAAACTATAGACTTACACATTGAAAGGCCGTCTGTGAGGATAGTCCTCCTGAAGAGGATAGTACTCGGGTGGATGGAGAAATTCAAATCTTGGCTCTTTCATATCTGATCAGTAGAAGACAAAAAATAAATGGTCTGCCATATGTATGTCAGAATGTTCTGTACCATACGCCACACAGCAGCTCTGAAGAAACTCAGTCACTCATCAAACAACTTACAGCCACTTACTTCATTATTGACAAGTCTCGATACATGCATGTTCATAAATCATAGCTCACTGAATTATTCAAAAACCCAGACACTTTCACAAATCATACTTATCAACTTCAGTCCAGCCAGTCAACATTTGTCCATTCCTACAGGTCACTAAGTACAAGCACCTTTCTGTCAACAAGAATTGCAATGCAGAAAGTAGAACTAAAACAAAAGTTATGAAACAACCATTTGCTAGCACTACATACAATCATGAGCTACACATAGAGCTTTCAAACTGATTGTAGCAATGTAGGCTACACTTTGAGATATCAACACAGAACCAGTAGTGTTGTAATGTACCCATGGGCACAGGTTCAAGAACATGATGACAAACACATTGAGCAAAGATGCATGCCAACTCAGCTGAACCTTGGAAGCTTACTGACCTAACAAATGATGAAAAACTGAGGTGATAGACTTGTCCCATTCACTCTGGAAAAACAACAAGCTAGCTGGAGTCATGTCCTCCTGGTGGCTTCTGTAAAACTCTAAAGTACTAAATGACCTTGCTTTTAAAGATAAGCTGAAAGAAAAACAAAACATTATTTGAGCAAAAGAATGAACAAAAAAAAAAGAACAAATAACAAAACATACAATGGAAGATTAAAAAAGAATGTGCCATCAGGACAAGCATAGCTGTGACAAGAGGGACAATAAGGGTGGCTACCTTTATTTTTTTTTTAGAGTTAGTCCCCTTTATTACTTGATTTAAGTCCCTGTCAACTGTTTACAATTGCCACTCTCTCTTGAGTCTTTCAACTGACCAGTGTAGCTTGAACTAAATCTATATAATGTTTGACTAATACTTGTGTTGTACTAGTGTTGTGTTTACTCAAGAGGAGTGTGCCACTGTTGTGGGAAGAGTATTTCGATAATGAGATAAGTAGACTTTATCAATTTGTTAGTTGATTTATGTAAATGGTATAGGTCTACTTAATCTCTTATCCTCTTCTGTATGTCTTTTTTTTTAAGACATCTTTTGTTTAGATACGAGACAGTAGTGTGTCTCATGAATGACGTCATTTCATTGTTGATGCATGTATGATATTATTGTAAACTAATGTAAACCTTCGCTTTGGTTTTTGACATAAAATGTCTCATGAATGACGTCATTTCATTGTTGATGCATGTAGGATATTATTATTGTAAACCATCTTTTTGGTTTTTCGGCATAAGACATTATTGTGCCTCTGTGATGGTGGTCCTTTCATTATATTGACCGGAAATTGTCTTGCAACTTTGTTTTGTTTCATTATGTCGTTTTTTTTTGTTGCAACTGAAATCTCAGAATTATTAATTGTTTGTCTCGGTAGTTTTATACATCTAGAGGCTATAGTTATTAGCCTAGATAATATAATCGGGACCACAAAGTACCGCTGGACTAACTTGCTGGTGCAGTACAGGTCACTGGTCTTATGACCTATTCTATTTATAGGACACAATAGCTCTAAATGCTTCAAAACTGGTTGTTCACTCCTCTGCAAACAGATTCATTGACTTTTTTTTAACAAGATGGGGTACTGCCACATTGGCATCACAGGGTTCAAACTTATCCTGAATGGAAATGTGCCTCAAGGGTGGATTAGTAGAAGAAGTGCTAAAGACCTTGCTCTCTGCACTTGCCCTGTCAGGTCACCTGACCTCACAGTGTGTGACTTTTCCTGTGGAGGTATGTTAACGACAAAGTTTTTTCTCCAGCTTAGCCAGTAAATATCAACGACATGAAAAGATTGAATAACAGCTGCAATCAACACAGAGAATGGGGACATCCTGAAGCGCATTTGGGATGAATTTTCATAAGAGCTTGATGTTGTCTGTGCCACCAGTAGTGGTCACATTATTTTTATTAAATATAGTGACAACTCTCCTACCAGGCTCGCTGCATACACTGCACAACATAACACAACCAACTCTAAGAACTTGACAACTCAGGCTCTAAATAACTGCACAACATAACACAACCAACTCAAAGAACTTGACAACTCAGGCTCTAAATAACTGCACAACATAACACAACCAACTCAAAGAACTTGACAACTCAAGCTCTAAATAACTGCACAATATAACACAACCAAATCAAAGAACTTGACAACTCAGGCTCTAAATAAGTAACTCCTTATAATAAAAATAAATACACAGCCAATGCTGTACATTTGGAAACACAGAACACTGACTGTATTGAAAAACAATATACATCCTCTTTATACAGGAGCAACACATATTTTATAGCTATAATTTTTTATAAAGCTAATAGGAAAAAAAAAAAGGAAGATGTTTTCTATTATTATATTTGATCTGTCTGGATCAACCATAACAATAACCAGCTAATTCATTCTGCTGTGTAATAAGCAAGCAGACGAACCGTTATAATGCAGATTGTCATTCTGCAACTGGTTTTGTACTATTTCCAGTAAAGCTTTAGTTGTCTGCCCATTAGCTGATTTTAAACTCTTGTTACAAAGTGTGTGAAAATAAATGTAATACAAAAATAAATCACAGTTTGGTTTACTATTTAAAAACAACAATTCATACCAATTTTCAGGCCTTTGAACATCTTTAAAATCTATCTTTTTTTTCTGTTTGAACAAGATAAACACATATCTCAGGAACCCAACGCCATTAGGTGGGAACGGCTGAAGATAATTGCATACTGTCTCCCCCTTGTCAACCAGACTACCAGGTATATTTCCTCTGGATAAAGAAACAAAAAAATACATTACAAAAAAATACCTCTTCTGGGCATTAAAATTATTATTATATGAACTATCTGCAATAATCAAAAAAAGGTTTTCAAGTCTAACGATTAGCCATATAGCCCTAAAGCAGTTGTCAGAAACTATCCCAACCATCCATGAGAGAAGGGGTTTAACTCTGTATCAGTTATTTTAAAAAAATCATTGTTGTTTTACTTAATTCACAAAAAGAAAAAAACAAAACACTCTTCCTTTAATGAGAGGAGACTAGAACTTGGGATTAACAAGTTACAATGTTTAAAGTCATAAATATAATAAAATATCATGTCAGATTTAGTGTCATTCTAATGACCAGTTTGACTAGACCTAACATAATCAATGCTGGATCTAGCTCAATTTTTTCTTCACTATCCCTACTATTGGTCTCAAATGACTCCAAGTCACTTACCCTAACCATTATTTTCTTATTCTACAGCTGAAACATTAATAATACCATTAAAATCATATTCAATTAAAGCCTACAGATTAGCCTAAATATGTTCCATTTTTGTAGGCTATCAAAAATAAAAACACCTAATTAAAAAAAAATATTAAAAAATCCACTCTAAAAATAGCTTCCCTATCGCTGTCTTAGGTCAGAAATGTAAAGGTATAGTATAAGGTATGGTTTAAAATCTAGCAGCGCATGTGCAAACAAAACAACTCTAAATCGGTGATTGTAGAGGACTCTAATTGTGAAATGGTTAAAAAATTGAGCAGTATTTGATTTCACTATGTAGATGTTTATATGAACTAGGCATATCAATTAAAAAGCAACTATTAGGCTTGATTCTCACATAAACCAATGCAGTATTTCTTTGCTGCTATCCTCAAGATTACCATCTGGACTTGTCATAATTAAACTCCACAAACTATCATCTGATGATTCAAAATTCACAACTGGCTTGGACGAAGCCTGAATTTAGGAAAGAAAAAAAAAATCTTTTACAATGCGTTGAGCGTGATACAAAATACAAATGTTCCTTTTGTAAAAGTTATGAATAATTGCAATTTATTTACAATAGTAGCAATTAAGAGTGACAATAATATTAATAAATTGATTCAAATTTTAGATAGTTTTCCAACCCTTTTTTTAATGTGTAATTTTTCGATACGAAAGAAAATTATTTTTTTTTCATGTTACCATTTTTTTAAAAAGTATTATTAAATCCAGTAAATCAGACCATATAGGTCCTAATAACCTAATAATGGTACAAGAATGTTTCAGATTTAATCTGAATAAGCAGCACCTTTAATGATATCATGGTAAGCATAATGTAGTAGGCAGGGAAAAAAAATGCCAAACTGCGTAAGTGTGATTACAGATCCCTGCTAGAAACCACTGCTGACTTGGCTCCTTTACATTTCACAGTACATTTTGTTCCCTCATGAAAACACTTAATGAACTTCTGTAGTTTTGGAGGGCATTCTATTTTTCTAAAGTTAGAAAAAAAGGCCACTTCTGCTTTCCAATTAAAGGGCTTTGTATTAAATTAATATTTTATCTGTGTAACTACACCCCTTGTCAAAAATTAAAACAAACATATACACCCTGAAAAACATAATTCAAACAATGCTGAAAAGCGTACATTTATTTGGTTCTGGTGCATATCGTTTGCTATCACACCATCATGCACTCCACCCTATTTACTTGATGAAAACCAATGACTACAGTCACACTTCTTGAAAGTCTCACTATTTCATTGTCAATTTTTTTTTCTCAGAAACTACCCTATCTTCAGCATCTCTCATTTCATTTAATTAATATATATATATATATTGTGACACGGTTACTGTGTGGTCAACTGTGACACATGGTCAAGTGTTGGGTATCGAGAGTTAGAAGACTTGGGGGAAGTGACGAGTGTGTAAACAAGAGAGAGAGAGAGAAGTCAGCGAGTGAAGTAGGAGGTCTGTATATAACGTTGCCGTGCATATATGTTTTGTTAAAATGTTCGACGATTAAAAGACACTTTAAACGTAAAAGGACTTGTTTCTTCACACACACACACACACACATATATATATATAAAAATTCCCCATTCAGACCATGTGGTCTATAGGGCAGATGATGTTAAGGCCATCTGTTTCTTTGGCCAACAGTTAATGAGCAGGGTGTCATGTGGATGGCTGCCTGGTCACGCATTTGCGCGCTGGACTGTTGTTAGGACTTATTGATCGTCCTGGGTTGCAACCCTGCCCACTCCCATCCCCCGATGTCCTGTGGGAGGGTTGGACTAGGAAGTAAACTATTTTCAACTCTGAAGGATCAATTGAAACATGTAAGACATTTTTACAAACAATGACCAACAACCTTTACTTTCAATATCTAAAGTCAGGTACCCACAAGAGTTGGGTGGACTCAGGGCGCCCTAAAAATCCTGAAATTCAAATTCCCAGTTTTCACAAGAATAAGAACCCGGGACCCTTGAAAACCAAGCGCTTAACCACTCAGCCACAGCGTCCCCAAAATATACATACTTAGACAATTAACTTTTTGTCAAAAAGATTCTTCACTATAATGGAAATTTATTTTCAGCATGTGGAACTGGTCATCTGTCACTCCAGGCAAAGCTGAGAAATGCTGATTCCATCTTCAAAAGTGAAAATTCCTTTTACATAATGATGCATGTCTACCTTATGTTAAAAAAAAAGCAACTAAAAACATAAAAGTTGACTTACATCACAGGATGGTATAATATTTCCAAATCTGACAGGGGTGACATACTCTTCATTAAAATCATAGGATATATGCAGAGGTATGACAGGGAGGAAGTGAGCCCCATCAAACAAGTCTCGGAATATACCGTGGTGCTCTGAAATAGTTTTCACATGTTCCGGCATCCTCTCTCTGTGCCATTCATCTCGCACTTGATCAAGGTCAACGTGTACTGCAGAGATCAACAAAAGTCTTTCAAATGAATGACTGGAAAAAGCAGTTTTATATTTACACACTCTTCTTCTTCTACCTCAACAAACTATACAAATTAATATACATTCTTTACTTCAAATGTTCATTAAAAAAAAGGTTAGGAAAGAAAATTGCCAAGAATTCGAATAGATATAAAAATAATTTGAAACAGTTTATGCTCAATTATGTTTCCCTAAATACACTTCAAGACTTGTAACATTGTTCAGATTAGAATTCTAAAAACTTGGTCATCTGTTTCTGTGGCCCACGGTTAACGAGGGTGTCATGTGGCCAGCACAACGACCAACTGCCTTTACTTTTCCTCAACTAATGTCAGGTACCCGTTAGAATTGCTTGGACTCAAAGGTGCCCAAATATCCCAAAATTAAAAATCCCAGTCTTCACCATTCTACTAAGAATGTTTGTGAGTTAGAATGATATGCCCTCCCCATAGTTACAGAAATATATAGATTGGAAGGTGCGACGACTTTTTTTTTCTTCATTTATTGAAATGAAAATGTAGCAGAAAACTTTAACAAAGAAATAAATATTTTAAAATAATACAAACATTCCCCATGGCGTGCCGCAGCTTCTAAAAGCTGCCTCTTTTCAATCCATTTCTTAACCATTGTTCTATCGGTTGAACTTTTTTGTGTGTTGTCATACCGAAGTCCAATATTGATTCCATGGCTGGCTGGCAACTGATATCTAGATTTCCAATCTGAAATACATTATTATCAACATAAATAAGATTTACTTTTCCTTAACAAGAAAAATAAATATTCAAATGAGTTATCTAAACATAGCAAACTGTTTTCTACTAAAAAAAAATCTATTCATTAATTAAACATAAAGCAATACAGGTGCCTGGCCCAAGTTTTATCCTGATCTCAGACATAGGAAAACGCTTAAGGAAATTTGACTAAATACATTTTCGTGCCTCTTTTTAATGACCCCCCCCCCCCCCCCCCAAACAAATTAAAGTGTTATCTTTTAAGTTAGAAAATTCTAAAGGTCTTTGTGGGGACTGTACATAATTTGAAAGCATGTGCAAAGAATATGCATGTGATATGATTTTTCCAATCTGATAGTGTGATAAAGTCTGCTGGTCGTTGTGCTGGCCACATGATGCTAATGTTGGTCTTGTTTTACCATTCTGCCAAAGAAACAGGTGACCTTTGCATCTTCTCCTCTATAGATTGCAAGGTCTAAAAGGGAAATTCTATATGAAAGCCAGAAATTGTAAATTTAGTACAATATAAATATCAATCAGGCTATTTTGCCATTCACAGGCTTAGAGGAAAGTTGATGGCAGAAGAAGGCTTCTGAAAGAGACAGTTGGAGAGCTGTCACAAAGGCTGTGGGACACACATTTGAGACCAAAAGGAAAGCCCCTAAATTGAAGACAAGGGCAGAAGATGGAAAAAAACTTAAATAGACTGCTGGTGGATAATGGCTTTGTCTGTACTAGATGCGGAAAAATATGCAGGTTGCAACTGGGTTTCCATAGTCATGTGAAACATTGTACTCTTCCTTAATCTTCAGAATTGAAGACATTGCTATTATTAATTATTAATATTATTATTATACAATCTGTTATCCGATACTAGATCTAGAATTAACATCTCTAAAGTATAAAAAAGTATATATAATATATATCATTATAGAATGTCAAGTAGGGATTCTAGCTCTAGAATCTAAATAGATATATATAGGTAATCTTGTAGATCAGCATCCCGCGATCACAAAATACTGATAATTAGCCAGAATAAAATTTAATTCATTTAACAGATGTAAATATTGTTTTTAATAAATTTGGTTGTAAAAAGTAACCTTTATATTTTGACTATAGACCAATAAAGTGCCTTAGCGACTTCAATATGATCTGTGCACTGCCATTTTTTTTTTTTTTTTTGTGATTTACAGCGGTGTTGCCAACTTGTAGTATTTTAAGAATATTTTTTTGCCACATTTCGTTTACAAAAAGCAACTGCAAATGTGCTAAACATTAATTATATAGTTGACTATAGAAACTATTACTATTACTAGAAACTATTGATAATGGATCGATGGTTGTTTAACTTATTTGATGGTTGCATGTGGTTGGTTGGCTGGTTGGTATGATGGATGGCTGTGTCTAGTTGGGTGGTTGTGAATGGATAGATGGTTGTTGGTTGGCTGTATGGATGGGTGCTTGGCTGATATGTTGGTTGTGATTGTTTGGATTGATGAATGGATATTTTTTATGATTGGTTGTGGTTGGATGGATAGCTGGTTCTTGTTGGTTGGCTGTATGGATGGGTGGTTGGCTGATATGTTGGTTGTGGTTGTTTGACAGGTTGGTTGTGGTTCTTTGGATTGATATATGGTTGGTGGTGTTTGTTTGGTTGGCTGGATAGATGGTAGGTTTACAATGATTAGCTGGTTGGTTGGTATGTTGGTTGTGGTTTCTTGAATGGTTGGTTGGTATGTTGGATGTGGTTGGTTGGATGGATAGTGATGGTTGGCTGGTATGTTGGCTGACTAGATGGATAATTGTTTTGTTAAATGGTTGGCTGGTTAAATGTGGTTTGTTAGTTGTGGTTGAATAGATGATTGGTAGGTTGTAGTTGGTTGTTTTGTTGTTAAGAAATAATTATTAATTATATTGGTAATTATATTGTTATCTAATAAATCTAGATGTAAAACAATTACTCTGCATATAAAAAATGAAAAATTTAGCCCTAAAAATATATATATATCTAGCTAGATCTAAAACTCTGCATATATGAAAATTTAGCCCTAAAAACATATACCTAGCTAGATCTAGAACAATTACTTATCAAGTGAAAAATTCAGCCATTAAAAATATAAGCTATATTTAGAACTATATTACTCCTCTTTCTTTTTTGCATGGTTAACACATTTCACTTGCACAAAATCCAAATTATGAAATACTTTATAATTTTTTTTAACTGCATAAAAAATCGTTTTCTTTTAAAATAATATATATATAGAGATCTAGCTACATTTTGTAAAAGAAATTTTTATTTGTAGTTGGCAGCTTTTGAAATGATCTCCACTCCATCCAGGCTAAAAATCTAGCTAAGTTGTTGATCAAGTCTTGACAACAAAAGAATGTTATGAGACTGACTCGGTACGCTGATCTACAGGATTACCTATATATTATAATATATAAGAGTAAGTCTAACTAGATCTATATAGATGATTAGTGACACTGATAAGGACCAATAAGGAGGGGCCTTGGCTTAGGGCAGGCCGGAGCAAGTGGGATGAAAGTATCATGCAAGTATTTTTTAGAAGGGGCAAATCAAAATGTTTAAAAAATTATGTCTAAAGAAATATAATAACGAGTCATGATCATCAAAAACAATGCTGCATCTAGATCTATCAAAAATATTTAGATGTAAATCTTAAATAACAATAACAAAGACAGTGAGTTTGACAGTGACAGACAAAAGTGTGAAAGTGTCAACTCAAAGTCAAAAAGTTTGAAAAAGTCGTGTCAAAGAAAGTGAAAATTAAAAAAAAATGTAAAGCAAATTTATGATAACCTGCTAAGCGCTTTGAAAAGGGTGGCAAGATTTGAATATCTGGATCTGGTGGTTTCCATCTATATCTAACAGGTAAAAGAGTATTATTTTTAGTTTTCAAAATTGTTTGTACACACAGTCTACTATTTAGTGTCATGCAAGTCGCCATGTTTACTAATATTTCTACCAGGTTTATTTAATTTGTTGCCAAATTAATGATTGAAGAAAGGAATAAAAACAAATAGCATTTTTCTTAGAAATGAAAATTCTTTTATAAAGTATAGTATATATCTCGATCTAATAACAATTTTAATAACTCTTTCTGATCATTTCTTTTATTTTTGAATATAAAAAGATACTAAATCTAGACCTATATCTATGTCGAAAGTAAATTTATGGCAATGGAAAAACAAAAATAGGCAATAGATCTAGATTGGAGATCATTTATCTTTGCAAAGTTTTATTAAACTTTTTATCTTGAGATCTAGATCTAGATATAGACTGCCTATATACAATGGTTTTGGCTAGTACTATTTTGACTAGACCTACTATTTGATCTCTAGACTCTAGACTAGATTCTAGATCTATCAAAGGTCGCTTCTTTAGTTTAAGTTTTTAGTAAATAAATCTAGTAAACCTAGAGATCTAGATCTGGTCAAACAATGATCTAGACCTGAACTATTAATAAATAAGATAAAATCTAAATAAAAAAACTAGATCTATTACTTATTACTATTACTACTATTACTCAACTTAGTACTATTAGATTCAGACTAAATTCTACTAAAATTCTAGGTCGCTGGCTGGTAGTCTATAGAGTCGATATAATTATTATAATATTATTATATAATACTAGATTACTAGACTATATATCTATATAGTATAATATAGTACATATTATAGTATATACTATACTATATAGACACTTAAGTATATACTTATATAGTATATATGTATAATAGTTTTAAGCCATATTCTTTACAGGCCTGAGAGAAGCTCGACATTAGTGACTGAAGTTCCTCTTGTGTGTGCGCCACTACCGCTGCATCATCCGCGAATAACATATGTCTTACGAGGGTGATTCTGATTTTAGTTTTGGCCCTCAGTTTGGCAATATTTAGGAGTTTGCCCTCAAATCTGGAATGAAGATAGATGCCTTCATAAAATTTGTCAAACACGTTGTGGATTAGCAGTAAAAATAGTATTCCAAAGAGGGTTGGGGCCAGGATACATCCTTGTTTAACTCCGCTGTTTATACTTAAACTTTTGGAGCTGGCACCGTTGAATTGCACTGTACCCATCATATTTTGGCGGAAAGATATGATAACTTTTAGTAGCCTGGGTGGACAGCCTATTATCTGTAAAGAATATGGCTTAACTATTAGCATGAAGAAAACAAATGTTATGGGACCACCTTCTACAGCACCACCCTCCATCCTCATAGACGATAACAAGCTGGATGCTGTAAATGAATTCTGCTATCTGGGATCCACAATTCAAGATGACCTGTCTCTAGAAGAGGAGATAAAAAGGGGAATATATATATATATTGATAGATACAATGAGAATGATGGAAATAATGATGAATAGAATAATAATACATCTAGGTGTTCAATCAAAAATCACAAATACAGTGTTTACATATAGAATTCAAAAATCCATTTCCAAATAGCACAATGCTATGTGTCACAATATATATAAAATTATGCAACTTGCTAATAATGCTAGAAACTTGTCAACTTGGTTTCGACTGCTTTATTGATCCTTACTGAAATTTGTTGTGATTACAAGGACTCTTTTCTCATATAAAGACAACACAACAGAAAAATACACATAAATGCAACAGACACAACATAAAGAGTTCATTCACAACAGAAAAATACACATAAATGCAACAGACACAACATAAAGAGTTCATTCAGTGACTACACACAGGTAACTTGGTGCTTTTCATGTTCCCCGATCAATGAGTGGCGGTGATAGAGTCTGAACGAGTGAGGTACGAACGAGTTCTTGTACCGCTCTGTTCTTGTTTTGATTGACAGCAGTCGCCCACTTCGCGACGACCTGACGTAGTTCTGATGGAGCGGGTGGCCGTTGTCTACCAAAATTTTTTAATTTTTCTTAGGCACTTTTGTTCAAAAAGTTCCTTTAAATGTGGGAATGTTGTGAGTGTAATTTTTTATGCTTTTTTTATGATGTTTTCTAGACGTCGCAACAGTTTAGGTGAGGCGTTGCCTTGCCAAATGTAAGTTATTCCGTATGTTAGCAGATTTTGTATAGTCGCGCCATAAAAAGTCTCAAGGATCTTCTTGTTTAGTTTAAAGCTATTGAGTTTGTATAGAAAAAAGAGTTGCTGGGCTGTTTTCTTTGTCAGAGTTCCAAGGTGGTCTTCCCATGAAAGCTTGCTGTTGATGATAACGCCTAGTTATTTATATGCCTATACTTGTTCTATAGATGTAGTGTTTATTTGCAGTTCACGTATAGTTTTTTTTTTCTTTCTGAAATCTATTATAAGTTCTTTAGTTTTTGTGGCATTCAGTTCTAGAAAGTTGTCGGTGCACCAGTTTGTAAACTCTTCTATCGAGCTTCGATACTGAGTTTCGTCTCCTGAAATAAGACCGACTATGGCAGTATCATCAGTGAATTTAATAAGTTTAACTGAGTCATAGATGCTTCCTATGTCATTAGTGTAAAGAGTGTACAGTACAGGAGAAAGTACACAACCTTGTGGAGCACCCGTACATAGTACTCGAGTTGACGATTTGGTGTTGTTGACTTTAACATACTGGAGGAGTTGGGTTAAAATGTTTAGAACCCATGCTTGTATGTAAGGACTTACATTTAAGTTACTCAGTTTGTTTATCATTTGATGTGGCTGTATGGTATTGAAAGCCAAGGAGAAATTTACTAAGAGGACTGGTGCATATTTTTTGTGTATATTGAGATGCTTATTAAATAAAGCTGGTCCAAAAGCAATAGAAAGGCATCCTCAGTTCCTCTAGCTGCTTTATATGCAAATTGATGAGGGTCTAGGCTGTTACTGGCTTTTGCTACAAGTTGTTTTTTAAAAGCATATATTTTTCCATATTTTTTAACTATAGATTAATATGGTTTCCCAATGTGATTGGTATAATTAGGAACAAAACTAAAAATTATAAGCCTTTAAAAATAGATCCAAGCTATACCATATGATCATTGCTAATAGACTTGTAAACTAAATATATTTTTTTTCTAGTCACTAGCTCATTTTAGGTGTCTTAACTGCTCAATCCTAGTTTCTAGAAGACTACAGAATCAGAACCAGATAGTTTCTAAATATAGAGCCTAGAACTTACTTCAAACTAAATGTGGACTTCCATCACTAAATTCCTGTTTTGTGAACTAGATCTAGTTCTATTAGAGTTTACTAGAGATAAAATAAATTTTTGTTTATGATTTAATAAATAATGTATAGATCTAGATCTAGTGCTGTACAGCTTTTCAGGTAGGCCTTTCTAATATTTACAGATAGTATGTTATTTAAAGTTTAATATATATAGGCCTATATACATATAATAGATATGATTGTAGAATTAATATATATATATATATATATATATATATATATATATACACATATATCGCTCACTTCTTTCTCAAAAGATAATAAATGCCCCCAGATGAGTCAAAGGTTTTTGTTTTGTCTTGAGACGGACAGAATCTGGAGTGACTGATCAAGCCTAGCTATTCTGGATCTGCAGAGTTTGCCACAATTTGTGCGTGTATATGCATCTGTTTTAGGGCTAGCTGATAGGGCAGTTTTCTTTTTATTTCTCTTGACTAAGGCAGTTTCATTTTTGTAGAAAATGTCAAGTCATATTATTCAAAATTGTCATTCTTATGAAATTATTTGTAAAAGCATTTGAAGCTATGTCATCTACATAATAGCTTATAAATATATCCTATGCTGTTTTCTTCCATAATTATTTTCTTTTTTTTTAAATTTATAACTTTTAAGACTTGCTGTTTTGTTTGGCTGGTCTGTCACCTGATCTGTTCCTCTTCACTCTCAGCTTTTTCAAGATGATCTATAAAAAACTGACCAAGGCTTCCTCTCTCACACAGTGGGAAGAAAATGTGCTGACCAGAGCTACACATGGCCCTAATTTTGCTACAAAACTATGGTCAGCAATGTTTCTTAACTGACCCGCTAAAAATTGCACCACTACATATTATTAAAAAATAAATAATTTGGGGATATAAAAACATCTATATATAAAATTCTCTTCATGGCTCAAGAGTTTGGACACCAAGTAATGGAAAGATCACTCTTTTATTTCTGCAAGTCGGACGGATTAGTTACCCTACGCAATTTTAGAGGCTGGAAAAAAAAAGAGGGTGGGGGAGAACAAGTAGTATTCACCCGTCACTGAATAGCAGGGCCTGGACTTAACCATTGTGGGGCCCAATGGGAAACGGATTTCGCGGGGCCCAGTTTGGGTCAGGATACGGATAATAAGAGAAAATTAAAAGGTTGTATTAGAAAATAAATTCATCTTTGCATTTTATTCATTCTTTACCACGCACAAAATTACTACACGAGCCTTGCTTGTAGCGAAGTCATACGGTATAGCATAAGAATAATGTTTCCGACAAAGATCACGCTTAATAAAAAGAATTACCAAATGTTTCCATCTATCTACGAGAATCCTTCATTAGATTGAGGCACAAGAAGCTTCTTTTACTAGATTCCACAATTGCGGGTAATGCATAATGCCATTTTTTTGGATTGGCGTTTTCCATAACGAATGACACCCCAAAATGACAATTCCAGGAGCTCCTGGTAAATTGACAGGAGGCAGAGGGAAATCTGTTATAAGTTATAAAATGGTTTAATTTAATAATTTATACACCTAGAATTAGTGCGGGTCCTGTGAAAGTGTGGGGCCCATAGTGGTCGCATAGGTTGCAGTGGCCTAAGGCCAGCCCTGCAAAATAGCGGCGTATGCTATGCCACCGGCCAACTAGTTAATAAGTATTTTGCTAAATGAAAAAAAAAAACAATATTACTTACTTCTGCAGATAAAATATCTCAAAATTGCCTATATAAGAAGATTCCAAAACAATTGATTGGGTGACTAGCTCAATAGTGATGTTAATTCATTTATATGCCATTTTCATAGCCAAGTAAAGTTGACTTTTGAAACAAGTCTTTCTTTCCGACAGATGCCACAAGTGCCAGCAAGTACTGGTTTCAATTGTTGGATTAAACAGACAGTGTCTACTACCGCAGCCTGTGAGGAGATTTACAATCCAGGATGCTTCAACAGCTCTACGGCCTTTCTTTTTCATAGTCCACCCTGACCTTTTTGGTCAATATCCAACTGAAAGGGTATAATTTGAACAAAAAACTTGTCTTTGATTATTACTTTATTTTTATATAAACGCCTACCTTTTTCATTTTAACTTCAGAAATATAACGTTTATTTTTACCTTTACCTATCCCATAGTCTATTGGACCTTTGGGGTACCATGCAAGATTTGTCGACCGTCTTTCTCCATTCCTCTCTGTCATTTGCCTTAGTTAGAACCTCTTTCAATGGCAGGCCCGTCCATTCTTTTATGTTGTCTTCCCATCGCTTTCTCTGTCTTCCGCTTCTTCTTTTTCCTAGTACTATTCCCTGAAGGACGGTTTTTGCGAGCCCCGAAGACCTTATAATATAGCCATAGAGTTTCAGCTATAACATTTGTTACATTTTTTTATTATTGATAGAGATGAAAAAAAAAATTATCCTACGATTAATACGATAATATTCAGCATTCTTTGTAATGTGTTGCTATCAGCATTTGTTTGCATCATTCTATTCTACAATATGATACAAGATTGAAATATTATATTTAAACATTTGCTGTCATAGGACATAGGGTGTAATGCTATTTCCAAATAATCTCACACATCCATTGCACACTGCATTTAGTCTGCACAAAAATTTCTAAAACAGACTATGATTCACTGTTTTATATGTTGATAAAACTTTTTTTTTTTTTACCAATATTATATTTGTGTCTTTTAGGCTGTAAATGAAAATTCCTTGAAAGTGCTGAATGAATATCTTGACACTCATTCCAGTTTGAGCAAATATGAAAGCAAAGAAATCATTTTCTTCATTCGCTCTCAGGGTAACATCCAAGGTAAGCCATTAGGTCTTTGGAGAGAGAAGGAAAGGGTGCATTGTTTGGATTTCTACAAAAACTATTTGGCACTGGGCCTGGGCATTAGCTGTGGTTGGAACAATGTCACCCACACATCAGTTCCCCCCTCTCCATGCAGCTGATGTATCCAAAGGATAAGGCGTCGCAGTTTCTGCAAACTGCCTTAGGGTCGCCAGCTTCTGATTTTTCCTCAGGGTTGACTCCCGAAGCCTTTCCCATGATTGGGTATAGCTGCAAGGCAACAGAGGTTTGAATTCAGATGTTTTCCTTCTCCTAGGTGGGTAGCCAGCCATGGCTATTGAGCCCTTCCTTCCTGAAGCTTACTGTTTAAACAGGAAAGATCACAATACATCAATTCCATAGACTACTCATGTCTAATTTCATTATGTTAGTCAGTGGAATACTCATTTTCATTAGAGTCTGACTCCTCAGATATTGTTCTAGTAATACAAATTGGCAGACATGTTCCTTGAAATGCGAGATTCGATTTCTCAAATGTCAGCAAAGGTGGCATTGATGATGCCAGTACCTGTCACTATTTCAAGAACAATATATGATTAAGTCCATTTACTCGAACAGAAATAGCATCTCTGGATGTCTTATGATATTTTAGCCTTTGGAAAACATGCCAAGAGGCCATCACAAACCAAACAAGCTGATACGACCTCTTTGTCTAACAAACTCAATACATCTCTAGCAACAATTAGGACACGAAATTTATAGATGTGTAAACCCATGCAATAACATTCAAATTTGATTAGAGTAACACCATTAGTAAAATTGCTCAATTTAGAGACACTTCAGGACAAGAATAAAAAGTAAAGTATCATTAATACATAAAACACGGAACCATAATTTACAAATAGAAAAACAAAACCTAATGAAATAGAAAGACACAAAGATAGAGACACGTTTCTTATTCCATACGCTAGAACAAATTCGTACAAGTACTGCTTCATGCCATTAGAGTATGGAATGGTTTGCCTGAATCAGCTAGGAAAACCAACGTTCTTAGCAGAGTCACTGATTAACATACATGACCAGATTGACATATGAAACACATAGAACGTAATTATCTTCTCTTTTAAAGTAACATCTGTAATCTATAAGATAAAAATAATTTCTAAAACATAGGCTCATAAAGGCTTTAAGTTACCTCTATAACGATTCTTTGAAAATAAACGATGTTTTGTTCATTAACTTAGCAAAAAGGAACAGGTGATAAAAGAAACAAAGTGTAAAAAAAAATACTGTTATGGATTATCTTTATAATAATAATAGCGCATTGTCTCTGAGTCCAAAAATTAGAAAATTAATGCCGTATTTCATGTAATTACATAGAGACTAGCTGCGACCTATTATACTGGTATATAAAATTTATATTAAATTTTGTGATTTCAGAAATTTGATATAGTTAATTAAATTAAAATTTTTTTTTTTCATTTATAAAAGCAACAAAGATTCACATTTATCAGAAATATAATTTGTAATGAGCTTTACTAAATAAATTTCTGACATTCATTTTATTTAAATGCTCTTGTATTTCAGAGATGAAACAGATTAAGATTACACTGACCACTACAAGACTCCACGAAACAGTGAAAGGAATCCTTGTGGCTTGTGGTCTGTCCATCAGTCACTTGCCATCTGCGGCAGTCATGTGAGTGCTTTGTCTTTGTCTGTTTATTAAAACATTTTCAGTATTTTTGAGCAGACTTCTAGCCACTAGGATATCTAATTGATTGATTGGTCCAAGATGCTTATCTCACTGTCGGTAGGATTGAATTGTAGGACTGATGAAGCTTAACGTCAACATAACTTTTAATTTTTACATCAACTCAGGTCCTTGCAGAAATAGACTTGACAGTATTTAATTAAATTAATTGATGTCATTATAAAATCATCTCAATATGAAAAGGAAAGATTGTTCTAATGTACTAAAGAAAAGTAAGGAGAGTTTTTCTTTCAGACTATTCAGTCTAAAGGGAAGATGTAATGGTCATCTGTTTCTGTGGCCCACTGTAAATGGTGGTATTATGCGTCAAGTATAATGGCCAACCACCTTAATTTTTCCCCAACTGATGTCAGTTACCCATTAAAGCTGGGTGGACTCAGAGGTGCCCTAAAGATCCCGAAAGTAAAAATCCCAATTTTCACTAGGATTTGAACCCAGTACCCTCTGGTTTGGAAGCCAAACACTTTACTACTCAGCCACACTATAGAATATAAAGTAAGGTAAAGTACCCCTTTCAGTCCTTTGTGATATACAAGGTAGATGGTGTAAAGCTCATCTGTTTCTATGGTCGATGGCTTATAGAATATAGCAATATACATACTGAACAGCTAGAAAATTGATTTGATAAAATATTTTACTACATTTTGAAATGCATGTTAAAATAAACTTTTAGAAGTTCATACAAGCTTTTTACATGTAAATTAAAAACCTCTGCTATTACTGGTCTACCTACAGGGCTGGCACTGATCGTCCTATAGAGTGGCATCCATCTTATTATGCAGCAACAGGCAAAGTTAATCCTCAGGCCTCAACTAAAAACAAAAAACCTTTGGAGCTATCATTAAGGTTGTTACCTGTTCTTAATATTCACTTTTAATAGTAACAATTAAAAGAAAATACAACAAGCTTTAATGTTATAATGTCAATCTTTGTAATATAAATGTGTGCTATTTAATACTACATTGTGGTGGGGAAAACAATTTGCTTAAATATTTGTAAATTTAATTTTTTTAATAGGTAATTCTATATTTATTTTCATCATTCACTTTTGTAATGTTGTGGCTACAGGGGATGGCTGCAGGAAAATATAGACAAATCTCGTAAACTAGAAGAGTCTGTCCGGCACATTCAGGACGACATAGAGAGACTTCAAAATAAGCTAAAGAAAGACATCGGCATAGATTCCATACGTTTTGACAGTGTCTGGGGATTTCATCACTTCAGGGGTTGTCTGAAATCTTTCGACAGACTTTACACGACACATCCAAAGTTTCTACAACATGTTTTAAAAGGTTGTTGAGAAAGAAACGTTTTAGTCAAGTTTTTTTTTTTTTTTAGGAAAAGCTGTAAACATTGTTCACTTTTTATAATGATTAAGAATTATTTTTGTCATTAGGCTATATCTAATTTAAAACTAAAACAGTTAGTTGAAATTCAGTAGTAACTAAACTTAACCTAAAAAAACTTTTGTTTAGAACACAAAATTTGACAGCAAGTGTGTTTAATTGCATTGAGGTTCAAAACATTGAGTTTACAAATTATCTAATGAAACTCTGAGGAGAAAGACACCATAAAAACTCTGTTTGACTTGACACATATGTTAAGAAAAATGTTAGCAGTGTTTTTTTGCTTGCCTAAGTGTCATTCAGGAGAATTAAAAAGTGATTAAAATACATGCTATGCCTAGGTTATAGTTTTCCTTTGTGTTTAAGAAGTGTTTATAAATGTTAGTAAGATTATTTAGGTCTTTAGATATATTATCCATTATTTCCATTCAGTGACTTTGAACCCATAAAATGACTATGCACTGATGTTCATCTTCTGTATCTCCTTCAGGCCAGTCATTAATATTCAGCAATAGTACTGGAGTTAGTCGGCTGGGAGAAATAGTTCTTAGTAGTGAAGATGTACCACAGACATGGATCTCTGTAAGTTGGCAAGAGGATCACTTTTTGAATACCAGTACATAAAAGTTGTTTCAATGATCAATATAGTTTGTTTTTAATTAGATATTGAGATTAACTAGTTATAGTTCAATAGCTTGCAATAATAAATAATGTCAACATAAAACAATTACTAGGCAATCATTGAACGTCAACTTATGCATCTAGAGATAAAGCCTTTTTTTTTTAAGAATGAACCTCAATCTTGTTTTTGATTTTCAGATTAGTAGGTAGTGCCATAAGTTTCTTTTCTGCCTAGATACCAACAGTTTGTATTTCATTGTTTTTTATGTATCCAGCTTTTACAGACTGTGGCAGCTTATAAAGCTGTGCTTTCCAGATTGCCTGTGATGGAGTCCAAGCTGTCCTCTCTGATGAACAACATTCAGGTAGTGAGAAGAGAGAAGCAACATTACCATGTGATGGCAGAGCAGTATGAGCTTATGCTGAACAAAATTTTGAATTCACTTCGTCGCTGTCAGGAACTTGTCAGCAATACATTTGGGAAGAGAGATCTGTCAGGCCTGCAGCTAGCAGTTGAAGGGTGAGCACTTCATTTTCTCAGTTTTTAGCTTTTTGTTTCATTTTTTTTGTTTTTCTGCTTGTTCTGTTTGCAGTTATTTCTGCTTGTCTTCTTTTTTTCTTCTGACATCCTCAAGATCAAAATTTTGGTTTAAAGTCTTGTATAAATGTTGCCCTTTAATTTATGAATACCGTATTTTTCGCCGTATAAGACGCACTTTTTCTTCTCCAAAACTGGGGGGGAAAAGTTGGTGCGTCTTATACGGCAAATACACATTTTACATGCATTAAAACTGCCCCCAACTTTGTGTGGCGCTTACTCGCAGTCCTTTCCTTATGCAGTGTGTGCTGCGGGCTGGATTTGGGGCACATACTGCGGGCTGTGGTGACTTCTGTGACCCTTCCTGCACGGCCAGGCTGTGTGTGTTCGGGCTTCCCTCTCCCTCCTATAGCGCGCCATGCCCCCCTCCCGACAGTCTAACCATGTGCTGCACGGGCATCATGCTGAGCTTACTGCCGGTACCTCCATCCATCAGCGCAGGCGATTGTTCTTAATATGTTACATGGTTGACATAAAATTGTTCTTAAACTGCTGTTTACTTTATACAGTTGATATAAAATATTTTAGTACAGTATTTGGTTCAGAATCTTTTTTTTCTAGATTTTCCTCCTTTAAAATTGGGTGCGTCTTATATGCCGGAGCGTCTTATACGGCGAAAAATACGGTACTTTAAGAAATGTTAAGTGTACAAAGCTGGTGAATAGCTATTGGTTTCCTAAATGTTATCTAATTGATAATCTATACATCTTTTTCCTATGATCCTTGTCAGTCATATACTGAATTTTGAATTATTTTTTCCATCTGCTAATACTTTTAACCAGACAGCAGATTCTCATGCAATGATAAATAAAACCCAAATATTTATACATTTTGCTTCTTTTTTTTTTTTTTTTTCCCATGTGTTTTTATTGCCTTATTTGTAGGGAGTCTAGTCCTTTGATGTTGTCCTCATCTGGTCAGTTTCTTATACCTGCCTCTTGTCCTGGAACTTTGGTTGTGGACTTTATTTTTAACAATTCCTTGAATGCTGTTAACATTTTACAAGATATTGAAAGGTGAGTCTTTTTTTCATTTTTAAAAGTATCTTTTGAATAAAAAATAATATAATTTAAAAAAAACAAAACTTTCTGAATTAAAGGAATTAAAAGGACTTTTTTTAAAAACTTTTACTCAGTATGTTCTTATCATAAGATATTTTTATATAATATACTTAACATTATAATAGTCTATTGGTTTAAACAGGTTTCTTTATGAAGAAGAGCAAAGTAGACTAAAAGCAATTGAAGAGCTCTGTCTTACTGATCTTCAAAAAGATGAGAGTGTCACCCCCTCCCAAATGACTTCCTGCTGCTCACGTCTGGCTGACCAGTACTGGCGATTTGGCGTTTCTCTGGCAAAGTCAAGGATCCGCATATCCCACTACTACTCTGTTATGCAAGATGGTCAGATTTGTGTCCCTTGGGACTGGTTAGGAGATGATGATTGAATGTCTCGAAGCAATTTCGTGTTGACTCTTCCATCTAGCTGCTCATAAACAAATAGCTCTAGCTAAGCCACTCATCAACCCACACTGCTTAGTATAGTATTCAACAAATGTTTCAAAGCAAAACTTTTTGCCAGAAGTGATTTGTAAGACATGATCACTTTCTGTGTTATCTTGAGTTTGTATTGAATGTTTCCTGGTGCAGCCTCTTTTAACTCAAAGTGTCTTATAAGTAATGGATTTCTATTCTTTCCTTGGCCATACCTACAGTTATCTACTGCTGACTTAAACTTGATATAATGGGGATTATATTAATGTCAAATATTTTCCTTCTTTAGCGCAGTAAGAAATGACTGTGTGATCCACCTCATGTTGCTTTAATCTTGATGTAAATCACAGAATTTTGAATACATACCTCAAAGTCTTCTTTTTATTTGTGATTAAATGAAATGTGACTTTGTTAGATATCACTAGTAATTAAGTATGCATTCACTCTTAGGATGGTGCTTCTATTCCATAACTTGTAATTATTTTTTTACTTAGCAAAATGATTGATATGACAAGTCTCTTTTCTGAACTCTACTTTTCTTAATTACACCTCTCAGAGTTGAAGCATGTTTAAGAATTTTGTTCCACTGAACCAGAAATGGAATTTTTTAAAAACATTTGAGACCAACAGCAAATCCACTGCTGAGGACTTCTTCTTCTTCTAGCCAGCTTTATTGCTGCTGAGCTGTGAGCTCTTTTGCAGACTGTGCCAAGGAAAAAAAGTGTGCTGTTTTCTTCAGTTGTTCAGCACTGCCGTACAGGGTGTTGGTTATGTTGGGCTGTAGTGGAAGTAGGGTCTGTCTAAGGTGGATTAGGAAGGGGCATTCAAAGAGGATATGATTTACGGTTTCATAAAGATGGGTGCAGTGTCTGCAAAGGGGGAGTTGTGTGTAGTTTATTTTGTTTATTATGGCCATTTAACAGAGGTGTGTGTCCTGTTCTTAGTTGGAAAATTGTAGATTGTTCTTTTCAGGGGAGGAAGTTAATACTGTCCAGTTTGTTAGGCGTAGTCATTTCTTTGTACATGGCTTTACCTGTGTTCACTGCTGAGGACAGACATAGACGTTAGATAGAGAACCAAATTGTTTCAATCTTAAAAAGATGAAGAGGCTACTGTATTTGTATTTTTTTTTTATTTTGGGTAAAATGCAACAAAAAAATGGGCTTTAAAATTTTAGGAAAGTTAATATTTCATAAAGGGTTAGAAATAATAATAGATCTGGCTCATAAATTGTGGGTTGGTTTGTATTTATTTTTAACAGTAACACAGCTAGCGACTATGATGTAATTAAAAGTAGGATTTAGTTGATGGGATAATGTCTTGTTAGGCAGTTCTATTACAGCAATACACAGTATTTTTCCAATAGCGTCTTTCATATTCAACTTTCATCCATTGTTAACTCATTTTGTTGGCCTGCCAATTGTGCTCTACTTATTGTGTTTGTCTGTACAATACCTCAAGCATATCAGAATCAAAACTGAACATGGACGGCTGATCAACAAATGTATTGCTGCAAAACAATTTCAATTTGTCAATACACAAATGAAAATGAAATAAAAATGTAGCATTTGCAAGAAAATGCAACAAGCATATACCTAGCAGCTCTCTGAAAATGGCGTAGCAATTGTCAACACTTGTGTGAAATAATTGGATAAAACCCAGCAAGGACTAAAAGAAAAAGTTTTAATAATCTTCAATTTTGTTAGGGCTCTGCTCTTTAATATAATCCATTTGATTGTACATACCTATATATGTTGATAAAGTGTATGCAGAAAAATATATGCAGGGGGGGGAAAAACAATGACTACATTTAATTACAGTGTTCATGTGGGCTTTGTCACTATACTCATTTGATCTTATCCTTATAATGAATAGAAATCTACCTTATTATTTATTGAATTTTTTAAATTCTAATTTCTTTGTTTCGCTGATGTTTTGTCTTGTGGTGTTAATGATGAATTTGTTTTGTGGTATTGATGTATTTGTCTTGTGGTATTAATGATGTTTTTGTCTTGTGGAATTAGCTAATAATGACTATTTCATGAAGATGACTTATTCATTGTGATATTATGGCATTGTTTGAGATTTGAACTAGTTATAGTAAGTTTTAAGAGTGTGCATGAAGGTTGCTACAGTTTTGGTCATAGAACTGAATTCCATTTTAAATATTATCATTGTCTTGATATTTATAATGATAGTCACATTGATTTTTCAGTTTTGTATCTCCATCATAACCCTTACAAGTTAGAAAATTTATACATTTTTGTTGTTGTTTTAAAATAGGTTAGAGTTAGCAATAATGTCCAATGGTATTTATGTTACATGAAAGTATGTCTTCAGCTCCATAAAGTATATTTTTTTAGTCTTTGAGTGCACACACTATTTAACAGTTTTATAATGGTTATTAATAATGAGTACATCTAGTAATATACTATTAAAAAGTGGTTGCTAATGTTGTTGATGATGTGTCTTGAACTTAGAATAAAGGATTATAAGTATGGATAGTGCAATAATTAGCAGAAAGCTTTACATTGTACCGGTGTAGTTAATAATCTAGAAAAGACCAAAGTCAAGACATTTGAATCATGCTACATTTTTACATAAATGTATTGTATTTTTAATTGAACAATATTGATACAATGTATTGCTTCCAGTCATATGGTAATGTCTAATGATGACGACACGTTACTTTGGTTTGTTTAGAAGATGAAAAGAGAGAAAGGAACTGAATAGTCTCGGTATTAAAATTGTCATATACTTTTTATGTGAGGTGTTTGTATTTACACTTAAAGTATTATTTAGGCAACTGAACATACGTACATTGTCTTTATAGTTTAACTAGATCCATTTCTACAACTTTAAATTATTGAGGCTGTTGTATTATGGCTCTGAAGAGAAAATTTTGCACTCTAATAGTTGATGACATTTGTTGTGCTCCTTTTTTCTTTTTTTTACCTCAGTAGATTTTATAACAGCCATTGAAACTCAAATTTATTGGGGAACAAATCTCCCCTTTCTAAACATTTTCCCCTTTTGTTTTCATTTCTTAACATCTGAACTACATGTACAGTACCAGTACTACATCTGGACTACACGTACAGTACCAGTACTACATCTGGACTACATGTACAGTACCAGTTCTACATCTGAACTACATGTACAGTACCAGTACTACATCTGAACTACATGTACAGTACCAGTACTACATCTGAACTACATGTACAGTATCAGTACTACATCTGAACTACATGTACAGTACCAGTTCTACTATCATTTTTACCTGCTGGTGACATATATTAAAGAAACTCATTATTACCAAGTTATTTTTTTCTCCAAAAAATAGTTGGGTCAGGTCAGAAACTTCCTGAAATCTGCAAGTAAATTGTCTCCACCAAGATTTGATTCTGCAACCTAGCACACAATGACATAGTTATTTCACCCTCAAACCAAGCTTCTGATGTTTTAGTGAAAGCAAGAGTAACTTTCACTATCTTATGCAAAGCTTCCAGATTGCAAGAACCATTAAATTAATTTTTGCTAATATTAAGAAATAGATTGTATAATCTTATGCAGTCTGGCGTAGAAAAACATTATAAAGTTATCAGGTCACAGTAATTGCCTTTCCCACTCCCTGTGATCTTTTCTTGATTTGTAGAAATGTACATAGCTAACACAAGTAGTGTGGACTAGCCAGACTAACTGTTCCTTAACAAGGTGAACACTTGTATTGGTTCATTGCTTGAAACTATTTGGAATGAAGCTATTTACAGCTCATCTTTAGATCATTCTAACTCATAAGTTTTTATCATCATACAAAGACTCATCATAACCATGCTAGATGCACAACTTTAAAAAACCAAACTGGCCAGTAACCTTGACTACTAATTGTATGTATGACATGTACTAAATATTGTTAATCACTTTAACATGATCATTAGTACTGTCCTTTTAACATAATCTTTGGTACAGTCTATTGATAAACTAATAGGATTCCATGAATCATTGTTATTGTAGATAAATTGTTACAGTCAAGAGTCATTGAGTCATGACAATAAAACTGTTGAAAATTAAATTGTTCACTCATTTCTATTTTTTTTAGGATGTGTGTGGCATGTGTTTTTTCATATTTTATTCTTTCTAAAAGGTCTACAGAGAAGACACAACTGACTTTGTCAGACACATGTAATACAATGCATATATAAAACCATAAAAAACCAACCATTTCAAAAATCCTTCTTTTGAAACTAAATATAACATTTATGTGTGGGGAAGATATACATTTAAAAATAAAATCAAAACTTCCATTTAAAAAAATATATTATCAAGACTTTTAGTGACAATGTTTGAAACTTCATTATGTACCACATTACATGTGACAGACATTGGTCTCCAACTGGGAGTAGACCCATACAAGTTTCTCAAATCCATTGGTATACTAGTGTTATTGATTGCACATCATGAATATTGATTTAATGATTGCACAACATGAACATAACCTATTGATTGCACAACATGAACATTACTTTAATGATTGCACAACATGAACATTAAGTTATTGATTGCACAACATGAACATTAATTTATTGATTGCACAACATGAACATTAATTTATTGAGTGCACAGTATGAACATAGTTTATTTATTTCACAATGTGAACATAATTTATTGATTGCACAACATAAACAAAATTTATTTATTGATTGAACTTATTGATTGCTTAAAAATAACATACAAAAGCTGTTCATAGTGTTGACAATGTGAACATAATTTATTGATTGCACAACATGAACATAATTTATTTATTGATTGCTTAAAATAACATACAAAAGCTGTTCATAGTGTTGCTCCATAGCATCGGACAACATTTTGTACAAGAGTTCTATTCCAATGTCACAATCTCTCTTATGAGCTCAAGATAGGCAAAAGTTTCAACAACGCCCTTGCGTAGTTTGATAGATCTTTAAAGGGATTTAACTTAGCACGCGCGTAGTACTGACCTAATATTATTTTTATATAGCCAATGACATTGCCAATAACTGCCTAATTAATGTTCAATCTCTTTCTCTGTCTCTCTCCGTCTCTCTCTCTCTCTCTCTCTCTCTGTGTGTGTTTCTATGTAGACCATTATTGCCTACCAAACACTTTCTTAACATAAGACTAATAATATAATTTTCGGAGTTTTGAAATAGAGACACATAGATAGATGAGCTTTATTATAAATCTGAGAGGTTGGTTTTCATTTGAACTAGAATCTATATCTACTACTTTGGAATTAGCTCACTTGTGCTAAATTTAGTTTTTCTCCTAATTGATTCTTTCCCGATACCGATATGCTATTACAATAGTATATTCCCTGCTCGGATCATTAGCTGGACAGTTTTTTGATGGAAGACTTTGTGACTGTCACTTGAGAAATGAGTCTGCCAGGGGGAAGGGCGTTTTCTAAATGGTGGAAAATGTGTATGTGAGACAGGGAAGAGAGAGCAATGTTAGCCTTTATGAAAAACAACTGAAGAGTGTAGTTTACCCTGCAGGATCAGAACTTAAGCATTGCTAATATGGTGAGAAAAGTATATTGAGTCAGGTCCGTTTGTAGGTTTATATGATGTGTCATTATTAACGTTTCATTCCGGAAATTTGCGATTGATAACATTAAAGACAAGCTTAATGAACACACGCACAAAAGACAGCCTCTGTTGAAGCAAATTAGCTTCATATTTCATTATGATTGGTCAAATATTTTGTCAAAATAAGTTATGAGAGAATGAGAGATTTTATTTAGTATATTTTATTCCTTATATTCTGTGCTGATGACATGTATAGATTACAGACGTCCCTTTAAAAAAGAAGATAATTATTATGGCCCACCCATATCAATATTTTTTTATATATATTTATCAATGTGGCCAGCACAACGACCAAACGCCTTTACTTTCCCCAACTTAAATCAGGTAGCCTGCCCATTAGCGTTGGGTGGATTCAGGGGCGCCCTGAAATTCCCAAAATTCAAAATCCAAGTATTTACCGAGATACTAGCCCAGAATCCCAGGTTCAATAACCAAGCGCTAAACAACTCAGCCATCCCCCCCCCCCTCAAATAGAAACTTAGACTCTGCTAAGTCATTGGTTTTCCTGGCTGATTCAGGCAACCCCACTAAATGCTCTAATGGTACTAGGGAAGCAGGATCACTTGTACGAACTAGTCCTAGTATATGGAATAAGAAGCGTACCTTTCTTAAACTAAATCTTGCCGGACATCTCACGACATCTTTTTAGCGGCCCCCGAAAGGGGAATAGCCGCTATTAGTTTTGTGTGGTTAGTCCTGTTTGGATCTCAATGACTAGAAAAGATATTGAAAATCTGATATCATAATATTTCTATGCTACTTTTTTTTTTCTGAAAGCGAAAATTTAATTTTTAAAATTAGCTATGCTAGCATAAAAATAAAAACACAACATTTTACAACTTTTCACTATTAAAAGTAGAAAACTCGGGAGGCTATTTAGTAAAGAAGGTGATATTTCAGCATTTTAAATCTTTACTTACTTAGACTTAGGTCCTCCCGTGCCGTTCGGCGCATTGGGCGGCGAGCTGTCTCCATAAAGATCTGTCACTGGCAATGTCTGAAGCCTCCTCCCACCTGGTGTCCACTGTTCTGAGGTCCTCTATGAAAGTGTGTCGCCAAGTAATACGAGGACGTCCTTGTTTGCGCTTTCCTCCTTTTGGCTTCCATGTTATCGCAACTCTTGGTGTGTGTAATTCATTTTGACGTAGAACTAGATCCCGCAAACCCCATGCGACGCTCTGTCACAACCTCACTAAGTGTTCGACTCCCAGTTCGTCTCAGCCATATCTGTTGAGCCACATTTAGTCTTTTCTCAATTTTGACAGATGACTTCCATGTCTCACATGCATATGTAGCAGTTGGAATGACGATTGTGTTGAGAAGGTGTATTTTTGTCTTGAGTCCAATGGCTTGGCTAGTCCAAAATAGGCTGCAGCCTTTGGAAAATGCTCCCTGCCTTTCCTATTCGGCACGCTACATCATGGTAAGCATCTCCATCATTTGTTATGATGCTGCCAAGGTACGTGACTCGCCAAGTCTGACAGGGACACCCTCTGCCTTATATCCCACTCGCATAATTTTAGTTTTATCCAAGTTTATGCGGAGGCCAATTTTGGGTGTTTCTCTGTCTAGGCTCTCCGTCATTTCTTGAATGCATTTATTTGTAGCCCCGAGTAGTGCAACATCATCATTTTAAATCACATTTATGCAAACGATTTCGTGATATTTCAGCATTTTAAATCACATTTATGCAAACGATTTTAGTATTTTAAAAAAAATGTTTTAAAAAAATTATTCTTTAATTATTTATTTTTTGTTATACTAAAGGGGAGATCATTGACACTATACAATTTGTTATTGATATTTTAACCAATCTTTATATTATGTCGTTCCCTGTTTGCCAATTGGTGGGGGGGATGGGGGGCGAATACCTCAACTGCCCTTCCCACCTAAACCCTTTGAGTGTGGGAGGGGGCGGTCCGTTTTTATGGAGAAATCATATTTTGTGAACAAAATTAGTTGAATTAATACATTATGTCGCTCCCTTTCTGGTATTTTGGCCGATTCGGTGAGGTGGGGGGGGGGGGCGATTGCATGTACTGCCCTCCCCACTCTAGCCCTCTGAGTGCTGGGGGGGGGGGCGGTCCTTTTTTTGTGGAGAATCATAGTTTGTAAACAAAATTTGTTGAATATCTATATAATATAAACTACGTATTGATATGTGATCCATTGTATATTATGTCGTACCACACTCTAATCTCAAATTGTATCATTAGTAAATTTAAATGAAAAAGGGTTGTACCAGGTGGGAGGGGCGATACATGCATCGGACAAATCAATACTTTTTCTTTTTGTATTATAGTTAAGAAATTACAAAATTAAAAAAATCTGTCACTAATATAATTTATATATACTATAAATTAAATTATTATATCGTGTCGCCCCACCCCTATTCTTTAATGCCAAATGCAATCTTTAGCAGAAATTATTAAAGGAGCGAGGATTAATCATTTTCACTCTACCGCCCCTTCCTTTTCCAGACAAAGTTTATGTAATTTCACATGAATTTATCATAATTATTTTAAGAAAGACTTTGCATCGAAAAGGTTAGAATTCAAACGAAATTTTTTACTCAATCTGATATTTTTCTTGTTAAATAAATTTGGGACTATAACTCACAATTTATACTTCAATTTTCTTGAATACTATTTATCGAAAAACTTTTATTTCGGCGGCGATCCTCAAAGCAAAAATCTAAATATGTGGGGTATTAAAGTATTATGGGCCTATAAATTCATTTTAAAATATTTTTCAAGTACAAAATTATTCGAAAAGTCCTTTTTTAATAGTAAGCAATAATGAGCTTTAGGTCAGGAGAATGCGTTTCTTCAGTGAAAAGCAAGAAAACGGTTTTGGCGTCGGGGCTTTGCCCCGAAACCCATTACGGAACTCTATAGCGCTGCCCCAGTTGTTTTGTTTTTCGTCGAAGGTTAAGAAATGCTTTATATATATATATATATATATATATATAAGTGTGTGTGCTGTACGCATGTTTATGCATAGGGTTAGGGTTTACTGGGCGTTAGGGTTAGGGTTTGGAAAAAATCGCCCTCCCCACTCCAAAGTTCTGGATCCGCTAGTGGACAGACAGTCTTAGATAATAAAAGCGGCATACAATGGACACTAACACAACATTTAGAGTTTAGAGGACCTGGATTTCGCCGATGAAACTTGGAGAGTCACTATAACAAATATGGAAAAGCTCCAGACCTTTATTAACTGATGCCTACGCCGAATATTAGGAATTAGGTGGCCAGAAAATATAACTACTATCGATTTGTGGGAGAGAACTAGACAAAAGTCCATCGCCCAAGACATCACAAAACGAAAATGGAGCTGGATAGGACACACCCTGCGAAAATCAGCTACCAATGTTGCAAGGCAGGCACTTGACTTGAAAGTGGGCAGACCTAAGCAAACCTGGAAGAGGTCACATCAGTGAAGCTGAGGGCACTGGAATGACATGGGAGCAATTGAAGAAAGTCTAATATAATTTAAGACAATAATTAAAAAGCAGTGATTCATATTATACGCGTGAAGCGCGATTATCCACATGTAAAAACTCACTTAACCATTTAACCAAAAAACCTGGAATGAGAGATTTACCCTTTATAAAACAATTAAATCAATTAGGTAATCATTCAATAACATCAGTTAGGCCAGGTCCATATTCAAATATATCCTCTTAATCAGCTCATATCAGTTCATTGAATACATATGAACAATAACAATGCAGTAATAATACAATTAATAAATCTTCGTATCCTGTGGTATCATGTCGTTAGTCAGACTAACGAGACAAGAGAATAGGCAACACCCTCGACACGTCTCCTCTAATTGTATCGACGGAGGGTTGTAGTTGTTGGTAGTTCATAGTTTTTGATGTTCTTGCCTAAGCGGATCACTCGCGGAGGCCGATTTTGAGTTTCATTCCACACAATCACTGTCTTTGTAACCTTGTTGTAATTTCTTATTGTGTGCATCCTTGGTGTGGGCGTTGTTGTTGTTTTTTAGATATAAAATAATGCTTCCACAAGAACATAGATAGATAGATACCATCAAATAGTCTTGATAGGCATTTGCTTAAATGTGTAGGTATCTCGATATGTATTAATGTAACAATTAAAACAATGGTTTTGCTTAAAATTCTAGGAATGAAAGGTTAGTTCCCTTGTCTCTAGGTTGACAAATGCGGTAGGAGGTAACTCTTCCGGCAGCGTTTATCTTAATCATTTTGAAAAGAAAAAAGATGTCCAGGGGAGAGAATTATTGTCCGGATATCGGCTTATCTGTTGATTCCACCGTAACGAGGTAGCAGACGACAACTTGGGATTCCAACTTGATCGCAAACATCCATTTCGTTGTTTTTTTTTGTTGTTGTTGTTTTTTCAATTTTATGGGTTTTTTAAAAACAATTTTGTTAAGCGAAAATTTCGTGAAATAATTTGTTTTGTTTTTTCGCTTGTCCCTTACTTTGAACTGACAAATTGTAGTAGGCCAACACTGGTTTTTATGACTGGTTAGATCTAATTACAAAGCTTATATCAACTCACTCTGTCCGTCTGTCTGTCTGTCTGTCTGGTAAACAATTTGTGCACCTTTTTTCTCACACACAATCTCAGATGAAGCTGAAATTTGGCACAATTATTGACTTACTTCAAAAAAACAACAACAAGAATCGAAAAAAAAAATAGTTCATGAACTATTGGTAATTAATTATTTTGTTTGAAAAGTGGTAAGAAATTGTACTTGACTGATGTGGTGGTATAAATTGAATTAGTCCCCTTTATGCTTTCTAGAGAGAAAGCTTTCAATTTTGAAACTAACAAATATATTATAAAATCTTTTATTTTCATAAGCACTTCCCTGGCATAGTGGCTAGCGTATTAACTTGAGGCGGCTTGAGCCTCGACTTCAATTTCAGGTCTTTCAATTTTTTTTTATAAATCTATTTAAAGAAACGATAGGCCTAATGTTAACATTGACCCAGATAACCCCTTCTTTCACCCAAAACCCTTTCTCAATTAGTCCAAACAAGTGATAGGATTATAGCATATATAGAAAGCTAAAAATATGAAATTGCGCTCAACAAAAATAATTGGTGAAAAATATTTCTAATCGCATAGATTTATTATTTTTTAATTTAGTTCTATTATAAATTCGATTACATGACTGGGTTGGGCTAATTGATACAACTACCCTAAATATAAGCTTTATTGTGTTTTTTTTGGTTTAATTTTTGGTTTAATCTGTAAATGCTTTAAAGTCTTAACGAAAGAAAGTGGTGTTTATCACAGCCCACCGTTTGATTGTCATATGAGCTGAGCCGAAGGTTCTTCGAGCTCAAAGTTTGAAAAAAAAAACTGTTTGGTCGTCCAGCCAGAACAGTAAAAAAAAAAAAAACATGTGGGAACACAGTTCTGTTTGAGAGCGACCCGAGTCAATGCCTATGTAAAGCATTGCTGTTTCCAATGCCTTTGCCCCCCGACTCATGGCCGAAGGCCGAGGACACCGGGAGCCTCCGTCATTTTCCTTCGTTATACCAAGCTAACCGTGGGGGACTCGCCATTTATATAACGGTCCTTTGAGGAACGGCGCATGGATGTGTGACAGTTTTGTGGGGACTTTTTTACAACCCCGCCCGTGCAAGGGGTGGACTCTCGTCTACCCGTGGGCATCCCCACGGGAGTTATGTTTCGCCATTCATTTAGCCTAGCTACCCCCTCAAGTAGCCGTTTCCACCCAGGTGCCACGATGAGGCAGAACAGCGTACCTGGGTCACAGCCCACCTGCAAAGGCAGAAGTCCATAACAGTAAAGTTATAGTTATGTTCAAGTGATATCTATCCTGGATCTATATAGGAATGAGACTATTAAATTAAGTCATTGATTAACATGCATGACTAGATTGACCTAGGAGGACGTAATCATCTTTTTTTTTTGAAGTAACGTCTGTATTTCATAAGAAAAGATTTTTTTCCCCCACTTGTATATGGCTTAGTTGTCTGTTCTGTCCTCCTTTGAGAATGCAAGTATCTGGCAATCCTAGGCATGGTTCCTGATCGTTAGAGCTAGTATTAAGTTGTGCCAGTTTGGACGTTTACTTGCAAATCATGTCTGAGTGAGTCTATCAGCTTTTATTGAATGGAAACAAGTTGGGAAACTCGGTTAATTGGATTTCTAGCTCCAAAATCCCTTTGTTACACGTTGAACTATTAAACAAGTTATATTTACTTAAACTTTCATTTTTAAAATCTACTCACTCTGTCTGTCTGTTCAAGTTCTTCATTCAGAATTTAACACGCATAAATAGTGCAATGAGCCCATTCGCGCCATAGCTGCTATGCCACTGCCTATACAATATAATTAGCTATTGCGTCCACTATATATGAGCTAATGGGCTTGGTTTACAAACCCCGCTCAAAGTGTAATAAGGTCTGCCCTTTTGATTTTCAATCCCATATTACGTTGATGATTATAAATTAACTACCCATACATACCACGCGATTTGAAGTAGGCTACAATCTTTTAGGTACTACAAAGTTATATATATATATTTGTTGAGTGATGTTGGTAATAACTTTCTAAAATTATATGGTCTATTTCTTTGAGGTCATTTGCTTTACTGTAAATAGACACATCTCGAATAGAATGTGCTGTAAAATTCACCCACGCCTCCTGCATATAATCTACATTTCTTTTTTTTTAGTTTAATACAAACCATTAAAGACATTCGCTGATCACTGACCTGACCAAGGCCTGCTGTATCACTTCCGGTAGGTTGGCAGAGCCACCTTGAGGACAGGAAGCAGAAGACTATAAAATTTATGACAGAAAGTTGCGTGTTTTCCGAAATATTCCATCTACTCTCATATTGTTTGTTACCTCCCCTTTTGGTTCTTTTCTTTATAATTCTGTCTCTCCCTCTCTGTGTGTATCTCTCACAACCTCTCTGTCTCCCTCTCTGACCTTCTTCCTCCTTGTTTCTATCTACTTTTGTCTTTCTGCCTCTCTCTCTACTATCTCTGACGTTTGCAAAAATGTTAGCCATTGATATTGCACTAAACAAACGAATTAAATTATTCTCTAAACATAAAATTCTCGTTCGTCCTCAAAGGGCAAGACTATTTATTGTAGTCACATTCCTTCATACCTAGTGGGCGGTAAAAAAGACATCAGGTAATTTTTAATGTTTACTTTTGACCTATTGAATCTATATTCTTCACTTTCACCTGACCCTTAGTCTGTTGTATCTTTGGGACACCACATATGAATTGACAACCATCGCCTTCCATCCTTCTCTTTCTTTTGTCAGGATTAGAGTCTCTTTCAATGACAAGCCCTACCACTCTTTTGTTTTGTCTTCCCATCACTTTCTCTGTCTGCCTCGTCTTTTTTTTCCTGGTGCGGTTCCCCGAAGGAAAGTCTATACGAGCCCCTTAGTACCTTGCGATATGGCCATAAAGTATCAGTTTGCGTTTTTTGACAGTGGTCAGAAGGTCATCGAAGGGCCCCTACACAGACAAAAGTCGCATTGAGAAATATGACACATTTCACCAAAACATCTTAAGCATAGGTTCTAAAGTTTGCTTTGATTTTTGCATGTGCATGTGTGTGTCTTCTTTCTAAGACTTTGTCCTGCTTTTTGTCCTTCTATGGGAGATGCAGGTATCTGGTAACACTACTCCTGTAGAGTCTTCAAAACTGTAAGCGAACAGATATTCAATGTTGTAAAAAGAAATATAAATAAAATACAAATATTTTATTTTATTTTTTTACTCGTTGAGACCCAAAGTCAAGCCAGTTGAAACGCAATAATTGGAAGGAAATTCATTAATTATAAAACAGAAATGAGAATCTCTCTCTCTCTCTCATTGCATAACTTATATTAGCTCACTCTGTCTGTCCCTGTCTGGTAAAAAGTTTGTACATTTTATTTCTCTCACACCGTTCTCTGACCAAGCTGAAACTTGACAATTATTCATTAGCATAGACAAGACCTTTTTTTAAATCAATAATAAAATTTAAGCAATTAGTCGATTAATTACTGGTAATTAATTAATTTGCTCAATGCCAACAAGGGAAATTAATCCTTCAGTACTCACATATACGGCTAAATATGTAGGGTTTTGTCCCCTTAGATAATTGAACACGCTATTTCTCCCACAACCATGTGTCAGTGGTTCATTTATAGCTTGTCTTGACTTGGTTCCTGTGGCTCGCTAGGGGGTTGCTTGATTACTCAATACTTGCTACACAAATAAGAACAATTATTACTTGATACACTTTAACTCCAACTCAGATATCCATGGGAATGCAAATAATACTTTAATACTTAATAAGCACACAATTATATTAACTGTCAGTAAATAATACATAACCACCAGTCCAGGAAGCGACTGTCCAACCTTCCTGGACCGGGAGGAAGACCTTCTCTAACTTAACACACTCTCTCTTACATTCAACGAGGACGTAACCATTCAGCTCAAAACACGTGCAAGACTGTTCACATTCACAACCTGGGAATACATACACAAAGGGATATAACTATCATACCAAAATATTAAACTAACATGCACTCTCGCCGTAGCTCCCCCTGACACCATGTTCTCATCAAGTTGAAACTTAACACAACAATTTATTGTACTTTATAACACATGAATCAATTAAAAAATTAACTATTTCGTCGATTAATTATTGGTACTTAGTTATGTGTTTGATAACGAATAAGGGAAATAAAATATACATTTTCAGAGATATAGTTTTAATTGCGGAGTTCTTTCCTTAGATAATTTGTTTTTTAATTATTTTTTTGTACATAATGGTTTTTTATATTGTTCTTGCTTTTTTTTAGACGCTACCAAAGTTTGTCAAGGATTTTTTTGTCCGCTCAGAGATCTTTTCTTGTGTCCATATCACGAACATCTGTGCACAAAATACATGCACAGAGTTACAATGAAACAATGTTCTGTCCATTTGATGCCCCCCCCCTCTTTTTTTTTCTTCTTCATCTGCGACGCCTCTGACGTTGTGTACAACCCGACTAAAAGAAAAACAACTTCAAGTTGAGTCTACGCTAGCATGCTTTTAATGTGTTTTGTTGGGGGGTAAGGGGTTTGAAAGGAGGCCAAAGAAGATATAGATCTAATAAACCAGAGCACAACTTTTTTTATATCCAGCAGACGACCATGAGTCAGAATCCAGACGATACCAGCCACAATGAAATTTAATTGGTACCTAAACACAAAGCCCCTTCCACCCTCTGACATGCTCTTGCACGCCCTTTCAAACAGAAAAAAGATGATCGAGTTATTTGAACACAAAGTTAGAAAGTAGATCAAATTAGGCCTACATTCAAATGTTTTGTTGTAATTAATTATTTAAAAGACAACGGATTGGTCTGCATTAGATGTGGCAAAATATGTAGGCCGTTACTTGGTTTGCCTGGTCATGTGATACACTGAACTTATCCTTAACCTTTGGAATCGAAGACAATGTCAATTGTTACAATTATTTATGATTGTTTCGTCTTTTCCCTAAAGTCCAGCGACTCTAAAATACTATATATATGTCTGTAGTCTATATATTAATTAAAACACTTTTGTATCTATCTATAACATAAATGCAGCGATTCTTGAGTGAGGTATTTACACTTGCGTGAATTCTATTTTAAGGCTTTAAAAATGCAGTGGCTTAAGAAATAACCATAGACATAAATAAATATAGACTGGCCGATTAAAGAGTTTTATGAAAGGAAAATTTGTGACTTGCAATTTTGTGTACTTTATTATACAGCATTTATGAGCAGTATAAAAGTTAAGTATTCATATCTATTTCAGCCACACACCTATATATATATTGTAAATAAGGAGGCAGTGTAGTTTTGTTTAAGAATGAAGATCATGCAATTTTTCATAATTCGGAAATCCGAATACAATAGATATACATGTTTTCAAGTTACATGAAGTTTCTTCCTTCGCCAGTCTATATTTATTTATGTCTTTGGAAATAACTTAATTTTAACACATCCGAAACATAAAAGTAATTTAAGGTGTGTCTCTTCCTGATGCTCTTGATGCCTCGAGGTTTTCATCTTCAAAATTGCGGTTAACGAACCTGCCTCATATAATTTAAGTTGTTAATATTAAAAAATTAGAAGTCTTGGATAAACACGATATTACAGACACTGTTCCTCTGAGGCAACAGAAAGCAGTTTATTTGTGAATGTGGCTAATCAGTTCAAGCAGTCTAAACAGAAACAAATATGCAAGATTATTGACACAAGAAAACAAAACACTGAGAGGCGGGAGCTGGTTTCAATTACGACACGAAGGGAGAGCTTTGAAAGACGTTTCGTGAAATCGCTATTTTCATGATCTCTCTAACCTGTCACCAAACATTTCCTGGGAGGAAGTTGACGTCTGAAGCGTTGAACTTTGACTTTTGAACTCATATCATGCTCTCACCATCATGCAACATTTTGTCGCCCTGACGACAAGAAGAAAGATTTTTAAGCATATTTCAAAGCTTATATCAACTCACTCTGCCTGTCTTTCTGTCTGTCTGGTAAAAGTTTGAACCATAGACTTAAATATAGACTGGAAACCGGAAACAAATTCATATCCGTGACTGAACGATTCACACAGCTATATGTATAGATGTTTATGTGCGTTAGTCTTTTTCAAGCTCTAAGGAAAGTCGCCTCAATCAATCTTTTCTGTCTTAAAAAAAGTAATGATCTTTAGTTTTCAAAGCTTAGAAATTATGCAAAATCCTTTCTCGGATTTTCTTAAGAATGGGCTATTAATCACAGAACTCTATATTCACGCAAATCTATGAAACAAAGCCATTTCCTGTTAGTTTTCATTGAGATAATGTTTCAAAAATCCTTGATCGAAATAATTCATGTCTGTTGATTTTAATAATCTTATGTATGTATACATTTAAATAGATTAATTACCTAGATCTTTCTATACTATGTATCTAAATATTGCAAAATAATAATTATGAGACGAGAGTACTCTTATTTTTGTTCAATTACTAGATCTAGATCTAAAAATTAAATTATATATATATATTACATAGGTTAGTGTTAACAACCCAACAACGAAACTTTAATTACTTTACAAAACAACGCCTTGTTTCAACTTTTTAAAAAACTTTCACGACATTTTGTGTAGTGTTACAAGATCTCCATGTCCAGTCTAGATATAGTAGATACAAGTCTCAAATGTGTATCCCGCGGCCTTCGTGAGTGACCTCCAGCTGTCTCGTTCTGAGGCCGCATGCTAACAGGTGCTCTCTTCTATGTCAGCCAAGGAAAGTTGACGCCTAAGCTGGTCTTTGAAGCGTTTCCGTGGGGCGCCTCTGTTACGTCGACCACCTTTTAGCTCACCAAAAAAGACTGCTTTTGGTATACGTTCGTCTCCCATACGGGATACGTGCCCTGCCCAGCGTAACTGTCGGACCAAAAGAAGCCCCTCTATACTGTCCATACCGGTGTTCGCAAGTAATTAAACCATATAATATTCAGATAAATGGTATAAATCAGCTTTTTTTTTTCTATAAGCTTTGTTTTTAAAAAGTATTCTTTTTTCTCGTTTTTCTAGTTTTCTCTTCATAATTTCTAATAGTTTGCAATTTGCTAAAATATTATAGCCGAGAAGTAAAGCGCTTAGATTCCTTACCGAGGGATCCCCAGTTCGAATCTCAGTGAAGACTTGTGATTTAAGGGCTCCCCTGAGCCCACCCAACTCTAATGGGTATTTGACATCAAAAGGAGAAAATAAAGCGGTTAGTCATTGTGCTGGCTACATTATACCCACGATAACAGTCGGCTATAGAAACAGATGAGCTTTACACCATCTTTCCTATAGATCGCCATGTCTGAAAGGCTTACTTTACTTTAGTTTAGTATAAGATTGGATTAAGATAGAAATTTGATACATGAAGACACTGGTTAAAGATGGATAAAAGGCTGATAAGAAGTACTAAGGTCGTTGGCTAGGTCAGGTTGACTGTATGAATATGAGGCTTGTACACTTACACCTAATCTTTAGGGGTGGATAATTTGGTTCAATTTTAACAGTGATGCCCCAGACAGGGCGGCCTTACGAATTGCGTGGCCCTATTTAATGGATGCTTGCGAGGCCCCTTCTAATTTTTTCTTTACAATAATAACTATTACTATTAATTAGATCAATATACCAACATTTTCTATACAACATACATAGGAAGCAACTCAAACGCCATAAGTGCCTGTGGGCTAATTAAAGTTACGTCAATCGTACGATAGGCCTACACTAAATATGTTAACCCTTTAAGTCCTACATCTTAGATAACCTGAGACAAGAGCCATGACTGATAGTGATATTTTTAATGTAAATTGAGGTTCTGTATTGTTGGACCTGATGCACTTGATACATGCAGGAAATTTAAAGGGTCCCTAAACCTAGATAAGGTTGGGTTCCACTGAGGTTCTGTATTGTTGGACCTGATGCACTTGATACATGCAGGAAATTTAAAGGGTCCCTAAACCTAGATAAGGTTGGGTTCCACTGAGGCTAAATCATGCTATAAGATTTCATAAAAATCTACTCGTTAAAATCTTAGATGAAAGAAAGCAAGGAATATAGATGATTAAACGTGTACAACATCAAAATATTGACACACCAGCTGAGAGTTGTGATATAGTCAACACTGTCGCCCCCAGTACCATACTTAAAATTCCTGGTGATAGTTGATGTGTTGATAAATGTAGATGTTGGCCGAGAGTAGGCCAATAATAGAATTTGCATCTTCTGTTTGGGACCCCTCAACTCAAGAAAACATTAAGAAACTGGAACAGACACAAAATAGAGCAGTAAGATTCATAACAAATGAATATTCACACTTGACTAGAGTAACACCTTTAGTAAAATCACTAAATTTAGAAAGCCTTCAGGACAGAAGACTCAAAAGTAAAGTAGCAATTATACATAAAACACTGAACCATAATCTTCAAATACAAAAACAAAATTTAATAAAATACTCAGACACAAAGATAAAGGTACATTCCTCGTCCCATATGCTAGGAAAAATTTGTACAAATACTCCTTCTTCCCTAGTGCTATTAGAGCATGGAATGGGTTGCCTAAGCTAGCCAGGAAAACCAGAATTTAAGTCATCGGTTAATATGCATGACTGAATGCATGACGTATAGGACGTAATCATCTTCTTATTTGAAGTAACTTCTGTATTCTATAAGATAAGAAGTCGAGAATACAACCAACAACAAAACAATCAAGAGATAGATTCAATAACTCCAGCTGATAACTTCAAAACAATTTAATGAATAAAAATGGCACAGTCCTTGTCGTCTCTATCTCAATCGTTCTTCGTCCTTGTCCGTTGATTTAATCTTTCTGTTCTTACTTTTTTTTAATGATTCGTCACGTCACTATGGAAAAACCCAATTAAACCAGTGGCGTAGCTAGGTTATATGATGCCCAGTGCGGCAGCTCGTCATTCCCCCCCCCCCCCCCGAAAAAAATAACGAAATAAAACAGCTAAAATCCTTTTTTTCGCAACGACTTTGTACTAGCCATTATATTGCCCGTGAACCCCGGGGTCTTAAATTTCATATCATTGTCGATATAGTCACTGAAAGTGTTTTGAAAACAATTAAACGAAATAATAATGTTATTAGAAAGCGAACGCGTGAGTGTAAAAACCTTAAAATCTAATAAATTTGATTCAGACTGGTCTACAGCTTATGTTTAGTTTAAGAAAGAACATAGGAGATTAAACAAGTTAGAAAATGATTAAACTTGTAATTAACATTTCAAATACATTAGTTTGAGTTTGTTCATGTAGGTATAATGTTTTTTTTTTTTACTGAGAACGTTTATCCTTAGTTTGATTCCCCTCACCACTTGATGCCCCGTGCGGGCCGCACCACCCACACATTGTTAGCTACGCCTTTGAATTAAACCCAAACTTCTACGCGTCTTTCTATTGTGTCATTATATATTTCCTCCCCTTAAATCATGTCAAACATAAGAAACTAATATTGTTACTTTTAAACTCAAAGATTGACATGAAAACTTAACAGCTTTTGTTTTTATACCAGTTTAAATATAACGAGACATCACTTGGGTAAAAAAAATCCTGGCATAAAACAGACGTTCCCAGGCATGACTTTCTTGTCTGGTCTTAACGAATGTATCGCTCGTCACCACGATCAGACTCGACCAATCATTGACGAGCTGAAACTCCGCTTTTTTTCCCTCGCCTTCTTCCAAGTTGGGGGGGGGGGGGGGGGGGGGGGGATCAGAACTTTTTGATACTTGAATATGATTCTATAAACCGACCACGTCAGTGTCACTAGTGATAGTGACAAGTGTTTTCCACTCAAAAATATGTTTTCGGAATAAATTTTACCAAGAAATTGAACACATAAATATATCGACATATTAGTCAAAGGTAAGAAAGTTTCATACCTTCATATTGCTAATAATATATTGTTATTTAAACATTAAAATAGACATAATTATAATGCGTGCAATGGAGTAAAATAGCCAAATATAATATTAAACAATAAAAACATTTTTACTTTAAAGAATAAATATCAAATAAATTGATTCTCCTCTATGTTATTTTCATTTGCATCATAGTGGTACTCAGGTAAGGCACAATGTTAGAGTATTTACCTTTGATCGACTTGATATGGCTAAAAATTTATAAAAATAAAGTAGCAAAGTAAAACAATAAACCATAATTTACAAATTTTACTAAAAAAAAAATTCTAATAAAATACTTAGAAAGTCACAAAGATAAAGACACATTTATTATTCCACTTGGAAGGAAAAAAAATCATTCTTCCAAGGAGCCGTTATAGCATGGAACGGGTTGCGTGAATAAGCCAAAATAGCTAAAGAATTAGATTCTAGTAACGTTTAAGCTTAACTAGAATGACACAATTTAGGTCAATGGTTAACATGCATGACTAAAAGCCTGATGCGTAGGCCGTAATTTTCTTTTTTGAAATTACGTCTGTATTATATAAGATAAGATACGTGTAGGACGTAATTGTCTTCTGATAAGAAGAAGCGTCTGTAATTTATAAGATAAGAAAAGATTTCAGTGCAATTGAAAATATATAGAGATCTTATCTTATCTTACAGACGTTACTTCAAAAAAAAAGAAGATAATTACGTCCTACGCATTTCATGTGTCCATCTAGTCATGCGTGTTGATCAATGACGTAAACTCTGCTTAGTCGTTGGTTCTCCTAATTCAAGCAGCCCACTCCATTCTGCCTGCAGTTAGCATTCATTAAAATAAGCCAATCAAGCTTCTACGTGATAACATTGTTTAACGACATCATTAACATCGTCCGCTTCAATGCAGAAAAAAAACAACAACAACGCTGACAGCCATGGCGACAACTTCTTATTACTCCACTCAGTACAAGTGTCGTCTGCTTCTGATAATGAATAGGCGATGACGTCCAGAAAGTGGAGCACTATAAGAAATATGTCTCAGATTTACATGAGCGTATTTCTATTATCACCCACTTCCTTTATCGTCTTCTGCTGCGGTTCTAAGAGGACGACAGACTGGGACTGCAAGAGAAAGTAGATCTTGTTGAGGGAAATAATTTCTAATGTCTTAATGTCTAAATACTAGGACATCAGGACCACTTATACATTTCTGTCATGTAGCATATACATTTACTTTCAAACAGACACACACACCACACGGATTCACACTCACTCTTTAAGTAATTACTTTGATGATTTTCGTATCTTAGTATCCTCAATTAATGCTAGCAATTTTTTGTTTATAAACCTTATATCAACTATTTCTCTGGTAAAAAAGTGTACACGGTATTTCTCCCACACCCAATCTCGGATCAATTTCAAATTTCGCACAATTATTTGTTCTAATCGAAAAAAAAAACAAGAATCAATTTTTTTTAAAAATACAATTACTCAATTAACTATTGGTATTTAATTCTTTTGTTTGACATCGAATCAGGGAAAGAATTGAACTTGACAGATGTAGTGGTAAATTACAAAATATAAAAAATATTTAAAATACTTCCACTTTGAATTCTGACATGCTGTATACACCAGATTGTTCGAAAATGAATGTTGTATAATATTCAGTTATTAAAAAAAATTGTTTTGACCCATAGGGGGGGGGGGGGGCGGTTTAAGCTGTCCTTAATGCCCGACTCTAATTTGATACCAATATATAAAGATCAACCATTAATTAATTTCTGGGCAAGTTTTTACGAAGAATACATCAACATCTGCAAACAATCTTTCGTTAGTTTACTTCAGTTACCTACAACATATTTATCGGAATCTGGATTTTGGTATTATTTTGCAATAAGTTTAAACTAAAGAAATTTCTTCTTCTTCTAGCCAGCTTTTTGCTGCTGAGCTGCGAGCTCTTTTGCAGACTGTGCCAAGGAAAAATAGTGTGCTGTTTTCTTCAGTTGTTCAGCACTGTCGTACAGGGTGTTGGTTATGTTGGGCTGTAGTGGAAGTAGGGTCTGCCTATGGTGGATTAGGACGGGGCATTCAAAAAGGATATCGGTTACAGTTTCATAAGGGTGGGCGCAGTGTCTAAGAAGGGGGAGTTGTGTGGGAGTTATTTTGTTTATTATGGCCATTTAACAGAGGTGTGTGTCCTGTTCTTAGTTGGAAAATTGTAGATTGTTCTTTTCAGGGGAGGAAGTTAATACTGTCCAGTTTGTTAGGCATAGTCATTTTTTGTACATGGCTCTGCCTGTGTTTCCCATTGGCTGAGCCACTGCTCTTTGAAGTTGTTGATTAACATTGACCTTAGGGTAAGGTAGTTAACAGGTCTATCTGGTTGTTCCATAGATGATCCTGCTTTTGAAATCTTGTCTGCCCTTTCATTTCCCATGACTCCAGTGTGTCCAGGGATCCACTGTAATGTGATGTTGATGTTTAATTTTGTCATCATCTGGTGTATTATCACTATTAGTGTTGTCAACTTTCTTGGGCTGTTTGAGGTGCTGCTGTAAAGTGCTTGAAGAGTGGATTGGGAGTCTGTAAAGACAACAATATCTAATAGTGATTTTATCCCTTTATACAATTAGTTTTCCACTGTCGCCACAGGGTTCACTTATTTCAAAGTGTTAAACTATAGAAACAGGCTTGACGCCACATTAGATATTAGACTTCAGCATACCAATGTCGTGTTTTATTTTAATAACTTATGCTCTTTAACGACACAATATCATCTAAGTAACCTTTTTTTTTCATTTAGATTTGTTTATGTGTGTATTTTATTCTAATGTAAAATTAAAAAAAAAAAAGAATAATGGTATATTTAGAATATGTTTTAATAATAATGTTGTTTTTTTACAAATAAAAATAAGAAATTGTTCGCTAAATTCCCTGAATTTGTGAAGGGTTCCGTTAAAGAAAATTTTAGGAAAACACGAGTTTAACTTGATTAAAATAGTACAGCTTAATCATTTTGAAACACATGTTTGTAATGAATCATTCCAATTATGGAAAAAAATGAATAAATATACATTTAAAAGCAACATGTCTCGATTTTATTTCCTTTGAAGTCGTTCGGAATGAATTTTTAAAATGTAATACTACAAGAACACGATGGCCAGTGTCTAGTAAACCTCGTCAACTCTCTCCTGTTGATAACCCATTTTGTAAGTCTAACTAAGCCGTGGGCATTTTTTTCCCTTTTATGTCACTAGGAATAATTTAACTTAATGAAATTCTATTTAAAATTTGCGTGAGTGTATGTGTGTGTGAATGTTGTGCGTGTGTGTGTGCATCTTTATTGCTATTTTTATAGTAAATGTGTTGAGGTGGACAATTGTAGTCAAACTGAATATCCATTTGTTTGAACTAATTATCTTATCATTCATTCTTTTATACCTAACATTACTTGTGCTGGCCACATGACACCCAGAAACAGATGACTTTTACATCTTTTGCCGAATCACCCCTATAGATAGTGAGGTCTAAAGAGAGGTCTTTTCTTTACTTTGCACAGTTTATAAATCGTTTATTTCATTCAACTATTACTATATTTGGAAAATTATTCAATACTATTTCACAACACTACATCGAATACCTTATAAATTACTTAGCTTTTTTTTGTACACAGGCTACACCAAATAGCTAGCTATTTATAGTTGTCGTATCGGTCATAGATGAAAATCTTGTTTATTTAATGAAAAACAAATGATCAAACCAATCAAACCATCGCCATAGACAATAACAAGGTGGATGCGGTAAATTAATTCTGCTACCGCGGATCCACAATTCAAAATGACCTGTCTCTAGAAGAGGAGATAAAAAAAACGCACAAGGAAGGCTGCCTTGACCTTCGCTAGACTGGGAAAACCAGAAGCTCACTATAGTGACCAAAGTGGAAGTCTACAAGGCATGCGTTATAAGTACGCTACTGTATGGCAGTGAATCGTGGACCACCTACGCAAAGCAAGAGAGAAAAATAAAATTCCATTTACGAAGGATCTTAAGATCACATGGAAAGAAAGAGTGTGCAATACTGAGATCCTTGCGCAAACAGGTATTCCCAGCATCTTTACAGCCCTTAGACAACGCCGCCTACGGACAACTCGCGACTGGCTTAAGAAAAACTGGTCGCTACCATATCCGTTATTTGGATATAATAAAATGGGACCATAAATCAGTGAACATCGATACTGACCATTGGGAAGACATAGCTCTAGACCGCACTAGATGGAGACAGACAGTGACCAAGAAAGCTATGGACAGCAAAAAAACATGGGCCTGAGAGCTCTGGAAGAAAAGCGTACTACGCGAAGAATGGCCAACTCCTCTACCACCAAAGCGAAAGCCACCTTAACCTGCGATTTATTGTGGACGGGAGTGTCTCTCTAAAATAGGGCTCCACAGCCACATGAAAAAGTGTTCAAGATCAACCATAAATAGCTCTACGACTGAAGGAGGCCAATGATGAGTCAACACTGTTCTAAAGTTGTAGAGCCAACTCAGTTCTGACAAGCTATTCAGTTCAACATTGGAATGCAATCATCTTACAACTAGATCTACAGAAAGCAGAACATTTCTTTTAACTTCGTTCTTTCCATGTGATTATGTTAAGCTCGTGTGACCTGAGCCGTAGCCGTGTTGATCTTAGTGAAGATATGTCTCTCAATTTGATTCGATTCTAATTGTGACATTACAATGTAAACACGGCTTATCTAATACGCTTCCTTATCGCTAAGTGATCAGTCTATCATTGATTACCAGCTTCGATTTTATAATCTCTTTTTCACAAGTGTTTTTTTTTTTAATTTGTTTTTGTTTATATCATTGTCTTGGCTTGATTTTTTCTCTCACTTGATTGTTTTGTTAAGATACGTTTGTTGCTATTATTATTGTGGCCTCCTAAAAGTACAGCAAACTACGACATTTAATGTAAGATTGTAGTTTTTACAAAGCTTATATTAACTCACTCTGTCTGTCTGGTAAAAAGTTTGTACACGTTATTTCTCCCACACCCAAACTCGGATCAAGCTGAAATTTTGCACAATTATTTCTTTTACCTGACAACACACGAATCAATTTGAAAGAAATTAGTCAATTAGTTATTTAACTATTGGTAAATAATTATTTTGTTTGGTATCTCGATCAATGGAAAGAAATAGTAATTGACTAAAATGGTAATATAAGTTGAATTAGTCCCCTTTATAGGTCGCCGCTTTAGATTGAAAGAAACAATACATAACTATACAATCTTCTCTAGTTATATTTGCCCCTTTAGCAGAGTGGTTAGTATGTCTTCTTGAGGATGATTGAGCCATGAGTTTTTTTCAGGTCGTTCCTTTTTTTTAAAAAAAAAAGATTACGGTAAAATTCACCCAGATATCCCTTTCTTTCTCCCCCCCCCCAACTGGTCCAGATGTATGATATATAGCGTACTGAGAAAGCTAAAAGGATGAAATAGCGCTAAACAAATACAATTGGTAAAAATATTTCTAATCGCACAGATTTATTGTTGTTGGTCTAGATCTGTTACAAATTTAACTAAATGACTTATACAAACTAATTGATATAATTACACTTCGTATAAGTTTTTAAAAAAGTATTTTTTAAAATGTTTTTCTTGTTTTATGCTTTATTCAAGATTTATTGTCCCCCTCCCATCCCCAGCTACCGCCCCACGTGACTTTATATCTTCAAGATTAAAAGATTAAAAGCGTACTTTCTCTGTCGTAAATATAGGTTGCCATGGACGCTACTCTTGGATGCGAGCTCAGGACACTCATGTTCTGCTTTCTGGCACTAGTCAGCTACACACTCTACTGGTGCCACACATGTCAGGCGTACCAAGTGACACCCTGGAGCAAAAAGCAAGTCTTTCTTTTCTTATAGATTTTATAAACAACGTACAGTTGCTTGTGGGCTCAAACCGAACGAGGGTAGGATATTATAAAATTGGTACTTATCAATAATGGTTTTCCAACTCCTTTTAGCCCCCCCCCCCCCCTCTTTTGTGAGATTATGTGTGCGTTAGTGTTTGTATTTGGGCATGTATGTGTGGGTGTGGGTGTTAGCTAACAGTTGGTCTCCTTACCATAAAACTAACATTTCCTTCAATATTAAATTAGTTATACTTGAAGAATGCTCGAGAATGGCCATACCTTCAAATGTGGTTTCTACGTGACAACGTGTGGCTAAAAAACAAAAAAAACTAGGGCATTTAGCTAAGGAGAACATGGGCTTTTGTTCAACTCAGCTTTTTTTAAACATGGATTTGACGCTTTGACACTTCTTGCAGCGATTCAGAAAGAGATTTGGACCATCGTAGACATATTTCCTCAAACGTCTCAACATTTTTATCAAGAACTAAAACAAATGTTATACAACATCTTGATGAATTGCTCAGCATTGGAAATTTAGAAAATGTAGACAAAGACAATGTTTAATGCGCTACAATAGACAATCTTACAAAGGAAGGAAAGACACAAATAGGATGATTTGGACCAACCTTAACGTAGACAGAATCCTGAAAATAGTTTTTGACTTAGTCATCAATAATAGTTTACAGCAATAGTAGCACAGCAATAGTACATTACATCGATAGTAGATTACATCAATAATAGATAACATCAATAGTATATTACATCGATAATAGATTACTTCAATTATAGATTATTTCAATAATACATTACATCAATAATACATTACATCAATAATACATTAATCAAAAGTACATTGCATGAATAGTAGAGTTCATTGATATCAAATTACGTCAATAGTTGATTACATCAATTGTAGATTAGATCGATACTAGATTAGGCCTACTTGTATGGAATGAACAGTTCCGTAAGGTGTCAAGTGTTTGTCAAATTATATGTTTAAAGGCAAATGGAAAGCATAGCAAATCAAGGCAGGAAAGCTGACAGGGTAAGCGTCTGAAATTTTAGTAAACCAATTGTGAACTGTACGCTGTCATAGTTGATAAGGATGTCTAAATTGTGTGTTATAAACTTGATATAAAATAAACAATTACAAACAATAATGTGATATACACATAACAATTGTCTGCATTGGAAAATATTGAACTGTTATATTGAAGTTTTTTTTTTCCTGACTGTCTCAGTGTGCGCCACTTAAAGTGGGTATAATGAATTAGTAATTAAAATATTTTAAAACCAAAGCCAAATATCAAAAAGGGAAATACTCTTTTTTTAAAACAAAAAAAAAATCTAATAAATATCTCATGTATATGTTTTTCCTTGTCAGGCTTTCAACTTGTATCCCTTAGTTTCATAATAGTTTGTTCTTTTTTTTATGCCTTAACTATAGTAAAAAGTTAAGATATTACATTTAAAATTAAAAGTTATCTTGATTCTAATTTTGTCTTTTGGTTCTAGATACAAAGTGTTTCGTATTTTCGCCTCCTCAGAAGAGAATGTCCAGCTAATCCACGACTTGGGTCACACGTATAACGTAAGTCTTTTGAGTTTCTCTCTATCATTCTCTTTGTATAAAAACATATCTCCCTCTCTTTCCCTTCTTCTCTCACTCTGTGTCTCTCTCTTCTTCTCTCTCTCTGTTTCTCTCTCCTCTTTTCTCTCTGTGTCTCTCTCCTCTTCTCTCTCTCTGTCTCTCTCTCCTCTTTTCTCTCGCTGTGTCTCTCTCCTCTTCTCTCTCTCTGTCTCTCTCTCCTCTTTTCTCTCGCTGTGTCTCTCTCCTCTTCTCTCTCTCTCTGTCTCTGTCTCCTCTTCTCTCTCTCTGTGTCTCTCTCCTCTTCTCTCTCTCTGTCTCTCTCTCCTCTTTTCTCTCTGTGTCTCTCTCCTCTTCTCTCTCTCTGTCTCTGTCTCCTCTTCTCTCTCTCTGTGTCTCTCTCCTCTTCTCTCTCTCTGTCTCTCTCTCCTCTTCTCTCTCTCTTTTGTCTCTCTCCTCTTCTCTCTCTCTGTCTCTCTCTCCTCTTTTCTCTCTGTGTCTCTCTCCTCTTCTCTCTCTCTGTCTCTGTCTCCTCTTCTCTCTCTCTGTCTCTGTCTCCTCTTCTCTCTCTCTGTGTCTCTCTCCTCTTCTCTCTCTGTGTCTCTCTCCTCTTCTCTCTCTCTGTGTCTCTCTCCTCTTCTCTCTCTCTGTGTCTCTCTCCTCTTCTCTCTCATTCTCTGTGTCTCTCTCCTCTTCTCTCTCTCTGTGTCTCTCTCCTCTTCTCTCTCTCTGTGTCTCTCTCCTCTTCTCTCTCTCTGTGTCTCTCTCCTCTTCTCTCACTCGTTCTCTGTGTCTCTCTCCTCTTCTCTCTCTCTGTGTCTCTCTCCTCTTCTCTCTCTCTGTGTCTCTCTCCTCTTGTGTCTCTCTCCTCTTCTCTCTCTCTCTCTGTCTCTCTCCTCTTCTCTCTCTCTGTGTCTCTCTCCTCTTCTCTCTCTCTGTGTCTCTCTCCTCTTCTCTCTCTCTGTGTCTCTCTCCTCTTGTGTCTCTCTCCTCTTCTCTCTCTCTCTGTCTCTCTCCTCTTCTCTCTCTCTGTGTCTCTCTCCTCTTCTCTCTCTCTCTCTGTCTCTCTCCTCTTCTCTCTCTCTTTTGTCTCTCTCCTCTTCTCTCTCTCCTCTTTTCTCTCTCTGTGCCTCTCTATCTGCCTCCATCTCTAGCTCCCCTTCTATCTCTTCCTCCTCCTCTCTTTGCGTCTCTCTGCCCTTCTCTCTATCTCTCCCTATCACCATCTCCCTCGTTTTTTCTCTGCCTTTAGGCGCTCAGTAAACACAACTCTGCCGAGTCGGGTGTCGAACCTCGAGCCCCCTTCTAGGTAGCCAAGCCAAGCCAAGTTCAAGCGCACTTAGCCTCTCGACCACGCTTCCTAAAGATATGCATAAATTGTCAAATTTCTAGGAAAATCGATAGAGCCGTTTTCGATATCCGTATCCCCCTACTTTAACAAGAAGTGGTTTTGCACTGTCGCGCTAGCAGGGCCGGATTTAAGCATAGTTTTGTGTGGTCAGTTTCTTTTTTTCCTAAAGATATGCATAAATTGTAAAATTTCTAGGAAAATCGTTAGAGTCGTTTTTGATATCCGTACCCCCCCCCCCCCCTTAATAAAAAAGTGGTTTTACACTGTCGCGCTAGCAGGGCCTGATTTAAGCATATGGAAGCCCGGGGTGCAGGATTTTTGTTAAGGTCCATACAATTTTTCGAAAGCTTTAATAATGTTCCACTTATCAATGAAAATACTTACATCTAAAAGCATGCTATATTTTAAGAGAACGAGTTCATGTTAATTAAATCTCATTTTAAAAAAGAATATTTTATATGCATATTTTAGTTTTTAAAAAAAAGTACATTTTTTAGTTTGTGGAGTGTAATGACCTTAGTAGATTACCGTAGTAAAACAAGGGCTGTATTTACTTATTCCGAGCATGCTACAATATAAACTTAATAATCACAACAATGTTACAAAAAAAACTTAAAAGTTTCTGACCCGGCGAAATTCGGATTAATTTGTATCTCTTCTATGTTATTTCTCTCTTCTCTAATTAATTAATCCACTTACCAGACGAAGCAACAATTCAAAGATTTAAGTCAATATATACAAACTAGAAGTCCATTTTTGAAGTAACGTCTGTATTATATAAGATAAGATAAGAAGTAGCCGACAGAAACACAACGGGATGAACATGATACACATGAAACAGATATTGGTATTGTTAATTGTATGTATCAGATGCATGTTCGTCTATAGCTCAGTTGTGTTGTATGGAGGTGTGCAGAGTGTCAATGACACCAACCACTGTTGCGCCATTGCTGTAGATATTTGTGGTTAAACTATACATCTATTCATTTTATAAAATGAAAATAATAATAGGCCATAATGAACTGGTGATATTTAATATTTAATCAATTCTTTCTTTGAAAAAATGTCTTTAAAAAACCTCCTTGCCTTTCGGGGGTACTTATCTCTCACGAAGTCCATGTCTGCTACGTCATTGTTAACTTCTACTGACAACGGTAATGTCCCCTTCAGGACAAAGAGGAGTAGGCCTATGTCAGAAAGTTGCAGTATCTGAGTGTGAATCTCTGGTCTACATATTTGTTCTTTCCCGTCAGCATTTTGTTTAGAGGCTACTTTTTTTTTTCTTAACGTTTGAAACATTTTTCTTTAGAGACTATCCTATTTTTTTTTTCTTCAGAGTTCACACCGAAGTATTGAGCTAAGACGCCAACATACCTACACACACGCATACATATAAACACATATGCATATACATACACACACACACATACACACACAAAAAAAAAAACAACCAAAAAAAAAAAAACATACAGGTGACATTTTCAGCTTGTTTGGCTTCCGTGAATCTGCGTCCAAAGGTTTCATCTCATCTGCTTGAAGTCGGCAACGGTTTAAAAGTTTGGCCATTTTGTACAAAGCAGCTGTCACCTTGTATGACTTCCTAAGTCAGTCTTTCACTTTATTGCAGGCTCTGCAGTTGGCAAGATGAAATAGTAATTACATGTAATACACACACACACTCGATTTTTTAGACCAGCGGTTCCCAACCTTTTCGTCCCCCATTCCCCGGGGGTGTGGATTATACATTTCTGACACACGTACCAAGGGACGCATCAATAAATAAATAAAAAGATCGAGTTCAATCGAAACGATTCTCTGAGACTGTAGGCAGAGGGGCCAGACATAACCACGCCATGGACTGAATATGGTCCTCGGGTCGAGATTAGGGAATCACAGAGAATTGTTTGTTAACAGTGCTGTATACATAAAATTATTAATTAATGAATAAATTAATTTTTTAAAATCAATTCTGACATATTCTAGCCGTAACTAGCTGATTATTAAATTTACTTCTAAAAAACCTTAGGAATCTAGTGATATGAACCTCGGAGGGCCGGCCTTAAGCCGATCCAAAAGCTCCAAAATGGGCCCGCGCCTTGTAGGGGCCCCGCAATTTACGTTTAGCATATCACTATCAGTCATGGCTCTTGTCACAGGGTTTTAAAAATGAAGGATTTAAAGCGTTAACATATTTAGTGTATCACGATTGATCTAACTTTAATTAACACACTGGTGCCTATTGCTTTTGAGTTGCTTCCTGTGCATTCTGTATGACAAATGTTGATATAGGCCTAATGATTAAATCAATAGTTATGTTATTCTTTAAAAAAAAGTTAGAAGAGGAGCCTTGCAAGCATTCGTTTAATTGGGCCCCGCAATTAGTAAGGCCGACTCTGGCGGAGGGCATTTCGACTTAATAGGCCTATAATTATTTTACTGATGTCAACGTGTGACAAGCTTTCGTTAGTTGAACATACATATACACAGGCAAAATGTTAAGTCCTCAAGTGGATTCTAGCCATTACCACTGAATGGAATGAGGTTGATGCGTCGTCCCTGTGCATAGGAGTAAATTAGTCAATGTAATTTTAATTTATGTCGGCTTTAAGTTCCCAAGAAAACCATTGTAATGGAGATAACTTTACAGCTGCTTCCTTTATTTTTACAACCAGTTAGTTACCAGTGGCGTTCTTAAATGAATATAAAGTTTGGGTTTTTGTTTTCATACAGTCTAGTTTTTTTTTTAACTCAACAAAGTTCTTCTTTTCCTTCTGGTTCAGTTCGTCCCGGGTACGCTATTCTGCCTCAACGTGGCGCTCGGTGGAAACGATTAAACGAGGAAGTGATTAGGCTAAATGAATAGCAAAACATAAACTCCTGTGGGAGTGTCCAAGGGAATGCGAGAGCTTTCCCATTGCACGGTGCGGAGTTGAAAAAGAACTTCCACGTCCCTGTCGATAATCCATGCGCCGTTTCTCAAGGGACCGTTACACTAATGGCGATTCCTGCACAGTTAGCTTGGTACAACGTAGGAAAATGGCGGGGGTTCTCGTGTGCTCGACCTTCGGCCATGCATTCTAGTCCATGCGCCAGGAGTGCCGGATATATCGAAAATAGCAATGTCTTACATAGACTAGGCTTGGATCTCTTCCAGACAGAACGGTTTGTTCGGCTCAACTCTTTTGACAATCACACGGTTCAGTTAGTACCAGTGATATTAAGTCAGGAAAACAAAAGATGTACATCTATCTATCCATCTATCTATCTATCTATCTATCTAACTATCTATCTATCTATCTATCTATCATCTGTCTGTCTGTTTATCTGTTTGTCTGATTTTGTTTGATACCAACCAGGGAAACTAATACTTCAGTATTCACATATATGTTTAAATTTGTTGGGTTTAGTCCTCTTAAAAAATTGATAACACTATTTCTCCCTCACGCATTTTCCGATCAAGTTGATACTTTAAACAGTTATTTAATGTACCTAACAAAACATGAATCAATGTTGGAGTGGCTACTTGTTTCTAGATTTTTTTAGTCTCGGTCACCTTGAGAAATGAAATTTTCTGTCATGGGATTGTAGAATTGTAAATTGTACTAGCGGAGAACAGACCCATCTCCAGGAGAGCAATGTAGAATTTCCTTCATTTGTTCTTACTTTAATCAATGGCAGCATTTGGTTTTGTCAGGGGCAGTAACTGGGTGAAACTTTAAAACTCAGAAATTAGATCTTTGTGAATCTACCAGACTACAATATAATAAGTCGTGTCTTCGATCCGAACATTAATATGGAATTATATCATATAATTATAATAATAAACTTGGCATAACAACATTGATATTCTAATTAATTTTTTTTATATTTCTTTCCCAATTTCTTAACTAAAGCGTTTTAAAGGTCTAGTTTTGCACACATTTACAGTTTCAGACATTTGAACAGAGACACGAAGACATTTTACAATTAAACATCTAGACATAAAGGCTTATTATTATGTGCAATATGCATGGAAAACACATAGACACTATATTTTTAAAAATGTTTCAACTTTACATTACCTAACGTTTTTTTTTTCCTTATCTATCCTAAAGCTTGATCCATGGCGTGATGTTTACAGAGCCAATCAAACTGGCGACTTTCTGGTGAGACCAAACTACGTCGATGACGTCATTCATAAGCTGACAGAGAACCGGATAGACCACGAGATAATTATCCACGACGCCGAAAGGTTAGTAAACATTTCACCAATCAGACGGTGACCACGAGATGATTATCCACGACGCCGAAAGGTTAGTAAACATTTCACCAATCAGACGGTGACCACGAGATGATTATCCACGACGCCGAAAGGTTAGTAAACATTTCACCAATCAGACGGTGACCACGAGATGATTATCCACGACGCCGAAAGGTTAGTAAACATTTCACCAATCAGACGGTGACCACGAGATGATTATCCACGACGCCGAAAGGTTAGTAAACATTTCACCAATCAGATGATAACCCGACCTCTGGACTGAAAGATTGATCTTGTTCTAGTTTACCATGTATAATAAGAAACCAAATTAAGGGTACCCACCTGAGATTCTCTTCTCGGGCTATGATTTCGAGGCTAGACGCATGTAACAGATGCAAAAATAGAGGCAAAAATGAATGTATAAATCAACGCTCATACACACATTCACAGTAAGTAAAGGTCCCCTTTAAGACATTGTGGTCTATAGGGCAGGGAATGTAAAGATCATTTGTCATCTGCTGAGTGGTTATGCGCTAGGCTTCTGAACCTGGGATTCTGGATTTGAATCTCGGTGAAGACTGAGATTTTGAATTTTGGGATTTTTAGTGCGTCCCTGAGTCCACCCAAATCTGATAGGTACCTGACTTTAGATGGGGAAAGTAAAAGCGGTTGGTTGTTTTGCTGGCCTCATGACACCCTGCTCTTTAACCGTTGGCCATAGAAACAGATGACTTTAACATCCTCTGCCCAATATATCGCAAGGTCTGAAAGGGAAACTTTACTTTTTTTTTTTACTTATAGTTAAGATTAAAAAATCTAATTAGATATTATGATTAGATGGTTGGCTTACATGATTAGATTAGACGATTAGATTGATTAAACATACATGATTAGCTGATTAGATAAGGTTACTGGATTTACGTGATTAATCTTGCTAATCAGATAATGTTATTAGAATTGCAAGATTAGGTAAGATGATCAGATAAGGTTATTAGATTTTACATGTTTAGGCTAGATAATTAGATACGGTTATTTACATGACTAGCTTATATGATTAGATAAGGTTATTAAATTTGTATGATTATATTAGATGATTAGATGAGGTTATTAGATTTGCATGATTAGATTAGACTATTATAATAGGTTATTAGATTAATGGATTAGATTATGTGATTTAATTATATAGTACTTTAGGCCTTTTCTTTCTTACTAACAAAAAAAAAAGTTCATGTAGATAAACTTTAGGATATGTTCGAACTTTGCTTTAATGTGAAGCTGAATTTCACAAATGTAAATTGATCTTCAGTTTCCTACACGAGAATACCAGGTCTCAGAGATTTCCCAGAGATGTAACAGAGTCATCTGAACAGAGATATAGAAGTAAATACTTGACTTACCCAGAGGTAAGCCGTCTACTTTATTCACATTAACTGGTACAACGATAGTGGATATGATACCATCGTTATCTTCTGACGTCAGTTTAAAATATTGAATTGATGAACTCATGTCATGGTGTGTGCTGCTAATGTGATGACAAAAAAAATTAACTTTAAAGTGTCTAAATGTTTTTTTTAGGATAGACAGCTCCTGTTTTTTTAACGTCACTTACTAAAACATTTTCCGTTTTTTTGTTGTCCTGTGTTTCAATGCATTCCGAAGCTAACTAATACATTAACGAAAAAAAACAACTATCTTTATGTTTGATGATGTGGCAAAATATGTAGGTCACAGCTGGGACTGCGTTGTTACGGGAAATACTGCATTCCTCATTGATCTTCGGACTCGAAGACAAGCCTTATTATGTTTGGTGGTGTAATAGCTTCTTGCAATTGTTTTATAATTAGACTTAATAAGCGAAGTCTGGTAACCGCATGATGTGCCACTAAGGAAATATTTAATGAACTTATAGGTTCATATAGGTCATCGTTTTTGTTTTGCAGTAATTAGACTATTTAGATGATTTTGTACTAAATATACATCCTCAGAAATGGTTTACCTCTAAAGCTTGATGTTTTATTAAACAGTAATATGTAGAATTTAAATAGTTTCTTATTTAAGGAGTAAAGAAAACTATTGGTGGGTTCTCCTGGGTATGCTAGTCAAGTTGGTATTTTAATATATTTTTACAACTATTTCCCATTCTCAGTATGACCTCTGGGAGGATAACATCTGATTTTATTGTAAGGATTCAGCAAGTCAAGATTTTATATTTCTATTTTTTTTTTAATCATTAGAATGTATTGGCCTACAGTACATACGCTCAGGGTGCGAATCCAGCTCTGAGTGGCATTGCTATTTAGTGGTCGTATAACAGGGGATAAGCCTTTTGTAAGGTCTGTCTGTCGGTCCGTCCGTCTGTCACGTGTTGATCCTAAAATCTAGAAAAAATAATGAAAATCTATATTTGTGATATTGTTAAAATCAAATCAAACGCGCAAAATATTAGCAATATGTAACTATAATATGAACTAATAGCCGGTGATCCAATAGTCTAATCCATTTGTCGTGTGAACCATTTACAGTTATCGGTGAACCAGGTTGTCATTAAACCGGTTGTCGGGTGAACCAATTGTCGTGAACGATTTGTCGGTGAACCATTTGTCGTTCAAGCATTTGTATATACTTTTATATTCATTAACATGAACGAAACAATGTTTCCTTAGATTATTGTTGATTCACTTAGTTCTTAATTTTTTCTAGTTACCCCAGTGCTAACATAATTGTGACTTTTAATTTACAGATCTTGAGATTTCTCCAGTATGTCAATACGTCATCCAATGACAACGTTCAAGTCGGATCTATAGGAAAGTCATTTGAAGGCAGAGACATGCCTTTTATTAAGGTCAGAATGAAAAGTCCGTATCGTTTTTGTAAGAAAACTTCGACTTTTATTAGTTCATCGCAAAGATATGCGGAGATTGGTATTGATAGTTTTATTCTAATACATACTAATAAGAATTTTCATGAGTCAGACTGATAGGAGCTCCCTATAAATATAATAATATTTAGACTAGAAGACGAGACCATTGTTTCTAGTCGTTTTCTTATGTAATCTATATTGATTGCAAAGAAAATCGCAAACATCGTTGAGCATTATGTAAACTTGCTCTCACCAGAAAGAAGACAAAAACTTGTGATGTAAAGATTTAAGAATCTAAATTTTCTGGGTGTCTAGACGATGAAATTTTGCATGTACACATCAACAAGGCTGTATTATTTATTTTTTCTCAAAGTAGCGAGGCGAAGAAATATAATTGTGTAAGGTTGACCTTTTAAAATTGTCCCTAATCTACATGACACTATGTTGCATTGACTCTGACAGAACATCAACCAAAACAAAGACACTGTCATTATGCTATGCCTGTAATTAGTCCTATGTGTATGCTTGGGTGTAATTGGCAATGTTGAAAACTGAGCGCGAATTTGTCACATCCCTAAGTGTTGTAGCCTAATTATTTGTTTTACCATTGAACCTAGGAGAATTGTTCTGGTACCTAAACCTTTAGACCAGTGTTTCCCAAACCTAGGAGAATTGTTCTGGTACCTAAACCTTTAGACCAGTGTTTCCCAAACTTTTTCCTTAATGGAACTCTTCTCACATTCTGAATTTTTAAATTATTTTTTTTAGACCTACTAGTTAATTATTCCAGTAGTTCGTGGAACACAGTTTGAGAAACACTGCTTTATACAAAATGACCTAGATTCAATGAACTGCTTTTTAGGGAAAGGTTAATCTAGTTTCATACGTTTGTGTTTCGTATGTTCATGTGTGACGTTTCAGAATATTATGAATATCTTTAAAAAAAAATACATACCTAATTGGCCACACAGGCTGACCGTTATAATTTTTCAAAATATAATCATTTAAAAAAAAAAAAAAAAAAGGCTGTATAGCCTACACGCTTTGCAATCAATCTTTATTTGTTGAAGATTTTTTTATGGAAATCTGTTCAAATATGGTCAACACCTTAAGATCTCTTCTAGTTTGATATCTAGATATGTCTATATTTTAAAGGGAAATATCATTGTCGAGTGTCACCAATCAATATGTGATTAATATGTGTTTTTAGTGGATACCGAGAATATCAAGAGCATAAAACATAAAATAAATTTAAAACAATTTTGATAACTTTTTGTTTTGTTTCCACCAGCTTGAGCAATGAAAGTTCCTGTCGTGGGATCTTATATATTTCTATGTTCAATTATCGTATTTAAATCTATGGTTCAATACAAATAACTAATAAAAAAACGCCCATTTTAATTAAATCCATAGGAGATTTTCATCATAACTTTTAATTACAGTAATCAGCTTTATGTTTTTTCTTATTATTAACATCTTGTATGAGTTCTTTAAACACTAAAACACAATAAAAGAGAAATACAATGCATTATGAAGAAATGTGGATAGTGGGCGGTACAAGATAAAGCGAAAAGCAGAAAAGCGAAAAAAATATGAGAAAGGAAGATTTTAGGAACAATTGAAATTTAAAAATTCATAGCTTATCAAAACTTCGTATCTTCTGTGCACCAGATACACCAAATAGCTAGCTAGTGATGAAAATCTTCTATGTATTCTCTAGATGATTGTTGATTAGCCTAAATAAAAAAAAATGACTTTGCAATATATTTCATTGTACAGATTCAATCGAATGACAGCTGGCCAGGTAAGAGGACAATATTCATCGATGCTGGAGTCCACAGCCGTGAATGGATTTCACCTGCAATGGCAGTAGAGATCATATACAGGGTATTATAACTTAATTACACATACAATAGGTTTTAATGTAGCTATACACATTCAGCTTTGGTTTTAGACTATTCAGATGTTCAATCAGGAATGAAGATTATGAAGCCCAGGCCATGCAACTTAAGGGGGCCCCGCGATAAACAGAACCTTACGCAAACGTCCGCTGAGTAAGCCCATTCTACAAACAATCGAGGACATTAGCCCAGGGCCCCGCGCACTGCCAAGGCCGCCTCTGCAAATGGACCATCATGATAACATAAACAACATGATAACATGACAGCCATGACAACAGGCCCATCGTGATACAAGACCACCATGACAAGTGGACCAACATGATAACATGACAGCCATGACAACTGGCCCATCGTGATACAAGACCACCATGACAACTGGCCCATCGTGATACAAGAACACCATGAGAAGTGGACCAACATGATGACATGACAGCCATGACAACAGGCCCATCGTGATACAAGACCACCATGAGAAGTGGACCAACATGATGACATGACAGCCATGACAACTGGCCCATCGTGATACAAGACCACCATGACCAGTGGACCAACATGATAACATGACAGCCTTAACAACTGGGCCATCCTGATACAGGATTAACATTGTCACATGACAACCATGACAAGAACATCGTGACAGCAGGACCACAATGACAATAGGAGAATTGTGACAACAGGACCATTAGGACAAAGAAAAACAAACAAACAATTATACCAATAAAAAAGACCTGAAAAAAGAACAATAATAATAACATAATAACAACAGGACTATCGTTACAATAGTATACGGCTAAGCCAAGATAAATAATAAATTGCTAGATAATGCTATACATAACCATTGTTACACTACGACATGTATGACAGAATGTCTTTACTTGAAGCTTGCATTGAACACAGAGAAAGATAGAGCTGTACACAAGCTTCTGGAAATGTTTGATTGGCTGGTCGTGCCCCTGGTCAACCCAGACGGATACGTCCAGACCTTTTCAAAGGGGGTAAGGAAAAACAGTTTTAACTCTCTCTCTCTTTACACCTCTATCAATTCTTAAAATAAATTAATTGAATAAAAGAGAATAGTTATCTTGAGGCTTACGAAAAAACAAAAGATTGAGAGATGAAGTTAGTCTGTTGAGACATCTACATCACAAGTACGCTAATTTTCTTCATCAGCACCATTTTTATTGACACAGCTCATAAGATTTGATGATGCCTGTAATGAATTTCATAGTGGCCTCAAAAGCATTCTAGTGTAGCAATGCCTAACTTTTTTTTTGTTTTTGAATAAGGGGCCACAACATTTCTAATACATTTGTCAGGGGCCGAAACAATGCAAACAGTTAAGCCGTAGGTATACATATACAAGTCTATGAACAGGAAGTTAGAAAAAAACAAACTAATAATTATTTGAAAAGAGCTCTAATTGTAGATCCTGCCCTTATATATATATAATTGTATAATAATAATTTTGCCCTATATATAATTAAATCAATGTTATAAAAACGTATAAAGAGATACTTCGTTATAGATTTATTTAGGATTTCTTGTTACTTTCTTTGTAACATAGTTTATATAGTCATGTACATAACACACCTAAAAGACCTGCACATTACACATCTAATAGACATACACATAACACATGTTGTAGACCTGCACATAACTCATCTAGTAGACATACACATAACACATGTTGTAGACCTGCACATAACTCATCTAGTAGACATACACATAACACATGTAGTAGACCTGAACATTTCACATTTAGTAGACATACACGTAACACATGTAGTAGACCTGCACATAACACATCTAGTAGACCTGAACATAAACTCATCAAGTAAACCTGCACATTACACATCTAGTAGACCTCCACATAACAAATCTAGTAGACCATACCATAACATATCTGTTAGACCACCACATATCTAGAAAACCTGCACTTAACACAACTATTAGTCATGAACATAACACATCTAGTAGACCTGCAATTCGAGAAATGTATTTCTCTCTACTTTCTTGTCTAATTTCTCTTGTTAAAACAGCTGGAAGGAAGAATGTGGAGAAAGAACAGAAACAAACGCTATTCAACAAACCCTCTTTGTTATGGTGTAGACCTCAACAGAAACTTTGGTTTCCAATGGAACAACAGTCCTGGTAACTAGAAACTCAAATACTTTTTTATGATACATAATCAGTATATATACAAAGCTCAATATTCAATACCCCAATTTAATTTTTAAATAAATTCTTGTATTTCTCTTGGCATGTCTATAGGGATGTTTTTTGTTTTTTTTTTGTTTTAGGAAAAAAAAAAAGGGCCGGGGTGGGGGGAGTTGCACATAGAGAATAGTTTGTTTTTTATTGGTGTATCCGGTGAACAGAATGAAATAATACTGACTTTGCATTTTGAAAAGTACATGCAAATTTTGTTAGCACTTTCTAACACTTCATAATCTTTATGCTAAGCACTTATTACTCTTGTAGCGCATTAATATTTTTTTGATTTGTCAGTGTTCCTCTTTGATTATAGCGTCTTTAGCTTTGTTTATTTGTCTGTTTTTTTAGAATCCTAATATTCCTCGTATTTTTTTCTGTTTTTCTTTAGCTTCATTTCAATCATCCCATTTCTCAACATTGCTTTTTCTTCTTTTTTTTGTCTCTTACTTTATTTAACTGCATTAAGCTGAAAGATATGTCTTCTGAATGGAAAAGGATTTTCAAGATCAAAATGTAAACACATAAGATTATCGTGATTAACTGCCACGCCAATTTTGACTTTTTGTGCTAACGATTTTGTCTGCGCTGGGTGTGGCAAAATATGTAGGCCCCAGCTGGGACTGCGTAGCCACGTTAGATCCTGTACAGTGTACACCTCATTAATCTTCGCAATCGAAGAAAAGCCAAATCAAATTCATGTTCAATCTAAACCAAATGATTGACATTTAGGCAGTGCTGACAGTGTGGTAGGCATTTATTTAAATGGGCTAGATAACAATAACTAAATATCAAGATCTTGGATTCAAGAAAAATTGGCTTCTTTATGATAAAAATACTTAATTCCACATTGCAGTTATTCTGTAAGTTTTTAGAGTTGTCGAGTTTACGACTTATAAGTGTATGCATCAGGGTCAGGGTAGGGACATTAGCATTCAGTCCTATTTAATAGCGTAGTTATGAGCAGAGGCGAAGCTAAGTAACAGTGGGCCCGGTACAAGAAAAATAATGGTGTGACAGACATCAAATCGAGACATAGGCTACTGTATCTATCATTATATTAACCAAAAGTCATTCCAATGCAAGTACATTTACAAGTTACAGCTCCGGTGTCATTACATTCAAAGTACGACTACTAACAAGTAATACGTTCATTGGACTCAAGGCTTACATACTTTCGCAAAGGTAAATGAAAGACTTTTAAGTGTTTCATATTAACAAACCAACGTTTCTCTAGACATTTTCTGAGCACTCAAATTTACATTCTAAAAACGACAACATATATGTGACAACTGTTATACATTGACTGAAATATAGATCCAATTCATCCATTATTTATCACTAGAGAACAAATTTCTATTTGACCAGTGGGTATCATATTTATTTACAAACACTTTGTTTTCTGTTTTCTTATGTACTTTCTATCAATCAACTCTGACACTGACCGCTATATATCGATGCTATGGAAACTGTCTGAAGCTAGGTAATAACTAGCGTGAATGCTTGGAAACTTGATGATACAGAGTAATTCTTGATTTTAAAAAAAAGCATCTTGAGTTTTTCACAGAAATTATTTATCATCCTATCGTTCTCCGCGCTCGTGTGGAGCGAAACACTGGATTAAGATAATATTGGAGCCAGGTGTTCACGCTTTACAAGTCCTTTCTCAAATAACCAAGTTTAATTACTCTATGGTTTTTACAGTTTTTTTTTCTTTAAAACAAAGCTTATAACAACTCTGTCTTTCTGCGTGGTAAAATGTTTGTACACGTTTTTTCTCCCACACTCAATCTGTGATCAAGGTGAAATAGTTCCGTGCTGTTTATAGGTGGTCAGTTAACGCAGCTCTGTTTTCAAGGGAGCTCTATTTCAAATCCTTTTCCAGAAGAGTTAGAAGAGTCTTGTTATTGACCACGTATAATCCTGTTTGCTTTTAAATGAAAAATAACACCAAATTTTTTTAAAACTTGTTTGACTTTAAACGATCAAGACAAGCTTGAATATGGATGAATTGAAAAAGGTGGGGGGCGTCTCTGAGTTTGTGTGATAACAAAGACTCTCTTTATAATCTAGTTTTATTATGCATATATTTATACCAGAAATATATAACTTTGATAAGGTTGCTAAGTAAGTAAGTATGTAAGTATTTGAAACATTTAGATTCACACTTTCTACTCATTTTTAGCGTCTGTCTGTCCCGTTAAGATTTCGTAAACTAGAAAAGATAGTGAAAATCCGACATCATAATATTTTAGACCATTCAAAGTTCTGATGCAACGGCTACTTTTTTTTTTTTTCTGAAAGCGAAAAATCTAATTTTTTAAATCACTTATGCAAGCAGTTTTTTTCATAAAAATACACCACTTTTACAACTATTCACTACTAATAGTAACAAACACGGGAGGCTCCTTAGTAGGGGAAACATATGTGTACCATATTTTTAACATTTATGCGAAAGGTTTAAGATTTTTTGTCAAAAAATTATTTTTTTTACTAGTTTGTATTGCTAAGTTAAGTAAGTTCTGTTATACTGACTATTACATTTACACAAAAACATGTTTACTTTTTTAAAGAGAAAAAAATCTATTTACTTTGCTTATAAGTTAACAACAATTAGCAAGTAGTTTTTCATATTATCGCGTGAACTGCATCGCTACTGCGCAGCGATACAACACTGAACTAAAAGGAATTTCTTGAGGAATAAGAGATTGTCCTTTACAAAACAATTAGAGCAATTTTATATTCATTACAAGACATTGTTAGGCCAGGTTCACATCTAATTTCACATTCACTTTCATCACTCCTTTGGTCTGTGGACCTCTGGGGCACCGCACAAGATCCGTCAACCTTCTTTCTCCATTCTTCTCTGTCATTTGTCTTTGATAGAATTTCATTCTGATGTTCTTTCTGAAAATATTGAAACCTGCCTTTTTACCTTCCTGGATGGACCACTTCGGGGGCCGATTTTGAGTTTGTGTCTCAACACAAACTGTCTTTTGTGACCTTGTTCTTATTTTTCTTTGTGGGCTCCCAGTGGTCGAAGGCCCGGGCGCAATGAACCCGTCCGCGCCATAGTTTCTATTGATTCCACTGATTGGAAGATTAACCTAAAACCTAATCCAAAAAAATGTGTGTTTCACTATGTGACCCCCTCTTCTCTTCTCAATGAGATTGCTTCGGTTTCCTTCTAAACAAAAACTTCTTAGATCTTAAATTTTTTTTTTCTCCAGAACATGGAGGCAGCTCGAATCCTTGTAGCGGAACATTTTCTGGTCCACGAAGCTTTTCAGAACCGGAAACACTCAACATGGGGCGTCTGTTGCTAAGCAACAAAGATGACATAGCTGGGTACATTTCTTTCCATAGCTTCGGCCAGTTCTTCCTCTACCCATGGGGATTCAGTAGCGATGTAAATATAGAAGACGAGCCAGATTTGGTAAGATTGGAACAAATTTGTTCCGTTGTATTGTGCTCTTTGAAAAAAAAAAAAATTTAATTTTAATTTTAACGAATGCAACCAATCATTTCCTTTGTATTTTGTTACTATATTTAAAAAAAGAAAACGATAGCACTGTGTAAATATAAAAAACACATTTCTTTGAGAATTTGATACTTACTGATCCTTTTCAATTAGAATTGCGAGCTTACGTATCCTTCGCTCTCTCAGTTTCTCTCAACTTCTCCCTTTGCTTATCTTGCTATAGCCCTTCCTCGATTGTTCTCTCTATTGACTATAAAGGGCTCACATTGGGTTGCATTTTGTTTCTGTCAGACCTAAGCAAAGGTAGTGCTGTGGCTGAGGGGTTAAGCGTTTGGCTTCCGAACCTGGGGTTCTGGGTTTGAATCTCAGTAAGATGGGATTTTGAATTTCGGGATTTTTAGAACGCCCCCGAATCCATCCAACTCTAAGTCAGGTGACTTTAGCTTGGGAAAGTAAAGGCGGTTGGTTGCTGTGCTGGTCACATGACACCCTGCTGTTTAACCGTTGTCCAAAGAAACAGATGACCTTAACCTAAGATCACAAGGTCTGAAACGGAAACTTTACTTCTTTAGTTTACTTTTTTTTTTTTAACCTAAGCAATCTGCTTAATATTGCTTCATGCCAGTCAGTAGGCCTACAGTATAAGCGCCAATTTTCGGTTCAGTAGGCCTATAAGCGCCAATTCTCTGTTCAATGTTCGCGGCCCTCCCATTCTCGCGGATTTTGCTCTCAGAGCGTTCGTATAAAAGTTCCTTGTGGGCAGATGGTGTATAGTCATCTTTTTCTGTGGCTTACGGTTAACTATGGTGTAATGGGGCTAGCACAACGACCAACCGCCTTACTTTTCCCCGACTATTGTAAGGTACCCTTTAGAGCTGTGTGGAATCAGAGGCGCCCAAAGATCCCGAAAATCAAAATCCCAGTCATCATCAGAATTCGAAACCGGGACCTCCGGTTCAGAAGCAGATATTCGAGTGTTTGTAGGCCTACGTGAATTTTTAAATGTTTTTTTTAATCATTACAAAAGTGCTATATAAATGTAGATATACTACATTATTATTTTTAATGTAACATTACTACATTTTATTAAATTATTACTGTATTATCAATGAGTAACTCTTGAGAAACATGTTTCAGAGCATATAATATAAATACATATGCGTGTTTGTTTTTTCGGATTTTCAGGATTCGCTGGAGGGGACCTGTACACCCGCTAAAAGCGGCCGGATACTGTACACCCGCTATTAGCGGCCGGATACTGTACACCGGATACTGACGGATACTGTACACCTTTTGTGTGTGTAAACAATTATTTTTCGGGTTGGGGAGTGGGAGGTGTGGCAAGTTTGACTGGTCTCCAATGTAGCTTTGCGCAACGATTAAGTGAAAAAGAAACATTTTAAAAACAATGGAAGAAAATCTATTCCAATCTTAATTCTAGCAGCTAGAGGTAACAGAGATCTTTATATATTTCAGCATCATGTGGCTTCTGCGTTTGTTGACCGAATGAAAAGAAAAGATTATATCTACAATCTTGGAGGCTCCGCCAAGACTTTATGTAAGAGCTAACATTTGTTTTTGTTTTAATGTAATTCTTAGCTTAGCTGGTTCAAGTTCAAACTCAGGTGAAGGGTTATTATTTTTTTTAAGTAGACATCATAGTCTGCTCAACTGCAATGTGAATTAAAACAATGCTTGTTAAAGGATAAACTTTTGTTTCGTAGGGGAGAGGTAAAGTCGGTTGGTCGTTGTGCTGGCCACATGACACTCTTGTTAACCGTGGGCTACATAAACAGATAATCTTTTGTCACCTGACCCATAGATCACAAGGTCTGCTGTTTCATGTAATCGTGTAAAATATGAGTTTCATTTTTTTTTTTGAGTTGTTTACTTTAAAGATACAAAAAATAGAATCTCACTTGATATATGTCCTTGATTTAATAGGAGGCTACAAAAAAAAAAAAAAGACTATCATATGTGGTGACCTGATCATAATTCGCAGTGTTGTCCAAAAGAATGTTATTCCCATGGGGATTCCACGAGAAACGTCTCATGGGATGGAATGGGACAGCACACATTTGTATTTCCCATGGCAGTCGATGATACATTGTCTTACTTAGATTATACTTTTGAGTGTTAAAGTTAATAAATTTTGTCGTTTTACATGTCTCTTTGTACAAGTAGTCCTAGTTGTAGACACTAGACCTAAACTTTCAGACATAATTTTATTTGAACTGTATTCCATATTAATATTAAAATGGGAGTCCCGTGCAATGGGATAGGATAGAAAAATATGTCCCATGGACAACCCTTGGAATTCGTTATTTTGTATTTCCTTGAAGGTTTTGTCTTCGTGTCAGAAACTTTGCCGTGACTGGCATAAGATGTTTAAACAGAAATGCAAGAAAATGTTTAATTCTAAATGTTTCTATTAAATTGGAGGAAATAATGTCGTTTGTTCATGTCTGCTTGTCCAATATGGTGCTTCCTATATTTTAGTATGATAACTTTTAGCATGATCTAACCCTGTTTAAAGTGCGTATTTTAATGTCTACGTGACGCCACTTACACAATTGTATCATTTTATTTTTTCTTAAATTATTGAAACCTTTTTTTTTTTTTTTTTTGTCTTCTGTCAGATCCTGCAGCCGGTGGTTCCGACGACTATGTCCGTGGCGTGGTCGGGGTGAAATATGCCTACACCGTGGAGCTTCCTCCTCACGAGAACTCTCGCTACGGCTTCCTTCTTCCGGAAAAGGAAGTCAAATCAGTGGTGTCAGACACATGGGAAGGACTCAAGTCGTTCGCCTTCCGACTTCACCAGCACACTAGGGCGATGCCTTTCAACACCACCAAGTTCAGACCTGTCACCAACGCCAGTGACCAACAAAAAGATCTACTTGAAGAGGTTTCCTACAGGACTATACAAAACACTTTAAAAGGCAATTTCATGGACACCTTACTGAATTCAATGACTTCAGAAAAGCGATACAACAGATACAGGAAATCGCGCGCTAGAACTAACAAGAAAATCAGACTACATCTTAGTTCCAAAACTAATTAAAGACACACTTCTTGTTAGTTTGATAATTCTGGGTATTTGGTATGTCTGTTTTATGTTGTTTTCTTTCCTGGTTTTCATTTAATAATAACTACATATGTTCGCTTTAATGTGCCGGTGTTTTAGAATTTATGGATTTGGGGTGTGTGTCGTTTGTTTGTAGCCATTCAGTTGGAAGAAATTTAGACTCAACTATTGATCTACTTACAATTTGTACAATTTATATATTGTTACGATTCTCTCCTATTCCGGCCTTCTGTAAACACTGCTAAACACAACAAAACACAACACATCAAGAACTTGACAAGGCTCCAAATAATCTGGTACTTTAATAATGGTCAAGTAGATAACAGCCAATACTAGACAATTGGCAACAAACACATCAACAACTAAAATGTTACATTGTACATCACCGTACAAAACTCTACTGTCTCTTCCTGGTCTCGTACGTTTCACTGGAGAACTGCACCAGGACCGACTTCATGGTCGACTAACAGTCCCGGTCTCAACGCTCTCCGGTCTTGAACTGGCGCTTTCCTACACACTGTGTCTGGTCTGCGCAGGCCTATGATCAGATGACCATAACACTTGATTTGTGGGAGAAAAAAAAAGAATTTAGCAAAATAAAGAATTTTTAAGAAATCCATGTAGAAAGGGGGAGAATCGCTGTCATATAAATCAGTCTAGCAGCAAAACCAAGTTTTCTTAGACCAAAACTGAAATGATGTATTTCAATAGCAGCACAACAGAACAAAGTAGTCGAATCAAAACAAATCTTTGACAGGAAAGTAATTTTATTTTTAAATAAACTCTGAAAAATTTCCCCAAACCAAAGAAGATCTTTAGATGAGATGTACAGTCCTAGATCAAGTTTTTTTGTAATAAATAAGTTGTAGGAAAAAAAGTTTAAATTCTATTCAGTTTGCACTTCTGTAAGAACCATTTTGTGTAGTTCAAAAATAAACAGGTTAGTTTTTTTTTTTTTATAAAACTTCTAGATCTAGTATAAAGCCATGGCCATAGATTTTGAATGTCAATAATCAATAATACAGGATACTGTACAAACTTAATTTTTTTTTCTGATCTAACAGTAAGGCCATTGATTTCTCATATAATTTGTGTCATTTGTTTCAACAATATGGCAATATGTAAAGTTGATCATATACATTTGCACTCCACTTTGAAATGATTCAAGGTTAGCTTTGTTCTAAGCTAAATGATCACAATTATTACATTGGGTATGAATGTCAATAATTTAATATAATTGAACAGCTTGAACTATAAATAGCACAGCTCTAATCCTAAATCACAGCGGTTTGAAAGATTGAACAAAACATTACACATCGCAGCACAATTATTAAATATGGTGATACAAATATTTTTAAAATTCCTACAATAAACAGCTTTAAAATGGTACACAACTTTATGTATTAAATAATTTTTTTCTAATAATATTGAAACATAGTTACAGGCTATATACAATTGTAAATTAAAATTGAAAATAGTAGAGAGATATGGTGAACAGGTAGCAGTGAAATTGAGGGGAAAAGTGTGAGACTGAACCTCTAGTTGATAACAGTTTGCATGCAGTGTAAAACATATAGTATTGAGTATTTGTGCATATGTGTTTAGTACAGTATACTAGGTCGATGCTACAGACATTTTTTAAAACATTCACACAAAGTATCTGCACTGCACTAAATATTCACCAAAAAATTGGGCACAAAAAATCAATGTCCAATAAAAATACAAATTTAACAATAAAATTATGTCTAGTCTATTTTTTAAATAAAATGTATTAAACACAGTTATTTCTCTTAGCCTATTTACTCAAGTTTTAACAGATTGATTCAATATAATGTCAGACAGAACAAAGTGTTGCTACTTATAATACATGCAACTAACAACAATACACCTAATATCTATTTAGTAGTGAATCCTCATGCAATTTAGTGTCTACCATAAGGCTGCTTACATATTCAGGTCTTAGTCGCCATATTGAAGATGTAACATGTTTCAATGGAAGCACCAGATAATAACAGTTTTTAATATCTCCATTACTAACAGTTCAATACAGCTCTACAACTGCACATGGTGGTCACTGCCAAGTTTGAAAACCAAGCACTCTTCATAAAGAATTTTAAAAAATGTAACAGACATCCTGTAATACTAGCCACAGACCATAAATAAGCTAACATTCATTTGGATGATAAAAATAAGCCATATTTTCTGGCCAATAATAGAAAGTGATTAGAAGGGAGATAAATGAAACAGCAAAAAGTCTGCGATCGCAATGTAGTAGTTATTAAAATAACTTATTTTTAGTAAACTTTAAAAAAAGATGTAGAAGAGACTGTGTTGTTTAATTAAAAAAAAGGTAATAATACAATAACACCTAATGAGCAATTACCTAATGGGCGTAACCAAACAAAAATGAAGGAAAGAAGCAATATTTTTTCTTTTCTTTTGGAAAAATATAAAGTTCAAGGCTTTAGTTTGAGCAGAAAATATTTAGTCTTGTATATAATGGATACATTGTAATAACAAGGCTAATAGTAATAGTTAATAATAAAAAGTATATATGTAATTAGTTCATAATAAAAAGTACATAACTATAAATCTATTTCATAAAAACAAAGTCACAATTGGATGAAAGCTGCCCACAACCAAAAATATTCTAAAAATGCTTTTGCTATAGCAAACATTGCGAATGACTTACAAGTCATTTCAGCAGTATTGTTTTTTTATACATTCTAGTGTTTTATCCATAAACTTCATTAATACTGTACTGTGCAATCATTTTATATATATATATAACAATTAACCAAATGATAGAGACATAGTCTTTAGTCTGTTTCACAATCACTTATGACGGTTATATCAAGAAACATTTATGGTGCAAATAATAAAAATTAGGTTTCCCAAATTAGTTTGACACCTGACCTGTGTCTAGAAAGTAAGGATTCTAGCCATTGTGGCCCCAATACAATAAGGGTAGTAACTGTCAGCCATAAAATCTAATGCATTCTACTGTGTCTACTCTATGAGCCATATAGTTTGAAAAGTTTCTTAGCAATCTTATGGTTTTACAGAAAATATTAAGACTCATTTATTTCGGTCTTCAAGGTTTAACAAAGTTGTTATGCAGCTTAATCAAGTCAACACAACTATCCTGACTTAACCTATGTGAAGTCATCTTTTTGTCTCTGGGGGGGACTCAAACCCATGAGCTTTGATTTATTAACCCAGCATTCTACTTAAGTATCACAGAAGGAGTTTAATTTGTTCTAGAATAATATATAATATAAAATACTTAAGTGAAATCTTTGGCTGATAACAAGGTATCTAATACCCCCTGGTGTTGCACTAGCAACCCAACATAACATGATGGGTCAGTCAGAGGTATCATTATAGACATCTACTTTTACATTAATCAACAGTTATTAGTTATCACATTCATAAAATTGAACAATGTGGTGGACTTTATAAAGCTATGCCTTTCTAATAGAACTTTTATACGTTTTTTTTTCATTATTGCCATTACTTAGTTAGCCCATTTATACACAATTAATTAACACCAATGATCGATCTAAGGAGAGTTCTCTTCTATAGACTTTTAGGTAACAGCATGGACTGACTATCTATTCACAATATCAATGTTAACATGAAGCCAACAAAAAAAAAAACAAAAAAAAACAAAAAAAAACATATCTACTTCACGTAACATACTTTTGTTTGTTTCAAAGTTATGAGTATCAAGAAGAAAATGATAAGCAAGCCCTAACCCTGACGCAGTTCAACTAAATCTTCACTATATCATCTTACTAACAATACAGTCAAACTAAATCTTCACTGACAATGTATTTCTTCATCATTATTATTATAGCTTTTATATAGCGCTACTTTCATGCTTATAGCATGCTCAGAGCGCTTTTGGTCCAATCTCATTTGTGGACCAGTGGGGGGGGGGGGGGGGGGGGGGGGGTATCTAGGAGTTTGGTTTTCCGTGCTGCCTTTAGGTGCTCAGTAAACACAACTCTGCCCGAGTCGGGTGTCGAACCTCGAGCCCCCTTCTAGGTAGCCAAGCCAAGCTCAAGCATACTTAGCCTCCTGACCACGCTTCCCACATTAAAAAAAAACAACAACGAAAAGACTAAATTACTCAGACTTAAGAACTAGACTAGGTGTTAGTAATTAAATCTCCCTGACCATCAAATAAAACAAATTTTAAAAAATCACTAGACTGTCTTCAGTAAATGCAGTGATCTAGATAAATATAGTTTTAAAAATATAAATGCTGTGTGTCTAATAGGTAATAAATATAGATAATTTTTTTAGTGAGATTAGAGCAGCTAATTGTCACAAAAATATGATAATATGAAATGATTAGTAGTGACACAATACAATGTTAACTCTGTCAAATAAATATGTGGTGTCTTACTAAACAATCCCTATGTTAGAAAATACATTTGAACTAGATTGGAACAAAATAAAAACAGGCTCATGTAACATGAACTGTTAAGGTACAAAAGTACCTTAAGTGTGATTGGTTCTATCACCACAGCAGATACACAGCATGGGAGAGGTGAGGGGGCCGAGTCTAGTACAAATTAAAACAACATCACAGTTAGTCAATAAATTATATTTTCAAGATAACACAATAGAGCTTCTATAAATATGTGAAGACAAGAGTCCAAGGTTTTGATAACACAATAAAGTGGTTGAGTATAAATTTATTTTAAACAATTAAAAGTATTAAACAGAATAATATTTTAAAATGCAAAACATTAGAAAAGATTTTAAAAAAAGTTGATACATTAAATAAAACAAGCAACAAATAATCATTTCGTCTGAAAAAAAATAATAGAGTACATTTGCAAAACTTTAGGTCATAATTTAGATAAGAGTTATGGGGGAAATCATAAACTGTATTGCACCTCATTAACAAATATAGTTAGTACTATTTACTTTATTAGTAAGTAAACAAGCTATTAATTAAATGCCAAGTTAACCAACATTCAGTAAGGTGACCAGCTGATCAGATATCTAGTTGATTGAAATATATTCTCATCCTATGGTCTCCTTTATGACTGAAAGTCTTACGGCAAGCTTGGTCCTTGTTTACATAGTATCATCAGACCCAGACACCGGCCTTCTTTTCCAAGCCTCTATCAATGCTCTCTTCTTGGCTGCTGCATCCCGCAACCGCTATTGATAAAGAGAAATAAAATGCACATTAAAAAACCACTTAACTTTTTGTGTTGTGATAGAGTTTGTTCATTGGTTATCAACATTTTGAGAGTGTTCAAATATTTTGAGGCATAAATTTTTCACTACAAATCTGTAAATCAGGAGCCAAATCTAGTTTCAAATAATAATAAAACTTTCAAGTTATGCACACTTTAAGATGAATAGTATTAACTTGCTTCATATTAGTTTTTTTCTCTCAAAGGTAATATATTCGGTACATTATATCCTATTATTAACTATAATTTTAGAGTGACACATTTCAAACTGTTTTTTTTTTTACAATGCTTTTATAGATAACTGTCTACTAAAGAAAACCATACAAGAGCCTAATTATAAAGTGTACATGATCACATCATTCAAGTGTAAATGATCACATCAGTTGCCCAACGTCACAGATTAAATGTTTCTTAATTTGATTAATACATTTTTATAAGCTTAGCGTCGTGTACATTTCTTAATATCCTTAGAGAATCAAGACTGGTGACAAGATAACATATGATACTGTTCTGTACTTTTTCAGCACCCAAAATGATAGGCCCAGACAGGAAACTTAAACACAGTTTTGATTCTTTGATAGTCGATGGCTATGGGACAGAAGTGGTGTTGGATTGACCAATAGCGTCGGGTTATTTAGTGAGTGTCTATTTCAACAGAATTCTATATAAAATAAACAAAGATGAAAAAAAAAAACAAACAACTACTGATCTAAAAATACAAAATGTTATTTCAGCTTTCAGATACTGTACTAAATTAAAATGTAAGCCTACCTACAATCTAAAAATATATGTACTATTATATGCTGTAATTACATGAATTTCCATCTAGGCCACATTGGATTACTGAGTGTCTAAGATTATAGGATTAAAAAAGTGTGAACTATGTACTGAAGGCCTCAAACATTTTCATATTGTGTGATACATTTAGTGTAAAACATTTAGACCGCTGACTGCTGAATTTTATGAATTTTTGAAAATGTAGACCATGAACACTGCAGCAGTATGGATGTTTGACTTGGTCAAATGGTAATTCTACTTTCATTGTGGCTATGATACTTTATTTTAGCTAAGTTGAATTATTTAAATAGTTTCTGATATTGTTTTTTTTTTTTTGTATCCTTTTCCACTTGTTTGATGACCTCCCCTTGGCCCACTTTAATCAAGGATCTACTTCTGCATGCTGCCACAGCCCAGAGTTATACATTGAGCTAGTGGTCAATTAGTGAGTGTAAATATGTCAGCCAGTACAACTCTTCACATCTAGCAAGTAAAAAAAAAAAAAAAATAACTTAAAGCAAATAGGTGACTATGAGAGGTATGTTGAATATGATTGTCAAAATTAAACCCCAAACCAAAACATCTTTCGAAAAGAAATAAAAAGACACGTTTTTTTTTAAAGTTAAAGACAAAAACAAAATGTTTTATTTAACAAAAAACTAAAAATTCTTTTGAAATAAATTAATATTAAAAAAAAAACTTAAATATATATTTAATAAAACACTGACAAAATTCAGTGTACAAGAAACTTTGTTAAAATTTGTTTTTGATAATTATTCAAACATTCAGGGCTGAGCTGAGAGCACACTTTCCTTTCCCATATATAGCAAAATATTTGGCCTCGAGATATATTTATAAGCTATTATCAGAAGTCCAAGATAAGAAAGATAGCACAATTGAAATAGTAGATCTCATTAACATATTTTGCAGATAAAACTTTGCCTCGTGTGAATTACTTTTATGCTGTTTATTCGGAATATTCTTCAACTGTAACTTTTTCTCTGGGTCTCTAACGGTTGTACTACTGTCTTTGTAAAACAAATAAGTTAAACATCACAAGAAGAGGACAAAAATAGCTGTGGGACTTTATTTAAGAATTTTTTTTTAACTCAAGACTGAACAAAAAAAAATAAAAAATTTTGAGATTTAAGAAAGTCCAATCTTTAATAATCTTCATTTGTACTTCTACATTCATTTAGGAATCAATACTTATCTTATATAATACAGACGTTACTTCAAAAAAGAAGATGATTACGTCCTATGCGTCATGCATTTAGTCATGCATATTAACCAATGACTTAAATTCTGCCTAGTCACTGGTTTTCCTGGCTAGCTCAGGCAACCCATTTCATGCTCTAATAGCACTAGGGAAGGAGGAGTATTTGTACAAATTTGTCCTAGCATATGGGACGAGGAATGTGCCTTTATCTTTGTGTCTTTCAGAGTATTTTATTAATTTTTGTATTTGAAGATTATGGTTGTGTTTTATGTATAATTGCTACTTTACTTTTGAGTCTTATGTCCTGAAGGCTTTCTAAATTTAGTGATTTTACTATAGGTGTTACTCTAGTCAAATGTGAATATTCATTTGTTATGAATCTCACTGCTCTATTTTGTGTCTGTTCCAGTTTCTTAATGTTTTCTTGAGTTGAGGGGTCCCAAACGGAGGATGCATATTCTATTATTGGCCTAACCAAGGTTAAATAACATTTTAGTTTTATGTTCTTATTTGATTTTAGAAATTGCTTTTAATAATTCCTAATGCTTTGTTTGATTTTTTTATAGTTTCATCAATATGTGGATTCCATGACAGTTTTTCATTTATTATAACACCTAGGTATTTTGCGTTTTTAGTCTGTGTTACTGGTTTGCCATGAATAAGATAAGTGGAATTAATTTGTTTTAGTTTTTTTGTTACTCTTAACAACTGACATTTTTCTGGGTGGAAAGACATGCTCCGATTTGATTTCCATTTCTGTAATTCATCTAATTCTCTTTGTAAAATATCTGTGTCTTGTGTTGTTTTTATTGTTCTATATATTATGCAATCGTCTGCAAATAATCTGACTTTTGTTCCTGAACTAATGCAATTTGGTAAATCATTTATGTAAATTAAAAATAGTAGTGGACCCAAGACTGTTCCTTGAGGTACACTTGAGTTTACTGTTATCGGTGTTGATTTAGAGCCATTTATTATTACAGTTTGTTCTCTCCCTATCAGAAAATCTTTAATCCACTGATGCAGTGGACCATTAATGCCAAAATATTTTAATTTTTTAAGCAAACTATGGTGGTGAACTTTGTCAAAAGCCTTAGAAAAATCTAGTAAGATAGCATCTATTTGTTCACTATTATCTAAACCTTTAGAAAAATCATCAATTAGTCCTATTAGTTGTGTTTCACATGATCTATATTTCCTAAAGCCATGTTGGTATGGTGTGAGGACATTTTGTTTGTCTAAGTGGTTTATGATGTTGCTACATATTATGTGTTCTAGGATTTTACATGTGATGCTGGTAAGTGATACTGGTCTATAGTTTCCTGGGTCAGATTTTTCTCCTTTTTTAAATAGGGGGGTGACATTAGCTTCTTTCCAGTCCTTTGGTACTCTGCCCTGGTTAAGTGAAGCCTGAAAGAGTATCTTGAACACTGGGGCTAGCTCATTGCTTAGTTCTTTGAGTAATCTAGCTGGAATACCATCAGGTCCAGACGCTTTATTTGGTTTGGTGTTGGATAATAGTTTTTGAAGTCCATTTTCTTGTACTACTATATCTTCTATGTTGTCTACTTGGTTCAAATTCAGTAATATGTCTTTGTCTCCTGGGGCTGAGAATGCTGATGCAAAGTATTTGTTTAGGATGTTTGCTTTCGTTTCATTATCATTATGTATTATGTTATGTTCATCTTTTAATGGCACTATGCCTGTTGTTTCCATTTTCTTAGACTTAATGTATGACCATAGGTTTTTGTTGTTATCTTTAGATATTACATTGTTTATGTATTCACTCTGCAGCTGTCTGCTTACTTTTTGGGTTAAGTGTTTAATTTTTATATACTTTTTGTAAACTCTTTCTGCCTTAGTTTCTTTAAATTTTCTATATAGGTTTTCCTCCTGTTTACAAAGCTTCTTTAGTCTATTATTAAACCAGCATTTATTTATTTTGTTTGATGTGTATTTAGTTGGTATATGATTTTCTATAATGCTTTTAAGATGGTTTTTAATGAAATTCCAGAGGTCATCGACTGGTTGGTTAATGTCTTTTTCTAATAAGAATGTTTGTTGAAAGTTTAATGCAGCTTGGTGTAGTTGTGTTAGGTTACATTTATTCCAGAGTAAGATTTTTCTTTTGGGTTTTGAATTGGCTACTGCTTTTATCTGACTGTGTATTTTTATGATCTCATGGTCTGATAGGCCAGGGATAATATCATAATCAACTACTAATCCAGGTCTGTTGGTCAAGAAGAGATCTAATGTGTTGTTTAATCTAGTTGGCTTTTTAATGATTTGATCTAAACTTAGGTTGTGTAAAGTTTCTATGAAAAGCTCATTTATGTCCTTAAGGTTTTGGTGTTTATCTATGGTTAGTGTTTTCCAATTTATATCAGGTAGGTTGAAATCACCCATAATCCAAAAAACTGCATTTTTATTTGTCTCTTTAAGTGTAGTAATCTGATTACATAGTTCCTGCATGTATTCAAAACTAGACTTTGGTGGTCTGTAAATGCTGCCTATTATTAGGGATGTTGAGGTGGTATTAATTTTACAAAATGTTGATTCTATATATACTGACGAGCGAAACCACATAATTAACCAATTCTGTTAAGGTATCAGAAGAAAGATGAAAAAAAGAAATTCCTGCATTAGATCAGATCACATGAAAATTGACAAAAATGATGGCTGTAAAAATATAAAACTCCATCTGGAAGAAGTCAAGAAAGTCAACAAGAGTTAGATAAAACTTTAACAGTAAAAAATAATGTGATGGACAACATAGGGCAGAGCTGAATGAGACATGTTCTGATAGATTAAAATCAGAAACAGAAAAAAAAAATGCCATCATAAAGTGATACCCAAGAAAGTTGATCTTTCCTACATACAGTTTAAAGACAACTGGTTAGGACTGACTTGCTCTACTCAAAAATTAACTCTATGGAAATTTCATTGATCTGGATAACAGTCTTCAGGTCTTTTCAGATTTAGGACAAGTTATCTGACTCCTTGTTATTGAGTGCATGTTTGTTCAAATTTATAGTTCTACATTAAAAAATATTGTATGCTTCCTTTGGTTTAGTTTTTGCTCTTTATTTGGTGCTACAAACCAATGACCAAGCTACAAAACTCCTCCAATGTAAAAAATAAAGAAAAAGATAGATGATCCATATCACTGAGCTAATTGCTTATGGAACAACTATGAATGTGGTTTTGTCATCCTAAAACAAAAACTAGCCAACCAATCTACTGAACAATATATATTGATGCTGACCAAAATATTGACAAAGACGTGAAGGTTGGTAGAGGGGAAATCACCAAACATTTTAAAGATATACCTTTCTTTATTATCTACCATCATGTCTATTCAAATATAGTGGACAGATACAGTTTAACCTAATACAATTTCCTTTAAGTAAAAAATTTTTAAACAATCCTATTCATCTTGGATAATTTTTAATTTTAAAATGAATAATCCCAGCTTTAATCAGTTGTGTTATAATGATGATAAAATTTTATTATAGGATATACTAATGGGCTTTAATCAATCAGCAACTTGAATGTTCAACCTTTTATCTTCTTATTAAAAAGAAATAAGAACTTATCAAATATGATATTAAATATGATGGTCAGTATCTCTTACTATTTCAATTAAACTGTATTCATTATTCTTATAAATTAGATCAGGACAATTACAATATTTTTGCCTTTGCCCCAATACATATATATATATATATATATATATATATATATATATATATATATATATATATATATATATATATATATATATAAACATAACATTACTTTGTAAGAAATAATATTATTTAGTAGATTGAAAACAATGGAGCCCATATTGATATATAAAAAATAGTATAAATGTTAAACGTGAGAATAAAAACTGTGTTCAAAGCTGTGCTTCACTTAGAGCCTCAAGCAGATTTCAAACTCATTAGCTGATTAACTGTGATAAATAATGTGCCAGGTAGGATAATAAAATTTTGTTGAAAGAAAAATAAAAGCAAATGCATTTGTAAAGTCAAAAAAACTAACAAAAAACAAATGGCTTCTTCTATTTGCATGGGCTTCTTCTCTCATCTGGGAATTAGACAACACAAAACATATCACATTTTGATTTGTTCATTTAGTAAAATTTACATATTGAGCCAATTTAAAAAAGAATAAAATAACATAAATACCAAATCAAATAGAGGCACTACATTTAGAACTATTTTGTGTTATTCTAAGGCATTAGGGATTATTAATTTGGCATTTAACAATTGCAAAAAGTGTCCTAATGGATTGCAGTTTGAAGAAAGAATAAAAACATGACTTTGTGAAGCAGAGTTTTAGATGATATAGAGAGTTCTACAGTGCTAGTAAATGTGAGTTTTTAAAGAGTTTTATTGGTGTGCAAATAAATAGAATTCTAGCAATATTGCTGTATCTTCTTGTAACTATCTTATAGATTACAGACATCACTTCAAAAAAGAAGATAATTACCTCCTACGCATTTCATATGCCAATCTAGTCATGCGTGTTAATAAGCGACTTAAATTCTCATATGTTGCTGGTTTTCCTGGCTGATTCAGGCAACCCATTCCATTTTCTAACGGCACTATGGAAGAAGAAGCACTATTTGTCCTAGCATTTCGAATAAGAAATGTGCCTCTATCTTTGTGACTTATTGAGTATTTCATTAGGTTTTGTTTTTCTAGTTGTAAATTAGGGTTAAGTGTTATATGTATTATTGCTACTTTCCTATTTATTCTTTTGTCCTGAAAGGTCTCTAAATTGAGTGATTTTACTAATGGTGTTAGCACCACAGTAGTGACTTGCATATACATATAAGACATCATACACATGATCCTGTTTACAGTGACTTTAACCCTGTATTCACAGTAGAATAAGTTGCTACTAGACTCCCAAACTATAAAATGAGCACTTTCATCAGGGTGGCTTTTCTTTGTTTAGTCATAATTTATATTTCAAAGAAAAAATTAGGATTAGTTTCTTGAGACAAAAGAAGCCAAAATAGAAAAGGTTTTAGTATTAGCTGCCATTGAGTTCTTAACTAAAATTGTTGCGCTCTTTGAGGTTCAAACTGAGAGACTTACATTTGTTGAGCATTTCATGCCTAAATAATATGGAAATCATTAACGTAATCATACACATGAAGGTTTCAACACTGATAAAGAATAATAATAATCATAAATTCAAAGCCCACTGATTGTTTCTAGATTATATGAATGATTATCAAGCAAATGCTTTCACTTTAAAAGCATTCTTAGTGTCAGGTTTTAGTTGGGATAATCAAGATTTGTAAAGAACTCAGGAACAAACTGTACAAAATGGTCTAACATAAAAAATGAGAGATGAGTGACAAATAATCAATAATTGAATAGATCTAAGTTGGTACCTGTCTTTTGAGGGCCATTTTGGCTGCATATTCCTGTTTGGCTAGCTGCAGACTGACTGACTTAGGGATGTCTGGGATGAGTAATGCTATACTGGCTTTAATAGCTAGTACTATGTGCTAAAAGTAAATAACAATACACATTTATTTAATGAATGCAGGTACAAAAACAAAATAATTAAAAGTCATTCTATTGAGGCACACGATTCAGTTAATGTTGATATTTGGTGTCTTGACACAAACCTCATGACAGTTTACTTTGACTTTTCCAAACAAGCCCTTAAAATCAATGTCAGAAATAAAAAATTATTAAAGAGTTTGAGATAATAGTTACCCTAACCTTTTTGAAAAGGTCCTTCAGAAATAAAGATTGTTAGGTGCATACCACACAACCAGGCCCCCCCCCCCCCCCCATATTTGGGTATATACTATACCCAATGTAGTTCTAGATCAAATGCTTAAGAATAACTACTTTAATCTGAACATTCAGTATCCTAACCTCAGTAGCAACAAAAATCAGCACCATATTGACAGGAGTTAGTGTAGAGGGCAGTAATTTCTGAACTTCTGGGTCCATCCCTATTAGTGCACAGTTGGTGATGACTGATATGATACCAACTACCTCAAAAGCTTGCTGAAAGTGAAAACATATTTTTGTAAAAATTCATTTGGTGATAGAACATCCAACTTTCTTTTCCTGCATCTGCATTTATGAAAGTTTTGTACCGTTAAGATGTGTGATTTAAGAAAAAGAATCCTTGTTTTCAAATGTCTATGCTAAGGTGAAACATACATTGAAAAGCATTTTATAAACAGTGTTATATAGATTTATGGATAGTATTTTCCATCAAACCAAAGCGGCTGATGTGATTCACATGTTCCTATGGCCAAAATTAAACAATATTGTTATAAGGCCAGCATAATGGCCAAATACTTTTACTTTCATTTACAAATTTCTCATTTCATAAATACTTGTCATCAATGGAATTGGAGTTCAGAACTCACAGAGCAGAAGTAGTTGTGACTAAACTTGTGTATCATGGGCCACATCACCACAGATAATCATCCAATGGAACTGTTGGTATCATTATAGAACTGGCACATGGTAGCAGCATTATTGAATTGGTCCATTGGAGGCATCATTATAGAAATGGTACATGGTGGGAGCATTGCAAAACTGGTCCATAGTGGCAGCATTATAGAACTGGTCTATGGTGGCAGCATTATAGAACTGGTCCATGGTAGCAGCAATATAGAACTGGTCTATAGTGGCAGCATTATAGAACTGGTCTATGGTGGTAGCATTATAGAACTGGTCCATGGTAGCAGCAATATAGAACTGGTACATGGTGGCAGCATTGCAAAACTGGTCTATGGTGGCAGGAATATAGAACTGGTCAATGGTGGCAGCATTATAGAACTGGTCCATGATAGCAGCAATATAGAACTGGTCTATGGTGGCAGCAATATAGAACTAGTCCATAGCAGCAGCATTATAGAAATTGTCTATGGTGGCAGCAATATAGAACTGGTCTATGGTGGCAGCATTATAGAACTGGTCCATGGTAGCAGCAATATAGAACTGGTACATGGTAGCAGCAATATAGAACTGGTACATGGTGGCAGCATTGTAAAACTGGTCCATAGTGGCAGCATTATAGAATTAGTCCATAGTGGCAGCATTATAGAACTGGTCTATAGTGGCAGCGTTATAGAACTGGTCTATGGTGGCAGCAATATAGAACTGGTCCATGGTAGCAGCAATATAGAACTGGTAAATGGTGGCAGCATTGTAAAACTGGTCCATAGTGACAGCATTATAGAACTGGTCTATGGTGGCAGCAATATAGAACTGGTCTATGGTGGCAGCATTATAGAACTGGTCCATAGCAGCAGCATTATAGAAATTGTCTATGGTGGCAGCAATATAGAACTGGTCCATAGTGGCAGCATTATAGAATTAGTCCATAGTGGCAGCATTATAGAACTGGTCTATAGTGGCAGCGTTATAGAACTGGTCTATGGTGGCAGCAATATAGAACTGGTCCATTGTAGCAGCAATATAGAACTGGTAAATGGTGGCAGCATTGTAAAACTGGTCCATAGTGGCAGCATTATAGAACTGGTCTATGGTGGCAGCATTATAGAACTGGTCTATGGTGGCAGCAATATAGAACTGGTCTATGGTGGCAGCATTATAGAACTGGTCCATAGCAGCAGCATTATAGAAATTGTCTATGGTGGCAGCAATATAGAACTGGTCTATGGTGGCAGCATTATAGAACTGGTCTATGGTGGCAGCAATATAGAACTGGTCTATGGTGGCAGCATTATAGAACTGGTCCATAGCAGCAGCATTATAGAAATTGTCTATGGTGGCAGCAATATAGAACTGGTCTATGGTGGCAGCATTATAGAACTGGTCCATGGTAGCAGCAATATAGAACTGGTCCATAGTGGCAGCATTATAGAACTGGTCCATAGTAGCAGCAATATAGAACTGGTACATGGTGGCAGCATTGTAAAACTGGTCTATGGTGGCAGCAATATAGAACTGGTCTATGGTGGCAGCATTATAGAACTGGTCCATAGCAGCAGCATTGTAGAAATTGTCTATGGTGGCAGCATTGTAAAACTGGTCCATGGTGGCAGCATTATAGAACTGGTCTATGGTGGCAGCATTATAGAACTGGTCCATGGTAGCAGCAATATAGAACTGGTACATGGTGGCAGCATTGTAAAACTGGTCTATGGTGGCAGCAATATAGAACTGGTCAATGGTGGCAGCAATATAGAACTGGTCCATAGCGGCAGCATTATAGAACTGGTCTATGGTGGCAGCATTATAGAACTGGTCCATAGTGGCAGCATTATAGAACTGGTCCATGGTAGAAGCATTATAGAACTAGTCTATGGTGGCAGCATTATAGAACTGGTCTATGGTGGCAGCATTATAGAACTGGCCCATAGTGGCAGCATTATAGAACTGGTCTTTGGTGGCAGCAATATAGAACTGGTCTATGGTGGCAGCATTATAGAACTGGTCCATAGCGGCAGCATTATAGAACTGGTCTATGGTGGCAGCATTATAGAACTGGTCCATAGTGGCAGCATTATAGAATTGGTCCATGGTGGCAGCAATATAGAACTGGTCCATAGCGGCAGCATTATAGAACTGGTCTATGGTGGCAGCATTATAGAACTGGTCCATAGTGGCAGCATTATAGAACTGGTCCATGGTAGAAGCATTATAGAACTAGTCTATGGTGGCAGCATTATAGAACTGGTCTATGGTGGCAGCATTATAGAACTGGCCCATAGTGGCAGCATTATAGAACTGGTCTTTGGTGGCAGCAATATAGAACTGGTCTATGGTGGCAGCATTATAGAACTGGTCCATAGCGGCAGCATTATAGAACTGGTCTATGGTGGCAGCATTATAGAACTGGTCCATAGTGGCAGCATTATAGAATTGGTCCATGGTAGCAGCATTATTGAATTGGTCCATTGGAGGCATCATTAAAGAAATGGTACATGGTGGGAGCATTGCAAAACTGGTCCATAGTGGCAGCATTATAGAACTGGTCTATGGTGGCAGCATTATAGAACTGGTCCATGGTAGCAGCAATATAGAACTGGTCTATAGTGGCAGCATTATAGAACTGGTCTATGGTGGTAGCATTATAGAACTGGTCCATGGTAGCAGCAATATAGAACTGGTACATGGTGGCAGCATTGCAAAACTGGTCTATGGTGGCAGCATTATAGAACTGGTCCATAGTGGCAGCATTATAGAACTGGTCTATGGTGGCAGCATTATAGAACTGGTCTATGGTGGCAGCATTATGGAACTGGTCTATGGTGGCAGCATTATAGAACTGGTCCATAGTGGCAGCATTATAGAACTGGTCTATGGTGGCAGCATTGTAAAACTGGTCCATAGTGGCAGCATTATAGAACTGGTCTATGGTAGCAGCAATATAGAACTGGTACATGGTGGCAGCATTATAGAACTGGTCCATGGTAGCAGCAATATAGAACTGGTCTATAGTGGCAGCATTATAGAACTGGTCTATGGTGGTAGCATTATAGAACTGGTCCATGGTAGCAGCAATATAGAACTGGTACATGGTGGCAGCATTGCAAAACTGGTCTATGGTGGCAGCATTATAGAACTGGTCCATAGTGGCAGCATTATAGAACTGGTCTATGGTGGCAGCATTATAGAACTGGTCTATGGTGGCAGCATTATGGAACTGGTCCATAGTGGCAGCATTATAGAACTGGTCTATGGTGGCAGCATTATAGAACTGGTCTATGGTGGCAGCATTATGGAACTGGTCTATGGTGGCAGCATTATAGAACTGGTCCATAGTGGCAGCATTATAGAACTGGTCCATAGTGGCAGCATTATAGAACTGGTCCATAGTAGCAGCAATATAGAACTGGTACATGGTGGCAGCATTGTAAAACTGGTCTATGGTGGCAGCAATATAGAACTGGTCTATGGTGGCAGCATTATAGAACTGGTCCATAGCAGCAGCATTGTAGAAATTGTCTATGGTGGCAGCATTGTAAAACTGGTCCATAGTGGCAGCATTATAGAACTGGTCTATGGTGGCAGCATTATAGAACTGGTACATGGTGGCAGCATTGTAAAACTGGTCTATGGTGGCAGCAATATAGAACTGGTCAATGGTGGCAGCAATATAGAACTGGTCCATAGCGGCAGCATTATAGAACTGGTCTATGGTGGCAGCATTATAGAACTGGTCCATAGTGGCAGCATTATAGAACTGGTCCATGGTAGCAGCATTATAGAACTGGTCTATGGTGGCAGCATTATAGAACTGGTCTATGGTGGCAGCATTATAGAACTGGCCAATAGTGGCAGCATTATAGAACTGGTCTTTGGTGGCAGCAATATAGAACTGGTCTATGGTGGCAGCATTATAGAACTGGTCTATGGTAGCAGCAATATAGAACTGGTCTATGGTGGCAGCATTATAGAACTGGTCCATAGCGGCAGCATTATAGAACTGGTCTATGGTGGCAGCATTATAGAACTGGTCCATAGTGGCAGCATTATAGAATTGGTCCATGGTAGCAGCATTATTGAATTGGTCCATTGGAGGCATCATTAAAGAAATGGTACATGGTGGGAGCATTGCAAAACTGGTCCATAGTGGCAGCATTATAGAACTGGTCTATGGTGGCAGCATTATAGAACTGGTCCATGGTAGCAGCAATATAGAACTGGTCTATAGTGGCAGCATTATAGAACTGGTCTATGGTGGTAGCATTATAGAACTGGTCCATGGTAGCAGCAATATAGAACTGGTACATGGTGGCAGCATTGCAAAACTGGTCTATGGTGGCAGCATTATAGAACTGGTCCATAGTGGCAGCATTATAGAACTGGTCTATGGTGGCAGCATTATAGAACTGGTCTATGGTGGCAGCATTATGGAACTGGTCTATGGTGGCAGCATTATAGAACTGGTCCATAGTGGCAGCATTATAGAACTGGTCTATGGTGGCAGCATTGTAAAACTGGTCCATAGTGGCAGCATTATAGAACTGGTCTATGGTAGCAGCAATATAGAACTGGTACATGGTGGCAGCATTATAGAACTGGTCCATAGTGGCAGCATTATAGAACTGGTCCATGGTAGCAGCAATATAGAACTGGTACATGGTGGCAGCATTGCAAAACTGGTCTATGGTGGCAGGAATATAGAACTGGTCAATGGTGGCAGCATTATAGAACTGGTCCATGATAGCAGCAATATAGAACTGGTATATGGTGGCAGCAATATAGAACTAGTCCATAGCAGCAGCATTATAGAAATTGTCTATGGTGGCAGCAATATAGAACTGGTCTATGGTGGCAGCATTATAGAACTGGTCCATGGTAGCAGCAATATAGAACTGGTACATGGTAGCAGCAATATAGAACTGGTACATGGTGGCAGCATTGTAAAACTGGTCCATAGTGGCAGCATTATAGAATTAGTCCATAGTGGCAGCATTATAGAACTGGTCTATAGTGGCAGCGTTATAGAACTGGTCTATGGTGGCAGCAATATAGAACTGGTCCATGGTAGCAGCAATATAGAACTGGTAAATGGTGGCAGCATTGTAAAACTGGTCCATAGTGACAGCATTATAGAACTGGTCTATGGTGGCAGCAATATAGAACTGGTCTATGGTGGCAGCATTATAGAACTGGTCCATAGCAGCAGCATTATAGAAATTGTCTATGGTGGCAGCAATATAGAACTGGTCCATAGTGGCAGCATTATAGAATTAGTCCATAGTGGCAGCATTATAGAACTGGTTTATAGTGGCAGCGTTATAGAACTGGTCTATGGTGGCAGCAATATAGAACTGGTCCATAGCAGCAGCATTATAGAAATTGTCTATGGTGGCAGCAATATAGAACTGGTCTATGGTGGCAGCATTATAGAACTGGTCCATGGTAGCAGCAATATAGAACTGGTCCATAGTGGCAGCATTATAGAACTGGTCCATAGTAGCAGCAATATAGAACTGGTACATGGTGGCAGCATTGTAAAACTGGTCTATGGTGGCAGCAATATAGAACTGGTCTATGGTGGCAGCATTATAGAACTGGTCCATAGCAGCAGCATTGTAGAAATTGTCTATGGTGGCAGCATTGTAAAACTGGTCCATAGTGGCAGCATTATAGAACTGGTCTATGGTGGCAGCATTATAGAACTGGTACATGGTGGCAGCATTGTAAAACTGGTCTATGGTGGCAGCAATATAGAACTGGTCAATGGTGGCAGCAATATAGAACTGGTCCATAGCGGCAGCATTATAGAACTGGTCTATGGTGGCAGCATTATAGAACTGGTCCATAGTGGCAGCATTATAGAACTGGTCCATGGTAGCAGCATTATAGAACTGGTCTATGGTGGCAGCATTATAGAACTGGTCTATGGTGGCAGCATTATAGAACTGGCCAATAGTGGCAGCATTATAGAACTGGTCTTTGGTGGCAGCAATATAGAACTGGTCTATGGTGGCAGCATTATAGAACTGGTCTATGGTAGCAGCAATATAGAACTGGTCTATGGTGGCAGCATTATAGAACTGGTCCATAGCGGCAGCATTATAGAACTGGTCTATGGTGGCAGCATTATAGAACTGGTCCATAGTGGCAGCATTATAGAATTAGTCCATAGTTGCAGCATTATAGAACTGGTCTATAGTGGCAGCGTTATAGAACTGGTCTATGGTGGCAGCAATATAGAACTGGTCCATGGTAGCAGCAATATAGAACTGGTAAATGGTGGCAGCATTGTAAAACTGGTCCATAGTGACAGCATTATAGAACTGGTCTATGGTGGCAGCAATATAGAACTGGTCTATGGTGGCAGCATTATAGAACTGGTCCATAGCGGCAGCATTATAGAACTGGTCTATGGTGACAGCATTATAGAACTGGTCCATAGTGGCAGCATTATAGAATTGGTCCATAGTGGCAGCATTATAGAACTGGTCCATGGTAGCAGCATTATAGAACTGGTCTATGGTGGCAGCAATATAGAACTGGTCCATGGTAGCAGCAATATAGAACTGGTAAATGGTGGCAGCATTGTAAAACTGGTCCATAGTGGCAGCATTATAGAACTGGTCTATGGTGGCAGCATTATAGAACTGGTCTATGGTGGCAGCAATATAGAACTGGTCTATGGTGGCAGCATTATAGAACTGGTCCATAGTGGCAGCATTATAGAAATTGTCTATGGTGGCAGCAATATAGAACTGGTCTATGGTGGCAGCATTATAGAACTGGTCTATGGTGGCAGCAATATAGAACTGGTCTATGGTGGCAGCATTATAGAACTGGTCCATAGCAGCAGCATTATAGAAATTGTCTATGGTGGCAGCAATATAGAACTGGTCTATGGTGGCAGCATTATAGAACTGGTCCATGGTAGCAGCAATATAGAACTGGTCCATAGTGGCAGCATTATAGAACTGGTCCATAGTAGCAGCAATATAGAACTGGTACATGGTGGCAGCATTGTAAAACTGGTCCATAGCAGCAGCATTGTAGAAATTGTCTATGGTGGCAGCATTGTAAAACTGGTCCATAGTGGCAGCATTATAGAACTGGTCTATGGTGGCAGCATTATAGTACTGGTCCATGGTAGCAGCAATATAGAACTGGTACATGGTGGCAGCATTGTAAAACTGGTCTATGGTGGCAGCAATATAGAACTGGTCAATGGTGGCAGCAATATAGAACTGGTCCATAGCGGCAGCATTATAGAACTGGTCTATGGTGGCAGCATTATAGAACTGGTCCATAGTGGCAGCATTATAGAATTGGTGCATAGTGGCAGCATTATAGAACTGGTCCATGGTAGCAGCATTATAGAACTGGTCTATGGTGGCAGCATTATAGAACTGGTCTATGGTGGCAGCATTATAGAACTGGCCCATAGTGGCAGCATTATAGAACTGGTCTTTGGTGGCAGCAATATAGAACTGGTCTATGGTGGCAGCATTATAGAACTGGTCTATGGTAGCAGCAATATAGAAATTGTCTATGGTGGCAGCATTATAGAACTGGTCCATAGCGGCAGCATTATAGAACTGGTCTATGGTGGCAGCATTATAGAACTGGTCCATAGTGGCAGCATTATAGAATTGGTCCATAGTGGCAGCATTATAGAACTGGTCCATGGTAGCAGCATTATAGAACTGGTCTATGGTGGCAGCATTATAGAACTGGTCTATGGTGGCAGCATTATAGAACTGGCCCATAGTGGCAGCATTATAGAACTGGTCTTTGGTGGCAGCAATATAGAACTGGTCTATGGTGGCAGCATTATAGAACTGGTCTATGGTAGCAGCAATATAGAACTGGTCTATGGTGGCAGCATTATAGAACTGGTCCATAGTGGCAGCATTATAGAACTGGTCTATGGTGGCAGCATTATAGAACTGGTCTATGGTGGCAGCATTATGGAACTGGTCTATGGTGGCAGCATTATAGAACTGGTCCATAGTGGCAGCATTATAGAACTGGTCTATGGTGGCAGCATTGTAAAACTGGTCCATAGTGGCAGCATTATAGAACTGGTCTATGGTAGCAGCAATATAGAACTGGTACATGGTGGCAGCATTATAGAACTGGTCCATAGTGGCAGCATTATAGAACTGGTCCATAGTGGCAGCATTATAGAACTGGTCTATGGTAGCAGCAATATAGAACTGGTCTATGGTGGCAGCATTATAGAACTGGTCTATGGTAGCAGCAATATAGAACTGGTCTATGGTGGCAGCATTATGGAACTGGTCTATGGTGGCAGCATTATAGAACTGGTCCATAGTGGAAGCATTATAGAACTGGTCTATGGTGGCAGCATTGTAAAACTGGTCCATAGTGGCAGCATTATAGAACTGGTCTATGGTAGCAGCAATATAGAACTGGTACATGGTGGCAGCATTATAGAACTGGTCCATAGTGGCAGCATTATAGAACTGGTCCATAGTGGCAGCATTATAGAACTGGTCCATAGTGGCAGCATTATAGAACTGGTCTATGGTAGCAGCAATATAGAACTGGTACATGGTGGCAGCAATACAGAACTGGTCCATGTTGGCAGCATTATAAAACTGGTCCATAGTGGCAGCATTGTAAAGCTGGTCTATGGTGGCAGCATTATGCAATGTGGGCAGAAATTTCGAGGGACTGGATAGCATCGTGTTAAGGGACGGAAGTGGCCTGCAGGCCGTAGTTTGGGCCTCACTAGATTACATTTTTAAACTTATTTTATACTCATTATGGAACTTGTGAACGTTGAAGAAAAGATTAAACTTGCAGCAAATAAGTCTAGTAAGGCCTAGCAATAACTAGAAATATGTTGTAGAAGACATTTGTAAATCTTGGAATGGACAAGATAAAAGACCTTTACTGATATCATGCCGGTAACTCAAATAAACTTCACTGTTACAGCCAATGTTTCATTATCAACTAAATCATGACTCAACCTTAGATAGTAAGAGAAATTTGCCTGTATCCTGGCTTATTCAGATTCTCAAAACATTATCTTATAAAAGTCATTGTTAGCTTAGCCTAATTCATTATTAGTTCATAATTCACTGCACATGTTAATGAATCATTTAACAAATTTTTCTCTATATATATATATATATTATATATATATATATATATACATACATATATACTGTATTCAATCATCACATTAACATTTTTAAAGAAACTAAAATGATCCCCACAACAACATTTGTGCAAATTAGAAACATATTTGGGTATTTCAATACCTTACAAAATCAAAAGTTTCTTTCTCACCTGCCAAGCTCCAATATTATTAGCACTCTCTGCAAAAGGCCGCTGAAACACCCGGCAAAGTTTAAAAGCGTCTGTTCGAATTTCAATAAAATTGTTAATGAGAGCCCAGAGTGCAGCCAAAGGGAAAGCGGAAGAAAACAAGTAGACGTATCCAAACTGGATGTACAGCTCAAGGTAGTCATCATTAGAACCCTGGATGGAAACAGACATTGAAACAAGGTTTTTCTTTAAAGGCCTAATTAATGTCAATCATAAAAATATATACATTTCAGACATGCTGCAGTTCTTCTCATCTATAGATCACAAATAGAGTAAAAACAAATATGCATAACATTTAAATTACAGAAATTAAACTCATGAACGTGAGGGTCAAAGATGAGTGACAAAGACCATAAAAAAAATCCCTTTTTTTCCAAATCAGCATTTGAACCATGAAATCTTTTACATTTTATTTTTGCATAATAGTGCCTACCAAGTAGTTATGATAAGCATCAAATTGAAAACACCTATATAGTATAAATAATTATAAATATAAATGTATAAATATATATATATATGGGAAGCGTGGTCGAAAGGCTAAGTATGCATGAACTTGGCTTCGCTACCTATGAAGGGGGCTCGAGGTTTGACAACAGAGTTTGTTTACTGAGCGCCTAAAGGCAGTAGGGAAAACCTTCTCCCAGATACCCCACCAACTGGTCTACAAATGAGATTGGACCATAGCGCTCTGAGCATGCTATAAGCATGAAAGTAGCACTATATAAAAGCTATAATTATTATTATATATGTATGTATAGATATACTAACATTGAACCTGTCCATCATTCCCTCAAGTGCTGCTTGCTTCTTGTAACTGGTGCTAACACTTTGGCTGCCAGTTAAGTTCCCTTTGATACTGTTTTCTTGCAGAGTGTCCTCTGACTTCTTCAGAGCATCGTCCACTTGTTTCTGTCGGCGTCGCATGAACAGAAAAGGCACCATGGCCTCATTGAGTTGTCCAAGTATTTGTTGTGTTATCAGAATAGTCCCTAAAAACTGAGGAAAATGAAATTGATATTCATACAATAAATGTATTGGCAAAAGAAATATAACTTAAAAAATGGAACATGATGCCTTCCAAATGTCACCTAGGTTTGAATTAGAGGGTTTCTTGGTTCAGTTTTCAAGGACTTTACCATACAACCACCATATCTCAACTTTTATCTAAAAAGCCATCGAAAAAATTTTAAAAGTAAATTGCCCCCCCTGAGAATTCATCTTTTGATTTCCTAACACACCTTTCCATCCTTTCAATGATTTTTGGATAATCTATGGATGATTTTTCTTTAAAATAATCTTTCAATAATATTTTCAGTGATTCTTTTTAAATAATCTTTAATAATTTAAAATGATAAAACATTAAAAATATTTCCTATTAATTGGATGCTGCTTTCTTAGTATCTGAAATATGTAAAAATTTTACAACTGTTTTATATCATCATCATCATCATCAAACTCCATTTGAGTGAGGGCTTGAGAGGCTTAAATCCTTTCTTGCAAAAGCCCTGGACAGAAACCCTGCTATCTTGCGTAGTGCATACATGTCACCATACAGGTCGAGAATTTTCGGTTTCCCAGACCTGTTGAGATGGAGATCAGCAAGTCTGGGGCAGTCAAACAGAATATGAGGCACGGTTTCCTCTTCTTCCATGCAGCGGGGACACAGTGAATCAAAATTTGGCCATAACAGTGAGAACTGTGTTATATAGATTTATGTGATATGTTAAATTAAAAAATTTAGTGTCATTTTATTTATGTCTTAACATAAAATATTTCAAACCATAAGAGAATTCAGCAAACTAACAAGTCTTCAAACTTCAAGCCACTAAACAAAATGTAACAAAAGCTGCTTACTGTTTTCAAAAGTTCTCTGTCTTGTATGTAGAAAGCCACATAAAACAGGCAAATGAAACAGTTCACAAAGTCAAACTACAAAAAGAAACAACATAAATACATACTTGAGGGAGAACAATAGTATCTTATCTTATAGATTACAAATGTTACTGGTACTTCAAAAAAAAAGGAGATAATTACATCCTACACATTTCATGTGTCAATGTAGTCATGCATGTTAATCAATGACTTAAACTCTTCTAAGTTTAGGCTTTCCTGGCTGATTCATGCAACCCATTGCATTCTCTAATGGCACTAAAAAAGAAGGAGCACTTGTACGATTTTGTTTTAGCGTATGGAATAAGAAACAGCTTAAGTTCTACTAATTGTTCAATATAATATTTTCTAGTTTACTAGCTAAATTTAAATTAATTTCCTTTAATACTTTAAAAAATTATCATAGTCAAACTAGAATTTTCCTAGTGAGGCCATTGAGCTAGCAATTCTTTTCCTGATATACATCAACTGTCAAATTTCTAGGAAAATCATTACAGCCTTTTTCGAGAATCATATTCACCCACCCTTTTCCCAGGTTTCATGAAGTGTGACTTGAACAGAGGTATTGTAAAAAAACAAAAAAACTCACCAAAACATGTTTCAGAATCAGATGGTTTTCGTAGGATGAAGGTAATCTGTGATTCTCTGGAAATAAAACAAATTTAATTTGCTCTATGAACCCAAAGAAAAAAGGGTTTCAAAAGTATAGTTTGGCTTCAATGGAAAAACAAAATGTAATTACCAAATTTATTCAGCTTGACAGCTATTTGCCGATATATACTGTTAAGTATTCCAATGGTTATAGCATACATAACTGCTGGTATCAAAGAGTACATCTTGCTGATTAAACCCAAATTTTGAGGAGCATTTTTCTTCATCCAAAACTCTCCCCAGAAGTAGGCCAGCATGAGAAGAAAGGCAATGGTCAAACAAAAGGTGATGATGGGAAGAGAGACCAGGTAAAATTTGAGGACCCTTTTCCACTTGGGATACTCTGGCTCCAGCTGACCTGTCACAGGATTTCTGCTTATGACACCATAGTAATCTGCCCTCGGCTCTTCAAAGCTAAAAAGAAAAAAAAAAATGGCTAAGTATTGATGATTTAATGTTTTAAAGTAAAGTATAAGTGATGTGAATATAAATCAACTAAAGTATAAATGATAAATGTATTAATTATGCAAAGCTATTAAGATGTGAAAAGTATAGATAATGTAAAAAGGTATAAATGATGTGAAACATTAATGGTGTGAAGTTTTAATAAGTAAGTAAAAGTAAAGTTCCCCTTTCAGACCTTGTGGTCTATAGTGCAGATGATGTAAAGGTCATCTGTTTCTATAAAATACTCTTTCACACTCTGAGGGTCACCAGTAAGTAATATATATATATATATATGATGAGAAGTAATTACGATATAAATGAGGTCATAAAATATTTGTTTAACAAACTTATGGAGAAATACAATTGTGTGTAGTGGGTACAAGTTTTAAAAGTAATCTACATAACTTTAACTAGATAGTCCCATTTTCAAAGAGTTTTTTTTCTTCTGTGACTGACTAATAGCTACAAAGATCTTTAAAAATCCTACACAATAGAACTTTTAATCTAGTGGGAAATTTCATTTTTTTTAACAAACAATTAACGAATCTTATTAATATTTCAGTCTTAAATCCAAAGAAAAATAAATATATTGTACTTATAACTGTAGTGTAACCTACCTATAATAGCTCATAGAGGATTCTATTGTACCCCACTTAAAACACAGAGAGTTGCAGTATCGCTTCCACCCTTCCAAGAATACTGTAGACCAGATGACATTGAAAAGAGCAAATGTGGCTTCCTTGTACACACTCTGCCAGGGGAAGAAGAAGTAGATGATGCCAATCAGTGCTGGAGGTATCAGAGATATGGTGTACATACCAAGAAATGAAAAGTACAAGGCAATTTTGACACCAAAGTATTTTTGTATGGAATCTGAAATACATTTCAGGGAAAGTTTTGCATTAAATCCGATGAGATTATGAATGCAACAAAAAATGTTAAACATAAAAATTTTATAATAATTTTATTGTCTTACTTATGGCGTAACAAAAAAAAAATTATATTTATTCTTGAAATAGTTAAAAGACATTATACTAGACATTAGGAGCCGCGGTGGCTGAGCGGTAAAGCGCTTGACTCCTGAACCAAAGGTCCCGGGTTCCACTCCCGGTGAAGACTGGAATTTTAATTTCGGGATCTTTGGGCGCCCCTGAGTCCACCCAGCTCTAAATGGGTACCTGACATTAGTTGGGGAAAAGTAAAGGCGATTGGTCGTTGTGCTGGCCACATGACCCTCTCGTTAATCGTAGGCCACAGAAACAGATGACCTTTACATCATCTGCCCTATAGACCACAAGGCCTGAAAGGGAAACCTTACCTTACTAGACATTAGTAGGGGACAAATGAAGGTGGTTAGTCGGTGTGCTGGCCAAAGACACACAAACAGATGACCTTTAAATCATTTGGCCCATAGATTGCAAGGTCTAAGAGGGGAACTTTACTAGTTAAACATGACAACTTAGGTAAGAGTCATAATGATTAAGGACTAAAGCTAAAATGTTGATACTTTTATCTGCTGATACATAGCAACTTTTTTGGCAAGCTTTATAACTAGAATACCAAAAACAAAAACACCAGATACTGAGCTATTGACAGGCTGAAGACAAAAATGATACAAGGAAAGAAAAGTGTAGCAAAGTTATCCCAGCTATCACTAGTGAGTAAAAAAAAAAATATAATTACCTATTGGCTGAGGTTTAAAATAATTCTTCAGAGTATACCATTTTCTAGCGATTAACTTCAGTTTTTCTTCTTCGTGCAGAGGAAATAAATTGGTGATAATATGTCGGCTCAAGTATTTTTTTACTGAAAAATAACAAAAATTGAAAAATCCAGCAACAAGTCACATAAAACATAAATCACTTGTACAAACAGAATAATAATTGACTTACATATATTATTACTGTTGAATACAAAAAGCATAGTGAAAATGCTGAGGATCATGAATTGCCAATCAAAGAATACTGACCACTGAGCAATGAGCTAGTTTTACTTTATACAAATTTGTACAAAGACTTTTCTTCCACTTTCTTAATCTTCAATCTTTTTCTAAGTCTTCCTAAATGTTTACATTATATCTTATACATCAATATCTTTTCAAGGCCTTCAAGACTTTCTCATACAACAATAAACTCAAAATTTTGACCCATATTTCTCATCCAGTTTTTCCTACGCATACACAATGTGACCTATTGACCTGGTCAATTCTCCAACACTTGGTTAGCTGCTATGTTGCGTCCAAGCATGTCAAGTCTTTGTGTTAGTCATGTATAGTCAAAACAAAAGTCTAGATTTCCAAAATAGTCACTTTAAAACTTTTATCCTCATTATGCTTTTGCCTCTAACCAAATGCTTTAGACCCAGAATAAAATTTTTTCTCTCTTGACAGGCAAGCCAAAGCCATGCTAGAGCAAAAGAATTCAAGATTAAAAAAAAAAAACACAAGTAGACTTGACAGTTATATTATTTTTGTTAGTTTGAATTGATTTTACACTCTATAAAGAGCAGTGACACTTGATATGAATACATCAGATTATGCTGAGTGTACATGTACAGAATGAATGATTAAGTTAGAATTGTATTTTTACATTCACTTTCTTTCATCAAAACTTAAAAGTGACCTATTTAGTCATAGCTTTTTCCACCTTAAATAAGAGGAAGAATTCAAAACCAGTATATCATAGAAATGCATCAAATTTTTTCCTCCAGACAAAAAAGCCTTAAAAAATGTATACATACAAAGCAAGATACTGATACACAATGTTAGGAAGAGTAGACAAGGTAACAGTGAATTAATATTGATATTCACTCTTGGAAGACAACATAACAAAACTGACTAATAACTAAAAGTAAGAGACTTCTATCAATAAAGTAGAATGACCAATAACTAGTTCAATTTTGCATGTTTCAATACCCTTGCAATCAATCTACCTACCCAAACTAAGAAGCACACACTTTATAATGGCCCTTGACATGATACTGAGAAGCCTATCTCAAACGATTATGTGTTGCCTGAGTAATTTTCACTCCCTGTAAGTTCAAATCAAAATCATGCAAACCAAAATAGATATATAAACCAAGATATAGATCAACTCACTTATACTTTTTCCTGGATACAATGTGTACTTTGGGTAGCCAGGAATGTAGTGATCGTCTTCAGTGGCTCTGATGTTCTCAATCCCTTTAATAATGACTTTCTGTTTCTCTGCGCTTGTCAAGAAGTCTAGCAAGTTGTCTAGAGAAATAAAAACATCAATTAAAAAATTTGAAAAACTTTCTACTATCAATAAAAGCTAAGTTCTGTGACAGTTTGAATTAAATAATAACTATTATTTTAGTAAATTTTTACACTACTAGCTTATGAAAGATTTGAAAACTTATGAAGTTAACAAGTTAAGCCCTTACGTAGCATTGATGCATCTTAAGCTACTAGTCTAGAAGAAAATGTTCACTAATTGATTAGCTGAGTGTGACAGCCTATTAAGAGATGATGCTAAGTGTAGGTTTTTGATTGACTTTTTTCTTCTGGAGAAAATGAGGCTATTTTTTTTTTTTTCATGGAAAGAAAAATTGATCAATCATTCTCTTACTAGATTGAGAATTTTTCCAAAATGTTTAAACATATAATGATTAAGATCTTTTTCCTTTTCCTTTTGAAAGGTAACTTTTAGCAAAACTTCAGTAATATGTTTGGAAAGAGGACTGGAATCCCATTTAAAGTGTTTATATTTATAAATAAATTCAGAAAAATTCATTATTAATTCAAACAACTAATTGTATAATTAAGTTTATTTAACAAGTACTAACATCATTACAACTGACTGACCAACAAGCTGCATTCAACTAAAAAATCGAACCTGATTTTTCAAACTGAGTGATATCAGACAAGCACAACTCTCGAAGTGAACCATCTTTGTAGATTTTCGGAATCTTCATTTCCTCTGCTCCTATTAATAGTCTGTCCAATGTGGCCCCAATATATAAAACTGTTTCCTGAGGGATGTAAATTGAGAGATGGTATTCATGACTCATAATGAAATAAATACATACAATGTGAGACACAAAGTGTGAGACACAAAAAGTGAGACACAGTGTGTGACACACAAGAGTGTGAGACACATACGTCAGCTGTGAAAACTTAATCCCCCATGGACTGGCTTGTTTACACTGAATACACAGATGTAATTTTTTTTTTAACTATAACTTTTAAGAAATTGAGCAACACAAGAGTGTGAGACACATACGTCAGCTGTGAAAACTTAATCCCCCATGGACTGGCTTGTTTACACTAAATACACAGATGTAATTTTTTTTTAACTATAACTTTTAAGAAATTGAGCAACACAAACTTTATTCAGTATTGTCAAAATGAATCTAGGTAATCTAAATCATCAAATTTAAAAATTGCATTTTTTTCCTTGTAATTAGTTTGGTTTGTTTGTTTTTACAAGGCTTATATTAACTCACTTCCATAAGCATAAAAGTAGCTCTAAACAAAAACAATGAACAAAATATTTCTAATTAAATATTTCTTATTGCACAAATTTATTATTGTTAGCCTAGATCTATTACAAATTAATTACATGATTTATTTAAAATAACTGGTGGGAAGCATGGTCAAGAGGCTAAGTACACTTGAACTTGGCTTGGCTACCTACGAAGGGGGCTCGAGGTTCGACACCTGAATCAAGCAGAGTTGTGTTTATTGAGTGCCTAAAGGCAGCATGGAAAAACCTTCTTCAACTGGTCTACAAATGAGATTGGACCATAGCGATCTGAGCATGCTATAAGCATGAAAGTAGCGCTATGTAAAAGCTATAATAATAACTGATGCAATTTCATTAAATATAAGCTATATATTTATGTTTGCCAAGGTTCTCTTAGGTTAAAGCAGCATTTTACTGCTGAAAGCTATGTTCAAATATAAAATGCAGTAGACATAAGCATTTTTTTCTCTAACAAGAATAATGAATTGTTCAAATATTTTGTTCCATTGCAGGGTTATTACTTCATAAGCTCCATTTCAATTAATAACAAATATGAAAGTGAAATTTAGATAATTCATGTTAAAAAGTCAATTAGCAGCAACTTATTATTAATTGTGAGACATAGTAAGACATGGTGGCTGAGTTGAAGAGCATTTGGTTGCCAAACTAAGGGTATCAAGTTCAAGTCCGAACAAAAGGATCTTATTTGATTTATTCAAAATTTGTGAATACTCAACATTTTTTGTAAATAATGTAGAGTTAACTGTTAGCATAAGAAACATATATATATTCCATAAGAAACATATATATATTCCATAAGAAACATATATATATTCCATAAGAAACATATATATATTCCATAAGAAACATATATATATATTCCTTAAATAGATTTCTAGAATTTGAAATAAACTTTGCTATTTAGGCTATTAAAAATGACCTAATTTACATCTAAAACATGGCAAGTGCTTGGCTTCCAAACCAGGTCTGGGGTTCAAATCTTGGTGAAGACTGGAATTTTTAATTTTAAGATCTTTGAATCCACCCAGCTCTACTGGGTACCTGAAATTACTTGGGGAAAAGTAAATGCAGTTGGTCCTTGTGCTAGCCACATGACACCCTCATTATCCATAGGCCACAGAAACAGATGACCTTTACATCATCTACCCTTTAGACCACAAGGTCTGAAAGAGGAACTTACTTTTACTAGTTGATCGTTAATCTTGTGTCAATTGTATATATATCCCCCTTTTTCAAACTAGAAACCAAATTTAAGCTTTAATATAACAAAGATCTGAATGTAGCCAATACCTTGTTGTGTTCTCTATAATCTGAAAAAACTAAAAGTTCTGCACCCAGATCAATTCTCGGAGCCTGAAGCTTAGCTATCAGCCACTCCAAGGCAGCCTGGTTAACATCACCGCCAAACTCCATAATGACCTGAGGCTCAAATTCAAACTGCTGGAAGATGTCATCAGTAATGTTCTTCTTTTTGAACTGCATCCTCATGGTGTAGTTGGAAAAGTCTTCAATGCTTACTCTGCTGGATACTGACGGAGCTGAAACACTGCTTTCAAGAGCGGACATCACTGACACTGAAGAAGACAACAAAATTGGATCAAAATTAAAGATATTTTAAGTGCCAGGGTATTGAACATTAGTGTTTTATAAATGTTATTTAACATGGCAATATATTATTATAATCAATCCATCATATTGTATATTAGTAATGAAAGTTATGACAGAACTACATTGAGACTGTTTATTTTTGTTACATGAACATCAAAGCCAAGTTGCTTTCTCTAAAAGATCAAAGGTCAAAGTTGACTTTTATGAAAATGTCTGTTCTTTTTACATCTGGAAATAACTCATATAGGTCAGGACTTAGAGTTATCTTATCTTCTTATCTTATATAAGACAGACGTTACTTCAAAAAAGAAGATGATTACATCCTACGCGTCATGCATTTAGTCATGCAATGACTTATGACTTAACCAATGACTTAAATTCTGCCAAGTCACTGGTTTTCCTGGCTAGCTCAGGCAACCCATTCCATGCTCTAATAGCACTAGGGAAGAAGGAGTATTTGTACAAATTTGTCCTAGCATAGGGGACGAGGAATGTGCCTTTATTTTTGTGTCTTTCAGAATATTTTATTAAGTTTTGTTTTTGTATTTGAAGATTATGGTTCAGTGTTTTATGTATAATTGCTACTTTACTTTTGAGTCTTCTGTCCTGAAGGCTTTCTAAATTTAGTGATTTTACTAATGGTGTTACTCTAGTCAAATGTGAATATTCTGTGTTTGTTCCAGTTTCTTAATGTTTTCTTGAGTTGAGGGGTCCCAAACGGTGGATGCATATTCTATTATTGGCCTAACCAAGGTTAAATAACATTTTAGTTTTATGTTCTTATTTGATTTATGGAAATTTCTTTTAATAAACCCTAATGCTTTGTTGGATTTTTTTGTAGTTTCATCAATATGTGGATTCCATGACAGTTTTTCATTTATTATAACACCTAAGTATTTTGCGTTTTGAGTCTGTGTTACTGGTTTGCCATGAATAAGATAAGTGGAATTAATTTGTTTTAGTTTTTTTGTTACTCTTAACAACTGACATTTTTCTGGGTGGAAAGACATGCTCCAATTTGATTCCCATTTCTGTAATTCATCTAATTCTCTTTGTAAAATATCTGTGTCTTGTGTTGTTTTTATTGTTCTATATATTATGCAATCATCTGCAAATAATCTGACTTTTGTTCCTAAAATAATGCAATTTGGTAAATCATTTATGTAAATTAAAAATAGTAGTGGACCCAAGACTGTTCCTTGAGGTACACTTGAGTTTGCTGTTATTGGTGTTGATTTAGAGCCATTTATTATTACAGTTTGTTCTCTCCCTATCAGAAAATCTTTAATCCACTGATGCAGTGGACCATTAATGCCAAAATATTTTAATTTTTTAAGCAAACTATGGTGGTGAACTTTGTCAAAAGCCTTGGAAAAATCTAGTAAAATAGCATCTATTTGTTCACTATTATCTAAACCTTTTGAAAAATCATCAATTAGTCCTATTAGTTGTGTTTCAAATGATCTATATTTCCTAAAGCCATGTTGGTATGGGGTGATAACATTATGTTTGTCTAAGTGGTTTATGATGTTGCTACATATTATGTGTTCTAGGATTTTACTTGTGATGCTGGTAAGTGATACTGGTCTGTAGTTTCCTGGATCAGATTTTTCTCCTTTTTTAAATAGGGGTGTGACATTAGCTTCTTTCCAGTCCTTTGGTACTCTGCCCTGGTTAAGCGATGCCTGAAAGAGTATTTTGAACACTGGGGCTAGCTCATTGCTTAGTTCTTTGAGTAATCTAGCTGGAATACCATCAGGTCCAGATGCTTTATTTGGTTTGGTGTTGGATAATAGTTTTTGAATTCCATTTTCTTGTACTACTAAATCTTCTATGTTGTCTACTTGGTTCAAATTAAGAAATATGTCTTTGTCTCCTGGGGCTGAGAATGCTGATGCAAAGTATTTGTTTAGGATGTTTGCTTTAGTTTCATTATCATTATGTATTATGTTATGTTCATCTTTTAATGGCGCTATGCCTGTTGTTTCCATTTTCTTAGACTTAATGTATGACCATAGGTTTTTGTTGTTATCTTTAGATATTACATTGTTTATGTATTCACTCTGCAGCTGTCTGCTTACTTTTTGGGTTAGGTGTTTAATTTTTATATACTTTTTGTGAACTCTTTCTGCCTTGGTTTCTTTAAATTTTCTATATAGGTTTTCCTTCTGTTTACAAAGCTTCTTTAGTCTATTATTAAACCAGCATTTATTTATTTTGCTTGATGTGTATTTAGTTGGTATATGATTTTCTATAATGCTTTTAAGATGGTTTTTGATGAAATTCCAGAGGTCATCGACTGGTTGGTTAATATCTTTTTCTAATTAGAATGTTTGTTGAAAGTTTAATGCAGCTTGGTGTAGTTGTGTTAGGTTACATTTATTCCAGAGTAAGATTTTTCTTTTGGGTTTTGTATTGGCTACTGCTTTTATCTGACTGACAAAGTTGCATTGATCTAGAGTGTGATGATTGATTATGACTGTTGTTTCCTTTTTAAGTTTAGTGTTGACTAAGGTAGATCTAGTTCTATGTTCAGCTAGTGTGTATTTAGTAATTATTAGGATAAATAGCCAGAGCAATTTCATGATGACTGTTGTTGATTTTAGTTTTTAAAGGTATAGTCTAAATCTAGTTTAAGGTTTACAATGCCTAAGTTAAGTCTAAGTCTAAAGTGAAAGCTAATTTACAATGACAATCAAATGGTTTATTCAAAATATAGACCTAGACTAGATCCAGATCTAATTCTAGATCAATATATTTATGTGTTTAACTAACTATATAGAATATTACTATAAGTTATTTTAGTAGATGAGTTATAATCATTTGTCACTTAAAGGAGACTTGCATATATGTGTTAGTGTTCTAAAGTATTCAACTATCATGACTTTTATTTATAAAGAAGTAAAAATATATCTTAAATGTCTAATAATCTGTTATAAATAAAATTTGTAAAAATTTATTGTATATGAAACTGCAACATTTTGACAAGGGGGCATAAAGGGGTTCAATTTATTTTAAAAGGAACGTAAAAATTGTTGGATTCTCATGATAGTTATATATCCACACTGTCATCTTGGCCACTGCAGACAGGATATGAGACAGTCAACCATGTTATTGCAGAATTAGAGGATAAGAACATGAGAGAGAACAGATACATGTTCCCTGTCAGGTTACTCCTTGTACAGGGACATAGAGACATTAAATAACACGGTCTGATTCCTTTCACTTGCTCTAAGTGAACAGATCAGCACTTCACTCATCATGAAAGGGGTTTCAGATAAGGCAACGATCCATAAAATTAAATGGAAAAACGTTTTGAGTGTTGGGACAAGGCCCTAAAAAAAGCCAGTGGAGTCTCATAGGATAGGTTGAGGCTGCCCGGGCTTGAACAAGCTATTATAGCACAGTGTAGGATGGGTCACTGTCCTGTTGGTTCATATGGTTCTGACCCAGCTTTGACGCATTGTTCCCCCCTTCCAATAAGGAGGAAGAGACAACTGTGTATGTGTCTCGTATTTTTTATGGATGCCCTAGATTAGCTGAATTCTGTATCAGGTCTGGGAAGCCACATGTTCTTGACTTTTGTGGTGACATTCATGCATTATATACAACAGAAGAGTTTCAATCAAGGAGGATTGCAAGAGTAGAGAAAATTTCATCCCATCATTCAAATGGAGCTACTTGTAATTAAAAATCAACTCTTGAATATCGAAGAAACAAATAAAAAACAAAAATAAAAAAAAGAAGATATTTAATCAATGATATTAGAATAGAACAGATCTACTACCAATGTTTAAAAAATTATAATAATTTAAGTAAGAGGAAGCATTTTGTATCTTATCTTATAAAAAAAAAAAAAATACTTATATAAAAGTTCTAGAATCTATAAAAGTAGGCCTTTTCGAATGTGTAAATTCAAAATTGTTTTGAAGTTTTTAGTAACCTACCTAAATGACCTGTATAAAGTATATATATATACTAATACTAATAAATAGACTTATTTAATAGTATAGACTTAATAAATAGACCAGTATTATAATATTACTACTCGACCGGTGGCGTAGCATACATGCTATTTTGCAGGGACGGCATTAGGCCCCGCACTTTCACAGGACCCGCGCTAGTTCTAGGTGTATAAATTATTAAAATTAAACCATTTTATAACTTAAAACAGATTTCCTGCGCCTCCTGTCAGTTTACCAGCAGCTCCTGGAAATCTCCCGAAATTACGAAATATACAAAAAAAGTCCTTAAAATATATGAAAATACATCTAATAGACAAAAATTGTCATTTTGGGGTGTCATTCAATATGGAAAACGCCAATCCCAAACGCGATTTATGCATCAGCCGTAATTATGTAATCTGGTGAAAGAAGCTCCTCATGCCTCTAACTTATGAAGAATTACTTGAGGTCAACAATTCTCAAAGATAGATTGAAACATTTGTTATTCTTGCTATTGAGCGTGATCTATGTAGGAAACAGAATTTTTATGATATACTGTATGACTTTGCTACACGCAAGGCTCGTAAAATAATGCTGTATGTAGTAAAGAATGAATAAAGTGGATAGACAAATTTTTTTTCTAATACAAACTCTTAAATTTCACTTATTATCCCCTTCTCTACCCAAACTTGGCCCAGCGAAATCAGTATCGCATAGGGCCCCACACTGGTTAAGTCTGGCACTGCTATTTACATATATATATATATATATATATATATATATATATATAGTAGATTACTTAATCTCTTTCCATGACTTCTTGGTCACAATGGTTAAGTCCAGCGCTGCTATTTAGTGTTTGTAAAATGTTTTACAATGTTTCGGATGTTCCTTCAGAGTTGAAGAAAGTTTACTTCCTAGTCCAAACCTCCCGCAGGACAAAGGGGCATGGGAGCGGGCAGGGTTTGATAAATTTAAACGACAGTCTAGCGTGCAGGCTTGTGTTCTCGTGGAGTGACTATCCGCAGACATAAGAGAGTGATCTTTCCTTTACTTCTTGCTTCTCGCCCAAACTCTTAAGGGAAGAAGAGAATTATATATAGAGATATTTTTATACTATATCATAATATCATTATTAACTTACTACTTCACTTGTGTCGTACTACAGCCTACTACTAATACTAAGACTAAGTTACTCAAGTTTAAGTTACTGTAGTGTAAGTACTAGATCTATATGATGAGTATATCTAATAATTACTAATATCTAGTTTTAATAGTAGACTAGTACAAGTTATAGTTAGTACTTCGTAACTAGAGTAGAGTTAGACTTAGAGTAGTGTTAGGAGTTAGTCGATGAGATCTAGATCTAGAGTAGCTTACATCTATCGAACACATTCATTTTAAGGTACTTCTCGAACACCCCACTGTATATTTTAAAATTCTCCTTTATTTCGATAATTATGATGAAACTAGACCGTTCCTATTGTGCATCGTTCGAAAGATGATTTTTTTTATAAGCAATCTCAGCTTCGTAAAGAAACGAACACCATTTTAATGTTAAAAATAAACATCAAAGGGATATAACTCAAAGAAGACAAAATATTTAAATTATATTTTTTTTTAATTGTTATTTTTTTAAATAGTGTAATGCAAACTACAGATATTAATTACACATGTGTTACAATTTGTATCACAGCTATTTGTTGTTTACCGTAAATGTGCTATATTTTTAAAGTAAATAGATTTACATCGATATGGACAAATTGTACCCATTTTAAAAGCTTGATTTTATGACACATATATTTTGATGCTAGTAACATTACAGTACCTACCGGGAATGCACAAACCAAATATATTCAGTTGTGTTGTTTTTTTTTAGATGCCTCATTCTATTACGTTCTGAATTATGTGTTATAAACAAATACCTAGCACATGAGCTTGATGTGAAGAGATATTTAATAAAAGGAAAGGGGGAAGTATAGAGTGTAGATATGGTATTTTAAAATTATAATGTCTATGGCAGGTAAATAGGGGGGGGGGGGGGGAGGGGTATTCAAGATATTGTATCAAGAGATTATCAATAATTGATCTACCATACCAATACATAAAGAGTCAGTTGTGCTTCTCAATCTAGACGTGTGTCGCCGGGTCAATAAAACCCCCTTTCCCGGGCTTTCTTCTTACACAATGCCACTTTCCAACATTCACACATTTTCAGTGCAAAGTAACAATTTAAATTTCAAGACTCAATTAAATCGAAAAATATCTAGCACTGACTTTTGGGCTATTACATACACTGAGCGTGCTAGATACCTTGAGCCGTGCTTGTTTTGTTTTTAAGTCAACCATGTAAACTGTTGTGTCCTCCAATAGCTTGAGGAGGCAGGATTATCTATTAGCTATGAAAGCGTATTAGGCTCTCCCCCAAATAAATAATATCTGGATTTATAAAGGGCCTTATATCTCAAAATAGCTTAGACATAAATAAATATGGGTAAGGTAATATATCGGTAATGTGTTACTGGGCTTAGCACCTTACACTTATGTGTATCGTTAGTTTCTAAACAGAGATGGGCGATAGGAAGTGGCACCTTCGATATGGAGCATGTGAAAATGACTAAAAACTGTCTGTCTTGACATGGTGTAAAAAGAAAATGATATAAATAACAAAATTTAAAGATTATAACACTTTTAAAACACCATACTTCTCATGTGTTCGAGAGTTTCTTAAGATGTTCGATTCTTGAAGTATGCAGTAAAACGGTGTTCGAAACTTTAAGCTTTTAAAAGCATCGACATGACCCACTTTAAAATCAAATATAATTTTAACGATGAGTACTATAGAGCAGTAATACAATAAAACATATCTACTTTTTAAGACAAATGGATGAGGAGTTCATAGATGCAATCAGTTTTTTCCTAGGTCTAATTCTTACAGAGATACACAAATTCAAACATAAAAAATGTCGGTGACTGAGCTTAACAAACTTGTTTGATAGATGTAAAATAAAAATGTAAGCTACTCTTATTTTAAATTAAATTCTATAATTATTCTATTTTATAAATAGTATTTTACTATTTATAAATGAATAAATCTAGAATTCTAGATCTACACAACTAGTACAAGTAGTACTAGTTACTAGTAGTAGTAGTAGTAAACTAGTATAGTCTTTACTACTACTGAGTACTAGATCTAGTACTAAGTAAGTACTGTAGTATACTACAGTATAGTAGTGATTAGTAGTCTAGTACTAGTAGTAGTAGACGTAAGAAGATCTAGATCTATCATCTAGATTGACTAGATCTAGTTAAATCTAGTAGTAGTAGTACTAGTAACTAGAGCCAGTAGTGAGTAGAGGTCTAGATCTCTATATTATATATAATGTAAATATTGTAGACTGTAGTTTATCTAAACTTTATGAAACATAGAATAGATCTATATCTACCAATGTAAATTTTTCATCGGTTCTACATAGACTAATCTTAATCAAGCTTGAATAGATAAGATTTATTAAGATATAGATCTAAAATATAGATTCTAAGTTATATTATTATATAAGCATAGACATAATAAATAAATAATCTATAGACTGGCCGATTAAAGAGTTTTATGAAACGAAATTTTTGACCTGCAATTTTGTGTACTTTATTATTCAGCATTTATGAGCAGTATAAAAGTTAAGTATTCCTATCTATTTCAGCCATAACCTATATAAGCATTACATTATTTTCACTATTGTTTTTTTTTTAATCTCTCAGCGTGACTGTAATGTCAATTAATCATAATGTTCATGTTTTGTTCTAAAACTGTTTTAATTTTAGATTATTTGGACATTCTGCTGAAGAAATCCCTAATTATCTTATCTTATATAATACAGACGTTACTTCAAAAAAGATGATTACGTCCTACGCATCATGCATATTAACCAATAATTTCACTAATTCAAAGTGAAGGACTGAATCTTGTTGATGAACTCACTTTTCGTTTCATAAAAAAACCATGTAGTTTAAATTTGGGATAGTAGGCTACTTACAATTAACAAGACTATAATAACAAGGTTACTAACACACATCTATTACTCTGGATGAGACAGCAGAATCTGTAACCAACAAGAGAAGTATCATAGATGAAAAACTGCTGTGAAAGAAATGATCAGTAATGAAATGACCAGTAATGCAAGTCTCCTAAATACAGCTCAATAGAGAATTCTTTGTCAAAAAAAATATATTAATTTATTCTTAAATTTTGCTAGATGATATAGCTGAGAACAACTAATATTGTCATCAGAAAAGCACTTTTTTGCATTGTAAAATCCTTTACATCCTCTGTACAGACACTATTAGCAGCACGGCCATTGTGCATTGAAACATTCTTATCTAAGAATATAGGCCTACAATGCAGTATGTCTCTCACAATAATGTTTAATATTTTGCATTTTATTGATTTGCAGTTTTTCAAGTTATATCTTAATTATTTAGTGCAAAACAATTTATCCAATATTTTTAGAGCTATAAGCAAATGCAATGCATTTTTTTAGAATATAATGTAACAGCGCTTCTTTATGGAACCTTCATGTATAAATCTTTTTTCTAAAATAGTATATTTAAATTCATTTCCTCAATGACAATTAATATTATTATTATTATTACTATTATGAAATAAAAAATAAAGAATTGTATTAAGACATATTTATTTGGAAGCTCTTCAATGTCATTCAATAAATGATATTTACTGGAAGAAAGAGTGCAACTTAGCTACTCAGAAAGACCTAAAATCATCTCTAATATTACAAAGTAAATTCATTTTTTTTTATATAGCATAACCATTTTGTAATAAACTACATTTTAACATTACATAGCATTCCTACTACTGGTACCTAAAGTAATTGAACTATTATTTAATACAATACAACAAACTTGACCACCATTGTATTAACTCACACACTGTCACTTCCATGCTTTTTGTGAGCATAAATTAACATTATCAACTATTCGTAATGCTTTAGTCTTTATATTGAAATATTCTCCCAGAATGAAGTATAGGCAATTAAAATTGTTTTATAAGACACATAAAATGTCTTAAATAATGTTTGTTCTTTCCATCATAAAAGGAGGTGCAGTAGCTGAGTGATAAAGTGCTTGGAATTTGAATCAGGAGTCCTGAGTTCAAATCCTGGTTAAGAAAGATATTTGGGATGATTGAGTCCACCCAGTTATAATGGGTACTGATATTAGTTGGAGAAAAACATAAGAAGTTTGTTATTGTGATAGCCAGATGTTACATCTAAAGCATTTCATGTGTCATTAAAGTCAAGCATGTTAATCAATAACTTAAACTCTGCTAAGTCGGTTTGTCTGGCTGATTCAGGCAACCCATTCCATTGTCTAATGCCAATATGGAAGAAAGTACAAATTTAATCTGAACATTTAAAAAAATAAATAACCCATTTTCATAAAGCCACACAAAAAAATATAACCCAAATATTTACAAATAAAACCAAATGCATTTAAAAATATCTTTATTAGTAAATTAAATAAAAGGTCATCATCCTATTTAATTCACTTAGAATTCTTTCTCCATTATGTAGCTTTTTCCAAGGCATACTTGTACTGTAATAATCATTCTAAAGTAGAAGTAATTGTACTGTGTTACTTTAGTAGTTATTGTAGCATCTCTATTAAAAATGATGACATGCTGTTATTATATAACTTAAAGGGTTCTCTAGCTATTTTGCACTATATAGATAGTAAAAAAACAACTTATTGTGCCAATATCATTCCAATGCTGGCCCCAATGGTTTAGTAATGTAAATTTTATTGGGTTTCTATTAAAGATGACCGTCATAATGCCTTTATTTGTTTAATTAATTAGGAATGACCATTATTATTCAATTCATCACTGATCTTTGTGTTTATGCTTTTTTTGTTCAGCTATAATGTCAACATATTTAAACAATATAGTTTTGAAAATGTACTATACAAGACTTGCATGCTCTGTTCATTGATTCTAAAATGAAACTTACACAAAGTAGGACAAACATTTTTTAAAATCTTTATTCACAGAATAATAGACCAACACAACAGATAAATATAATGACACAAACATTCTTTACAGGCTAACTTCAAGGGTGCTGGCAATAATTTCAACTATCAGTAAAGCGATCATATTTTAACTTCCATGCAGCAGCTGAAACAAAAAAAAATTTTTTTTTAATTATTTGTCATCTAACAAAACTACCTTTATCAAGCATCAGAAGACCTATATTCATGTATGTGGACATACTATTTTACAGTGATATTTCCAGCCCTTGGGCTAGTATAGGAATTGATGCTAAAAATTAGGTTGCTTCTAAACCCTGTTAAACAATTTTTAAAAAATGACGGTATTTCAGAATTTAGAGCCCAATCTTCTTAAAATACATGCTATGAATTGGTGTCAGCAAATTTGGATATGGTATTTGACTACAACTAAAACTGCAATGGCAAACTAGATCTAGCTAGGGTTCACTTCAATATTATATTTTGTCCAATTTATTTATATTAATTTTATCACAGGCTCTTAATAATACAACTATATTCTGTTGTAATTATAGTTGAATGATAATTTTAAAAAATTTTGGCTGATAAGTTATTCTACATTTAAAATAACTGATCACAGTGAAACAAACAAAAAAAAAAAAAAAGCTGAAGATACTGAGCTCACAACCAGTGTTTCAAAATTAGGATAACAGTTATTTAATTACGTTGAATTAATTCCATCTCATTAAAACTTTTTTTTACTGGTTGCTGATCAGTAATCTTAAAACTTCTTACCTTCTTGAGCAGGCTTCCTCGTGAAAAGAACAGCGTCTGCAGTGCATGCATAGATCATTCTTATCTATAAGATATGTAAAGAAAAATGTGACGATCTGTGAAAAAAAAAACAACTAAAAAATGTTTAAAGAATTCAAACAAAATAATACTACAATAGAGGCAAAACACGAAATGTTGCTGTAACGATGAGACACAGTATTTTTTCTTTATCAGAATCAACACAAATAAAAAAAAAAAAAAAAACAACTATTATAAATTTTTTATAACTAGAGCACTGACATAGCTCTTACAATAGCTTTCTATAATTAGTACAAATAAAAAAAATTATTAACTTTGTCAGGGTGATTTACATTTACCTCTTACTTGAAAGCAACTTTGCACTCCTTAGAATAGGGCTGAATTGGGTGTAATGCTTACTTTTGGACTTTTCTGTTTACTAAAAAAAGAAAAAATTAGTCAGAACGGGCCATATTTAAAATGAATTTAATTGTTGGGTCGTGCTTCATAATAAATTATAATTGAAATGGCTGCTTTGTATTCAAATTCATCAGGATCTAGAATAATTCAGATGTATTATGAATAGTCAATAGAATAATAGAATGAATCTTAGATCAAAGTGTAGAAAATAGGCTACATTAGAGTAATAACTAAAAACTTGGTTCTCTATCTCTTCTATACAAATTATGTAATACACATAGGCTGTCACGTGGCTAAATGTTTTTTTACGATTGGTAAATGAGGTCCATTAGTATTAATAGACCTTCTAGCTAGATATACATATGATAATCTAGATTTGGATCTATACTGTCTAGTTTATAGATATCTAGAATTTCTAACACGTATTCATGAATATACATCTAAGGCTACCTGGATCTGGTTATGTGGATGATGGACTGTTTGGTGGCTTTGATAGTCTCTTCATGTAGTCTCAATGTAGAAGGCACCCAAAGCCACATGTTTGTATCATCAAAGATTGCTAACCATGCTTGACACAACACAAGCTTTGTCTATAATACAAACATGAAAAGTTTATTTTATTAAATGTTCAATGTGGAAAAAAGATTTTTTCCCTCATGAAGGAATGGTGCACTGCCTGTGATTCTCTTGCTTTTCTTTCCACGCTTAAAATTAAAATCCTAGAAAAATTAAAATTATTAAAGATGAACAATACAAAATTTGTGATGTCAATTTGAAGTAAAAAAAAAAAAAAATATTTCTAGATTACTAGTCATAAATCAGATAATCAATGAGAAATTGAAACTAATTTGAACATTTTTAACTACAACTGCAAAAGTTTTAAATAAATTTTTAGATGTAGATTTTTACATACAACCTACATGTAATTTCCTGCCGATTTCTTGTTTTGATTCATGCAAAACATGGACTTTCCTGTAAATATTATTAAGCTCATAAATTACTCATGTATTTAGCCAGTCAGCCAAGACTGTTGCCCAGGGTGTGGCATTCGAGGAGCCACACATAAGCTAGGTAGTTGAGAAATGTAGGTAAATGACTATTCTTAAGTTGAAAGAATATGGCTGTCATTCACCTTTCTCACTTAACTTACACCCCGGGTTAGTAGTTAGTAAAAACAAGTCCTTCCGCGTCGATTTGCAGTGGCATTTTATCCCATATGGTAGAAATAACTTTCTGCGAGTCACATTTGCTTCTAATTTCACTCAAAGCTCACAACTAAAACTCAATCATAACCCAACATTCAATCCTAACCTCTGACTTTCAGACAAGGCAAAATCTAAACAATCCATTTACCATTTCTCGTGGTCAGTCAGAATTAGTAAGGTTAATAACATGCGAAAAAAAAAACATGCACAATAATAATTTCTTTTAGCAGAGAATTCTGAAAAGAAAATCACATTTTTTTATCATGTGTAAGAGAATATTCAAAAATATTTTCTATTATATCTAGAAAACTGAAAAATAGATGAATTGTCATAATTGCAATTATGTGAATCGACAGTTCCATTATATCTGGAAAAAAAAATACAAAAATATTTTTAAAAAATAAATAAGTTATGGCTTTTATATAGCGCTACTTTCATGCTTATAGCCTGCTCAGAGCGCTATGGTCCAATCTCAGTTAAAGGGGGGCGGGGTATCTGAGGTTTTCTGTGCTGCCTTTTAGACGCTCAGTAAACACAATTCTGCTTGAATCAGGAGTCGGGTGTCGAACCTCGAGCCGCCTTCATAGGTAGCCAAGCCAAGCAAAGTTCAAGCGTACTTAAGCCTCTCGACCATGTTTCCGCATGTTATAACAAAGTGACACTATGCTAAACAAATGAAATAAATCAAGAAGTTGTTGACACTTGTACAGAAGTTAGACGTATCTTTCATTTTATGCTTATGTCATTTAAAGGAGAAAAAGTTGTTCATTAACATTTAGGAAGAATTTTTTACATTTCTAATAAAAATATGCAAAGGTAAACAGGAACAAATGTATAATGTATGATCCCTTTCAGTGATTATATGAAAACATAACCAATTGTCTCATAAGACTTATGTTTAGATTAGATATTAGATTAGGTATTAGATATATTTATATAAGAAGAGACATGACACCAATTACAAAAAAATTGTTCTTTTGACAATTAAACCATTGAACAACATGTAACTTATTTTTGTCCATTTGGTATGTAATGTTAAAGAGAAACTGGGGTATAAAAGTATATCTTGGGTGCTATTGTACAATTGTTTGCTCAAATCATGTACTGCTTTATGTAATGCACAATTGTAAAACAAATTTCCTCACGGATAATAAAGATTATTATTATTATAAAACTGCATTTTTATACCCACAGAAACAAGATATCATAATCATAATGTATCTCTCTCTTGTATGTAACAACACAGAAAAGCAAACTAAATATTGTATGTAACAACACAGAAAAGCAAACTAAATATCTTCACACAGGAACACTAAAAGATGGTAAAGATACTACTTAGAAGTACATTAAGAGGAAAGGTATTGTATAAAACTATAAAATTAGTGTAAGATCAAAAGGACTAAATGACCCAATGCTGGATCTTGTTATAAATAATTACTAGCATTGTCATACAAGAGGAGGTCCAGAAGTTTTTAAAATCAAAGTTAACATGGTTTCTTTAATGTTAATTGGATTCAACCATTTATCTTAAAACACGTATTAGCAAGTGATGTAATAAAAAGCTTTCGATTCAACAATGTATTGTGTTTGTTTAATCACATGCTCCAGTAGTCAACAAAACATGATGTACAACACCAAGAAAATGCAAAAATATAGTCCAGCTTAGCATTTCAAAATGTATAATTACCACATGAATGTTGTGTGCTTAAATGCAAAAAGAGTTATGTGCATAGTACAATGTAAATATTTAATCACACATGTCCCAATAGTCAACAAAGCACATGATATACAATGGTAAATAAAGTTGCAAAAAAATATTGAAAAGTTAACCATTTCAAAACGCATTATGACCTAATAAATGATGGGTGATTTAATGCAAAAGGAGTTATTTGTACAGCCCAGTGTGAATGATTAATGATACATGCCCCAGTGATCAACAAAGCACATGATATACAAAGGTAAATGAAAATGCAAAAAATATAGTCCAGTTTAGCATTTCAAAACTCATTATTGCCAAATGAATATGTGATTTAAAGCAAAGAGAGTTATGTGCGCATCATTGTGAATGTTTAATCACACATGCCCCAGAGGTCAACAAAGCACATGAAGCACAACGAAAAAAAAATGCAAAAATATAGTCCAGTTTAGCATTTCTAAACTCATTACTACTAAATGAATTTTGTGTGCTTAAATCCAAAAAGAGTTATGTGCACAGTATAGTATGAATGTGGCATGATGCAAACGCATGTTGAAAGAGAAAAAGAAAAATAAAATGGAGTAATTGTAAACAAGATTATTATAAACAAAAGTGCTCATAATCTATTATTAATTGATTTGTTTTGGTGTATAATTAAAATAGTCACATCTGTGTGCAACATGTGTTGTTCAACATAAAAGTAAAACCCTGATAATTGTTCTCCTGTCAACGGTAATTCTAGACAAAAGTCTAGATCTAGGAACAATACTATTGGTAATAGACAGTGGTGGACGAGGCTGAGGTAGCAGTGTTGAAGGATGAGGGAATGTTGTAGGATTTGGAAGGATGGAACTAAGGAACTGTGTTCACACAAAAGGTTGATGCAGAGATAAGCAACGGAGAGAAAAAAGGAATGACAAGCCACAAGGAAATAGAACAAAGGGAGAGATTAGCCTTGAAGAGAGGACAAGCAACATACAAAACAGACTTTTTAAGAAAAAAACTAAGGTTATATAAGGTGCAGTTGTATCAGTTTAGATAAGTCATGTAACTAAATTTGATTATAGACATTCATTGAGCCAATATTATAGTGTTCATAATCTACTATTAATGGGTCTGTTTTGGTTTTAGATTAAAGAGTCTCATCTGCTCGTAACAAAGAGGGAACATCATTGATAATACATATACAGTAAACTGAGCTCTAAAACATGGTTATAAAATAAGTGTAGTCACTTAATGAACTCAATGTGTCTGGTCTATTTAAGTGAATGTTTCTGTTGTGTTGCTTTTATGAGAGAAGAATCCTTGTAATCACAACAAATTTCCATAAGGATCAATAAAACAGTCTTAGTATTAGTGTTAGAAATCTATTAGCTATTGCATTTTATCAAACTAAAGACAATATATCACAGAAATATAAAGCGCAGTCCACATGTGTACAACAGGGTATATCAATTATATGCATAGTAAAAATTCTATAGATTGAGATTTGAATTAAAGTATAAAGAAGGCGAAATCATTCAAATGTATGATTATGTTTAAGTTTCTTTATTTTAGTTTTAAATATACAGCTCATTGTATTCATTGTTATTAATGTTAACTAATTACTATTCCAAGACCTCAAACTAGTTATTACAAGACCCTAGTGTGAATCTTAAAATATTACAGAATAGAAAACTAAACAACATTAGAAAATATGAAAATAGAAAAATATGAAAAACATGCATATATGTAACCCTGCTGGACCAAGTAAAACAAAGGACGTTTGGGCCACGAAGCCTTCATCAGCTAAAAAACAAACAAAAAATAATTAACACAAAATAGTCTCAAGTTAACTTATCTGTCCGATGTTGTCCGAAAGTAACATCTAAACTGTCAAATATCCACCATTTATCACCATTGTAAAATAGCTGCTATTTCAGAGGATGTAAATGCAGATGATGTAAAGGTCAAATGTTTCTTAGGCCAACAGTTAATGAGCAGGGCGTCATATGGCCAGCAAACGATCAACCGAAAAAACAGAAAAACAAAGACACAAACACACTTTTGTTCCCCTGGCAATCAAATCATTAAATAAGAACAATCTGATATAAACTTTGTCACATGTAGATTATGAGTGAGTCTGGTGTGAATGTACACTCACTTTGGTTTGTTATAGTTATGTTTTTTTATTTGGTGTAATGCACAAATTGTAAGATAACTTTCCATAAGGACAAAGGATAAAGATTATTATTATTATTAAAATCAAAGGCATTATAACACAGAAGTATAGTCAAACTTGATACAATCAAGACACACAGACTATCTTTCTCTCTGTCTAAATAAATAAAATAGACGTGAAGTAGGTTCAAGGTGTGCGTGTGTAAGTGTCCAAGTATAAGTGCGTGGGAATGAGAGAAACATAGTGGGGTAGGTAGAGAAAAAGTGAAAACCCAGAAATTAAGTTCATATTTATTGCCCTAGTTGATACAATTGAACACTGGAAAAATAATGTAAGTATTTTTTTAAAAATATAGATGAGCCAAGATACGAATGGACAATGCACTATTGCACATCTTTATTAGCCTCATAAAGTTAAAAAAGCAAGAAGAATAAAAAGTCATCCATTCTCAAACAAAAAAAAAAAAAAAACTGTGCCAGAGATTGTACCCCATTAAATGCAACATCAAAATTTTTTAACATGTAAAGGCAAATAAAATAAAATAATGTAATGATTGTTGTGCAGGTGTACAACAAGTACAATCAAAGTCTTTTAGAAAGTTAAAAAATGCATCACTCTGAAACCATTTTAAACCAAGAATTATAAATCCCTTAAAGATAAGTTCCGCTAAGTGATAATTAGACAAACTACAAAAAGCTTATAAGTAGGAACTACAAGAGAGCACAAATGTCCTAGTGGTTAACATAATGATTTTAAAAAATACGTCAAGGAGATTACAGAAACAATGAGATCCTAGAGTAAAGTAAAAGTAGATTTTCATATAACTTTTTGAAGTAACGTCTGTAATATACAAGATAAGTGATAATTATGAATTAAAAGTATTAAAAGAGGAAATCTACTTTCTTCGGCATACAAGAAATAATTTACAAATACAAGTTTGCCAATACGAGATCACAAATTTAGCCACAATTAAAATCAATGTAGTAAATCAAAGTTTATACTGGCGGTTATGTGGAATACTTTTATCGCACAAGTAGTTAACAGAACACAAGATAGCCACAAGTCAACCAGATCACAAAACAAGCAGTTTAATTTAGTGGACATTTTAAAATAGTCAACTCCAATATCTAGGAGTCTCTTTAAGCAGCAAACTCTCCTGGGAAGACCATGCTGAAACTTTAGCAAAGTCAGCAAAGACACCAATCTTTTAGTGTTAGAAACAAAACCAGTTAACTGGTACAATCAATTGGAACTAAAGAATTTGCTTATAGCTTGGACAGATTTACAACTACAACACTACCTTTTCTGGATACATTTTTATTACAAAAGCAATCTTCCTGTCTCAAAGTAGAAAAAATGTTAACTGCAGCAATTGTATTACGACTTTTAGATCCAATGTCACACTTGCTTTGCTCACTGACTAGGAAACTAACAAAATCCAATAGAATTACACGTCCCAATAAATTACACGTCTGACTGAATTCCATATGTAATGTTAGAAATATTCATTTAATCATGAAGATAATGAAAATCACATGAAGTCTGGAGTGAACATTTGAAAATAATGAGTTCCACATGAATTTTAATTACTATATTAGAGTCATCATATAGTATTGGTAGTGTGTTTTTTAATGTAGTTTTATAGTTTAATTCTATATTGGATGTATCTTCATACATCAAATTGCAGTATACATAAAATATTGAATCTCTAGATCTACATTTTATTCTCTGATGGGAATATAGTTATTACAAATAAACATTTTTCTATGATAAAAAGTTGAATGTATGACTTTTGCTTGTGAGAGTAATACCAGTTCTCAAAGTGTAATAAATCCCAGGATACACACTAGAAACTTAAGTTTACAATTTTAATAATTATAAGATGGGAATGAATCATGCCATTTATAATGTCCTATACTTAAAAAAAGGAACTTAATATATAGCAAGCTTGCTTTCTTGAGACTTGTTCACCCATTATTTTTGTTTCCACAGGTACTGGTTCCTCCATCAAGCACCAAAGTATCATCAAAAGCATCTTTTTTCTTTTGTAGGGCTGCTTATGGCTTAACCAATATCCTAGACCATTGTTTCTCAATCTTTTGACTTCTAGTACCCCTTCTAGAATTTTCTTAACATTAAATACCCTTGCATACACTAAATTATAACTATTACAATGAAGTATTCAATTAGTTTATTTTTGCAAGCTTCGAGATACATTGAATGTATTCTTTAAAAAAGGAAACCTAGTTTTTACGTTGAAAAAGTGGGTGTGTCTACGGAAGGTTTTAACGTCCCTATTTCCTGATCTTTGTAGAAATTTATCTATAAATCTAAAATAGTACCTCATTTAAGTTTGTAAAAAGTTAAAATTGATAAAAAAGGATTTTAAAATTATATTTCATTCAAATTTAAAACCTGAACCTAATTAGGTACTTTTAAAAAATCAGCTCAGTTAATTATGTGTAACTCATACCCCCTTCAAACTCTTACCATACCCCTGGGGCAACGTATGTCCCACTTTGGGAAACACTGTCCAATACAAAAAATTGTTTTACTAACCAAATGTGTAGCAGGCTTTCTTTCTTGAGACTTGTTCACTCAAGTTCCAATTTTGTTTCCACAGGTACTGGTTCCTCCCTCAAGCACAAGTATCATCTTCTGTTCCTTGACTTTTGTCGTAGGGCTGCTGTGACAGCTCTTCTTAGCTTCAACGTTTTGAACAACTAAAGAAATTTAGAAAAAGAAAATGTTCAAGAATGTACAATAAAAAATTAAAATGTTTTAAAAAAGAAAAAATTCCCCTATCAGACCTTGTAATCTATGGAGCAGATGTTAAAATCATCTGTTTTTATGAGCCATGGTTAATGAGGGTGCCGTGGTCAGCACAATGACTAACTAGTGTCAGATGCCCATTAAAATTAGGGGACTCGGGTGTCCTAAAGAATCTAAAAAAGAGAATCCCAGTTTTCACCCAACGGGAAGTGCCTTAACTCTCAGCCACCTCACCTCCGAAATGTTTTAGAATAATTCATTTTAGTTTTGAAACAGGTGATATTTTGAATTAATTCCTACTTTATATTCATTTTTGATTAGTCATTTTAAAAAATGCTACTATAGGGATCTAACCTATGACATTTGCTTTATTAGTGCAAAGGTCTGTCAAGTTCACAACCCAGCCATTGTTTACTTGGTGCGAAATATTAGCTTAGAGACATTGGCAACCAATATCCAACTTTAAACTCCAATCTATCAAGAAAGTGTAACTAATCAAAATTGTTAAAAAAAAAAAAACGAGATCAGCTAAAAAAAGGCTCAGTATGCAGAGTAACAGTAACAATTACTTAGGTTCCTTTAAGAAGTTAAATTTAATTTAAAAAACTACTTGCCTAAAAAAATTGCAAGGGATTTCAAGCATTAAACTTCTAGCTAGGGGTTTCTGTAAGTCTTGTCAAAATTTCTTGTAAGGGATTTCCAGCATTGGTTTCAAAAGGTAGAGCTTTCTGTAAGTCTTGCATAAATTTCTTGCAAAGGATTTCCATCATCAGATTTCTAGCATCTGGCAAGGGCTTTCTGTAAATCTTTGTTCTTTATTCCACACAAATATATTAACTGAAAATAAAAAAGGGACAGTATGCAGACTAACAGAAACAAACACTTCTAGATTATTAATATCTTATAAATTTAATTTGAAAAATTACTTGCCAAAATTTCTTGCAAGGGATTTCTATCATCACATTTCTAGCATCTGGCAAGGGATTTCTAAAAAGCTTTATGTTCTTTCTTCCACACAAATTCATCAGCTGAAAATTAAAAAATGGGACAGTACTTACAGAAACAAAAAGTTGTTCAAGATTTTTTTATATCTAAAAAAATTTAATTAAAAAAAAATACTTGCCAAAAAATACTGCAAGGGATTTTCAGCATTGGATTTTTAGCCAGGGCTATCTGTAATTTTTTTTTAGGTTCTTTCTCTTTCTTGAACAGACAAATGCATCAGCTAAAAAAAAATGACAGTATGCAGACTAACAGTAAAAATAAAAATATTCTAGATTTTTTATACATTCTAAATTATTTTTAAAAAACTACTTGCCAAAATCTGTTCCAAGGGATTTCTAGCAAGGGATTTCTGTATGTCTATTTTATGAGTATAGTTCCACCAACAAATACATCAGCTGAAAAAAAAAAAGGAAACTATGCCAAGCAACATTAGAAAAAATTATTCAAGTTTAAAAATTTCTAATTTAATTGAAAAACAACTTTTTGCTTACATTCTCTAACATTCTACAGAATGTAAACAGCTGAAAAAGATTATTAGCTTAATGTGGATTTACATCCAAATTTTTCAGTTTAGAAAGTTGACTATATTTTTGACTTTCAACGTCATTTGCTAAAAATAACCCAGAAAATCTTGTTTATCTGCCAAATCTAATTCCTATGACTTGAGGCATCTAATATTTTTAAATACATAAGTACTTATTTAAGATATTTTTAATTGTTTTGTGTCTCAGCTTCAATTTCTGCAATAAGATAAAGAAAGAAACAATCATTGTATTTGTCCAAACAAATGGACTTTATTTTGACTACAATTGTCCACCAAAAATTGGAACACCAAACACATACCCACACAAACACAGAAATTGAGGTATATAAAATGTTACAGTAATGTAACAATATTAAGCTCATTTTAAGTTATATAATAATTTTGAAAAAAATACTTGCCAAAAATATCTGGTATGTGAATTCTACACCTACTCTATAACTTCTGCACTTGATTTCAGAGACACCTAAGTATACAAAAGCTGTTTAAAAAAATGCATGTTATCCATTTAAAATCAGACTTGCCAATAATACTTTGCTATATATGCTGCATCTCTCTAACTTGGATACCCACTGATTCCCAGACACTTTTCAAAGGCAACTTCAAAGTTGTACATCAACTGAAAAAAAATTACAAGGAAACTGCGCAAATATACAAAGCAACAAAATATTTAAACTTTTATATCTATTTTTTTATTGAAAAAAAAATCCTGTTTGCTGCACATGTAGACCAAGGCAGGAGTTGATAGAGGCATCCCTATTAATTCCAAGAACATTTCTAATTAACATCAATATTTGATATGCTTAGTGGCCTGATAACATTAAATTACAAAAGAAACAATGCAATATATTGGAGATAAGATCAAAGTAGAATTTGTTAGTGGCATTCTTATTTAATGTAAGAATATTGCTAACTAGCATTTAGTATACCTTAAAAAGTATAAAGATAACATTTGATAACTATGAAAATATTTTAAAATGATAGAAAGTAAAGTAAACTAAGAAGATATAGGCTTTGCAAACAATGGTAGTATATATAACTATCAATACATCAAGTGTTTCAAGCATCTAATGTTTGTATTAAATATAAAAAGGTATTAAGTAATAAAGTAAAAAGGCAAAGTAGAAGAACCAAGTACGAGTTAATTTTGCCTTTATGAAACATCACACTAAATGTACATTTCATTGCATTTGGCTATAAAGGAAACATCATGCAATAAAATTGTATGCAAATAAACAATGCATTAAAAAAGAGAAATTAAGAAAGTTTATATTTGATGTGTTTCAACCATCTAGTATTTCATACACGCTTCAACCACCTAATATTTGATGTGTTAGAATTTCAACCATCCAATATTTGATATGTGTTAGAATTTCAACCATGTAATATTTGATATGTGTTAGAATTTCAACCATCTAATATTTGATATGCTTAGTGACCTGAAAATAGCATTTAATTACAAAAGAAATAATGCAATAAAAAGATTTGTTAGTGGCTTTCCTATTTTAGGAACATTTTTAACATTTGGTATACATTAAAAAGTATAATGATAGCATTTGATTACTAAGACTATAATACTATATATAAAGAAAGTGAACTAAGTTGATATAGGTGTTGCAAACAATTTTAGTACATAAATATCAAGCAACCATCAAGTGTTTCAAGCACGTAATGTTTGTATTAAATATATTAAGAATAAAATATAAATAAAGGTAATGTGTAATTAAGTAAAGAGGTAATAAAGTAGATAGAAGAACCAAGCATGAGTTAAATGTCTATATTTCATGTGTATTTGTCTAAAACATCTCTAGAATTAGCTATTAATGACTTTTAAAGAAATATAAGCAATGTCATAAAAAGGAATATGAACAACCCATTGTAGATCCAATATAAACCTTTTTGGTATAAATGTTAAAAGGCATTGATAAAAAGCAATTAATTACAAAGGAAAAAATGCAATAACAAGGAGATAATGAAAACCCAAGACAAGTAAAGAGTTAAGGTGCTTTGAGAACACACAAAATTTTAAAGATAAACAAAAATGTACTACAATAGAGAAATGTTTAAATCAGCCCTAAGAGGATCAAATTGAATGTTAGTTTATGTACATACATCATTTCATTGTTTTTGAATGAAATGTTGAATTTCATTGAAACACATGTGCAAATGCCCAAGTGTGCATCTAAAAGTCTAAAGGTTAAAGTTGTGAAATTGCATTCTAAGTTAATTACATTTAGGCCAATTTTAAATTTACATTTGTAATTGTATACTTACACTACTGTCAATACTCCTCAGCTTGCTGAGCACATTGATCGTTTCATGTTCTAGTCTAAATAAATCTCAGACTCTAGAGATCTATAGATAAGATCTAGATAGGCACTTCATAAAAATTTAAACTACTCAGATTGCATTCTGATGCATTCCATTTAGTAGAGCTTGCCATCCCATTTCTAAAAGTGTTTAAGTTGTTTTTCTAACTTGAATAGAAAAAAAGTTACGAATTTTTTTCTATTTTTTTTTTTCTATTTGCCTTTGTTACGGAAAAAAAAAATTGGTACCCAATTTTGTTTGTACCCAATTTTGTTAATTTTCAAGGAAAACTCGAATAACTTATTTTTCAATATTTTTATTTCAAATTTTCAGGAGACGTAGATCATGCATTTGGCAACACAATGAATAGTAAAGCTTTATTAAATACTTTTAAAAAATTCTGTACTTACATGTCTGAAGGAAAATAATCCAAAAATTCTGCACCGAAGCTACAAAAATTAGAATAACTTTTTTATTTTTCAATATTTTTATTTTAAATTTTCAGGAGACAGATCATACATTTAACAACATAATGAATAGTAAAAATTTATAAAATACTTCTAAGAAATACTTTTAAAAAAACTTTGTACTTACTTGTCGGAAGGAAAATAATCCAAAAATTGTACACTGAAGCTAAAAATGTTTCCTAGCTATTTTTTTTTAATTCTCAGAAATAAATACATATATTAACAAAAGGGTTTAAACAGACTATTTATATCTATAAAAAAAAAAACCACTATTCTTAAGAAAAATCTTTTTACAATTATTTTCTAAAATGCTATCATTGAAAGAAAAAAACAACCCTAATCAATAATTTAAATTGCTATGATTTAATTCAAAATTCTTTTACTTTTTACTATAAATACTGTAGATTTATTTTATATATTTTAAATTAATATTAAATATGAACAAAACAAAAAGTATGAATAACAAATGGTTGAAAATATATACTGATTTAGGTAATTATTATTTGAAATTTCTAAAAGTTTATTTAAAAAGTCCTGGTATTACAACTATGGATAGCTAATTTAAATTTGATTGAATTAAGAGTGTTCAATTAATTTAATAGAATTTGAGATAAATCCAATAATTTTTTTTTTCTTTAAAAAATGGTTAATATTGTAACAATAAAATAAAAAACGAAAACAAAACAAAATTAAAACAAAAATTAAAATGAAACAAAATAAAATAGAAAACAAATTCAAATACAACTATACAAAATGGAAATCTCCCATTACAACATCTGTAATAATTTGAGTTGTAGGGATGTCTGTCTGGCCTTTGCTGTCCCGTACAATCCTGCAGCACTTCTGCCCTTTCTTCACATATCTGACTATCTTTCCATCAAACAGTTGATCTTTCCCATCAACATCCCAGACATGTCTGATAGACAGAGGAAGGCAGTCAAATCTCTCTGAAAGCAAAGAAGACAATATTAGCTTAGTCTCTGTGGAAAGAGCAACAAAAATATTTTCAAATCCTGCATCTTTCTCTAAACACCCCAAAAAATTTTTCTCAACCTTTTTCCTTTCTGTCTTATCCCTTTTCTGACCTATAACAATCTGTCTAGACATTATAGTCTTGCTCATAACTTGCACCCTCTCCTCTAAAACCTTTCTCTGCTTCCTAGCCTGCCTTACTGCAAATTTTATCAAGCTGCCCTGCTCCTTAACAGGTTTTGCCAGCAACCAGTCCATTGCTTTGTTAGCTTGGCACTTAACCTTGGCATCAACGAAACCAAAAGAAGCATTAGGGGCCCTGTGAAACTGACTGTCTCACCATCCCCAGCACCCTCTCACTATGAATGTTATGTAAAGGGGCAGATGACGTTTGTTGCATCATAGCTTCCCTCGGGTTAGCCAGATCCCGTGTTAGATAGTCATCTAACTGCCTTTCTAGAACCTTAACAAAATATGACGCTAAGACAGATACTGTCCTAAAGAACCGTTCTCCAGGCTGAAGCTCCACATCCCTTAGCACAACAAGCACATCATCAACAAGTAAGGGGTGTCCAAAAACATCAAGCTCCAGGGTGAGGATCGAAGCAGGATTTAGTTAAAGCTCCTTCAATGTAGTGATGCTTCATCTCACAAAAGGGGTCTGTAACACACAGAAAATGTGTCAAATTAACCTTATAATTACTAATTTTAAAAAGCAGCTAGAAATATGAAATAAAAAAATCTTTACCATTTCCAAATGGCTCAGTTCTCTCAAACCACTGGACTTGTAAAATAGTTTCATCCAAGGACCCGTCAAGAGCTTCCCAAAAAGATTGGGGAAAAAATACTGTTATATTATATTGCATTTTATGTATAATAAAAAGGTATGTGTAAATCTGTATTGTTTTTTTTTCATTATATATTTAATTTTATAATTACTTAGCTTCAAAGAATGATAAACAAAAGTGTAACATTATACCTAAGACTCTTATCTGCATCATTACATCTGGGTTGGTCAAATCTTTCTCTATTGCCTCTCTTAGTTTCATAGACTTGCAGAACTTTTCTAAATAGACTGCAAGGAATCTTTAAGCTTGTAGATTATCCCAGCAAGCAGAAATAAAACGTGCAATCTATTTCCAACATATCAAGGAATGTAAGTTTTTTTAAGACCTTCCCTCAGCAGATATGCCTTAAAGCCTTTGGGATCTCTTGAGTTCTCCTTGTATCTGTGAATAATATTTAGTGCATGAGTTTAAAAATTCTAAACAGTGATTATATTAAAGGCTAGATGATTTCTTTTGATAAAAAGTAAATGGTCTACATAGGTACCTTAACTTTGACAGGGCATGAACAAGATTAGCTGCAGAGTCTTCATGTCCATACAATGAGGTACTGACACTCCAATCGACATCCAACTTTTTACGCTCTTTCCGGGCTTCAGAAGCCATTCCATCTAAAGGGTGCAAGAAACATTTCAACTGCACTAACTTCCTATCAACCATTTCTTCCAGCTTGTCAGACACACACTTATTCACCTTGGCTCTGTCAGTTAATGTTGCCTGCAAAGATTGGAATAAAGTGTACAGTACAACATGTTGCTGTATTCCATGGTAGGTAGAGTACCAACAACCAATATCATGTATGGCATTTAGGATGTGCTCTAGATAATCCTCTGTTGTTCCGCAAGGCATTCCAAAAGTTTGCAGAGTCAGGTTCTGATGCTTTGAGGAAATATGGCAGGAATTAAATTGCTGACCATCAAGTGGTGTCGAGTCCCATGAGAGTGTTAACTCATTTTCTTTAAACATTAGCTCACCAACTTGAAGGTCAGAGAGGATTCCTAGCTCTAATGCCATATTATAGTCCCAGTACATGGTAGAGCTGTGAAAGAGATTCCTGTTAGTTTATGGACAATAAATTTAATTAATTAACAAGTTTTCTCAAACAGAACCTGATGCAAAATACAGCTATATATACATTTCCTAGTGGAAGGGTCAAACATTGTAGGCTTTTTTAGGCACTCAACATTTTTTTCTACTGCCTCTAGTCTAGTGGTATCCAACTCAAAATCTTTTCTTTGTTCCTCTAACATTCTTAACTTAGCCACCATTCTGTTCACTTTAACCTTAACATTTTTCAACTTCCTAAACAATACAAGTTTTTCTTTATAATAAGATTTATTTACAACAGATGTTTAAGGTTTAAACTTTTTTGCCACTCTTAGTTCTACTTTCAATCTTTGATTTTCTTGCCTCAATTTCCTTATCACCTCATTTTTCCTGTTTTTCATTCTATTTACAAGCTTAACTTTATAAAGTCCAGAAAGAGATTTGAAACTTACCCTCATGTTCTTCAACTTACTATCCAGTACATTATACTTATCTATCCATTCTTTCCTTGTCTCACATCGTTCACAATCATTCCGTAGCTTCTGAACAGGAGTCGAGATCTCTTGAGCATGTTCTACATCTTCCAGCACATCTTCTGTTTCAGCCAAACTGGTTGAGGGCATCTGCTTCTTTCTTGATCTTGGCACTTGCACAGGACGTTCCAAAAGGTCTTGAATCCGCATCCAGTTGGAGCTCAACCGCCTTTTCCAGGAATTTATCTGATTCATCATATACTTGAGATTTTGTAATACTGTCAGCTGCTTTGATGTGTAACTGCTATCCGTCTTCTGCAAAAGTTGATCAATCTGTGTAGCAGTTACTTTCAAATCGGACTACTCATTCCGTTGGTACAAAAAAAGGGCATACCCATTCCTGACAGTTCCCTTGTCAGCATCATTGGCAAAAGTAGAAATGAAGCTATCCAAATCAGGGGATGAAGTCATTTCTAAAGGCAAAGAGCTTAACAGGATATAAAAAAAACTGCTTGACTTAGTAAGAATCCGACTATTTAACTTATTTTATTATGACAAATAATGTTTTATACTATGAAATATCTAAATTTTAGACTCCTAGCTAAACTCTGGGTCTAATTCTAATCACTAATAAAAACTCTCTTTACTTTTACAGTACACTTTATTCTCTTTAGCTTTAGGTTTAGGTTGAACAGGTCAACCGTCAGTGATTAGATTTTATTTAGTTAGTTGGGTTTTTTTTAGATCTAAGACTAGACACTGTAGACTTGAACAGACTTTAAAAGAGAGGCAAATTAGAAGGAAAATACTAATAGAACAGAGGAACAGTGAATCTGAGAATGTCTGAATAATGAATGAGACTACTCATTTCACACTCGTGTCTACTGAGAGTCTGAGAAGACAAGATTTTAATTTTCAGGAGTAAAAAAAAAATCTAGGCCTGATTAGTCAAGCAAAGTAAACACTAAAATAGCCAAATTAACGGTAATTATCTTTAAAAGATTTAAAATAGATCGATATAGATCTGTGTTTAATTATCAAGATTACAAAGATATCTGAGAATGTTATTTATAACAAAAAAATTGAATTATTTTCATTAAAAAACAATTTTATTACTGTTTCCGGTTGGCTCTAAAATAGTAATGGCTACTTTCGTTTTGATAGCGATTTTGGCATTCATACCACAAGAGTGCCGGTAGAAAATGCATATTATTCTAAATTGATTAGTGTGTAGCTATGGATGCTTCAAATTACTAAGAAGTATGATTAATTACAAAGAAGAAACAAAAAGCTATCAATATTCAAACTTACCCAATTACACCCAATTAGTATCAATTACTAAATAAAAAACTACGCTTTAATTAGTTTACCGGCGATAGCGACGATACTTCCCCGAATATGGAGGACCAATTCTCACGCAGTCTCGTGGCGCGTGAGAATAGCGTCTGTTGAAGTACCTAATCTAGATCTAGAACAATTTCTTGTGTCTGTCAGTGTAGTGTTCCAATTCAGACAAAAGGGAAGATCTTAGCGAGCTTCGAATCAAGGACCTTCACCTTGGACTTGACTTGTGACAAATGATCCTACTAGATCTATTTCCTATGATCACTAGAATACGAACCTGTGAATGTAAAGAAATGTTTTTTACGCTGCATTAGCCTAGGCATGATTAGCCTATCATTAGCCATTATTAAATATTTTATAAAATTATAATGTAAAATATACTAGATCTAGAAACCTGTTTCGGCGTATCTAGTCAGGTAAACTAATTCCAATGTTTATAACTAGATTCTAGATCTGCATTTTCTATTTCTGTACAAACATGAAATAATAGATCTAGATTCTAGTAGATCCAGATTTCTAGACCTCGACTACTTTCAAAATTCGCTTTGCACGGACTTTTCAATGATTTAGACAAGAGTTATGGAACTTTCATTTCTTTCCTACGCTACGTTATTTTTTCACTTCTCAAATTTTCTTAGTGAGTTAAAGGCCTAATCTTTCATAGATACAGAAGGGCATATAGACCTAGATATTGAATGAAAGTCTATTAGTTGAATCTTAATTTAAAATTCTGATCCATTCGATGAAAATGTCTACTAGTAGTAGTATAGGCTACTTAGCTTTATTATAAATTCTAGCTTAAGAGGGAGATTATTCAATTGATCAGTTATGAATGTAATAATAATAAATAAGTAGGCTTACCTCATTGATAACGATAATGTCTTCATTCTTAATAAGCATAGGGTTAGCTTTACGTCTATCTGAAATTTTTTCTTTATCATGACTTCTAATATTTTACGACACAATTTTCTAGTTTAAAAAAAAAAAATGCCTCGATGCAAAAAGCTCTAGCGCTGTGGGACTGAAACGAGCGCACGAGAATTTCGAGATCACGTGACCTGTTGTACGATCTGCTCAGGTTGGCTATTTATATTGACATTATAAACAAAAAAAGTATAGTGGTGTCAGTGTATTAGTACACATCAACACAGGCCTACACACTTACACACATTGGCGTATTTAATTTAAAAAAAATAATAATAAAAAACTAAAAATAATTTGAAAGATGAAATAAAGAATGAACAACCGCCTGTCGCTGTTGTCAGTCTGTCGCACACATTAGACAACACACTACCGTAGGCCAATGGCGAAGCAAGCTATGTGCGGGTGTTGCGGGCCGCACGGGTCATCAGATGGTGGGAGCATCAAACTATAGGACACACTTTCTTAGTAAAACTACTTATTGTAATTGTTTGAAATCTCTTAATGTAACGCACATTTACACCTTTTTTTTTTTTTTTTTTTTTTTTTTTTTGAAGGCTTTCATATTGTAACTTCATTGTTCAATGCACTGGTTATGAACAAGTTTATGATGGTGTTGTTGTTTTTTAATTACTAATTAGTAATGGTCCAATCTATATAGTGGACTAGTGGAGGGAGGGGTCTCTGGGAGAAGGTTTTCCAACCTCTCAGAAAACACAACAATGTTAGAGCCGGGATTTGAACTCAAGTCCCCTTGTTGTGTGGTAAAAGCGTAGCCAAGCGGTTTTAGCCTCTCAGTCACACATCACTTGCTTGGAGGGAACCTGAAGTTTGTGACTAGCAACACTAATAACAACAAGACTCGAGATTTAAATAAGCAAGAGGAGAAAATGTGGAGATATTATCTGTAGAGAGTCTTAGACATCGTGCGTTTAGGCCTAGGCCTATATACTGTTGTAAGTGTATAACAAATAAGCGAAAGTTTTTCCAAATTTACTTTGATGAAAAAAAAAAACACTTTCGATCAACGATGACGAATTTACGACTCACTGATTTTGGCGGTTTCGTCTATTGGAAAAGTCTGATTCGATGAAATTATTGATAGTTTTTTTGTTTTTGTTTTTTTTAAAGGGCATCATGAGAAATTGCAGCACAGGACATCAAATACCCTACGTACGACATTGCCGAAGGCCTAACATAATATTGCAACAATGTCACACTCTTCAATTATGTTCAGACCCAGTAGATTTAACTCTTTCTCTCCTAACTGACGATACCAGCGTTGATTGCGCCAGAATGTGGTAAATAATTACGGAGAGAAAGAGTTAATGAGTTGATGGAAATGTTGCAAAGTTTAAGATAGGCTATACACACACACACACCCACAAGCTTTTTCTTTTTTTTTTTTTTGCACACTCACTTATTAATGCTCGTTCAATTTTAAGTAGATCTAGCTCTAGTTCTAATCTAGATTTTCTTTTAGTCAAAACATAGTTAATGACAAATAGATTTTTTTCTTTTTTTTCCCCACTTAATAATGCCTCGAGTTTATAAAAGGAAAACTGACAAAGGTAAAGTGCCAATAATAGAATATGCATCCACCGTTTGGGACCCCTCAACTCAAGAAAACATTAAGAAACTGGAACAAACACAAAATAGAGCAGTGAGATTCATAACAAACGAATATTCACATTTGACTAGAGTAACACCATTAGTAAAATCACTAAATTTAGAAAGCCTTCAGGACAGAAGACTCAAAAGTAAAGTAGCAATTATAAATAAAACACTGAACCATAATCTTCAAATACAAAAACAAAACTTAATAAAATACTCTGAAAGACACAAAAATAAAGGCACATTCCTCGTCCCCTATGCTAGGACAAATTTGTACAAATACTCCTTCTTCCCTAGTGCTATTAGAGCATGGAATGGGTTGCCTGAGCTAGCCAGGAAAACCAGTGACTTGGCAGAATTTAAGTCATTGGTTAATATGCATGACTAAATGCATGACGCGTAGGACGTAATCATCTTCTTTTTTGAAGTAACGTCTGTATTATATAAGATAAGATAAGAATCAGTCATGAGAGATGCTGTAACTGCTGTTGAGTAGGGTATGACAGTTCGACAAGTTGGCAAAAAAAATTAGCATTGCCCGATCAACATTGATTAACAATATTTAAAAAGGTTACAGTTAACCAAACTAGTCTGTATCCTAACTATCATTACAGCCTGATATTTACTGCAGAATAGGAAAATTCTTTGGCACCTGGCTAGATGCTCAAATATGTTTTATGGCCTTACAAACAAAAATGTTAATGTCCTTGCCCTTAAAATGGCTATAGTAAATAATGTAAAATGCCATGCGTTATAGACCACATAATGAATGGCTGGAGGAGAGTGGCTTTTTTTTGGATTTATGAGACGCCATCAGAACTTTCAATCAGACAATAAGAAGTTACATCACTGGCACGGGCTACAGTTGTCAACAAATTTAATGTTAACACATTTTTTTACTTTGTTAGAAGAATCTTACAAAAAAACTAAATATTAGCGGTGAGCAGATCTTCAATTAAGATGAAACTGGTGTGATGACTGTGCAAAAATTCCTAAAATAATTGCACCTCATGGAATCAAGCAAATTGGTCAATTTACCTCAAGAGAAGGTAGCTAGCTTGTGACAATGTTTTTTTTTCAAGAAAGCAATTTAAAAACTTCATGTTGATTCGATCGCCAGAAGACTCTCTTGGACTTGCCTATACTACTGGTTGGATGACCAGTGACAGTTTTCTTCAAGTTATGCACCATTTTATAAAATATGATTGGCCAACTGAAATCTACCCCTAATCCATCTTCCATATGCTGCCCTAGAATGAGTTAAAAGAAATAACATTCATATTATTACCCTACCACCTCATACAAGGCATAAGTTACAGCCCCTTGACCGCACTGTATTAGGACTAATGAAAGTGGCCTTCAATAATCTTGCTGATGCTGTGCAAACTCTGTCCATTTATCAGCTGGCGGAGTTTGGAGGCACGGCTTTTCTCTGCTATAAAACAAGATATTTTATTTGGTTTTCAAACTAGTGGTGTGTGGCCTCTAGATTAAGACATATTTTCTGAGGAAGAATTTCTGCCTTCGGACTAACAGACAGGCCTATACTTGCAGACCCAGAATTTCCAGACATAAATATTGCAAGACTAAGGCCACATTTCAGCTCAACATTACCAAACACTGACACTCCTTTTGCTTCTGATGCATCTCCACTAGGGGACAATTCAATTAATTTGTTAGTTCTGACTAAAACTCCTGACAGTATCTTAAATTGCGACGCAGTTTCAAAAGGGGACATATCAATTAATGTGTTAGTCCATACAGTATCTTCAGATGCAGCTTTACCTGAAATATATTTGCAGGCTATCCTAAATTAAGCTGCTCCTCGCAAGCAAACCAACAGAGGAGGAAAAAGTGGAAAATGTATGATCGCGACATCATCACCAATGATGGAGGAAATAAAATTAAAGCGTTGCGTTAAATCTAGGGAGAAATCTAATGTAAAAAATAAACTTTTTGATACTGACATGACTGATGATAGACAACAGTAGTGATGAAGATATTGATGTCAGAAGGGATGCTGTCGAAAGTACGAATATTAACGACTATGTTATTTCTCCCCAGTGGTGGTCCATTCCTCCTCTTATTGGGATTGTAATTTATACTTATATATATGCATATATATATATATTTTATATTAGTCTTATGGTTTTAGAAGCCATGGGCATTCTCTTCCCTTTTTCTTTTTAAACTTCTGGATTGTCACCGTTGGCGTTGTTTTTTTTTTTTTATGTAGGGGGCGGCATTCAGGAGATTATGGACTTTTAACATTTCAGCCTCTACTGGGGAGGAGGGAATAAAGAAGACGCCAATATTATATATGCCTATAGATGGTTATGCTTGCCCTGAATGTGGCTAAATATGTAGGTCAAAACTGGGGCTGCGCTTCCAGGGGAAATACTGCATTCCTCACTAATCTTCGGACTCGAAGACAAGCCTTATTATTATATAGATCCCTTGTGAACAACTGGATTGTCTGCATTAGATGTGTTAAAACATGCAGATCGAAACTGGGTCTGCGTGGTCATGTGAAAAAACTGTACTCAGTCCACAATGATACACACACATATATATATATTGCATAGACATATATATATATATATATATATATATATATATATATATATATATATAGACTGGACGATAAAGTAAAAATTATTATGGGCAACATTTGGGAAAAGATAAGTTTGTATGAGTTATACAGCAGTTATGAGCAGTGTAAAATTAAAAGTATTTATGGTTGGTTTTTTTTAAGCCATAACCTATATAATTGATAGAACCCCTTCTGTATTATTATATCTCTAATCGTGCCTACCAAATCTATGTCAGGCGAGCATTATGATAATCTTTTGTTATAAAATGTTTTCATTTTAGCTTATTTGGGTCTTCTGCTGAAAAAAATCCGTTAATAGATGTATTCAGCTTTAACTTGAATTTTGCCTATGACATCACACTAAATGCTAAATCGGGCTACTAAATAAGATTATAATAACAAAATTACTAGCACACAATTGGTTGACTGGTTCTTAGAGACAGTGGAGTTCAGTAACCAACATAAGAAGTATAAATAAAAAACTGCGTCAAAGCAATAATAAACTAGGCAAGAGTCTACTCCATATATTTCAAGAAATTTGTCAGCAAAAAAGAGGCTTTTTTTCACCTGAGAATCCTGACCATGTCCTTCAAAGCAACTATAGAGAACTTTTAATCTGGAAACCACTGGAAACACTATATCTCAGATATAGGATTACTGATCTGAACCATCCAACATGTAAAATGAGAGCGAAGAAGAAAAGCACTTTTTTTTTAATTTTTAAAATCCTTCACATCTGCTGACCAGACATTATTAGCAGCACACATGCTGAAATGCAACAGTCCTATTCAAGTATATAAGCCTACAGTACAATCTCTTTAATGTAATTGTGTAATATTTTGCCCTTAGTGATTTACAGAATCTCAAGTTTTGTCTTAAAATTATTTTCTGCAAAAGATCTTATCAAATATTTTATAGCTATAAGCAAGTGTAATACATTTTTTAGAATATAATGTTAAGAGCTCTTTTATCATGCTACTAAAAATATATACTTTTCTCACATTGTAAATGTAAATGCTTTTCCTCCTGGATAATAAAGATTATTATTATTATTATGAAATAACAAGTACAGAAGCATTAATATGAAAGCTCTTTAATATCATTCAATAAATTGCATAATCTACTGCTAGGAATGAAATAATAGTGCAATATATTTGCTACACAGAAAGACCTAAAATGATATCTTATATCACAGAGTAACTGAATTCTTTACAAATAAATATATAACACAATGAATTATAATTATTACAAACTGCATTATCAATTCTAACTAGCAGTACCTGAAAAGCTATTAAACGATTATTTATTACAAAACAATACACCTGAGCACCATTTTTATTAGCTCACACTGTCTCTCTGTCATTCCCATTCCTTTCATAAGCATAATTAAAAACTATCAGCTACTCATAATGTTGGAGTCCCTATATTGAAGTATTCTCCCATTCTAAAGAATAAGCAATTAAAAAAATGTATTTTCTAAGTCTAACATAAGCTTGTCAATAAAATGTATAGTTTCTATCTAATTTGCTTTCTTGACATTAATAACATTCAAGCCATGTAAGAATACATCTGTGAATTGCCACTAGCTTTTACCATGCTTTCATCATCTCTTTGTGGATTTCTGAATAGGCATCAATCTGGGTGAGTCACAATAAAAAGTGCACATCATTGATCAATATTTTTTGCTAAAATAATATGTTAATGATTTACATATCTAAGCATGCTCTATACATATACCTTTTTAATGTTTTGTAGAATGGTCAAAAAATATTACACATTTGTTAAAATAGATAAATTAAAGACAAGCCATATTTACTATTACACAACTTTTGTGCATAAATATAAGATAAATGGGGTAAAATCATTTGTTTCTATGACCCAAACTTTGAAAGTTCATGTGAACATAACAAAAAATCAGACTTATTAGATGGGTTTCATATGACCTACATTTTTTAAAGCCATGCTCCTCTGGAAAAAGGACCTTACGTTTATCTAATTTGTTTATTGTGATGCTACATATTATGTTTTCTAGTATTATACATGTACTGGTTTGTAGTTTCTTAGATAAGATTATTCTCCTTGTTTAAATACAGGAGTCACATTAGCTTTGTTTCAGTCACTTGGTACTCTACCTGGATAAAGTGAAGTTTACAAAAGTAGCCTGAACATGATTTTAGCTTGTTGTTTACTTCCTTAAATTATATAGGTGCACTGCTATAAGGTCTAGAAGCTTTATAAGGATTTATGTTAGATAATAGTTTTACATTCATTTTTGTATTATTTTTTTTCATGTCTATGGTATATTGTAAATAAGGAGACAGTGTAGTTTTGTTTAATCTCTAAGATCATGCAATTTTTCATAATTAGGAAATCCGAATAGGCCTACAATAGATATACATGTTTTCAAGTTACATGTAGTTACTTCCTTCGGCCAGTCTATATTTATTTATGTCTATGGTTATAAGATTAGAATGTTGATTCCATCTTTCATTCTTTGGGCTTAAGAAAACAGCTAGCTGTTTATTTTTCAGTACCCATTACTCTTTACTTTTCATTCTCTATTTCTATGTATGTTAGTGCAGCAAAAAACTAAAATCTTGTATTTAAAAAGTTTTTTTGGTATAGATCTAGATCTAGGACGATAGGTCTTAGATTGACTCTAGATCTAGATATATATATATTCTAGTCATAATAAACAGTGTCAATTAGTCTAATATCTTAAAAGAAAGTTTAGCATTTTCATTATTAAAAACCCTACATCTTTATTGCAATGTCAGTCAATATTCATGAAAGTAAAAGTTATTCTCTTAGCTATTGCTAAATACAACTCTATTAGACACTGTTTTATCTGGATCAGATGTGGCAAAATATGCAGGTTGGGTTTGCGTAGTCAATGAGTAGTCATATAAAATACTGCACTGCACTCATCCTTGATCTTCGAAATCAGAGACATCGACGTGATTATATATTAGATCTAGATCTGCAGCCAAAAACAAATGAGGCACATTTAGGTCTACAAAAATCTGGTCAACTGTGGCCTATTTTAGGCTAAAAGAAAGAATTTTAATTTCTCAAATAAAAGACTGAACTACAATGATAAACACACTGACACTGGATAAGCATCATGAATGACATATACTATGATTTAGATCTATCATCATGGATTTATCATTAACAGTTCCTTTTTAACTACCGTCTTTATTGCATCATTATTAGTCAGTGTGTAAACTCAACTGTCATTCAGTTATAACTCAGTCTGAGTCTCAGACTCACAGTTCTCAGGACTTTTGAAACTTCTGTCACTGTGTTTGTGTACTGTACTCTGGGTAATCCTGTATATCAACGTCCCGCGTTCATAAAATGCCGATATTTAGCCAGGATAAAATTTAATAGATGTAATTAGTGTTTTTAATAAATTTGGATTAAAAAAAAGAACCTTTACATTTTGAATGACATGAATAAAGTACGTTAGCGACTTTTAATATGATCTGCACACCGCCATTTTGTTTGTTGGTAATGTACAGTGGTGTTGCCAACTTGTAGTATTTTAAGTTAAGGATCTTTTTTTTTTTTTTCACATTTTGTTTACTAAAGGCTGTTGCAAGTGTACTAAAGATAAATAAAGTAATTAATTATAGAAACTAAGGTAAATTTTGATGATAGATAGATGGATGTTTGTGGTTGGTTATTTGCTTGGATTGATCGTTGGTTGCATGGTTGTGTTGGGTGTTTGATGGTTGGATGTTGTTATATATATATATATTTATAGGCCTATAAATATATTTTTTTTTGACAAAGATCTAGATCAAAACTCTAAACAAACAATGTGCATTTGAAATTAAAAAAAATACAAAAACAAAAATATATATTTACAATAATTTATCAGATTGTTTTTTTTTTAGATCTGCATAAAATCAAATCGTTTTCTTATTTAAAAAAAAGTAGTTAGATTTGTAAAAGAAATGTTTATTTGTAGTTGGCAGCTTTGGAAATGACACGCCCCCCCCCCCCCCCCCCCCCAAAAAAAATCTAGCTAAGTTGCTGATCAAGCCTTGACAACAAAGAATGTCGTGAAAATGACGCGGGGCGCTGAACTACAGGATTACCGTACTCTGTACTGTACAACATTAAAATTTTAAATAATAATAATAAAAATAATTATTATTATACACTTAACACTAGATTATCATTATAGATCTAAGTAGTAGATTTATAAGTGACTATAGATTAAAATTATAGATCTAACTATTTTATTAACTTTAAACTTGTGTGTGTATCAGTATCACTATCGGGTGTGTAATCAGTGTAAACACTAAAATGACTAAAACAGTGTAAAGACTAGATTTAGTAGTACTAGTAGTAGTAATGTAAATGTAGTAAAGTGTAATTTTATCTTCTGATTAAATATTAAATCCTGTATATATATCTATATAAATCTGTTCAATCTATTGTTAATTGTATTAATCTAGTGAATTCTATTGTTGTGTTTCAGAGATTAAGACTAGGCAATCTAAGTAAAGTCTATCTAATTATTATTATGTTTAAATGTGATAATTATCTACATCTTATCTCTATCTCTACTATTTCTAGGCACTAAGTTAAGTCTAAGTCTTAGGTCACTTGGGCAGGGTCAGTCACTTTCTAATGATAATTGATGATAGTATGATACTTGATAACACTATAATTATAATTAAGTCTAGTAGATCTATCAGAATCTATATTAAAATTTATATCTATTAAGTATTATAGAATCTAAATCTAATCTACTACTAAAAAGAAGTACTAGATCTAGAGTTTAAATCTTTATCTAACTAGTCTACTGGTGACAGTCTAGTCTAAAGTGACTTTAATGTAAATGTTTGGAGTCTAGACTTCTAAACTGTTACTGTTAGTAGACTAGATCTAGATGATTTTATTTCTACACTTATCATTATGTCTATGATCTAGAGTAGTAGACTAGACCTAGTCATATAGTGATCTAATTAGAATAATTAGATCTAAATCTATAGTCTATATATCTATAGCTACATCTAGTTGTGGCAGTAGTAGTAGTAGATCTAAAAAAGTCTTGTCAGTCTGGTTGTAGTGTTAATTAAAGGATTAGAAAGCCAAACTTCAAAATGTATCATTTTTTACCTTATAATTATTTTAAGTATATTAAAATTAGATCTAAAATTAAAAGGTAAAATAGTTAAGTTTAATTGTTAATGGAATCAATTATAATTTGGTTGATGTTTTGATATTTACAGCATTCAACACAGTGGCTTTATAGAGAAATTTATATGCTGAATTTTTTTTGAATGAAACTACTGTAAACAGATTCAATGCTCCCCATCAGATACTCAATAGTCTCAGGCGGCATCATTTCTTTTCACCCATTCTGGTACAAGTCTTCTAGTGGAGGATTAAGCATTCTCTTTTTCATTCTCACATTTGTATCTGTGGCCTCAGCTCAAGCATGCCCTCCATCCTGTTTTTGTTTTGTTGGGGACGTGATATGCAGGAAGGGTCCCCTGATGGATATATTCACACAAATGAAATCAGACACTGTAAACTTGACCTTGGATAACATCAAGGGATTACAAATAATCAATCCTTCTCGTATGAAAGAGTTATCGGTGGATGGAAGTTTACTTGTTAAAATAAGGATAGTATCATGCTATGTTCAGGTAAGTTTAAAATAAAAATATAATTCATATCATTCCGAAATATTTTTTTTTATCATACACATCCTATTGAATGCAGTTATGCTCATCATGATTTATATATATATATATATTTTCTATACCTGGTATCTTGGTCTTTATTTTGAATTTGTATAATTACAATAATCTAAATCAGAATTACTCTTTGTAATAGGCCTATTTGATGCTAATTAAAATGTTTCTTTTACATGTTTCGGTTGTTCATTCAGATTAGAAGATAATTACAATCTAGCCATAGAGGCAACTGACAGACAGTTAAGAGTGCATAAACCACACAACCTGGCAGCCTGCTAAATGGGAATTGTTAAACAATTGATGAGAAACAAATACTTGACCTATTATATTTAAAATTTGATGTATCAGGACAGAAGACTAAAAAGTAATGTAGCAATAATGCATAAAACACTAAACCATAATTTATTTATGAATACAAAGACTAGATCTAATAAAATATACAGAGAAAAACACAGGGATAAAGGAACATTCCTTGTTCCATATATATGCTATGTCAAATTTGTACAAGTACTCCTTTCTTCCCTAGTGCTATTAGAGCATGGAATTGGTTGCCTGAATCAGTCAGGAAAACCAATGACTTAGCAGAATAAAGACTCTAATTAACATGCAAGATTAGATTGACAACATGGATATGCATGGATAAAATTTTTAGTTTCTTTTGAAGTAACATATGTAATTTATAAGTTAAGAAGATAACTTTCTAAATGGAAATTATCAACGTATGAAGTCTAAATAAAATTCTGATCAGGGGTCAAATTCATTTGATATGTTTGTCAACTGCATTTGGAGGTTTTTACAGAAAGGTGAAAAAGAGAGTCATCCAATTAGCAATGTTTTAATCAATGTAAATCAAAGATAAAATGATCATGTTGTTATATTTCTTTTTTACCTATAAAATGCTTCCAATGGCATGCATCTCAAACAGCTTATAGCAACCACTCCAACTCCTGGCCTTCACATGTGACTCAGATATTGGGTGAAGCGTAACTGTTTTCACTAACATGAGATGGGGCAAAGGGGAGTAACTGGTGCCTAATCCAGTAAGCCTTGGGCAGTAGGGGCTCATAAGCCTTAGCTGGATACCCACATAGGTGAAAGAACTTCTGTTGCCTTGTAGGTATACCCAAACACAGAAAAGGTTTCAGGAGTCAATCCTAGGGAAAAATCATGAGCCGGTGACCCTAAGGCAGTTTGCAAAACAATGCTACACTCTGACAGAGCCTGTGATGCAGCTGATTGGCATTTGCCATTCTTTTGGATATATATATATCAGATATATAGCTAAGACCTAGGCATTCATCTCATTTCTATAATGTGATCCCTGATATATGTATATATATATTCTAGACTAGATATTAATTACTCATACTTCTTCTTCTTCTAGCCAGCTTTATTGCTGCTGAGCTAAGACCTCTTTTGCAGACTGTGCCAAGGAAAAAAAGTGCGCTGTTTTCTTCAGTTGTTCAGCACTGCCGTACAGGGTGTTGGTTATGTTGGGCTGTAGTGGAAGTAGGGTCTGCCTAAGGTGGATTAGGGAGGGGCATTCAAAGAGGATATGGTTTACGGTTTCAAAGGGGTGGGCGCAGTGTCTGCAAAGGGGTAGTTGTGTGGAGTTTATTTTGTTCAGGTGGTAATTTAATAGTGGTGTGTGTCCTGTTCTTAGTTGGAAGATTGTATATTGTTTTTTGCGGGGGAGGAAGTTAATACTGTCCAGTTTGTTAGGCGTAGTCATTTCTTTAAACATGGCTCTGCCTGTGTTTCCTGATGCCCATTGCTTGAGCCACTCCTCTTTGTGATTGTTGACTTACATTGACCTTAGGGTGAGGTAGTTAACAGGTCTATCTGGTTGTTTCATAGATGAACCTGCCTTTGATAGCTTATCTGCCGTTTCATTTCCCATGATGCCAATGTGTCCAGGGATCCCCTGTAGTGTGATATTGATATTTAATTTTGATATCATCTGATGGATTATCACAATGAGTGTTGTCAACTCTCTTGGGCTGTTTGAGGTGTTGCTGTTAAGTGCTTGAAGAGTAGATTGGGAGTCTGTAAAGACAACAATATCTGATGGTGCTTGCACTCCTTCATATAATTTGTTTTCCACTGTCTGTAGTGATATGGTAATTGCCTCAATTTCGGCTTGGAAGTTTGAGCAGTAATCGCCACAGGGTGCGCTTATCTCAAAGTGTTTATTTTTAGGGAAGACCAGGAAGGCACCAAGACTAGCATTGATGGTAGCTTTGAAAGCAAACCATCTGTATAAATATGGATAGCTGTTTTTTGATAGCTTTCAATTGTTTCAAGCGTGCCTACTTTGAGCTCCAGTGGATTAGATTCTTTTGTTAAGGTGTTCCAAAGGACTGTCAATGCCGGGGGTGAAAGTGGGGATAAGCTCCTGGCCTTCACGTTTGATTTTCCAAAAAAAACGGCGGAACCTGTTCTTACAAACTGACAGGAGAAGGGATGAAAGGCGGAACACTGGCGCCTCAAAACCAGTTTAGCTTCGTGTTGATGGGGCACGTCAGCCTAAATAACACAACCCATCTAGAAGGAAAACTCTGACTCCAAACCTCCACTCTGTGGCGATACTCCCTCGTGTGGGTATCGGGGCTTGGAAATGACCAAGAGAAATAAATAACCCCACTGCCTTTCCACTTGCATTTCACTAAGTGAATAATAGTGGACCTTCCCCCCCTCTAGGTGCTTTTTGACGGAGGTCTGGATTGTACTACACCAGACGGAGGTCTTTGTCTCACTACATTCTAATACTAGATATAAATCCATCATGAAGTGTTTTTTTTTCTGGATCTGGTGAATGTGATATCGTGAAGGGGCCTGGATCCAGGATGTGACAATTCCACAGGGCATACCCAGGGCACAGTCCACTTTAAGCTTTCTACTACAGAAAAGTTCCATTTGGAGAGCTCTATGGATGGCGAAGAATGGACCATTGGCCAACCCCACCTTGTCCCATGGATATTCCGGTTACAGTCTTCAGACCTAGATGTTTCCTTTATGTCAGTATTGGAGAAAATTGCCAAGACCAAAAACTCCCTTAAAATGCGGGGACTATATATTTATATATTTTAAAAAAAGCCTGAGGAAACACCCAGCCTACACTAATTACTCGTACAAATTGTGCTTGATAAATTGTTCTGAATTAAATGGTAAATTAACTTTTTTTTGTATTTCATTATATTAATGTAATTGACTATATTTTAGGATTAAAAAAGAATTTAACTACTTAAATGTTGTACCAATGCTATTGAAAGATTTTATTTAAAATCTAAATTGATGGATTTTGTTTTTCAGGATGTAGAAGCTCGTACATTTGAAAAGTTCCCCAATTTGAAAGAACTTGATCTGAGTAATAATGAAATTACTATCATAAGAGCAGATGCCTTCCTAGGCCTTAGTTATCTCATGTATTTAAATTTGTCACACAATCGTCTGTCCAATGTTGCAGGAATATTCAACTCATTGTCTAAACTAAAAACTTTGGATATTAGTTGGAACTTCATTAAGGTAATTAATTTGTTTACACGCAATATTCACTGTACCAGCATGTTGTATCATTTACTATGTGTACAAAATTCACAAATAAGACGTTAACAATGGTTTTAGAAATGTTATTGCACTAACTGTTTGTTGAAAATTGTACGTTTTCACTACAAATTTCATTACTATTTCTCATTCAGAATTTGACTTCGGAAGCCTTTGTCCTACAGGATATACTAACTTCCTTGAAACTTGATGGTAATCCTCTAAAAACACTGCATGGATCAAGCTTTAGAAGTCTGTTTAACTTAAAGGAGTTAAGAGCTAGAGAATGCAGCCTGACTGACGTAGGTAAAGATGTGTTTGCCTTCATGCCTTCGCTTGTACTGATTGACTTGGGTCTTAACAGACTAAAAGAAGCACCTCATCCTGAAGTTTTCTCTAAGCACCACTACTTGAGAACTCTGATTCTTTACCACAATGTCATTGAAGTTTTGTTTCCTGACAATTTTGTCAGCCCTGGGCTGTACGCAGTTGACCTCTCATCAAACAGGATCAATAAAATCGATCATCTGGCCTTCAGAAGATCTGGGATCAGAAAATTAGACCTTTCCCACAATTCAATTATCTCTTTAGACCCTCCAGTTTTAAAAGAACTCTCCACTTCTGTTACACACTTGAATTTAACTAGTAACCCACTGCGGATTTTATCGCCAGGACTCTTCAGTGACTTACAGTCCTTGGAGTGTCTAAATATTTCAAAATGTTCTTTAGAAGAATTTAATGTTGAGGCTTTTGAAAGTCTGGGAACGTTAGCTCAGTTAGATATATCACACAACGAGCTACATTTTTTACCAGAGGGTGCTTTTAAGTTGTTTAATAAAATTTCTTCCATTACTTTAGAACAAAATTCTTGGGAATGTGACTGTAAAATTAAACCATTCAGGGATTGGTTAGTTAATAAAGACAGGCCCACAAAATTGCAATGCTTGAATGGCGGTCTAAACGACACAGAATGCTCTAGGTTGATGTGCATTCCAGCACATGCAACAGAGAGCAAAGAAATTTCCATGCTGACAGATTCCGAACTGTCTGAATGTCACTCGGAGAGCTCTTCTAATCTGGCAGCTGGAACACAAGGTGCCATAGTAGCATCTTGCATGGGCTTTGCTATTATTCTGTTACTATTTGCCATTTTCTTATGGAGGAAAGGTCAAACGGGTCAAAAACTCAAGAGAATATGTGTGCCATCTGAAGCAGAGAGTTCACATGTGATAGATGAAGATTCCAAGATTCCACCACTGGCCAACTGTGACAGAAACTCACTTACTCACTCTGACCACAACTTTGTGTTCCGGCATTACTTTGACCATCTGACTACAAATATGGATGAAATAGAGACTACTGATGAGGATGAGCTGGCTCAGGGAGAAGCTGACCCCTTGAAGCAAAAAGACAGTCTGTATTCCTCAGAGCCATCACTGTACAGCCATCCAACTGAAGCTGCTTATGGAATGGAATCTACTGTTTGATAGATTCACTTATTAGCAATCATTTTTTTGATTCATTTTTGGAATGGAATCTATTGCACTTTTCTAATGGAGTTGAATGTAATGAATGATTCACCTTGATAATGGAAGTCTTTATAATTCATTGAGACAAGTGAATCTACATTATGATTCAGTTTTTTGTCTACATTATTAACTACAGTATACCACATATATATATATATGTAAGCATACTTTATCTTTCAACAATTTGTAATTTAATCGTTTGACTCCTTCTCCCCATCTGTCTTACAGAGTTTACTGGCAAAATATTGTATATTGAACATGTCATTTATTTTTTATTTGTTCCCTATGTTTATACCTTGAGCAGTATTTGAGTTACTGTGTTCTAGTTCTTTGGCCTGTTTCTGTATGAATGTAGCTTACTACGGGAAATAGATTGTATTTGACTTTTTTTCTTTCAGTGTCATTTTTGTAAAAATACTATTTGACGAGTCACATTAACCAAAGAATGCCTTAGCTCTTGTTCCTCATAATTTGTTTTACACATTTTTTTTATAATCATATATATTATATATTATATTAATATGGAGTATGGTAGCCAAGTGGTAAATGGTTTGATTTTCAAACCCAGGGGTCTCGAGGGAAGACTTGGATTTAGACTTTAGGATTTCAAGGATGCTCCTGAGTCCACCCAACTCTAATACATGGGATAAATTAGAAGTGGAAAGACAGCTGGTTGTTGTGCTGGCCTCTTGACACCCTCGTTAGCTATGGAAACAGATGAGCTTTACACAGGTCACAATGTCTTAAAGTGATACCTTTTTATATATATATATATATTTATTAATAACTGCCACATAGTAGATTCAAATAAAGTGTGTATAATATAAACATGTTAAAGTAAAGGTAGCTCTTAGGTAAATAAATGTATGTAAGAACAAATATATATTTCTATATGTAATTTGTGATGTAGGCTACTTTTTCTGTATTAATTTTATCTGAAGATATTTGTACAGAAGAATTCTTCCACGTTTACTAGAAACTCTGTGTAGCAATGTTTTCATCAAACAAATGATACTTCTCACAATTTCTGAAGCTTCTAAATCTTTACCTTTTGTGAAAATATTGAGATTGTTTTTTTACAACAGCTTTTCTTTTATAGTTTTGCCATGATAATTGTGAGTGCTTTGTATTATGTACCTTTTATACATATCCCTTTATTTTTCTGATCACAGAAACATGGCTTTTTTTTTCTGTATCAGAAACAGATTTTTTCAAAATTATACAAAACAATATATTATTTATATCTTGTAGTTTCTAAACAAAAATGCATTCCTTTTTTATATTTGTACAGTCTTTGAATTAATATGGTCAGCTCCTTACAGATGCCACAGACAGCATTATTTAATGGTTATAAATGCTTGTGGGTTAAATGACCGTGAAGGTGACTTTATGCATAATCATTTCCATAGTTTTTCATGGTTGCTAGAATCGTAATTAGTTTCAAGGTTTTCTGTTAATTTCTGCACAACCATTGTAGCCATTGAGATTATATTATATATGCCACCTGTATGTGGCAGGGCAAGGTTAATAAAGACTATATGTGCCACTTAGTGGCTTCATTATAAGTCATATAAATATATATATATATATATTGAAACATCTTTGTAACAACGTATATCTATTAATTTATCATTTCCTTGTTTTTATTTGTTGTATTGATGCATTTCGAACCCTAACCTTTTCCAACATTCCTCTTTGTTGATCTAGCTCAATTGTTATAGTTTGCAATCTGTTGTTTTTATTTTCCCTGCTCCTACTTTTAAAAAAGTCTTTTATTGACATTTGTCACACTCCACAAAGTTTGTTTCTTCTTTTTCAAAAAAAAAAAAAAAAAACCTGTAAAAAGTCTTTTCATGGAATAATGTTTGGTGTATTCAGAACAATTTGAACTGTGGGAAGCATGGTTGAGAGACCAAGTGCGCTTGAACTTGGCTACCTAGAAGGGAGCTCGGGGTTCGACACCCGACTCGGGCAGCATGGAAAACCAACTCCTAGATACCCCTCCCCCCACTGGTTCACAAATGAGATTGGACCAAAAGCGCTCTGAGCATGCAATAAGCATGAAAGTAGCGCTATATAAAAGCTATAATAATACAAGACAATGAAAACTTAAAGTTTGAGATCACGTCTTCTGACATTAACAATGTTCATTCGCTTGATGGAGTCCACCAAAACCAGCTTAAATTTTTTTGTGAGTCAAATAAATTAAGCATATTTTACAAAGCTTATATCAACTCACTCTATAGTCTGGCCAAAAGTTTGTACACCGAATCTCGGATCAAGCTGAAATTTTGCACAATATCTTTTAACCTGACAACATAAGAATCAATTTAAAAAATTAATCAATTAGTTAACTATTGGTAATAAAATTATTTTGTTTGGTATCTCAAACAAAGGAAAGAAATAGTACTGAATTGAAGTGGTGGTATAAACTAAATTAGTCCCCTTTATAGATTGTCACCTGAGGCTTATTACAAATTTAATTACAGGATTGATCAAAACTAATTGACACACTTAATATAAGCTTTGTTTCTTAAAAAAAGTATATATATTTTTTTTTGTATTTTGCTTGTTATTTAATCAAAAGGAAATAGTGCTAGGAGAACTGTGAAGCTTTGTACCATTTTGAAGATCTATTTAACATGCACTCGTGGCTGAGTTTTTGTGGGTATATTAAGTAGCAGAAATATAGGCTGGAAAAAAATTTGTTGAATTGAATATAAAATTTAACTCTTTCTCTCCAGAATTATTTTCTGTGTTTCAACCCAATTATCCATTATGCTTATTTTGTAGTTCACTACCCTGTTGTGATTAAATTTCAATATCCTTTTTTGTCTGCTATCAGAAATTTTATTGGCACTACATAGCCTAAATTATGCTGATGTGCCAAAAAAAAACAACAAAATATAAACAATATCAAACATTGGGTGGTTTTTTTTGGTATAGCCCTTTTTATATAAAACAAATTGATGTTTATAAAGCCTAAATGAAATTGTATTATTTTGAATTTAAAAATAAAAACTTACAGGCTGTGAATAACTCTCATTAAAACAAGATCTAGGCAATATTTTATCATCCAAGTTGAACTAAAAGTATTTTTTATGATAATTCAAATTTCACAAAATTTAATATATAAGATGTATAAAAAATTATATTAAATTTCTTGAGCTCACTACCATGCAGAAATTAATATTAAAATAGAGCCTTTTTTAGCCACCAATCTTTAAAAAACATCGTATTTGGTAAAAACAAGAAAAATTTGATAGTTACCAAAGGGAAACTATTCAAGATTGAATTGGTAGCAATTAAAAACATTTTTGGAGGAAAGAAAACATTGCAAATGACTTCTATAATACAGACGTTACTTCAAAAAAGAAGATGATTACATCCTTACATATGTCTATAGGGCCTAGGTCAATCTAGTCATGCATGTTAATCAATGACTTAAATTCTGCCAAATCTTTGTTTTTCCTGGCTGGCTCAGCCAACCCATTCCATTTTCTATTAGCACTAGGGAAGAAGGAGCTTTTGTACAAATTTGTCCTAGCATATGGAAAGAGGAATGTGCCTTTGTCTTTCTGAATATTTTATTTTAGATTTTTGTTTTTGTATTGGAATATTATAGGTCAGTGTTTTATGTATTACTTTTTTAACTTTATATTATGTTTTATTTCTACTTCACTTTTATGTCTTCTATCCTGAAGGGTTTCTTAATTTAATGATTTTACTAAAGGTGATAGAAGCCATTATTCTTTTAGGCTGAAAATAATGGGGTCAAATCACTGATCGATAAGGAGAGAAAGAGTTAAGACTAAAAACATTACAATGTAAATAGTTGGTAATTGTTTCTCAAGTGTCACAGACTTATTAGTAATTCATTGTCTTTTAGCTTAATAGAATAGTCTTTATTGTATTTATTCAGTTGTTAGATACTGAAATTTATGCTTGTGTATTGGATATATTTGAGCTGAATGAAAAAATTGGGACTCTCTGTAACACTGCCAGAAAAAGTTTTTAAACAAGACACATGCACTGTAATGATCCATCAAGCTTTTTATTAACTTCACTATACTAATCATAATATACATATTTGTTATAATTTGACTATTATATCAGTTTCTTTCTAAGTAGGCCTACTTTGTTCTATACAATTCTTTAAAAAAAACTGCTTTTGTCAACACTACTTAGTAAAAAATGATGGAGTACGGTATACGGATCATGTGAGTCTGTAACAGTCATTCATCATAACTTATGTACCTATATAGGCTTTTATCATATGATTGACATTTCCATGGTTTATATTACCCAGCCAGTTCTGAAATACCATCATGCCCATAAATACAAACTGCTTTTAGATTTATTTTTTTAAAATGTTGATATGCTAAAAAAAGCAATAAGTAGTGTAAATATAGTTATTTTTATACCGGCAGCCATTTTTGTCTTCATGTCATGCTTATGATCTGTTCTGATCTTTGTATTTATTTGTTGTGTCTAGTTTGTTAAAAACTCTACTGGGTACTTAGTTTCTAATAGTCCCTCTAGTTGAGCCAGTAATGTCATGAAATTTTATTAGATGCATGTGCTTTTCACATATTAACTCCTCTAATTGTTGTATTGATATTGTTGTACTATTTCACTATGGCATATTTGTTGTTGGGTCTCTAGACATGTATATACTTAAAATAGAAGCAATTCTTTTAGTTCTGTTAAAACAAATGGATGATTAGAATTTCTTGATCATTAATTATATAAGACTAAGACTGCTTTATTGATCCTTACGGAAATTTGTTGTGATTACAAGGACTCTTTTCTCATATAAAGACAACACAACAGAAAAATACACACAAATACAACAGACAACATAGAGTTCATTCAGCGACTACACACAGGTATCTTGGTGCATTTCATGTTCTCTGATCAATGAGTGGCGGTGATAGAGTCTGACAGAGTGAGGTACGAACGAGTTTTTGTACCGATCTGTTCTTGTTTTGATTGACAGCAGTCGCCCACTTCGCGACGACCTGTCGTAGTTCTGATAGAGCGGGTGGCCATTGTCTTCCAAGATTTTTTCGATTTTTCTTAGGCACTTTTGTTCAAAAAGCTCCTTTAAATGTGGCAATGTTGTAAGTGTTATTTTAGATGCTTTTTTAATGATTTTTTCTAGACATCGCAACAGTTTAGATGAGGCGTTGCCTTGCCAACAAGTTATTCCGTATGTTAGCAGACTCTGCATAGTCGCGCGGTAAAATGTCTCAAGGATCTTCTTGCTTAGTTTAAAGCTATTGAGTTTGTATAGAAAAAAGAGTCACTGGGCTGCCTTCTTTGTCAGAGTTCCAAGGTGGTCTTCCCATGAAAGCTTGTTGTTGATGATAACACCTAGATATTTATATGCCTTTACTTGTTCTATAGATGTAGTGTTTATTTGCAGTTCACATATAGTATGTTTTTTCTTTCTAAAATCTATTATAAGTTCTTTAGTTTTTGTTACATTCAGTTCTAGAAAGTTGTCGGTGCACCAGTTTGTAAACTCTTCTATCGAGCTTCGATACTGAGTTTCGTCTCCTGAAATAAGACCGACTATGGCAGTATCATCAGCGAATTTAATGAGTTTAACTGAGTCATAGCTGCTTCTTATGTCATTAGTGTAAAGAGTGTATAGCACAGGAGAAAGTACACAACCTTGTGGAGCACCCGTACATAGTACTCGAGTTGATGATTTGGTGTTGTTGACTTTAACATACTGGGGCCGTTGGGTTAAAAAGTTTAGAACCCATGCTTGTAAGTAAGGGCTTACATTTAAGCTACTCAGTTTGTTTATCATTAGATGTGGCTGTATGGTATTGAAAGCCGAGGAGAAATCTACGAAGAGGACTCGTGCGTATGTTTTGGGTATATCGAGATGCTTATAAAGCTGGTCCAAAAGCAATAGAATGGCATCCTCAGTTCCTCTAGCTGCTTTGTATGCAAATTGGTGAGGGTCTAGGCTGTTGTTGACTTTTGCTACAAGTTGTTTTAGCATATATTTTTCAAAACAATTCATAACAATAGGTGTTAGCGCTACTGGGCGGAAATCATTTAAGCAATCTATTTTTGGTTTCTTAGGCACTGGTATGATCTCTGAAGTTTTCCAGATGTGTGGAATTACGCACGTTTGCAATGACTGGTTAAAGATATGACAGAAGATAGACCAGTGCTACTCACAACTATATCAACAGCTGGTTAACTTAGGCTCTGTACATTTTAGTAATTATATATTTAATTGTATTTATTCTCATCATTCCAGAATTTTCCTACATATTTCTTTATACTATCATGTTCTCATGACTCTGTATTCTCCTACATTGGTAAATAGTAATCTGTATTAACCCCTGGACTAACATTTCCTTGGGAGTGTTTCTCAGCATTCAGAAGTTAATGAACATTCATTAGTTTTATTTACATTTTGCTTTAACAGATTTACTTTAATTTCAAAGGATGTTTATTTGAAAACAAACGTGAAATGTCCTGAGGTCAAAATTAATAGAATGACGTATTTAGGAGGGAATGGAATTACTTAAGAAAACGGAAAGACAGAAATTTGTGATGAAATACAGAAGATAAACCATTGTAGGGAAAGTTCATGCTTGCCCTCTAAGTCATTGATTTAGTTTGTAGTTTAGAATTATTCTATATATTTTTTTATAGTAGTTGTGTGTTTTTATTTTATAATTTAATATAATTAGAAGATATGGATCTGGGCATTTAGAATGTAAAGTGTTCACATTGTTTTATTCAAAGTTTATATCATGTTTATATAGTTTGAATTTGTTCATGATGTCAATGTACAACTAATATTATTTAGCAGTAAAGACTTGGTGATGATCTACAAGTTTCCTCTTGTTTTTCATATATTGAAATGTGTACTCTTTTTGCCCCATAGGATTTTATCTTAGAATATTTCTGATCTTATTCTAGCATAATATGGCTTTAGAACCCTCATGGTTGTGCCTAAGGGCTGAGCCCATTGCACTGGCCAGGATGGAAGAAAGCCCCAACAAACCTGCCCCAACACTTAGCCACACACCGTTCCTCAAGGGACAGTTTTTATTGTGTACACCTCCACTGTGGATGTGGCACAGAGAAGGAATTTGAGGGAGTTAAGGCCTACAGTTCTAAGAGTCTTAGACCTAACTGTTAGGACAATAAGGAAGAAGAAAATGGCTAAAGATATTATTATTATTTTTTTTTTTTTTTTTTTTAATGAAAAGTGATTTAATTTTTAAAGTGTTTATTGTTTTTGATTAGCCATTTTAGTTTTTGTGAATCTCCCTCACTAATTACAGGAAAACTGACTAAGAAGCTTTTTTTTTTTTTTTTCATTTAAAAAACATGTATTTGACATTTAGAAGTAACACGACTAAGCCACCCAAGTAACTAAATGCCAGCCTTAATTTAACGGTGTGTTTTGATTAATTTTTAACAAATTTCTGGCTTGGGTAACATCTTACTAGTACTTGTGAATGTCATTTAAATTTTACCTTCTTTCTTAAATTTGTGCATAAAAAGTGAGGAATTATTATACACATTGTGCTAATCAATGCAACCAGCAAATGTTTTATTTTAGTTGTACTCCCATTGCTCTGTTTCAGTAATCTCTCTGTAACTCACTATCTCTACCTTTCTCTTTCACTTCTCTTTTTTATATTATCTCTTGGATGTCCTTTCCTTGGCCCTACATTATCTTTTTCAGCCACTTTTAATGTACTTAAATAGCAGAGATTTCTTTGGCAGATACTTGCAGGTTCCACGTAACCAGCATGATGGACTCTGAGAAAAAAGTATAGTGACTATTTCTATCTAAGAAATGTTTCCTGGTCAGCATTTGCTCATCTGGCTTTACCATTTACTTCACCTGATATGGCAATAGACTAGATCTTTTTTATATTTATAATTTTGTGTAATCTATTTACATTACAGCTAGCTCTATGGTATCATTTGCTGTTTGGTGGGTCCTTTCTGCTCTGCCATTCATATGGTGGGTCCTTTCTGTTCTGCCATTTGTTTGGTCCCATTCAGAGATGTATAAAATACATAAAATATTTTAATAAAATTAATGGCCAATAGAATGTAGCTTAGTCGCAAGTTCTTGCTTTAGTAGTTTTTAGTGTGATTAGTGTTGATACATTGCCATTAGTGCAAAGTATCAGACAAGCACTTACAGAGTTGTTGGTTGTCTTTAGTGAGCTTAAACCTTGAAAGATGAAATACATCTGCAATGGCTGGTTATGTCTTCTGTTTACTTTTGTGTTCATTTGATGTAGATGTTTATTAAGTTTAAACAAATGCAGCGCTGTGCTGATTTTAGATCTAGGGAAAGTAGATCCCTGTACCAGCAATAAATGTTTACTTGTAGTTTTGTTTTTTCTTGACATGGATGAACATTTTTGATTGTTTACATAACAGCATTAAAAGATATGCTAACAGAAAAGAAAGAACAAATGTCTATGAGTGGATTATGCTAATTCATAAGGCATCAATTTGGAAACTACAATACATATTTGTTTGGTAAAGTGACAAAGTCTTTATTTTTGTTTTATTTACATATTTAAAAAAAAAAGTCAAATGCTCTATATTTGAATGCCTTCTTGTATATAACATTCTCACCTAAAGTTGTTCTCTAACCATTATACTTTTAAATTGAAATAATTTCTGGTTATGAAGTTTTTGTTTATCATTCCACACTTCATTAGTCCTCATATTTTATTTTGTTTAAATGCCAATTGTTATGTAACTTTCTCACCATGCCCAAGTTATAATAACACATTTGCGTCCCCCCCCCCCCCCCCCCCATGTATCACAATGTCTAAAAAATAACAGTTTTTACAATGTCACAGCTTTGATATGCAACTTGATTAACAGAAGTCTGATTTTTTGTTGGCCTCTAATTAAGAGCTCTGAAATGTAGACCTGATTATATACATATAAAAATTTAATATTTAGTGGTCTGTGAAAAATGTATATTAAAATCTGAATAATTATTTAGTGTTTTTATAAATCATTTGTATATAGATCCTCTCAATCAAACAAAATTGTCATCATTTTTGTATTTTGCATAGTCATCAAAATATTTGACAATGGAGTCATTGTTAAGATTTCCTTGTAATGTCAATACTATGAAAACTAGAACAATATATGTATATGCCCTATTGTGTATGTATGTTTATGTATGTTACAGAAAAGAAATTAGCAACTAGTTGTTTCTGTAGTATAAATCTACGTGCCCATGTCTCAGTAGTTTGCTTCTGTCTAGGAAAAGAACTTCTTTGGTTTTGGCAAGATCATAGCCCTTGTGATAATAAATTAATCAGGATGCGCGAGCATTACTTGTTGTTGCTAATATCTGTATTAATCAGATGTTTTCAATGTCCAAACTAGGACCATAAAGTATAAAGTTGCTTGCTCACTTTTTGTAAGGATCTCATGAAAATTAAGATATAAAATACTAGAATACATAATATTTAGCAACATTATAAATCACTTAGATAAACATATTCTTACTCCATACCAACATGGCTTTAGGAAATATAGGTCATGTGAAACTCATCTAATTGGCCTAATTGATGATATTTTAAAAGACCTAGATAATTATTAGACTTTTCTAAGGCATTTGACAAAATTTACCATAGCTTGCTTAAACAAGTAGAATATTATGGGATTACTGGATCATTACACCAATGTATTCAGGATTTTCTGTAATAATAAATGGTTGTAATTCAATACCAATAACAGTAAACTCAAGTGTACCTCAAGGAATAGTCATAGGTCCGCTAATGTTTCTAATTTTAATAATGACCTAACAAATTGCAGTAGTTCATGAAAACAAATGTATTTTTGTTTCTCCAGATGATTGCATAATAATAATATATAGAGCAATTACAACACAAGATACTGACATTTTACAAAGAGAATAAAAGAATTACAGAAATGGAAATCAAATTGGAGCATGTCTTTTCATCCAGAAAAATGCCAGTTATTAAGAGTACCCGGTAAACTGAAACAAATAAATACCACTTATTGTATTCATGGCTAACCAAGAAACTCTAAATGTCTGGTTGTAATAATACATAAAGTTATCATGGAATCTCCATATTGATTAAATTATTTAAAAATCAAGCAAAACATTAGGGTTTATTAAAAGAATTGTTTACAAATCAAACAAAAACTAAAATGCTATTTAACTTCACCTTAGCCAAGTAGATTATGCATCCGCTGTTCGGGATCCCTCAACTCAATACAAAATAGAGGAGTGAGATTTATAACAAAAGAATATTTAAATTTGAGTTAAGTAACACCATTAGTAAAATCACTGAATTTAGAGACATTTCAGGACAGAAGACTATAAAGTAAAGTAGCTATAATATATAAAACACTAATACATAATTTACTAATAGAAAAATAAAAGTCAATAAAATACTTAGAGACACAGATACAAGTCACATTTCTTGCTCCAAATGCTAGACCAAATTTGTACAAGTGCTTCTTTCCTTGTACCATTAGGGTATGCTATGGGTTGCCTGAATCAGCCTGGATAACCATCGACCTGTCTAAAATACAAGTGAAACGCGTAGGACGTAATTATCTTCTCTTTTGATGCAACGTCTTTGCTCATAAGACGTAAGAAGAGAATGTGCTATGATTATCTTATTTCTCTTTCAGATTAGTTTAGAAAGGTGTCAAGTTTGTAGTAGGCTACTCATAATGTAGAAGAAGGAGCAGTAGCGTAGCTAGAGTCTTTGATGCCTAGTGCGGAAACTCCTTTTTAATTCCCTACACACAAAGAATTCCAAATAACATGTACTTCATACTACAGTGGTTCTCCAACGTTTAATTGTGACACTCCCGCACAAAACAGTTTCCTTTTGCGTTCCTAGCAATCAGCTACAATGTCTGGGGGAGGGGGGGGGGGGAGCGCAGTGACCAAAAAAAAAATGCGAGGAGGTACACAGGCGTTAAGCGTTAATATGCAATCTTAGCTTTAGGAATGCATTTTTCTAGCGTCTACAGCACATCATCGACCATAGAAACGAGTCCAATCTGGCTAGTACTGCGAGGAGCATTGGAACCAACTGTAGATAACGTCTGTTTTGTGATTGGCTTTATGCTCATAAAATCATACTCGCGCTAGTCAATGTGCTTTATAGTGAACTCGTTCTGGTCAGCAAAAGATGTTTACAAATGAGTTGGCAGAGAAATGTTTATTCATGTCATTTCATCCACTCAAATATTCAAATAGAGATGCAACACACTTTTTTTTTTTGTCTACTAAATTTAAACAAAAAAATTTTTTAGCTTTTATATAGCGCTACTTTCATGCTTATAGCATGCTCAGAGCGCTATGGTCCAATCTCATTTGTGGACCAATGGGGGAAGGGGTATCTGGGATAAGGTTTTCCGTGCTGCCTTTAGACGCTCAGTAAACACAACTCTGCTATAGTCGGGTGTCGAACCTTGAGCCCCCTTCATAGGTAACCAAGACAAGCTTAAGCGTACTTAGCCTCTCGACCACGCTTCCCAAAAAATGACCGCAAGCGCAAATCATAGTTTTGAGTAACGCTGTTTTATTAATTGTTAAGGTGTTAGGAGTACATTGTTAAAAACGAATCACGCATTCTGGCTGGCAACACAAAAACAAGGATTTTTATCGAAATTTCCGACAGCTCATGTTATGTGAACCAAGTAGTCAAACCAGTGAGCCGTAGGCCTACATTTGTCGTCATTGATCATAAATAGTTTTTGATCAACTTAAGATTGAAAAAAAAAAGCTAATGTTGTCAGTATTTAAAATCATCTAGCCAAAATTTTCTGATACAAATGAAGAGCTCAAAAAGTCCTTGCTTCGGAAGTTTGGTGGCTTCTGAAGAAACCGCGACATCCTGTTGTAACCTCTTTCGCACCCGACAAAATCTCTTTATGTCAATTTCGTAAGGAACACTAGAGATTAGATAGTATCATCCTGGGGATTTGGGATTTAATAGTTGCAAAGGCGACATTCATATATATCTTGTAAGTCATGAAGTTAATCTTATTAGGGGATTATTTTCTTCTGCGGTTTCATCACCACCCTTAGTCTGTTGGACCGTTGGGGCACCACTCATTCCTCCTTTCCTCTCTGTCTTTTTCCTTGGGTAGAACATCTATCAAAGGCAGGTCCGTCTATTCTTTTATGTTGTCTTCCAATCGCATTCTCTGTCTGCCTCTTCTTCTTTTTCCTGGTACTGTTCCCTGAAGGAAGGTCTTTGCGAGCCCAGTTGACCTTGTAGTATGGCGATAGAGTTTTAGATCCCCCCCTTTTTTTTTTTGGTTATCATGGGGTCTAATCGCTGTAGTAAACCTATCTCTAATCTATTCGTTTGTGATACAGTCTTTAAATGTGTTAATTAGGATCTTTCTGTAGCATCTCCATTCCATTGCTAGGATCCTCCTCTCTTGCTCTGCAGTCAGCTTCCAAGACTCGCAAGCATATAAGAATGTATAAGCCAACTGTTTCTTTGAGGTTCTGTACTCTTCCCGACTCTGAGCACATGCTTGTAGTAAAACTAACACATGTTTGATGCCCTACCGACAAAGAGCTGAGAACCTCGCTATAATATTTTCAGTTTGAGTGCGCTTTCTTGAATTGACAATCTTATATCTAATAAAATACTCAGACACAAAGGTAAAGGCACATTTATTTTTACATTTGCTAGGACAAATTCACCCAAGTACTCTAGTGCCTTTAGAGCATGGAATGGGTTGCCTGAATCAGCCATGAAAAAACCTCATAACAACTTGAGACAAGAAATGCGTAGGGCGTAATTATCTTCTTTTTTTTTGAAGTAACGTCTGAAATTTATAAGATAAGACAGTACCAGGAAAAGAGGAAGAGGCAGACAGAGAAAGCGATGGGAAGACAATACAAAAATTAAGAGAATAATGGAGACGACGGTCGACATTCAATGTCTGGTGAGCAAGGGTTCTATAGACTAAGGGATATGTCAGATATGTGAATGTGGGAAATTTTCATATCACAAATCGAGAAGAATTTATTGAATTCTTTTAATGTATCTATTTTCCCACTAGAATATCTTTAACTGTATGCATATTACATTATTCCACTTTAAAAAATATAAAAGTGATGCAATTTGAAAAGACAGAGTGGTTTAGGCTGGTTCATCTGCCATTCTATCTTGGTTCGAGAGTTACCTGATCTTCTGACAATTAAGAAGTAAAGTTCGAGTAGAGTGGTCAACAGGATAACTGTGTCCCCCAGAGCGTATTCAAATGACGGTTCATTTGCATAGACGGATGAGTAACTTGACCGTGGCCCGGCTCTTACTGAGTATTAAATTGTATTCTAATCGGATTTGGCGAAGACACCCCGAAGCCATTCGATTGGTTGTCGGAAACACCCCGAAGCGATTTCATTGGCCAGGTGGAACACCCCGAAGAGTTCTCATTGGTCGTTGAGTTTTGGTTGCCAATTTTAAAGGTACTAATAGTTGAGGTCAAAATGGCATTGGGCACTTGACATGCTGTTTACCTAGTATCCTGATGCCAATAGCTCTTAATTTGTAAGTCTCTTAAACATAAACACACAAGTGATAGGGCGCGCTGACCTCTGGCACTAAACTCTCACCAAACTGTAAGTCTATATTGTGAGTATTTTTTGTGTGTAAATTCACATACCTTAATCACTATAGCAATATATGCCATAAATGTTACTAAATAGGCTTAATACAGAGGCGGCTTTAGTAGTGCGCGGGGCCCTGGGCGAAGTCATATCAGGGCCACGAATATTCGTTAGATGTGCTAATGGTGACAAAAGATTATCTTTTTTCTGAGGCCCCCCTTAAGCACGGGACCTTGGGCGGTTCTCTCTGCCTATTAGTCAGATATTCTCTTTCCTTTAGTTGTGACTTAAAGAGAACGAAATAGTCGATGATTGGGCTGCCAATCAGTGGTTCACATATTATACTAAATGGGATCCGCGAAGTATAGCCAATATTGCCAAATAGTGAAAACAAAATATCATATAACTTTTTTTTTTAAAAGATAGCTAATAAACAGTGCTTTATTCTGTAAACAGGATACGCCAAAACAAAATGTCTCCACGTAGATGAGAGTGTTTAATAGGTCTGTATTTCTGCTGTCTACTTAAAAAGTGTTGTAACGAATCAATTCTTATTACACAAAACATTTTCAGTAGGCTACATTTCAAGTTGAGTTCTGTTTAAGATGTTACTTTCGTATACAAACTCTTCAAATCAAAATGAAAAAACAAACAAAAAAACAACAACAAGATGACAAATAGAGTTTGTGTTTTCACACAAACTCAGAGGCTGCCCATAAATGTTTGCACCGTGGGCTGCCGTTTTTTGAAGGGAGGGGGCCAGAAACGTGATCTGGATCTACAATTAATATTAATTACTCCCTAAAGCCGTGACAAGTCTTTGATATGAATATTGTTCGCTTGTCACGCAACCCAGATGATAAAAGTCAAAACGTTGTCAGTCAAGACAATTTAGGAAATAAGGCTCATATGTTTTAATATTCCTGCTATATTAATTTCGGTTTTACCATTTTGGTTCCTTTTTTTTTAAATTGTATTTTTAGGTTTGTATTTTAGTTGCAGCTTTTAATCCAGTTTGTCAAGCAGTAAAAGAATTAGTGGCCAGTGCATGTACAAATACAACGTTTAGTGAAACTGTAGGCTAGAATGGTTTATAGTTTCTTTTCATCTTACTACTATTTCGTTTTGACTCTTCTTTTACGGTTTGATACAATTCCTCTTATCAGCTTGCGAATTCTTCAGGAGTTTAGAAAATCTGTACAAGGATCTCGAAAATTTCTGCATGTATAGTAAAAAAGTAAAGTTCCCATTTCAAACTTTGAGTTCTAAAGGTAGATGATGTAAAGGTCACCTGTTTTTATGGCTACGGTTAACAAGGGTGTCATGTAACCAGCACAAAGATCAACCGCCTTTACTTTTACCCAACTCATGTCAGGTACCCATTAAAACTGGGTGGACTCAGAGGTGCCCTAAGTTCCAGTTCCTCTGGTTACTGTTATTTCGTTTTAATTTCCTATTTAGGGCATACTTCCAATTTTATTTACGTTAACTGAAAAAAAAATACAAATTATATTTCCGTTAATGACAATATTCGTTCCAACGAAATAGTCCTAAATATCTCTGGGCACGGTAGGCTTACACGCAAACACCTAAACACACACTCCTTGTGAAGCTATACTATTTTTTTCAGACATTGATGTTTATTTACATGAAACTTGCCAGCTTAGTTTAATGGCATACCCCTGTTTTTTCTCGGTAGATCTACTCTTAAGAGCTGTTAATTTTCATGGATATCTAGTATTTCCAGGGCCGGATTTAGACTTGCTAAGGCCCTACAAACATTTGAGATATGGGGCTCTTTGTAATAAAAAAATAAGGCAATTTTTCGTTTTTCTTATTTCAAAATGGTTGCAACTCTTCCTGGTTCCGCCCCTAGCAAGTGGGGGCCCTAAGCCCTAAGAGCGTATGTTGCCTTTCCATTCCACTCAGATTGTTCTTTAAAATGTCAGGTGTCCGCTACTGCTCTTTTCACTCGGAGACTCCCCCAGTTGTCTTATTGACACTCATAGCGTTCGTTTCAATTCGAACACATTCGAAAGTCAAGCGATTGACAACTCGTTTGCTACGCTTACCCCCCTCCCCTCCCTATTTATTTTTCGGCATGCTCCGCGTCTCAACATTGAATCATGGGATGGCTATTCATGTATTGGACGAATAGTACGGCTGATGTTGGATCGTTTAACTACTTCTGTTTCATCTCTCCATTTCTGCCTGTCGTGGTGTCAGGAGGCCTAGGTCAACATCGTATATCCATCATACATTCCTCATAAATGGGTTATAAAAACAACCAAAAAAAACAACAACAGCTTATGCTGAGTGAAGGGAGATCACCGTTCAATCATTGCCTTATATCTCAATATTGCAAGTTTTATCTACTCTTTTTCCAAAAAAAATTAATTAATTACCACTAAATGGTTAGTATTGTGTTGTTTTTTTCATCGATTCTTGTGTTACCATCGCCAATGACTAATTGTGCAAAATTTAAATTTCATCCGAAAAATGGGAGCGGGAGAAATAACGTGCACAATTTTCCACCCAGACAGACAGACTGAGTTACTGTAAGTAGTGTACATAAATACATTCTTATCTTTTCAACAATTAAATAAACTATTTCTTTTTTTTTTTTGGAGTGCATGGTTTTAAATAAAATCTTTGATATTACATCCACAAATCAACAAATATGCATTTATGTTAAATATTTACTATTTAGAGACTTCACGTAGCCCAACTTAGTAGCTGTCCTGTAGCCTGACCTAGTAGCTGTCCTGTAGCCTGACCTAGTAGCTGTCCTCTAGCCTGACCTAGTAGCTGTCCTGTAGTCTGACCTAGTAACTGTCCTGCAGCCTGACCTATTAGCTGTCCTGCAGCCTAACCTAGTAGCTGTCCTGTAGTCTGACCTAGTAACTGTCCTGCAGCCTGACCTATTAGCTGTCCTGTAGCCTGACCTAGTAGCTGTCCTCCATCAAAAACTACAATTCTTGCAACAATTTCGCAGCAGATTGAACCGGCATAACTTAGGTAGCATCGATTTTCCCACGGACAAATCTTTATATTTAAGTCAAACGCTTTGTATACGGCTGGACAATATCCCGTTTGTCTAAATATAGAACACGTTCCCGATTAGGCGCAACAGATCAGAAGCTGTCCTGGATTTTCTTGTGAGCAGAACTCATTAACCTCATCTCTCAACCTGGTAGTGAAGTAAGCCTATCTCTCCCCATCCCCCACTCTCTCTCCTTCTCTCTCTTTCTCTCTCTTCCCTCTGAATCTCATTCAGTTGTATAAGATCTACTTTGTTCCTCAGCTCCCTCCTCCCCAGCCAATGAACGTTTAAGACCAGGAAATGTTATTTTAGGAAATCAGGTTGGAATAGTAATGAGGTAACTGACCGCAATTAACTCCCTTGTCACATTTACCAATCTCATCTCACCCCCACCCCGCCCAACGGAACATCCCTCGTCTGCCAAAATAGAAAGAATAAGACCAACTCCCTCCCATTGTAGATACAACTCACTCCCATTGTAAATACAAATCCCCCACTGTAAATACAAATCCCCTCATTGTAAATACAAATACCTTCCACTGTAAATACAAATCCCTCCCATGTTAATACAAAACCTCCCATTGTAAATACATGTCACTCCCGTTGTAAATACATGTCCCTCCCATTGTAAATACATGCCCCTCCCATTGTAAATGCATGTCTCTCCCATTGTAATTACATGTCCCTCCCATTGTAAATACATGTCCCTACCATTGTAAATACATGTCCCTACCATTGTAAATACATGTACCTCCCATTGTAAATACAAATCCCTCCCATTGTAAATGCATGTCCCTCCCATTGTAATTACATGTCCCTCCCATTGTAAATACATGTCCCTACCATTGTAAATACATGTCCCTACCATTGTAAATGCATGTACCTCCCATTGTAAATACAAATCCCTCCCATTGTAAATACATGTCTCTCCCATTGTAAATACATGCCCCTCCCATTGTAAATACTTGTCTCTCCCATTGTAAATACCTGTCTCTTCCATTGTAAATACCTGTCTCTCCCATTGTAAATACCTGTCTCTCCCATTGTAAATACCTGTCTCTCCCATTGTAAATACATGCCCCTCCCATTGTAAATACATGCCCCTCCCATTGTAAATACATGCCCCTCCCATTGTAAATATCTGTCTCTCCCATTGTAAATACCTGTCTCTCCCATTGTAAATACCTGTCTCTCCCATTGTAAATACATGCCCCTCCCATTGTAAATACATGCCCCTCCCATTGTAAATACATGTCCCTCCCATTGTAAATACCTGTCTCTCCCATTGTAAATACATGTCCCTCCCATTGTAAATACATGTCCCTCCCATTGTAAATACATGTCCCTCCCATTGTAAATACATGTCCCTCCCATTGTAAATACCTGTCTCTCCCATTGTAAATACAAATCCCCCATTGTAAATACATGTCCCTCCCATTGTAAATACATGTCCCTCCCATTGTAAATACATGTCCTTCCCATTGTAAATACCTGTCTCTCCCATTGTAAATACAAATCCCCCATTGTAAATACAAATCCCTACCATTGTAACTACATGCCCCTCCCATTGTAAATACCTGTCTCTCCCATTCTAAATACAAATCCCCCATTGTAAATACAAATCCCTTCCATTGTAACTACATGCCCCTCCCATTGTAGATACACGTCCACTAAAGAGTTTGGGCCCGAGAGTACTTAACATGTTATATCAGCTTTATAAAACAAATACAGTCTTTATTAACTTGTTTAGCAACATTTGCTTCATATGTATATAACATAATTTACTTGCTCTTTAAACTTTGAATATGACAGTTACCGTATATCTTATCTTATAAACTACAGACGTTACCGGTACTTCAAAAAAAAACAAAAAAAAACAAGATGACTACGTCCTACGTACCAAAACGTTTTATTTTCCTGAAAGGGAACCTTTATTCTTAAAACTAAACATGCAAACCTTTTTTTGTACAAAAACTCCATTTTTAAAACAATACACACATGACATTTTATCGCCTTCCAAATGCCGTAATTGTTGCTCCAAAAAATATATTTGGAGTTCATACTATTTTGTTTTCATTGTATTCTATATTTCATCTTAATATCTTCACCTTCTTCTCTCCGTGATTATTTGGTTTTGTACTATTGAATGTAATGATTATTAATAATTTGTTTCAGCACTAAAACGTTGAACTCCACTAACTGCCTTCAATTTATTTGATAAAATTGGTCAGAAAACTGCTGGACAGTATATTATTTGTCTTATTCCTCGGACGAAGTGACTTTCCGAAGTAAAGTTACAATAGATGTAGTCGTAATTGCGAACTCTTAATCACACTATTTATAATTTTATTGTACATGTCAAGTGGTGAATGGTGTACTTTACTCTTTAAATGACAAAACACATTTAAGCATAAAAAATACTTTTTAAAAAAGGTATAATAAAGCAGGGGTTCTCAACTGGTGGGGGTCGAGTCACCATTAGTCAAGGGTCGCCAATGACCTTCGGAAATTTTTACTTTTTTTTCTATTTTTCATCGCGTTGTTTTTTTGTTGTTTCTAATTTGTAAGGTAACAAACACATTTGTACCATAGATGGTAGACATTTACATTGTAATAAATAAAATAAAGGGACATTACGCAGATATATACACTATCAGCAAAAAATCCTAAAATGATTTGAAGCGTCAATTTAATCAAACAAAAGAGTGGGGGAGACATAATATCAGCGTAATTTTTTCCATAGTTAATTACAAGTATATTAATTATGTCGCAGCACAAATATTTTGAAATCACTGTCCGTCAAACGCGCTGCTTAACTGCATTGTGGGATTGCAAAGGCTCTAGCACGCTGTGGAGCAATTGAAATACGTCATCGTTATATATTTATTACAGATTATCCCAGGAACATGGAACCTGATGTTACAGGAGAAAATATAATGACACCCCCCCCCCCCCCTTTGCGATTAGGTTTTACTTCAAACGTTCAAGCAGGAATTGAAAAACTCCCATGTAATGAGGTTCTATCTGCCGAATGTATGAAGCCAAACTGAAACGTGCAAGTCTTGTTGGTAAGTACATCCAGTATTTTAGTTTTAAAGCTGATGAAGTCATGAGATTCAGACTTAGGTGGCAAATACCATCATCAAAACAAATTGACCGTTGAAGCTTCTTATTTGGTGGCTCTCAGAATTGACAGAACTTTGAAATCTCACACCATTGACGAGAAGTGAATATTGCCAGCGGTTAAATACATTGTTCGAGTGATGAGTTAAGCCGAATTCGCAACTAAATTTAGTGCAGTTTCCTTATCTAATAAAACTGTTCACAGGAAAATAGTTGACAAGTCTACGGATATCGTTGATCATGTAATTCAGAAAATGATATCTTCTCCACTTCCAATATTAAGCATCCAACTTGATGACTTCACGGACGTTGTCAATGTTCAGTATACTGGTTTACGTGATTTTAAAGACGAGTTTCCTTTTTGGAAACCTGTTGAAACAGCTTATATAGAACTTTATTTAATTGACAAAGTTGGTTCATTTTTGAAAGATATTTGTGATGTCCGCACAGAGGGTGCTCCAAGTATGTCTGGATTTCAACATTTGGTACTGAAAGAGTTACTAAAAGTCATCGAAACTCATAGTATGATACATGGACATATATTAGCAACGAGGACACTGCCACAATCGCGATGCAGTTAAAAAATATATTTTTTCAATGTCATTTACACAATTCTGTATCAGTTTACAGTCATATCCCGTTCTGAGATTATTTTGCGCTTTCTTCTATTTCTGATAATATATCTTTAAGACTCAATTCAGAAAGAGACTTGATACTGAAGGTTCCGTTCGTTATTATCTTACTACCAGGAGAATTCCTCATCCGGGGAAACAGAACCAATCTCAACCTTCGTACGGACGTTGGCCTGTTTGCAAAAACTGTCGCAACAATATTTTTTATTGCAATGCAGTTCACTGTATTAACAAATGAACGTTTTCTATGCCTAGCCCTACTTTTCAAATTGTCCCTTATGTTTGCATTTGACATTTTAAACATGAACTAGAAAAGTAGATGAATGAAAGTCATAGAGTTTTGTTTTTCTTCTTATTTAGGCACAAAAGCATTTTACAATAAATACAATTACTTATATAAAGCTTTTGTTAGGATCAGTTTAAATGAAAATACATCATACATCTTGATTACGATTATAAAATATTAGCAAAATGAAATTTGCGTAGGCCTATGAACGAAATACATTTTAAAGTTGGGGGTCGCCTTAAAGTGGGGCTTTGTGTTAGAAGGTCGCCGAGCTAAAAAGGCTGAGAGAGAAATTTGTTGCCCATTTTTTTGTATCAAAAAATAATTAAAAATCACTAATTAGTTAAGTAATTGGTGCATACCAGACAGTAAATTGTCGTTTTGAAATGGGCAATGTATAATTTTGCATAGTTTCAACTTGCTCCTTGAATGGGAAGTGGGAGAAAGAACACCCACAAACTTTGTACCGGACATAGTGATGAAAAACGGATTTCCGTTTACGTAAACCAACATTTGTTTATGAAAGGATGGTATCGTGAAACTTGTCCAATTTTTATTTACAAAAGAGTTCGTGTAAACAGCAAAGTAAATGCGAGACATTCTTGATCTATAGGCCAGTGCCTGTCGGACGGAGAACAAGACCTCCTTTTGTCGGACATCTGGAAACTCTCATTGAAATCGCGCAACATGTTATATATGCGATAAATAGCGCATAGAAGCTTTGGTATTTATTATTTTTGTTCTAAGTGTTAAATAAATTAAATTATTATTATTATTATAAGAAACGTTGTTTACTGGTGAAGTGACAGCTCTTATTTCGTACTGATGAAACAATAGAGTGGTGCTGTACAGATCCAAATATCTAGGTCTAGGTCTAGGTCTCGATGTTACTAAAGGGAAACAGGTGGCCTTACAGAGTGTGAGCCTGCTAAGAATTCGTGTCTCACGTGATTTTAGACCAGGATTGGACAGCGCTGTTTGGCATATTATATGATCTAGTAAATAGGTCAATCTACTCTTTGTCCTTATACGCATACACCTTTTTCATTCCCATATTTTTTTAGGGAGAAAAAATTTGCAATCTTTTTTAACATGTACGAAACTAGAGATAACACATTTTTATTGATAACCAAATAAGCTATCGAAATATTATTTTTTAAAAATTTGGTAGTGTACATAACAAACATATCTGCCCTAAGCACTTAGCAGAATATTTAAAATAACACAGTTAAAATAATATTCAAAAACAGCTAAATAGAAATTTCACTCCTTATAAAAATTCTTCACTGGTATAACCCAAGTATCCACATGAACATAATGGGTTTTTTAAAAATATCTTTCTTCTGATCGTCGTTCTCGCCAGCCTTCGGTGATAGCTTTTCATTGTGTCTTAAATGTGTGTCTCCAGGCTCATATCAGTTTTCTCTAGATATCTTTTGGAAGCCAGTTGCTGCTAGCTGTTCCCCTCATTGAGCCTAAGCTGTTTTCTTAGGTTCCGAGCTGAGAGGGGTCCCGTGTTTGAATTCTGGTGAGGAATTGGATTTTTAATTTCGGGATCTTTAGGGCGCCTCTGAGTCCACCCAGCAATAGTTAATACTTGTACGAGATCCATATGAGTATTGTGTGCAACTGTTGCTTTGAGGCATATCAACTGAGTAAGTATATTTTAGTCTGAAGTTAAATGGCATTTAAAAAACTGTTGGTTTTTTTTTTGGTTTTATTTGTAAAAAATATTTTTAAAAATCTAATGCATCTTGGATTCTAAATTATTGCATTACTTTGGAGATTCGTAATACTATTTAATCCCACGGAACAATTCTCATTTCTATGTTAGCCTGTTTCCGGTCTGAAATATTTTCACGAGGATGTCACGTTGGAAACTTGGAAGGAAATTATAAGGGGAAATAATTTCTAAAATGTATAGCGGTACTGGCGACTAAATTGAATTATCTTTCTTTTTAATTCGACTCACGAGAACACATCTACACATTAAATAAATATCTTTCAGAGCGTACTCAAAATTAGTGCTGGATCCACAACTCTTTACCACATCTTTGTTTAAAATATACGGTTAACGAGGATGTCATGTGGCCAGCACAACGGAAAGAAAATGCTTTAAATTCTTGGTTTTCAATTAAATATCGAATATTAAATAAGTTCATTATTTTATTTGATATGTAGGCCTACTTCAAGTGAAAATATATCATCTCTATGCAAATAATAAGAAACTTCAAAATATAAAGAATCATCATCATCATTATCATCATCATCTAACAAAGCTTGAATAAGTAAAAGGAAGTCTTCAATCTTCCATTTTTAACAGTGCTAAATAAAAAGTAGGCCTATTGGTCAATGGCGTACCCCAAAACATGGTTAGGGCCACTCGGGGCATCAGCTGGTGAGCTGAATCAAAATTTCATCCAAGACCACAATTTATCAATATACGTGCAATAAGATTTGGCTCCCTTAGCCCCATTATCGGTGTCTGCATTTATCCTTTTTTTTTTGGTCCGTAATTTAAAAAAAAATGGAATACTGGGAAGGGCATCGGAAAATGAGGGCATGAAAAATTCGATGGTCCAAAAATCAAGATAATAAGAGATCGTAAAATAACCATTAAGTACGATTCATTCCTGAGGAAATATAGGATTCAAATGTTCCTCAAGCCACTGTAATGCATACTCACAGCTCAGAATTCAATAATAATGATCTCTATATATAATTCTCTTCATGGCCCAACCATGCCTCACAACACGATAAAGTCAAGGAAAGATAACTCTTTTATTTCTGCAAGTCGGACTAGAGTTACCCCACGTAACTATCGAAGCGACAGAGAGCACAGCTCAGAAAAAAAAGGGGGGGGGGCGGGGGAGAACAAGTCATCTTTCTCTTTATACATTCTCTTTATTTGACTACATTTATGTGTGTATTTTTTAAACACGTCAATATCTGGTGTCATTAAAAATGTTTATTCTGTAGTTTTGTTTTGATTTGTCATCGACAAAACTGTTGCTCTCGAACTTCACAAGTTGGCTGTAGCTTCGTTTGCGAACATTGGGATAACTATGGCAACGCCCTGTCCGTTGTTCTTACTCACGGAAGCACAGTCATACACTCTGCTCGACAATATGTTGCCTACATGAATACTTTCTGCGCTTATTGTGGCGAGGCTGAAATTGTAGCGATGTCACAAATACTTCCCGCTACTATCACTATTCACTTCCGAGAACGTCCGCATGACTCTCCTCGAGTTTACAATCCGGTCGATATCTCTCCATATTCCTGCTATTTAGGGTTGCAATCACCGCAACGTACTGGAGTGTAAAACTATCGCAGCTGCTACCTCACAAAATATCCTTATTTCCCGGATATCCATAAGATTCAAATTTGCCTTTTATCTTTACACACAGACAATTTCCTGTTAGATTAGCCGTTGCCATGACAATTCATAAAACCCAAGGCCAAACGTTCAAAAAGACATGCCTGTATCTTCCAAAACCTGTTTTCAGTCATGGACAATAGTATGTTGCTCTCTCCAGAGTTCCTTCTTTTCATTCACTCACAGTCGTTTGCCCAAACCCACCCCATTTGGATAACTCTTTAATTTAGTGTTCACCCGCCACCAAATAGCGGCGTATGTTACGCCGTGGGTCGACTAGTAACAATTAAAATTCTTAAAATAACTCTAGACTAAGCGTACGCTAATTAATTAAAGAAAGGGACGCGAAAGTTAATTGTTTTGTAAGGGAAGCCCTGAAGTCTGAAAAACACGTTACATGAAACAAAAACAAAATTTTATTCAAAATTTAGACGGAAGAGGAAAAGGATCTTTGAACATAAAATACCCAAGGTACGCCACTGCCATGAGGTTACGCCCTTAGGAGTGTAGATATTTCCTTCGTCTTCTTCATTCTCATTCTCATTATCGAATTGAAGAGTTAAGGCAACCAGTTCTATAGTTCCAGGGGCGGAGTGGGTGTCAATATCGGCACGGCATTTCTAATGCAGCCCATAAATTGTATACCATTTGATCGGCATAATGAAATTATAACCTACTGACCTCAAAATTATTATGTCAAGTTTGATGATGTATCGATAACTGTACGCATGCATACAGTGCACTCTATATCTTTATAAGAAATACAGGCCTTAGGTTGATTTTTAATTGTTCAGTATGCATGACCTAAACAGTCTTAACAGACAGTTTCATAGTGACCTTCATGCGTCACTTTCGGTGGCCCTACCGCCTATTTCAATAGCGGCCCACCCCCATATGCACTAATGCCCGTATGGCCAGTCCGCCCCAGAGAACTGTGCAGTTGTTTTCTGGTCAGACATGTTGCCCATACAACGTGTGGTCTAAAGGAGGTGTTCTGGGGCCATTATCTAGTTCAGGCTTTTTGATATAAAGTATAAGGCTTTGAAGGAAGTGGCCCGCATTCGATGGAGACATTCTACAAGGGCATGTTTCTCTAGTTCTGATCTTCCAAAATATGTGACTCATTCTGTTGTGTCTTGTACAGAAGCATGTTTCTCTAGTTCTGATCTTCCAAAATGTGTGTCTCATGTTGTTGTGTCTTGTACAGAAGCATGTTTCGCTAGTTCCGCTCTTCAAAAATATGTGTCTCATTCTGTTGTGTCTTGTACAGAGGCATGTTTTGCTAGTTCTGATTTTCCAAAATATGTGTCTCAATCTGTTGTGTCTAGTACAGAGGCATGTTTCGCTAGTTCCGCTCTTCCAAAATGTGAGTCTCATGTTGTTGTGTCTTGTACAGAAGCATGTTTCGCTAGTTTCACTCTTCCAAAATGTGAGTCTCATTCTGTTGTGTCTTGGACAGAGGCATGTTTCGCTAGTTCTGATCTTCCAAAATGTGTGTCTCATTCTGTTGTGTCTTGTACAGAGGCATGTTTCGCTAGTTCTGATCTTCCAAAATGTGTGTCTCATTCTGTTGTGTCTTGTACAGAGGCATGTTTCACAAGTTCTGATCTTCCAAAATGTGTGTCTCATTCTGTTGTGTCTTGTACAGAGGCATGTTTCGCTAGTTCTGATCTTCCAAAATGTGTGTCTCATTCTGTTGTGTCTTGTACAGAGGCATGTTTCGCTAGTTCTGATCTTCCAAAATGTGTGTCTCATTCTGTTGTGTCTTGGACAGAAGCATGTTTCGCTAGTTCTGATCTTCCAAAATGTGTGTCTCATTCTGTTGTGTCTTGGACAGAAGCATGTTTCGCTAGTTCTGATCTTCCAAAATGTGTGTCTCATTCTGTTGTGTCTTGTACAGAGGCATGTTTCGCTAGTTCTGATCTTCCAAAATGTGTGTCTCGTTCTGTTGTGTCTTGTACAGAGGCATGTTTCGCTAGTTCTGATCTTCCAAAATGTGTGTCTCGTTCTGTTGTGTCTTGGACAGAGGCATGTTTCTCTAGTTCTGATCTTCCAAAATGTGTGTCTCATTCTGTTGTGTCTTGTACAGAGGCATGTTTCGCTAGTTCTGATCTTCCAAAATGTGTGTCTCATTCTGTTGTGTCTTGTACAGAGGCATGTTTCTCTAATTCTGATCTTCCAAAATGTGTGTCTCATTCTGTTGTGTCTTGTACAGAGGCATGTTTCTCTAGTTCTGATCTTCCAAAATGTGTGTCTCATTCTGTTGTGTCTTGTACAGAGGCATGTTTCTCTAATTCTGATCTTCCAAAATGTGTGTCTCATTCTGTTGTGTCTTGTACAGAGGCATGTTTCTCTAGTTCTGATCTTCCAAAATGTGTGTCTCATTCTGTTGTGTCTTGTACAGAGGCATGTTTCTCTAGTTCTGATCTTCCAAAATGTGTGTCTCATTCTGTTGTGTCTTGGACAGAGGCATGTTTCGCTAGTTTTGATCTTCCAAAATGTGTGTCTCATTCTGTTGTGTCTTGGACAGAGGCAAAAGATAAAACGTTGATTATGTCGGGCTAACAAACATCTTTTTTGTTTCTTCTATTAGATATTTCCAAGAAGTGGCTTCCCGGACCTGTCGAATCTGAAGTCTAGCATAAGCCTAAAAGGGATAGTCTATTTTAGCAGTTTCAGAAAAATCAGTCGAGAAAACATGCGACTAGTATAGACTTGATAACTAGACTTATAAATTTCAGGCATTCTTTCAACAAAAGGTAGAAACAACTAGATGCAAACAGGGATAAGATTTGGACGTAGCTCTTATAATCGTTTTTAAAAAAATATATTGTAGGTCTACTTCTTGAACCGCCAATCGAAAGTAAGTTTTGTCCCATTTCATTTTTTTTTTCTTTTACGGTAGGAATTTTTTTTTTCTTTTACTCTTTTTTTAAAGTAGATAAGTACTCATTACTTACACTTATAAGTTGTTTAGTGAGATTCACTAAGAAGACGCACGAATTTGTGTTGCTGTTTTTTTGTTTCGATTTTTTTACTTTGAATTTTTTTTTGTCGTTGATAATGTTAAACTTTGTCCTATTTGGTCTACTAGTTGTACTGTGTGAGAATGTGTAAGGCCATACACTCCTTTACTTCAGCCATGACCTATTGGGCTTTGTTGCTGCACATAAAAATTATACATGTGTCAGACGCGAATAACCCAGATTTTCAGTAAAAGAAATTACAAAAGTCTTTTCTCTATTGAAGAAGTTACGAAAGTAATATAAAATAAAACCACAGACCTATATATACTACAATAAATATAGGTATTTGCTCTCTATTTACGATTTATTTAGGTAGGTGCTGTTTTACTATTACACACCAGGTATCAGAATAAAAAAAAACAGGTTCGTTTTTTTGTGTAAAACTATTCGCTAACACCGTACAGATCTAAATTACATCTCTTTATTACTATAATTAAATCTATATATTAAAATCTGAATGAATGCGTTGGTAATATTGTAGATCTAGAGATTATTAGATTTATGTTAATAAATTTAGTGGAATAGATCTTTGTTCTAGAATTTTAAAATGTACATTTATTTGGGCGTCTCGTACAGCACAACAGACAAACTTACAAAAGCCGTCAAGTGGCAATAGGTTCTACGTATACTGTTCACGCCATTCACGGTTCGGCGTATTCCGTAGACGTAGTCATATCACCACATGGCCACATGTGATTTGTGAAACATTCAAATGAATAGTAAACACTGCACTCATCATTAAACGTCTGAATCAATGACTTTGTCATTAAATAGACTCTTTAACTAGATCTGCATTTCAGATCGAATCTAGATTAGAAATCTAGATTCTATCTTGAGACTAGATTGTCACTAGTCTAGATCTAGCTCTACCTGACTAAAATTTATTAATTAGGATAGGCCTACATATACTATGTAGTTTATTCTGTGTAGAGTCTTTGTTTAGATCTAGAAAATTCTATAGCTAGTCTAGATCAGACTCAGTAGGCCTAGATCTACCTCTACAATATTGAATATACTTCTACTTATAGATCTACGCCAAGACTTTATACTAATATAATAATAATAAGGCCGAAGATTCATGAGGAATGCAATATTTCCCGTGGCTACGCAGCCCCAGCTGTGACATACATATTTTCCCACAACCAGTGTAAGCATGTCCTCCGGTAGTCGATGAGGATTTTCTTTTCGCCATCTGCGTCTGTCCTCGGCAGTGGATTTCCTTTTGGTCTCAAATGTGCATCCCGCGGCCTTTTTGACTGACCTCCAACTGTTTCGTTCTGAGGCTGCATGCTACCATGTGCTCTCTTCTATGTCTGCTAAGGCAAGTTTGGCGCCTAAGCTGGTCTTTAAAGCGTTTCCGTGAAGCACCTCTGTTACGTCGACTACCTTTTAGCTTAAAAAAAACAACTGCTTTTGGCATACGTTCGTCCCCCATACGGGATACGTGCCCTGCCCAGCGTAACTGTCGGATCATAAGAAGCCCCTATATTGTCCATACCGGCGTTCGCAAGGACATCGCTACTTGTAATGCTGTCTTGCCATCGTATGTCCATGATAGAGTGCAAGCATCTTTGGTGAAAGCGTTTAAGTAGTCTTAGTTGCTTTCTGTATAATATCCATATAGAAGGGTTGAGAGAGCCACTTAGATTCTTTTTCTACTATATTTATAACCTAGATATATATTCTAGAAGTAGATCTATACTGATTCTATTGTTAAAATTCAAATTCAACTTGAATATTTATGATTATATAGATTACATGTTATAACTAGATTTTATAGATCTATGACTATAATGACAATGTCCTTTTTAGAAACACCTTTTAAAAAATCATTAAAATTTTAAAATCACTTCACTTTTTATTTCTACAATTATTTTTTGTTTGGGAAATTGTGTATCGGAAAATTTCGGGTTCTTGAAATAAGCTAGTCCTAAAAAAAATACACAGATCTCATCAAATAAAGTACTGTAAATGTGTAGATGCGCACGCATGTTTCAGGTCTTTTCTTTTGATAGCCTCTATCTGGTTTTATACCAACCCGTATTTTTGTGCAGTTTTTTCTTTATCAGGCACACTTATAATTATAGCATAATAATACCAATTTAATTTAAAAAGAAACTTAAAAATGCAAAAAGATCTATAAGGAAAATGGTACTTCTGGCCTAATTTATAATTCTAGTTTTAAATTAAAGAAACGAAACGCATAAGCTCAACATTGTCCATTCAGAATTAAACTCTGTAATTGTAATCTGTGACTATTTCGTTTCAGACTTCGGAGGTATTCACACATATACATAAATTGACGGTGAAATGTCGTCTGCTCAAGACGAGAAGATGTCAAGGAAATCCTCAACTTCCTGCGCTTCTGTCTCTTCATCGGTATCATCCTCTTCTACCACTGTCAGCATTGTGGAAGAGATCCGCCTACGGCAGCACCTCGGTCTGTCCAATGGGGTGGCCATCATCGTGGGCATCATCGTGGGCAGTGGCATCTTCGTTTCACCAAAGGGTGTGCTCCAGGAGGCTGGGGCAATCGGCCCTTGCTTGGTCATCTGGGGTATGTGTGGGATCGTCTGCTTGCTGGGAGCCATGTGTTACGGAGAGCTCGGTACCGCCATATTAAAGTAAGTCTTTGAAAATTCAAGTAATTTATTGTATTAACTTATCTTCTTATCTTATATAATACAGACGTTACTTTAAAAAAGAAGATTATTACGCCCTACGCGTCATGCATTTAGTCATGCATATTAACCATGTCCGCGGGCTGCATAAAACACTTTGGTGGACCGCATGTGGCCCGCCGTCCGTAATTTGCACATCCTGTTCTAGATCATATTATCACAATGTTTTGCAATTTAAAAAAATCTAAGTATTTATTGTTGCTATTCTCATCAGATCTGGAGCGGATTATGCCTACATTAACGAGGCTTACGGAAATTTCCCAGCATTCCTGTATCTTTGGGTAGCTGTTGTAATCATTCTGCCCACCGGAAATGCAATCTCGTCCTTGACTTTTGCAAACTATGTCTTACAGCCTTTCTTCCCTGCTTGTGGACCACCGGGGCCCTTGATCAGTCTTACTGCGGCGTTGTGTTTAAGTGAGTATACTTCTGCTACATGATTAATTTCTTATTCATAAACACTTTCAAGTTAAGCACATTGTCACATATCAATTTAAATAAACCTAGTCTAGGGTAAAATAAACTTAATATATCTATGTCAATACATATATTAAACATAAAGGAATAACAGCACCAGGGACAAAGTTTTTAAGAGAGAAAGTATTGAATTAAAATGCTACGAAAATAAGGGCATGCGCCGACCGAGGCTTGAACCTGTGACTCTGGATTCGACACCACCGCCTAGCGATAACGTTGGTTTTCCGTGCTGCCTTTAGGCGCTCAGTAAACACAACTCTGTCGGGTGTCGAACCTCGAGCCCCTTCTAGGTAGCCAAGCCAAGTTCAAGCGCACTTGGCCTCTCGACCACGCTTCCTTTATATCTATGTAAAGTATGGAAAAACCACAGGTGCAAGTGTCAAGACTTTCACATGACGTCGCCACATTTGTGATTAGATTGGTTAACTCTTTCTCTCCGTAATTATTTTTCTCGTTCCGATAGTATTATTCGTTTTGCTCATTTGTATTTTTATAATCTGTTATGATTACGCTTCAATAACTTTTTTGTTTATCATCAGAAAATGTTATATTTGGTACTGAATTATAGGAGAGTGCATGCTCTTTTTACACAACACAAATTAAAGTGTGCATATTCAAAAATCAATTTAGTTTAATGCGAGGCAAATCAACGTTGGCATCGTCAATTAGGAGAGAAAGAGTTAAAGCAAACGTTTTTGGGAGGAGTTAAGAAATGATTTGGAATAGAGCGGGATTTACTTTATTTAGTTGTGGAGGAAATTTAATAGAGATAAGACGTATTTTAGTTTTGAAGTGTATCTTGAAGTAATAAGTTATATATTTTATTTGTTGAGAAACTGGATCTAGAATTAATCTGAATATTTTGTTATTGAGCTTTGAAATAAGATATTTATTTTGATACAGCTTACTATTGTAAATACTGTATATTTTTGTGATTCCAAGTTTTGGATGAAAGTTCTGTATTTGATATAAAAGGATCTTCATTTATTGAATCTCTAAGACTTATCTAGAGATATATCTACAGAATCCCCGGCACGTCAAAGTAACATCTCAATAATCTCAGTGTAGTATCTGACATATCAAGAAAAGACTACGCTATAATTAGCACCTTCCGACGAATAAGAAATACATCATGTGACAGACATAGATCGGCTCAAAAGTCGAATAAGTCGTTTTCTAGATAACAGGTTTACTCAAGCCTGGCTGAATAAAGGCGTTTTATACATCACTGCTTTCCAGACTATGTATATTTTACCTTGGTGATAAAAGATCTCGATAGTAGTGAGAAGAGATCAAATCTCTGAAAAGTTTTTAGCGCCCCTGAAAAGCAAAAAGCTGCAATTATTTTTGTGTAAATGTCTCTCAGCATGTCTGTAACATTAAAGCGTTTATGAAAATCCTGACCAACAACAAAAAAATCTGTGCGATTAAAAATATTTTTACCAATTGTTTTTGCTTAACTCTATTTCATACTTCTACCTTTCTCAAAGCGCTGTGATTCTATCACTTATTCGGGCCAGTTTGGAAAATGGGGGGGGGGGGGGGGGGGGAGAAGAAAGAAAGGCACATCTGGATGAACTTTTACCGTATTCGATTTATAAAAGCATTTATAAACAAATGGGGGGGGGGTGGAGAACGACCTGAATTAGAACTCATAGCTCAAGCCTCCTCACGCTGACATACTGAATACTCTGCTAATGAAATATGAAAATAGAATATTGTATAGTTATCTATTGTTTGCTACAAACTTACTTTAAAGTGGCGACTTATAAAGAGTACAAATTCAACTTATACCACAAGTACAATATCTGCCACTTGTTCGAGATAACAAACAAAATAATTAATTACCAAAAGTTAATTAACTAATTGGTTATTTTTTTAAATTGCTTCTTGTGTTATCAGGTAAAAGAAATAATTGTGCAAAATTTCAGCTTGATCCGAGAATAAGTGTCGGAAAAATAATGTGTAAAAAAAACAACTTTTCACTAGACAGACGAACAGACACAGTGAGTAGATGAAAGCTTTGTAAAAAAATCAGAAGTGTTGGTTGGTCCTGCACTTTGCGAATGAGAGATCAACAGTGTCATGACAAACGCGGAACCGCCGCTGTCCACTTTCAACCAATTCTCTAATTGTTGGTCTCATTTCAGTCGTAGAACGACTATGGTTCATCTCAGAGCACACTTCTTCATGTAACTGTGGAGCCCTATTTTGGAGAGACACTCCCGTCCACAGATAACGTAGGTTAAGGTGGCTTTTGCTTCGGGGGTAGAGGAGCTGGCCGTTTTTCGAATTGTACGTTTTTCTTCCTGAGCTGAGACCCATGTACTTTTTCTGTCCATAGCTTTCTTGGTCACTGTCTCTCTCCATCTGGTGCGGTCTAGAGATATGTCTTCCCAATAGTCGGTATTGATGTTCACTGATTTGAGGTCACGTTTTATTACATCTATGTAACGGAGGTGGGGGCGACCAGTTTTTCTTGTGCCAGTCGCGAGTTGTCCATAGAGCATGACTTTAGGGATGCGCTTGTCCTCCATCCGCCGAACATGTCCAAGCCAGCGCAAACGGCGTTGTCTGAGGGCTGTAAAGATGCTGGGAATACCTGATCGCGCAATGATCTCAGTATTGCACACTTTTTCAACCTTTTCTCTTATTAAAAATATTGTAATTAGTGCTGCTATTATTTAAGTGAAATGCATGTAAGCATCTTTCATTGTTTCGGCAGTTCGCTTCCACATTGGTGTCTATCACAGTTTACTAGAGATAAATATTTATCTTTCAATAATAAAAAGCACTAGCGTCATTTGATTTCGCTCTTGTGTTTGTCAGAGTTCAGAAATACCAAAACCCGCTCTTTGAAAGCACTGAATAATAGACCCCCACAGTATCCGCCTATGAGTTCACATATACATTGAATAGCAGACCTCCACAAGATCCGCCTATGAGTTAACATGCATTTCATTTTACATTCATCTAAAAAAAAAGATTAGGTTTTAGTTTTGACCCTTTTTGATAACGTATATATTAGCACTGAAGTTTTACTTAGAAACGGAATTACTACAGAAGTTACTACATGTTTTTGAAATACTGTCTAGCTAGCATATCAATGAGACTATTTATGAAGATAAAAAGCACATTTCTTATTTCATTTACTATTACAAACTGGTACAAGTGCTCCTTCTTCCAAGTACCATTATAGCATGGAATCAGTCAGGAAAGCCAATGACATTGTAGAGTTTAAGTCTCTGCTTGACATGCACGACTAGACTTACACACGTAAATATCTTCTTTTTGAATTTTTCAACCCCCCCCCCCCCCCCCATTTTTTTAAAAGATACTTCGATCTATGGGACATTTACTTTTTCCCAACTCTAGTACTCACTAGAGCTGGGTGGACTCAGGGGCACCCAAAGGATGTCTAAATTAAAAATCAGTCTTCGCCAGGATTCGAATCCAAAGACCCCACGGTTTGGAAGCTAAACGCTTTACTTTTTAGCCATGGCGCCCCCTTCTCTTTTGAAGGAAAGTCTGTAATTTATAAGATGAGCCTGGTAAACTGTATCGTCTGCTAACATTGCGCACCAGAGATCACATGACTAGAAAATCATGTGCATATAAAAGGCAATTTTTGTAAGCGCTGCAGCTTTCCAAGCGCTTCGTGTTCACAGAAAAGACAGATGTGCCGATTACTTTATAAAACTTAATAACATGACTGATCCAAACTAATTCATACAATTAAACTTCGTATAAGCTTATTTTTTTTAAAGTATTTTTTTTTATATTTTTCTTGTTTTTTTTATTTGATGTCATAGACGTACAGATTGCACTTAAATTGTAAATAACATGTTTACTTCTGATTGCTAGCTAGGAAAAAAATTGTAACACTTACACGCGCACGCAAATTCTAGGAATGATATTGAATGAGTAAGTAAACACTCACACACAAATAGAACATCACGCACCAGATTTCTCCGAATGACATCTAAGGAGTGGCCAACTACTTAGAAAATAGAGGATGATACAAGCGAGAAAAAAGCCTCAAGAACAGGAACTCTTGCCTGATGTCTGAATTAATATCTCCATAATCTCCCCATTCCTTTAAATGTATTGCCTTTATTCATTAAAAAAAAAAAAAATGAGGATTCAGCTTCACGAGTTGAGAGAGAGTCTAACGCTATCTTTTTTGAGCTAAGGTTTTGAGCCTTCATTTCTGCTTGCAAGTGTTCCCTCCACAGGAGTTCCATGCCAATTAAAAAAATGCAGCAAATAACCGTCTACCCAAAGAAAAATTAAGGCGGATTGTATTATATTATTCATATTTTATATGAAAAACTTACTGAGGATATTCAAATATAAGTAAATCGCAGTAATCTGCTCTTTGTTTACAATTCAGTTTTAAAGATCGGTTTAAGTTTATGAAATAATAAAATACTGCAGATGGAAAAACAAAGAAAGAAGATAACGCGATATAAAGAAATGTGGTGGCGATTTAATGGAACCTAAAGAAAAAACAAAATAAAATTTGAATATAAATAGACATAATAAACAGCTAGTGTCAATGACGCCATATTGAAGATAACTTTTGCCAACTAAATAAAAAACTTTACTTTGTGCATAAGGCGAAAGAGATAAAAAAAAAAAAGATTCTACAGTGATGAAAAATGAGCAAAACTTGTTACATGGCTTTATTAAAATGTATTATTTATCAATACTTCTATATTCTCTACACCGGATACACCAAAAACTTTCTTTTTTTCAGGATTTGCTTTGATGTATTGAAATCATCAAAATTATTGTAAAATTTTTTATTTTTAAATGAAACTTACTTTTATGATATCGACTTTTTCTTTTAATGCGCCGTCAGAATGATTAGAAAACAATTGTAAAAAAAATAAAAAAATAAAGGTAACAAGTAGACCTAGTCTAGATGTATGGATGGCTTTGGCTTGACCATTTATCCACCAACCCCATTCAGTCTATCCCGAGTGTAATCCAATCTTTTGCTATTTTTAATGCATGCAATGCACGCTCCATTAAGTCACCCTATTAGCGTCGCCACTGCTCACATGTACAAAGGTAGTGTCTAGAGTCTACAGACAACAGATACATTCCTTGAAGAAGTCTAATGACATGTATCATTAAATAATTTTCAGAATCAAATGAGAATGGAGATACAAAACAAAAAAAATTCTTGCTCTTGTGTAACTAAGTCACGAAAACGTTCATTGAAAGCATCTACTAACGATTCTAAGACATTCACCAAATGTCGCAACCGCATTTAATCTTTTTAGCTCCTGACACGCTGAGAAGTGAACAAGATATTCACTTCATATTTGGTTTATCCACAGTCCTAATTTTGCTTGGAAGCATTTCACATGATTACACGCAGTTGTGACAATTTTGTCTTTACTTTGAAGTTTCAAATTCAAGTTTAGCAGGTGACCAGTGGGATCAACTGCTAATGCCAAATCCTGAACACATTCGTCAGTTTGGAAATGTTCAATAGTTCAACTTTCATGTTCAGAAACAATATGATTTCTTCACGCAGTGCAAACGATCTCTTCAATATTATATGTCATGAGAGCCAGCGGACTTCTGTGTAGTAGGGAACACAATCAAATTCATGTCCAATGCCATCCAGAAACATTAAACATTGGCGAGCATTAAAACCACGGGTACGAATAAAATTGAGAAGCGACTGAAAACGGTCTTACGACATGTTGAACCTGTAATTGCTGTGCGCAGAATGTTTTTTGGTTGCACTGAAAATGAGCAAATTTAAAATTATCATAAGTCTCTGTTATTTTTGCAAGTAGCTTCGCATCAAAACCATTTCTTTTCTTTGTTGGTGCGCCATACTTTGTTAGACTAGATAGCTTTACCAAAGATAAATTGTACTGCATTATCACCTCCTGTCATTTCTCAAAAACATCCTCGCTTGTTGTGGTGTTATGCATAGAACAGAACTCAAGTAGTTCCTCGTGTATGTCAAAATTCCTGTCACAGGTCCTTATAAATATAACCAACTGTGCTACACCCTTTACATCAGTTGACTCATAGAAAGCCAATCAAAATAATTCAAAATCAGCTATTTTATTCTTTAATTGTTCACGCAACCTGACTGACATGTCATTTATTCTATCTGCCACAGTGTCACTAGTTAACGCTATTTCTTTGAATGCTTTCAACTTTTTTGGACAAATTACTTCGGCTGTAACTCACACTCCTTCATAAAATCACATATTTATATGATTTGCAATGGCTTACAATGAAGTTTGACAAAATGAAGCTTGCTTTCACTGCAGACTCGCCCTCGTTGTTTAGTTTAACAAATATTATTTTTCAATTCAAGTAGCTTGTCATCTCTTGTTTTCCAGCGTAATAGTTTAACAATATTTTTATAATTTTTAGGTGGCCAAGGGGGCCGCATGCAAGATGGCCGCGGGCCGCATGCGGCCCCCGAAAACCCAGTTTAATATGCCTGATCTATAGCCTAAGTGTGAAACTGTGCGCATGCGCACTCAGAGTGTGACGTAAATCTCAAATTTGTATTTTTTTTTATAGTCAACATTGTTATTGCGTTATAATTTATTATAATGTTCAGAGTTCTTATCTTATAAATATCACAAGTTCCTTCTTCTTCCTTGTTCTCATTTTATGTTGGAGCGTTCAGATGACTAGACCATTTTTCTGACCAATATATGAGATAAACTGCGCAGTGGTTTCCAAATCAGGGAGCTCTCCATTTAGTTTACTTTCTATTGGGGTGTTTTGGGGCCAGTGTCTTGTACGGGCCTCATGGTATTGTTTGGTGCTATAAGTCTACCACAGTCGACAAGACCCTTCTGTCAATTCCTTCGCTGAGAGCGAATTTGATTTTTCTTTTTGTTGTCTTCGCCTCCTAGGAGTTGCAGTGATATGAGAGACTTCCTTTGTGATTTTATTCTGGAAGCATGTTAGTGCCAAATGTTCTTCGTTATGATAAGTGCACAAATGCTGAAACTTCTAAGCAAAGATTGGCTTTACGTAACTTTCAGAACAAAAAAAAAAAAGATTATTTCTTCCTAGACTTAACCTTTAGGATGATGACAACGGGGTGGGTTCAAACCCGACGCCATCGAGACGACTGTATGGAGCGTCTACCACACCATGACCAGGCAAATAAAAAGCTTATTTGAAGTACTCAACCTCAAAGTTTGAGAAGGCGCAATTTAGATATTTACATTGATTCTCCGGGCATAGTTTAAAAAGTGGAGCTATGAATTTCTCTTAGAGAATGGAACAAAAATATCTTATCTTATCTTATATAATACAGACGTTACTTCAAAAAAGAAGATGATTACGTCCTACGCGTCATGCATTTAGTCATGCATATTAACCAATGACTTAAATTTTGTATTTGTAAGTTAGGATTTAGACTAAGTTGTGATTTAGTGTTTTGTATAATAGGCCTTCTGACTCTTTAATATACTTTCTCGCACATATAGGCCTAATCTAAAAAAAAAAAAAAGGTGCTTCGTTTCTGGAAAGTCTCCTAGTAAGGGATTTTTACCTTTTTATTTATTTTTAAATTAAATATTTAAGTTAACTGATGAAAAACATCGACTGTATCTATTTTTTTTTAATTATAGGCTTTTATAATTTGTTCCGCTTTCTATAGAATTTTTTTAAGTAGAGGGATACTTTAATAATAGGCCTATTTATGTCTATAAATAGGCCTTATAAATAGGCCTAAGTGAAAGCCGAAAATTAAGGAATAGTTTAATTATCCACCGTCTTTCACGTGATCATGCAGTGACCTACTTATTTGTCACATCTGAAGTTCCATGCTCCTTCTTCCCTAGTGCTATTAGAGCATGGATTGGGTTGCCTGAGCCAGCCAGGAAAACCAGTGACTTGGCAGAATTTAGGTCATTGGTTAACAAGCATGATAAGATGCATGACGCGTAGGACGTAATCATTTTCTTTTTTGAAGTAACGTCTGCGTTTTACAAGATAAGATCTGACGTAGGGCCTACCCGAATCTGTTGTCTTCTGGAAATCATTTTTCATTTGTAACCAATCTCGTCTATATTATAGCCTACAGTTAGTTTCCTTTATTAATATAATTAATATTAAGTTGAGTTTATTGTCTATTATTGTCTATCCACGATATTAAAGAGACTATATTATTTAGTAGCCCTCGCATTCTGTGTTTTAACTTTTAAGTCACTGGCCAACATAATCAATGAAAATCCGAACAACAGTCCAGCGCATAAACCGCACGACCAGGCAGCCATCCAAGATGCGGTAACACATTCTAGAATTTCTAGATTAAAGTTGAATCCAAATAAAAATACAAATAATCCAATCTGGTGTAAAATATTGATTAGTATAGATCTAGTTCCATGATTAGATATTGATATATATACGGTTTAGACATGGAACCTAGATATCTATATCAGTGAGCTAGAAATTAAAAATCAGCAGTACCCACTTCGTCCCATAACAACACACGCGGGCTTGTTTATTCATTTCAGATATATGCACATGAAACAAAGCTTTCCATTGTATTTAACGGATTATTTTGTATTAAAAGTAACTTTCTGAAAATGTGAAATTGGTCTAGTGAGTTTCCGATTGTTGCTTATTGTTACCGGTTCTACCTGAGCTTTTGTGTGTTCCGAATGCTTTTACTTTTGTGTTACTTTCTGAAATTAAAGTCGATTTTGAGTCGACGAATTTCGTTGTTTTCGAGTAGAGTTGATCATGCCCATGGTCATGATGCAATCGCTTGTCACTTACTAGATTCTAGATAAATTTAAATAGATAGATCTGTATAAATCCAGATCCTAGACAATATCATTCAATATGAATATCTAGATCTAGATTATTTTTAGATTATAAATTCTAGATCTAAAGTAATGTAGTCAAGTCAGTCAATGTAGACGTAGATATCTATTAGGTATTAGTATTACTACTACTACTACTACTACTACTACTAGAATCTAGTAACTAGATCTATTTTTAGTATTTATTATTAGACTAGTACTAAGTAGTGTTAGTATTAGATCTAGTATTAGGATTAGGCTTAGGATTCTAGATCTAAATGTAGTCAATGTAAACGTAGATATTACTACTACTAGATCTATTTATTTTATTATTAGACTAGTACTAAAGTCTTAAGTAGTGTACTAAGTAGTGTTAGTATTAGATCTAGATCTAGTAAATTAGTACTAGGATTAGGCTTAGGCCTAGATAATAAGATAGTAGATCTAGATGATTTACTAGATCTAGATTATTCTAGATCTATAATAATAACTTGATTTTAATTTAAGCATACAATCATACATAGACGAGTCTATTATAGCTAGACTAAAATCTAGATCTCTATATAATAGTATATAAAAATATTTATTATATTAGACCTAGATCTATATTATATATATATTTATATTATATATTATATACTCTATCTATAATAATATATATTTGTATATACTCTATAAAAATATAGTCTATATATTCTATGTATATTACTAGACTATAGATTATGATTATTATAATAATATAAAACTTAATATATATAGATCTATATATTTTATATAATACCGGTATAGAAGACTAGATTCTGGATCTAGAGTTTAATCTAGCTTAGCCTTAGTTATTCTAGATCTAGTCAAGATTTAGATTATTCTAAAACTAGAATATAAATATCTAGATTAGGGCTATACAATACTACTTTAATATTACTTTACAATACTCTGCTTAGTCTCTAGAGACTCTCTATATAGATGATACAATCTAGAAAGATCTAGTCACCTAGTAAGTACTAAAGTAGTGAAATCTAGATCTAGACCTAGATTCTGAATTCTAAATATATAAATATAGAATCTAGTCTATATAGATTTTGGCTAGCCTCTATCTTAATTGAGTGGTTCTTCTCTATTAGGTCTAGATGACTTATGACTAGACATCTGGATTAGATCTATACCCCATCATGTATAAATAATAGAGTTCTAACCACCATGGCCATTTTCAATTTAATATTTACCTAGATTAGAACAGTAGTGTTTTAAAATAATTTAGACAGATATAAATATAAATAGTTTAGACTAATATAGATAGACAGTCTAGAATTTATTTAGTTATAATTTAAAAGTGTTTCAGAGTAAAATATCACATCTTACCTGACAATTTAATGAGGAAAGTAAAAAATGGTTGGTTGTTTTGCTGGTGATTACCTACTACAGAAACAGATGGACTTGAGAATAAAATAGTATGAATAAATAGAAAAGGTCTACTACTTCTGCACCGTTATGTCACTAGAATTTGATTGGAACTTACTAATTCTAAAGTTTTAAAGCTAATGATGTCCAGTAGCATAATAAAAATTATTTTTCAAATGGCAGTAAAAATATAAATTATGCGATAATATATTCTTATATAAGTGTTGTTTTACTTCATTCAGATAATTTTTTATTTTCTTAAAGTCAAAATTTTAGAATTACGGCTCTTTTGAAACAAATAGTAATTTCTTTCTTCAACCTCTAAATGTGGACTACTAACATTTTATCGAATGGATGTCATGTGATTCACTGATCGAGATAGAGATCATTCACAAGCTAGCATTATATCTTTAAGATAAATTAGAAGAGAATCATGGCTGAGAAGTCAGATAAATCTGACAAAGTGTCAATTGAGTCACATTCATCGGCTGTACAGCTCAAGAAACAGTTAGGTCTATGGAATGGAGTGGCTATGATAGTTGGCATCATTGTTGGAAGTGGGATCTTTGTTTCTCCAAAGGGAGTTCTACTCGAGGCTGGATCTGTAGGCTCTTGCTTATTGGTATGGGCCATTGCTGGCGCTTTGTGTGGTGTTGGAGCCATGTGCTATGCAGAACTCGGAACCTGCATTACTGCGTCTGGGGCAGATTACAGCTACATCATGAACTCTTATGGAAATTTACCTGCGTTTTTATACCTTTGGGTGTGTCTTATTGTGATCATCCCCACAGGGAATGCTATTACAGCATTGACTTTTGCAAATTATATAATTCAACCTTTCTTCCCCGACTGTACAACACCAGCTGTTGCAGTTTCCCTTTTGGCAGCACTTTGTTTAAGTGAGTATATTTATAATGTAAATTTTCTCCATTTTTGTATTTTAATGAAAAATAAATTAGTTTCATTTAAATTACAGTTTTAGTGCAGTAATGTTACTGTGTACTCTATGTTTATAAAAGGACATCTTTCTTGCTTTTATACCTTTGTGTCAGTATAATATATATCTGAAGATCAAATAGGTCTGGCATAAATTTGACCTCATTTCATTTTGTATCTCTATCTCTGGATTCTGACCCCCCTTACTACTCTGCCCTAATCAGTTGATCCTATTGAAATTTCAATGTATCTACCATAAAGTTTAATGCCTATAACTGATCTTCCCCTATCCCTTAGTCTGTTGGACCGTTGGGGCAACACTCAAAATCTGTTGACCATTTTTCTCCATTCCTGTCTTTTGCCTTGGATGGAATCTCTTTCAATGGCAGGTCCATCAATTATATGTTGTCTTTCCGTCATTTTTTCTGTCTATCTCTTCTTTTTTTCCTGGTACTGTTCCATGAAGGAAGGTTTTTGCAAGCCCTGATGACCTTGTAATATAGCCATAGAGTTTTAGTTAGCATTTTTTGAACAGTAGTTAGCAGGTCATTGTGGGTTCTAGTCTCTGTACTTCTCCTGTCTCTATATAACTTTTATTTAACGGTCTTTGAATGGTTACTTTGTTTGTTTCTACTTTGAAGCTGAACTATAAAGGGACAAGTTGCATAACACATTGCACGGCTGAGGATGTTTGTCTGTGTCCTTAAACGGATTACTCCTCTCAGCCTTGACCTTGAGTAACCCTAAACTTCAAACACATTCGTCTCGACGTAAACAACGAGCTAATAGTCGTAGACTTTTTTTTTTTTTTTTTTAATATAAGCCTTGCCAAATGTGGGGGGCTGCTTAAACATTGAGATAATTTTTTTTTTCAAACGCGTAACTTTCCAATGCTTCTTGTGAATAATGTTTCTTTCTATACGTATGACTTATTGAAAGCAGTTTAGAGCTGTGCTGACCCCCAACTGCTCTTCTGTTCTCGTTGTGCATTCTTTTAGAATCAGTGTCTCTGACGTTGACTAATAAGTACGACTTGAATTCGGGTGGCTGCTTGAGCACCTTGTTTGATCCAGACATCTATTCGAACATAGTGTAATTTACCCAAGTATAAAAGTCCCTTCCTTCCCCCCTCCCCATCCACTTATGACGAGAGCAACAAAAAGTTACCGCCCTTGTCTGCTTTGCACATTGTGTAATTTGTGTTGACGTGACCCCTCCGCCCCTCCCCTCTTTCGATGGACTTTTTTCTTGCAGACACCAGATGTGAACCGAAGTGACCTAGATCAGATACTAGATCTATGTAGTCCTACGCACATAGTATGTTTGGCTATTTGCCTGGTGGATGAAATTAAAACGTATTTTGATTAAAAAAAAAAAGGAAGCTATTGCTGTGAAGTCGCCATTCAATTTTAATTAGATGAATGTAGAATTATCTACAATATAGCGTTTGTAAATAGTCTTTGAAAAAATATTTTAGATCATTCTACTTTTTTTTTTACGCTAGCTATTATTTTATTCGCCTTAGTTTGCTGGCATTAATTATGATTTGCTTGTTACACTAAATTCTTTTCTGTGTTACAGCATTCAAATGGGACTTATCGTATCCCTATTAAGTTTCGCCTCTGATTGTCGGGATATCATTTTAAAACTAAAATAATGTTAAAATCATGACTCGAGCTGAGTTGTATTTGCTCAGCCCCTAACGGCAGCACGGAAATCTTCCACATATTTGCCCCCTCCCCTCCCACGGGTCCTCAAAAGAGATTCGACCAGAGCGCAGCTAGCATGCTTATAAAAAAATTATCTCCTTTAAAATATGTTTAATGGACCTCATTCACCAATCGTAAGCAATCAACATTGAGCCACGTGTTTCTTCTATACAAATTACGATCTAATTTTAATCAACAATGGTTATCACATGACAGTTTTTTTCCCTTTGTTTTATCAATATTATCACGTGACCGTTCGTTTCGGTGAATGAGGTCCATTGTTGAATTTGTAGACACTGCTGCAATTATAGGTTTAATTAGACAGACATAAAGTTGCTCACGTTTCATTTATAATTTGTTGACAAATGTCACTATGTCAATTGGAACTACGCTTTGAAGCGCCGATAAACTTTGGGTCATGAGTAGGTCAGCGTGATCTGGAAGTCCGTGTCACACCCACCGCCTGCATTGTTCGTCTTGCTGTCAGTTTCCTGTGTTTCAAAGTCTTTTCAAGTACATCTCTGAACAACGCCAACAATGTCCACCTTGATCTGATTTCTCTTATTTATCTAGAACTCTTTAGTAGGTGGAGTACCTGTGTCAATGTTGTTGACACATTGATTTTGGTCCTCACTCAGGGTAGGGGTTTCACCAGTCTAGTTGTTAGCATATGTCAGTCAACCCTCCCTTTCCCCCAAATCGTCTCCACTACTGAGTGAAACGAGGTGATTGTTACCCATAGAAGTTTCTAACGTTTAATTGGTCTTTGAACAAGCAGTTGTTATCAACTAAGGTCACGCCGCAGACAACTGATCCAGCGACAATGCGTTCCCTGCTATAGGTTCATCAGACAACTGATCCAGCGACAATGCGTTGCTTGCTATAGGTTCATCGGACAACTGATCCAGCGACAATGCGTTCCTTGCTATAGGTTCATCAGACAACTGATCCAGCGACAATGCGTTCCCTGCTATAGGTTCATCAGACAACTGATCCAGCGACAATGCGTTGCTTGCTATAGGCTCATCGGACAACTGATCCAGCGACAATGCGTTCCTTGCTATAGGTTCATCAGACAATTGATCCAGCTACAATGCATTCCTTGCTATAGGTTCATCAGACAACTGATCCAGCGACACTTAACTCAACAAAAATAGTTCATATGTCAAATACATTACATAAACAACTTTTCCAGCTACTAATAATTAGTTACTATGAGAACAAGTTAATTAGGTGAAGGTTCTTGTCCTCTTATTGGGCCCTGCAGACACACGTTAATATCACTTATTTAATGCTAACAATGTTCTGCTGATATCCCTAAGGGTGCATTGATTTTTACATCATTACTCCAGCTACTTGCATTAGGTGATTAGGGTGAATGCCGTCTTTTAGTTCTAACAAAACACTGTCTGTCCCATGACATCAGTACCGTCCCTTGTTATTCCAGTTCTTAGAATATAATTATGTTTAAGTGTTCTATTGAGTCGCGTGCCGCAGTGCCATCATCCGCGTTGACTCTTAATGATATGTCAATGCACTAAGATCCGTGTCTATTTCACGTGTAGCTCGCCCAACTAATTCTATTTGTTAGTCTAGTGGCGAGAAAAAAAGGGGCGAACCTAGTGTCAATGTTTTGAACTAGCGTGTGAACTAGTAGCGTTGAAACTCGGTTACTGGCCTACATCCCAAATGCCACCCATCCAGGGAATGATGTCACCTTGGATCTTTTCTGCTGACGCTATTCATGAGACTTAATGGTTGAAACTCTCACTGTGGTGTCAGCCGTCTCGCTTCTTGTCAATTTTGTTTGTGTCTCGTTTAGTCATATCTTTCTGATTCGCTTTATCATCTATAGCCCTCTTTGCATTTCGATAAAAACGCGTAACTGTAGCGGCAGCACATTTTTTTGTTGCGAAGAATATAGATACGGACAAAGATGCATGACAGCGTAATTAAACAAGGAATAGTTTTAAAGAGAGTTATTCTATCCTGAAAAAGAAATAGGTAAACGAGCCGAAGAGTAACGATCTGAAGTTTATGTACATTTCCTTGTGGAAAAGAATCTCCCCCCCCCCCACCCCAAAAAAAATACGTATAACAGCGATTTTCAGCCTGGAATAGGCCTCGTGTGTGTGTGTCTACCAAAAATATTTTTTTTTAAATTAAAAAAAAAAGGGGGGGGGGCTCGAAGCAAATACTTGTAATGGTTGATAATGCTGAAAACAAAGAAATAATTGTATCTGTGTATAGTGGGTGAAAACATAGATTTGGAATGCTTAGTACATGTGACGTTAGGGAAAAAAACGGGTTAGAAATCAGAAGCTAATTATCAGCCTTTAGTTGCTGTCAATTATCAGTTGGCAGGTCATTTAGCTAACTGGCGGGCTTGGTGAAACAACAATAGAATCTGTACTTATCATAACATGAAACAACAAATTGCGAAACATCTCTCTCTCTCTCTTTTCTCTCTCTCTCTCTTTCTCTTGTTTGATATCTAGTAATAAGGAAACAATAGCAAATTACACTGTTTAGATTACAAAATGCCTGGTGTGTTGACTTTGTGTTTTGCAAAGCCCAACCATCAGTCTAGGCCTGTCATGATAAATCCCTGTAGGACTTCGCTCTCTCATGCATGTGCGAACTAGTCATATGACTAACTGATCAAAATGGTGTAGGAACAGTCTACGAGTATAGGGAGACGTGAATCGTGCGTTCAACTACCAGAGCCTGCTATCATCGCTACAACGAAGGCCTACGTTTGACCATGACCAGAGAATGTTTACGTGTTGAAATAAAGCTTTGGCGGTGCGAACTTTTAGATGCGCAAATGTGAAACATTCTGGACACTCGATGTATTGATTGCATAGTTCTCTCTATTATATATCGTTTGTTTTTTGTTTTGTTTGTCACGTGATGGGACTGTCTTCTAACATGACCAAGTAGAGGCGACATCCCCTCTCATATCTTATGGAGACTCATTTTTGTTTTACATAGCTTATTTCAACTCACACCGTCTGTTTGTGTGTGTGTCTGTCTGGCTAATAGTTTGCACACGTTATTTCTCCGACACCCAATCTTGGATCAAGCTGAAATTTTGCACAATTATTTCTTTTACCTGACAACACAAGAATCGATGTTAAAAAATTAACCACTTTGTTAATTAACTATTGGTAACAAATAATTTTGTTTGGCATCTAAAGCAAGATTAAGAAAAAGTACTTGACTGAAGTGGTGGTACAAGTTGAATTAGTCCCCTTTATAGATTGTCGTCTAAGGCTTATTACAAATTTAATGACATGACTGATCCAAACAAATTGATACACTTAATATAAGCTTTTTTTTTTTTAAGAGTATTTTTTTTATGTGTTTGAAAAGGATAGCCATACCTTCTGTTTCAAATGAGTAGGCTATAACTTGACCATATTTTACATTTACAATCGCTGCTTGCCATTTGACAGTCTAACATTGTACAGCTGGTAACCACTTTCTTACCAGTTAATGCTCTAGTCTAGAAGTTTGTTGTTTTGTTTTTTCTTGTGTTTCGCAACAATCGGCAAAAAACATCTGTCCATTCCATTAACTTGCATTTGATAGTAGTTACTTTTGAGCCCTTGCTAACATGTTAAAAGTTAGTATAAGAGTCTATGGTCGGAAAGAGATGGCTAGTAGATGTGTGACTAGAAATAAGAAAAAGTAGGGGGTTATCTTTCTCTTTCTAAGAGTAGCCCATTTTAATGTCAGCTCACTTTTTTATTCACAAAATTTAGGTCTAGTTACTTGCCCTTGTTAGGCTCTCGTTAAGACTTGGTAGTTATAAACTATACAGCCATTCTGATTTAATGCAGTGTAGTCAGTGCACTTCCAGTCATCAACTTAGTTTAGCACTCTCTAGTCTGGGCACAGATTTTATTGAAACATTGGGGCCCAATGGGGGGGGGGGGGCACAGCCACTTCTTTGACTAAGAATAGTTCTGCCACACATACGTACTAATAATCTTCAAAGAACAGTTAACAAAGACAGTGTCGGCAATACTGTGCTTTAAGCTTCGATTTCATCTCCTTGATTTGAGCTTTAAGAACATAAAACAGATTTTGTCTTTGATGTAGCTATATATAGACCTTGCACAGTTGAGTTTTACAATAAATTAAAACAACAATAGAGAGCTATTCATGAAAATCAAAATAGTAACACTGCAACCTGTATATGTTCCTAAGAAACTTTTGTGCCTATCTCACTGTTATAGATGTGTCAGAGCTTACAGTTACTAAACATGCTGCTCTGCAACAATGATGAACTAATTCTGATGAACTAATTCTGTTACTATATTTAACTAAATTTGGCTTAAGTAACGCCTGCGCTACTAATGTAAATTCACTTTATTTATTGCCTGAAAAGTTCTCTCAATAATTAAATACTGCAATGTTGTGTGGACCACCTGACCTGAGTCATAACCAGGCCTGGCTGTAACTAGAAGGAGAGTGGATCTGGCAACAGATGTGAGAGTTTAACACTTGTGCAAAAAAATGTTAACTTAATCTTGTTTTGTAAAACGAACAAAATAGCAATGCTTTAGATCAAACATACACACAAAGTGATAATGTGATAATAATTCAAATGAAAATGTGGTTTTGTTTGGCATAAAAGGATTTAATATAAAAATTCTAAAAATAAACTTCCTTGAGAGTAAGAAAAATATTCACTGGTTCTAGAGCTGAATAAAGGGAGGACCTTTATGTTGCTTGTGCTGAAACAAATTGATGACAACTTCAAGTTGTAACTTGTCCTAGTAGTGGCGAGAACACACGAGTTATTAATAAGAAGAACAAGTAGTAGTAGTCTTTATTATATTTAAAGAAATTTGTCTTACAATTGTACATCACACTTAACAATACATTAAAATGATAGCAAGATGAAATGTACCAACATGAAATATAAGCTCATAACACAGTTTCACTTAGACATTACTCAAGGGGTTTACATCAGAAAGTTGGATTTTATTCAGTGATTTAATAGTGAGGAATTGTTAAGAGACTAACTACATCTATATAATACCAAAGAAGTGTAAATCAGAAATTTCTAAGTCAGTAATTGTACCAAGCAATACTGACATAAGGAGAGATGAACTCCTTACATGTGTTTCCTGTTTATGCTTTTATTCAAACGTGAGCATTTTGCTTTGAGCCATGGCATAAGATTTAAATGATTAAAAATAAAGCAGGTAACATGGTTTCTACCCATATGTTTACAAAACATTTAAAGAGTCATGACTTATTATCTGTACAAAAAAAGGGTTTTAAAGCGTTAGACTTAATAAAAAAAAAATATAGGAAGGCTGGGCTATTTAGCTCTGACTGCTTGTTAAAACATTGATTTATTGTCGTTGTTAATCAATAGATTTGTGGGCTCAGCATAGAAGTGGATTGTACACTTTTTTTTCTCTAACACCTGTTAATATTTACTAAAAATGTTAGATTGTGCAAGGTAGGTTTCATGCTGGGACACTGGTGACTTAATCCTGTATTGATTTCATCTTTTAATATCTGCAATAGGTTAGGTTAAAAAACAAATGCTTCTTGGGAGAAAGGTGCAATTCTTTTTGTTTATTATCTAAAATATTGTTACGAATCTCACTATCCAGGCTCTCTGCAAACTGCACCACACACCACCAACTTAAAGAACTTGACAACTCAGGGCTCCAAAGTAACGTAACACTTTAGTAGTTGAATAAATACTGTACAAATATCTCTCCGATACTAGCCGTACCGCGTATCAACTCTTACACTGGCCTTCTCGAACCGGACAGAACGCCGCTCGATGTTTCTAGGTAGTCAGATGACTACAAATCTCGTGACGCTCCTGAGCTCTGTTCAAGACGTCGATCCTTCTCGAACTCGTCACCGCTGACCGTCGTAACTCGTCACGGATGACCGCTCGTCTAGCGCTGGCCTGGGGCGATTTGCGTCGACTGACTACACTCACACCATTACCCTCATTTGTACCACCACCAGGTTTATAACAATATCAATGATGTGTGTTTATTTGTAATCAGTGAACAGGAATGATGCTCATAGATTAAGTGAGAATCACAGTTAGTTGTTGATATTAGCTTATTAATTTGGTTGTACCAAAAACTGAGGGGTTTTAACTTAGAATCCTGATATATGATATAGGCCATATATATATATATAAATTTTTAATTGTAGATTTCACTTGAGTTATGTTTGCTGAGTGTAGTAAGGCAGCTCGGAAACATATTCCCTTCTTGTACAGGTCTACAAAAGAAATTGGACCATAGCAGACTGAGCTTACAACAAAAGCATGCATGACACTTATACAAAAGCAATCATTACAATAGTACTATTGTAATCCTGTATGTTTCAGCCATTCTCACATTTATCAACTGCTGCAATGTCAAGTGGGCCACCCGAGTGCAGGACATCTTCACTTTCACCAAAATATTGGCTCTGGTCATCATCATCATCACTGGTGTGGTCAAACTGGCTATGGGTGAGTCGATGCCTGAGTCCTCTTCAACAAACCTGACAGCAAGTCAATACTCTTTGGTTTTTTTTTTCTAGTTGAAATGAGATGTAGAAATAAGACTTCTTTCAATTCCTGAAATAATGGCGTTTTTTTTAATTCCAAAGTTAAAAACAAAAAGATCACTACGTCAAATAACTTTATATCTTTAGAAAACTATCTCTATTAAACTCTGCCAACATTGAAGAGAATTATTCAATTAAATGCCTCCCAGTCCTAGTTTTTCTCATTTAGTTGAATGACATTGTTGCTGCAGAGATAAAAAGGCATTGAAATACTCTTACTCTTACTATTATAAGGAGATTGTGAAAATGAAAAGCAAATGATTTCAAACTAGGACAAAACTTTATGACTGGTGGATATTGGAGCTTGTGAACAAATTTAATTTTATTTTGTTCCATGAGATTTAGTAGGTTTGATTATTGTACATCATTTTTTAACACTGCAATGTTGACAACTTTTATCTTTATCAATGGCAGGATCAACAGAGAACTTTGAAGCTCCTTTTGAAGGATCCACTCAGGAACCAGGAAGAATAGCCTTAGCATTTTATTCAGGACTTTTTTCATACTCAGGATGGTAAGGATTGCATTTTTATTTCATTAACTTCTATCTACCTAAAATAAAGAATGTTTTGGTTGATTAACAAAACATTAGTTAAGTTTTTTCTTTTTAGGGAAAGGGAAAAAAGGGGGGGGGGGGGTGTGTGAATAAGGATTATAAAATTTTTTTTATTTACTTTTATTTGAAATTTTTGTCTTAAAATCAGATAAGCAACTCACCTTCTCTTTATCCCTCTAAAGTCGTTTTACTGTATTTGACATTATTGTTGACAAAATTTGCACAATAACTATAGTATGAATCTAGGATTAAATGTAATGCATAACTAAGTCACAGTAAGACTTAGAAAATCTTAATATGAAAATTAACATAGCCACCAATTCTATGTTTATTTACCAGGAACTATTTAAACTTTGTCACAGAAGAAATGAAAGATCCCTACAAGTGAGTTATTTATAACTTGTCACATTTGTTTTGTTTAATTAAAACATCATGTCATTTCAAGTTTTTTTATTAGTTTTCCTGGTGTCATGTATGATGTAAATTGAAACATGCTTATTCTTGGTCCTTTTCACAAAACATTTAAGTTTAAGGATTCTAGCCATTCAAATCCAGAATAATTCTCTGCACAACATGGCCTAAATTGTGCCAATGTGCCAAAAAAACCCCCAAAATATCAAAAATTAAATACCAGAATGATTGAGCTAACATAAGAAGAAGAAAAATATAATTCTACCCATTTAGCATTTTTTAATTAGATTTATTATTTTATGGTAACTTTGAAGTAAATGGTTTTATTTTATTTTTATTTTTTGGATAGAAATTTGCCGAGAGCAATCTGGATCTCACTACCACTTGTTACAGTCATCTACATCCTTGCTAATGTGGCTTACTTTGCTGTAATGACTCCAGCTGAGATGTTGACCTCAGACGCTGTCGCTGTGGTAATAAGTCTGAACTTTTTTTGAAAGAAAAAAAAAACAGCTGTAGAAGTATTCTAGTTTTTTTTAATGTGTTAATAACTTTGTAGTCTTGAAATGTTTACTTTTTAAAATGTATTTTTACAGCTGATCATAACTTTTTTTTTTATAGACATTTGCTGACCGTACACTTGGAGTAATGTCCTGGATTATGCCAGTATTTGTAGCTTGTTCAACATTTGGGTCTTTAAATGGAGCCATTTTCACGTCCTCAAGGTAAACAGTTTGATTTGTCTAAGATAATTTCTAAATTGTTTGATGAGAAATATTTCAAAGCAAGAAGGGAAACATTTTAAAGTTGTAATCAGTTAATGTCTATGACAAGTCTTCACTTTCCAGAACTCAAAGTCAGGCTCCAGCCACCCTCTCTTGTTGCTAGACTGGACAAGTGAATTTTTAGGAAAAAAAAAAATTAATATATGCAATAATATTTACAGATCACATTTGACTAAATGCATGATCATGCTTATGGTCATGAACAGCGTTCAAAGAAACCTCGTTTGTTCCTTTTCTCCTGTTTCTCAAACTTTTGACTAAATTGTACCCCCTTTGATCACTTATATAACACTTTAGTACCCCTCACTTTGCATTTATGAGAAGAATGAGCATAATAAATGGGTATTTTAGAAAAATCCACTTAGTTACTGAGGTGCAATGCGTACCACCTCCTAAGTCTTCCAGTACCCTTGGGGGTACGTGTACCCCACTTTGGGAAACACTGCTTTACTGTGTCAGACTGTATCAGTGCTACTTGTTGACTTGGGAATGTGCAAACGGATCAGAGGCCTGTGTGTAGTCACTCAATGAACTTATCTATGTGCTGTGTTTGTTCTATTTCTATGAATATTGTTGTTTTGATTGGACAAAGAGTACTTTGTAATCACAAGTTACCAATAAGGATCAAAAAAGCTGTCCCAGTCTTCTGTCTTCAATTCAAAGTATAAAAATTGCAAATCTACGAAAGTGATTAAAAAAGATTTAGGATTAAGGTATGTGCCACAAACTTGGAATCCATCAATTCAAAAATAAATTTTAAATATTTCTCTAATGAACCACAATTGGTATTTTATATTGTTTGATCTGCTTTGTAACAAAAGCAATGACTTGACCAAATGTATAGAAGCAGACATTTTCTGACATAGTTACTAAATTACTTTATAATGCAAAATATTGTTCTTTTTTTTTTTCCCCCTTATCATCTGTGACAAAATGTCAAAGTTTGCATACCATGATTCATTCTTAGCATTTGTAAGTGTCTAGAAGAGTAACTTAACTCATCCTTATACGCTTTTATATTTTTATGTGTGCACATGTAAGTTGACCATGACCTCCCCCCACCCCCAACCACCTTTCCTGTTTTTCATCTTTTCCTATGCCAGGTTACATTATTGTGTTATGGCAAGTAGCCAACACTTGCCCCTCACTTTTATCAACCAGAAAAAAACAACACTTTAGCTAGTTAGTTAGCTAGTCACACTCCAACTCCAATCTGTCTTCTCAGCTAATTAGTTTTCACAGCTGCTGTTTTAATTTACCAGTGAATCTTCCAGCACCCAATCCAATCATGCAATCTAGCAAGCTCTGTTTTTGTTTTCTCAACCACTACATTCTAGAAATACAAATACAACCTTGCTCTATCAACCTTTCTCTATCAACCTTGCTCTATCAACCTTTCTCTATCAACCTTGCTCTATCAACCTTGCTCTATCAACCTCTCTTTATCAACCTTTCTCTATCAACCTTGCTCTATCAACCTTGCTCTATCAACCTTTCTCTATCAACCTTGCTTGATCAACCTCTCTCTATCAACCTTTCTCTATCAACCTTGCTCTATCAACCTCGCTCTATCAATCTTGCTATATCAACCTTGCTATATCAACCTTTCTCTATCAACCTTGCTCTATCAACCTTTCTCTATCATTTCAGAGATTGACTGACAGTAACATGAAAGATGTCTATGAACTAAAAAGTTGGGAAGTTCAATTCTTTGTCTTTCACACACACGCATTCCTTCTTTAATTAGATTTCTGTCAATTGCAACTTTCATCAGTAGCACTTGTCTTCACTTTACCAGGTTGTGGTAGCCAGTTCAGGTACATCCCTTTTATCAACATAATTCTTTCCTATTAAAGATTTCACCAACCCAATTTTCGGTATACATGATTTTTGGATTTTAAAAGTAATGCCCCTCTCCTTTGTGATTTATATGCTTTTATTATACATTTTTTTTTAGATTACTGCTAATTTTAGCATATATTCAGTTAAACATTGTATATTATGAATATTTATAAATAGCCAAAGTTTCAATGACACATTTAACCTGACCCATATTTTTCTATATTATTAGCCCATATAAATGGTTTTATATTTTGGGTCACGCTGGGGTGATAGCAAAGCAGAATTTTTGTGATAATTCTTTAGAATGAGTTTTGATTTATATTATTAATAAGATATACAGACAGACACATTCTAATTTACTTTGTTTATTAGATAATTTCTTAATGTTATCTGCTTCATACTTATTTTTTACATGCAGCCTATTGTGTGAAAATGCAAATCATAACTGAGCATGCGTAGTCATGGGAAACCCTGCACTTATCCTTAATCTTCGGAATCGAAGACATTGACATTATTTATTATCACTATTATTATTGTGTGAAAATATTGTCTTAAAGGTTAAGTAATTTTTTTTTTAATGTAAGGTTGCTATTTCCTTATTGTTAAATGTCTTATTAATAGCAAAAATACAGTTCCCATTTTCAAGGGCCATAACCATGTCATTGTAAACACACAGTTAACTACACTATAAATCTCATTTATGTTACATTTCAAACACTTTACAATCAGATCTCATTCTAATTAATCCAGTATCCCTATATGCCTGGCTAGGAGATTCATTTATGTTATCATAATGTCTCAAACATCTATTCATATACTAGCTGTACAGCTGTTTATTGTTACTTGCCAATCATTGTGAGAGTACTGCATTGTTTATTGATAATTTTCAGCTCAAGTTTTTTTGGTTCTATTATTAACTACTTGCTCGTTACTGATTGCTGCTTATGTTTGAAGAGTATATCACCCGTTACAGTGATCTACTGAACTGCTATTTTACAGTTACCTCAGATCATTCCTACAAATTCTCACTAAATTTTGAGAAGAATCCAAGGATCCTAAAATCTACATTGGTCTATTCTGCTGACATAACAAAACCAATGGTTGAATCAGCTGATAAGTCACTCAACACTGAGGACCTCATGCCTCAACTACACCTAAAAAATTCATTGATAACACTTGACTCTGCTCCTTATTAAAGCTTAACTCATAATAAGTGCCTATTTGGCACTTGATTGGCCACACCCTTCGCAGGCCTGCATCCAACATCACAAAACAAGCCCTCACCTGAACCTCTGAGACAAATGGAAGAGGGGAAGTAGATGTCAAGCAGGTGTGCAGGTCATGGGGACAGAGACTCAGTCAGAACCAAGATGCCTGGAGGAAGCTGCTTGACGACCTATGCCCCAGATGGGACCACAGGCAGAGATGAGACGACATGCCTATTATACATTAAAAAATATTGTAAATTAAATTTCATTTTTATAGTCTATACCAATATAGGCTGGTCTTGCTTTGATTGTCAGAATGGTCCTATCTGCAACATTAACTATCATACTTGCTTATGACTTATGTAAAATCTAGATGGGAACTAACTAGTTGTAAGCTTACTAGTCTGAAGTTCTCACTGATCTAAACAACTTGTTGCATCTGTTTGCTTTTTAAACTTTGTATTTATTGATACAGTGATTTGGAAGCCAATGGGCCAGACGTGGGGACAGTTGAAGAGACTGGCCCAGAACCGAGACGCCTGGAGGAAGCTGGTTGGTTGCCTATACCCCAGATGAGGTTTATTGAGTTCATTGACTAATCATGCTTTAAATTAAAGGAATTACAATTGTTACCAGAGTTGGCCTTTAGATGTCTGTCATTTCCAAATCATTGTGTTCAACATAAAAAGCTAAGACCCAGTGAAAGAATCTATTGCATTATCATCTAGGTCTGACAGTTTGATATCACCCTTAGCAAAGTTCCAGTATGACCATTAATTAATAATACTGACATAATGTTATGAGTTTGCTAATAAAAAAAAAAGTGATGAAAAGGTTTAAGGAAGTAACCTATTTATTGCTTAAGACTAACTGCATTTTTTTTTCTTTTCCAGGTTATTTTTCGTTGGTGCACGTCATGGTCATCTCCCTGGTTTCCTAGCAACAATCAACATGAAGCACTTCACCCCTCTTCCGTCTCTTCTCTTTGGAGTAAGATTGAGTGTTGTTGATTGTATTTTAGTAAATCATTAAAATGATGTCAAGTTTGCTGTTTTTATTTTTCTATGAATGGCCAACAGTTCAAAATAAAGATAGGCTTACGTGTTATTTGCCTCGTTCCCACCTCCCACCTAAAAAAAAAAGATTATCGATAAATCTTGTTTTATAATATTGGATAAAAACAAAACAACATTTACTGATTGATTTACTGTAACTTTTTTATAAGCTTATTCATTAATTTGAATTTTATTGTTGCAAAAAAAATAATTTTCCCCACATATCTGCTGTGGTGCACTTCTATAAATGTATATCTCTTCACTAGTGTGTGACGTCACTAATCATGTTGTCATCCAATGACATCTATGTCCTCATCAACTATGCCAGCTTTGTGGAAACTTTGTTCATTGGTATGTCTGTGAGTGGGCTGTTGATACTGAGGGTCACAAGGCCAGATCTTGAGAGACCTATTCGTGTAAGTTGACGCTTTGTAACCACCAATACACTTTCCAGGCCAGATGTAGAGATGTATTTGTATAGGTTGAGATACAGACAATATTAGGCCAAGATGAAACAGTCTGTGCCAGATGTAGAGATGTATTTGTATAGGTTGAGATACAAACAATATTAGACCTAGAGCAAACAGTCTGTGCTAGATGTAGAGATGTATTTGTATAGATTGAGATACAGACAATATTAGACCTAGAGCAAACAGTTTGCTAGATGTAGAGATGTATTTGTATAGATTGAGATACAGACAATATTAGACCTAGAGCAAACAGTCTGTGCTAGATGTAGAGATGTATTGAGAAACAGACAATATTAGACCTAGAGCAAACAGTCTGTGCTAGATGTAGAGATGTATTGAGAAACAGACAATATTAGACCTAGAGCAAACAGTCTGTGCTAGATGTAGAGATGTATTGAGAAACAGACAATATTAGACCTAGAGCAAACAGTCTGTGCTAGATGTAGAGATGTATTGAGAAACAGACAATATTAGACCTAGAGCAAACAGTCTGTGCCAGATGTAGAGATGTATTTGTATAGGTTGAGATACAGACAATATTAGACCTAGAGCAAACAGTCTGTGCCAGATGTGTTGTATAAAGCTAATTTAAAATGTGGTTTTTCTGAAGTCCCATCATTTTAGAGTAACATAGTTACAATTATTTTTTTTTATAAAGAGTTTTTTATTTGTAATAAACGCTAATCATTAATTTTAAAAGTTACACACATGAATGAATTAAATATTCTGTATGATACAGAATGAATGTGATTGCTAATTACAAAACTATTCGATAGAATGAAAAGAATACACAGAATACGTCCTTTACTTTTCTTAATTGCCATCAATGTTCAACTTTTCCTTTTTCATTCATTTTGCATTTCACAATTAAAAACAAAGGAATTGATTGAAATATCCAGGCTGAAACTAAAAATCATCATGATCATGACCACCAAAAACTCCATGAAACCCTTCAGTACAATGTTATTCTTTGTTAAGCTAAACTTCTTTGTCTACAGCCTTTTGTTTAAAAAAACTTCTTTGGCTGCAGGTTTCAGATTTGGTACTTAAAATTCAACATCACACGTCATTGCTCTACATTGTAAACTAAGCTGTTCTATTTACTGTTCCAGATTGGATTGTCTGGCTCATACTAGGTGGCTTTGTTTTATAAAATGTTCTTTCAAATCTTGACTGTTAATGAATTAAGGATTTGGGATTGTATCATTAAATAAAGCATCAGCTCTCCCCTCACCATTTATTCCTAGCTGATATATTATTACATCTAATATATTTTTTAAAAATTTTGTTTGTTTTTGTAAATTTCATGTTTTGCCTTAATGGAATTTTTTTTCTTTTTATTTAGGTGAATCTTTTCTTTCCAATCTTCTATTTCATCATCTGCGTGTTTTTGATCATAACTCCACTGACCACATCCCCGAAGGAGTGTTTAATGGGACTAATCATGATCTTAACGGGCATTCCAGTTTACGTGTTAGGTGTTATGTGGGAGAAGAAACCCCAAGGATTCAGAATAGCTTTCTGTGAGTCAATTTACCAACCATTCTGTATTTGTAAAATTTCATTGTTTCTCGTGGCCATTGTTAGTGACCTCCAGCTGTCTCGATACATGTGGCAAAACATGTAGGTCCCAGCTGGGTCTGCGAGGCCATGGGAAATATTACGTTCCTCACTAATCTTCGGACTCAAAGACAAGTCTTATTATTTCATTGTATGTAGGTGTTTGTTTTAAATTTTTATTTTTTTATTTATATATCGAACTTCTTATACTCTTTATGCTTAAATATGACCCAATGTAAAAGTCTTATCACTTTCAGAGCAGTTGTCCAAACTTTAAAATTTTTTTTTTTGCAGGTAAATTTTCCAAGATAACCCAGAAGTTGTTTTATGCCGTCCATGAAGAGATCAAAGAAGACTAAAAGAAATTAATTGTGGCCAAAGGATGAAGTGACCACAGATATGAAAGATAACAAAATAGAATTAGTATTAAAGCAACTAAGTTATCAAGTAGTAACTCTTTTATCAAAATATGTATTTAAACAAATTTTAGTTAGTAAGCATAGCAATTATTTCTGTAAGAAAATCCAACTAATTTCCTTTATGTGTAAATGTTTGACTTGGAGAAAAAACTTGTAATGTGAATTATTAAATTCATTCTCCTAGTGACAATAGGAAGGACAAAAAATGCCTATAATAGGTTTTAAAATCTCAATGTATGTGGCGCCTGCTGAAGTATTTGGATGGAGTAGAAGAAAAGATTTGTCGTTTGATGTATGTTGCTGTTTTATAATTTGTTTTATTGTTATACAAAGTTCATGTTTTTAACCTTTTGCTTGTATATACCTTTAGCTAAATGCACCCAATATATCTGATTTACACTCTGTGCCAGGTGTTATTAGCATTTGTAAAAATATTTGCTGTCTACACACTTTCAGAATGGATTCTGTGCATCTTTTTTTTAAACAGATTTCTAAAATTGAGATTTTTTTACTAGATTTTTCCGCCTGCTCCTTTTACATTATTCCTTAAGGTTTTATTACAGCACTGTGCTCGAAATTTATGATATCACTTGGTGACATTCTTTTGCGGCGATATTAATTGAAGCTCAATAAAATATTTCATATTTATGGTCAAGCTATAAAAAGGATTTTTTTTTTTGTATTGATTGGTGAAAAATCACTTTAAAGTTTGGTATTTATTTTCCTTGTACAAAAATCTCTCTGTGACCTGTATGTAGATACATCTTTGCCTCATGACTTGATAAACAAAATATATTAGTTGGCATCCTTTAGTTGCAAGTATGTTTCATCTCTTGAAGATAACATGAAAGTCTAGGCGTTAGTTATGGTTGGAACGATGTTGGCAACTAACAACAGCTTGTGTCTTCAAGGAACGGCAGGTATCTGAAACAGTTTTGGGATCAGCAGTGTCACAGCAAAGATTTGGATTAAGTTTTCTTTCTTCTAGGTGTGTAGACAGCAAAGGTTAACAAGCTTCTCTTACCTAAAGCTTTTTATTTTAGGTTCCAGTAAGTCTTTGCCTTTTCTCCTGTCATTAATTGCAGTTCTGCCATATCCAATATGTGTCTCAGAGTTGCATTGGTCACCACATAGGCTATTTATATTTTAACCATTCATGAATATGTTATTTGGAAATAAAGATCTTGTGAGGCCATTTTTCAAATAATATTTATTATAATGACCAATCAGATGGTATTTTTATTCAACCTCTACAAACAATTAGCCTATTTAAAAAATTATAATGCTTAGGGCATTTCTGATCTACATCAATGGTTCCAAGATTTTTGTTCATGTAGAGATCAAACTTGTAAGCTTTAAATGTTTTGACATAATGTGAAGAACTGTAAACTCAGGGGTCCTTTTTAAGAACAGTATTAGGTCCAATTATATCTCTAATTTACATAAATCACCTGAACAATAGGTTATCTGTTTGCAGGATGTAAAAATTTATTTTTAAGCATGTCTATAGTTTGTATGATTACAAGAATAATTGACATACAGCTTGATGTAATTGGGACTGAGATATTCAGGGTATTGCCCCATTTGTCTCGCTTGTGGGCTGGCATTTATAGACAAAAAACATCTCCTTGTTTGTTTTTTTTTATACCGAATTTAAATATACATTTGACATGGGTTAGCCTATATTTGACATGCTTTAGCCTAATAATTTACATGTTGATGGATTACACCAGTCTCAATCTTATGCATCTTATTTAAATAATTATATCTTTAAAACTTGCCTTAAAATAATTCATTGTAAGAGTTGATTTAATATCATCTGTTCTTCACATTCCTAGCAATGATTTTCTGGCAACAGCACTGACCTATATGTTTACAGCATTTTGTGTAATGTGTAATTCTCCATATTTTTGTGTGTGTGTGTGTCTAAATAAGATTTTTGCATTGTTTTTATCATATTAAAATGCTGTCTAAAGTTTTTATAAGAAACCTTGATTTGTCTGATTTAGGGGATTATAATAAACATAGGAATATATGTTTGTATCATAATCTCTAGTTGCTGTAACTGAGGCATGCAGTGCATAACCTGGTGTTCTATATAAACAAGTATGTTATCATGAGATTCTACCTTATATTTTTTTCTGTGCCTATACTTAATCTGGTTTATATACATTGACACAATGGTCTGTTCATTAATTGTGTGGTGCTGACCTTTAAATTTCTTGATTGTATTAATCTGTTTATTTTTTAATTGAGAAACTTTTCCTTTTCCTTTTTTTCTTTTAAGTCTAAATAGTTTGTGGGGGTTTTTTTGACTTGTAAATAAACTGTTTACAGCTTTACAAATGCCCAACCTGTGACCGCAACTGTGTGTCAAGGATGGGCTTTTTCATTCACAGAAGTTGCCAAAAGAAGGGATAATGTCGAGTCTTTGTCTCTTTCTTATTTTGTTCCCAATCTTCTGATTAAACATTATGTATAGTTTGAAATTCATTTTGATTAAGAAGTAAGATAGTAGTTAAAGATAACAGAATTAATACTATGGAATTCATTTATTTTTTCCATCGGTGGTGTTAGTTTCAATCATTCCATATAAGATTATTATTTTTTTGCTTACATTATTTTAAATCTTTTATCCAAATAATGCAAATGTATTTGTACAAGATAGTGGACTTTCTCAGTTGTTGATACCTCCCAATCTTTAGTCACCCTGTGTTCATATCATTGTCAAATATTTGGTGATAGTCCCACATGACATTTTGTATGACACTCACAAGTAGTGATTTTAAGGGGCCAGCTTATTAAGTCATTTTGTGTCTGTGTTTCTTGTTTAAAAATTGACTTAGTTAGATGTTGTATTGAAGAACTGTCTTAGCTCGATGCTGTATTGAAAATGTTTTATCACCTTGACACAATGAATCTTTGCTTTTTGTTTACATGCAGCTTTACTTCAAGTTTTACAAATAGGGAAAAAAACAACCCACAATTGGCATGTTTCAGTCATAACAAAATGATAATGAAAATAATTGTAATAGATCTTTTAACCAGCATATGCAACTGAGCCAAAAGTTCTTGTGCAAACTGTGCCACAGAATGGGGTTTAAGACTTTGTCTACTTTTCTTCTCCCCAATAGGAGTAGCACAGGCCACTGTCCAGGATTAGTGGAATCGTACTCCTACCAGTCAAGAATGAATTATCTCTGTGCTTATTCTGAGATTAGATTTCCAATGATTAACATGGCGGATGAATAAATTTAAGCAATATTACTTGAATTATGTTGATGTGCCAAAAACAGTTAAATCTAATTAATTTAAAAAAATAACAAATATCTGTAATAATTAAACCCTACACCCCCATAATTTTTTTTTTTTTTTGCTGTAGGGCGTTAAAATAGTTAGTTCTAAACAGAAAAAGTAAAATAGATTTGTTACAAAAAGTTTTTCTTTTTAGTTTGTTTATGCTTTCATTAAACAGGGACATTAATATTTTTCTAATTTTGTCTCACTTCAAGTGTTCACGCTGTGCCTCTAGGACAGGGGTGGGCAACCTTTTTGTATCGAGGGCCGCATTACCTAAAATTTTGGGAATTGCGGGCCGCACTCACACACACACATATATATATATTTATACACTCAACTTAGAAAGATACTCTAGTTAGCCGTGTAGAGTGTCTTTTTTAAAGTCATATTATATTCGAGTTTCCTATGCTTTTCCCACACTCCACGTAAAGGCATTACAAGTATTAGCAATTTTTGAAGCAAATTTACGATTTTATTTTTATAATTGCTGTTATCTTTTTATACCTCAATATCTCCACAAATATACAGTTGTACCTAATGTACTAAATGGTGAGCTAATGGTATTGAGAACATATAATATTATCAATCTAATTTGAATGAAGTGTGATAACCATATGGGTAGTTTCGATTTAAGAACAAAATATTAATAAATAATGTATCCGCTAGCTTAGCATGGGCAGGGCTAATGAGAAGAATATAAAATGGAAGAAATTGTTATGTTACTTGAAGGACATTGACTATTCATATTTTTCATGATGGCTATTGCAATGGGTTGTTTGCATATGAAATGTAAATACATATGTTAAATCTTTTCAAACAAGGCTTTCCCATTTAAACAACATTTGCTGAAAGGGGAAACACTTATTTAGATTCCTTAATTGTGCAATTTATAAAAGAAAATTTTAAGACGTTAAGAGCCAGTCTCAATACCATCAGCTCACTATTTAACGAAGAAGCTTATTCAGCTCCAGAGGACATAACTCAAAGCCAAGAAAAGTTCCAGATAGTACTTCCATGGGAGTCTTATGGGTGCCAGAAGCTGTATTTCCACACTTTAAAAAAAACTTTTCTGATGTTCACACAATTTGGGCACACATGTTACATCTGTTCTTCGTCCTCTTCATTCTTCGCTTTAAATGTTGGAGGGTTTAGATCTGTAATATGCTAATAACGATAAGTTTAAATTTTATGCAGATTTGTGCAAGCTTCCATGTTTAGAGTTTATGGTTGGGAATTTAAAAAAAAATAAAATAAAATAATAAAAACAGCTTTTTTTCTCAGTCAAAGGTCGAGCTCCATCAGTTTCCATCTTGTTCCAACCCTACCAAACACAGTTCATCAAAGCATTGAATAAATACTGGCCTGAGATTGTGTTTTGTGCTTGAAACTTTTTATAATGAGACAGTTCCAATAATTTATATAGATATTATTTTTAATGTATTTGCATTTTTGTATGTATATACTGTGGGCACACCTGATTACTGTAGGTGTCGGTGGGCCGCATAAAACACTCCGGCGGGCCGCATGTGGCCCGCGGGTCGTAATTTGCCCACCCCTGCTCTAGGAAGATTTTCTCCTTGAACCCAATGACCTTGTTTTGAACTTTTTCAACTTTGATATGGAGATATATGTGATCATTTTGATGTGTTTCTTTGGGCATATTTCATCAAGTGCTGATGCCGTTGGATCTAGAACACTGTTGTACATGAAAATATTAGTTCTAAAAAAAAAGTTCTTATATCTTTTTTTTTTTTTTTTTTTTTTTTTGTTAAATAATTAATAATCTCTAACAAACTTGGAAATCTATTAGTTAGATTTTTCACTTGATATTATGTGGCTTTAAAAAGGGTGAAGTCAAATTGTTAAGGTTCTTATCCTAGTGGAGCTAGACATGGTTTTAATAAAAGAACAATTTTAGACATATGCATATAGTCTATAATCTTTTATTTTAAAAAACATGACTTAAAGTGATGTACATTTGTTATAGACTTCATGTTTTTTAACTGTCAAATCTGTTTTATTTATCAGTGTGGATCAAATATCTCTTACTAGATATCATTATAATAGATATTATACACCATTCGTATATAAACTTTATTACTAAATGCTTTGTTGTATAACTTTGTGTACGAAATTGTTTGTTTTTACATTAGTATCATTCTACTACTAGGTCAAGTATTTATTTTTTTTTGAGTTCCTATTCTATTTTGTGCTTGACAAGATAATAGCTGACAATATTTTTTTGCATTTCCTTGTGCCTTGTATAGGTCAGTGATGACATCATTTGTATTCCATTTTGCATAGGTGAGTGATGACATCATTTGTATTCCATTTTGACATGAGTTGCCAGCTTTGATAGTTCTTTGTTGTCTAGATCTAGATGGCTACTGTATTCAGTAACTTTTGTAAAAAAAAAATATTTTTCTTTATGGAAATTGTTCTTGAGGCCCTATCCAAGTTTGAGGTACTAGTTCTGGCTACAGTGTACTTCACTAGAAACAGTTAATCCTAATACATTATTTAGGATACTTTATAAACTGTTTAATACTGAACTCAGTGCAATGAAGGAATGCCCAAAACCAAACTGTTATATTGATGCGTTTATATACTTTATCTTTCTTTTATGCCCTAAATTGTCACTTCAATTTCAAGACTAATCAAAATGTTGAACAATTAATCTGCTGACTGAGCATTTTCTGTAGTACCGGTACCAGGCTATCAGTGAAGTTAGGAAAAGACATGGTAATTAGTGTGCCTTGGCATAAGTTTGCTTTTAATTTCTGTTTTCCATGAAAGGGTCTTTATATCCAGAGAGTATGGTAAAAAGTAATGCTGAACATGGCTCTTTGAAAACTGCTTATATCTGGTGAGTGTAACACTGTAGGTGTAAAAACAATTGCCAGTAATAGTTCTTGACTTATGAATTTTTTCAGTCAAGTCAATGAGTCACATACACACTGGGTATCAGCTTCTTTATTGACTGAACAGCTTCTTGATTAGTTGAACAGCTTGATTGACTGCACAGTTTTTTGATTGACTGAATAGCTTCTTGATTGGTTGAACAGCTTGATTGACTGAACAGCTTCTTGAATTGTTGCTTGCCACTTACTTACTTAGACTTAGGTCCTCCCGCGCCATTGGGCGGCAAGCTGTCTCCACAAAGATCTGTCACTGGCAATGTCTGAAGCCTCCTTCCACTATAATCACTTAGTCTAGTTCTTAATCTTGCAGGCACCACATGGCCTAAATTGCGCCGATGTGCCTAAAACCAAACTTAATTTTGTTATTTGTACACTTAGGTTGTCTAATTTGTGTGGCCTCTGTTATATACAATGCATTATATTTTTTAATGTAACCCTTTGTAACCAGAATGATATGACCAGCCATGTGTTCTTATTGTTCAATATTGTTTTTATTGCTCAAAATTGGTTAATATACATTTTTAGATAAATATTTAAAACACGCTTTGTTTGCAGTTTATTTGTTTTTTATCTTGTTGAATTTTAAAAAATCTAAAAACTGGAAACAAAAAGTAAAAGAATGAAATTCACAATCAGTTTCAAATAATTCTGGCCACAAAAGGAAAAACACTAATGAAATATATCATTCATTGTGACTCAGCACTAAGTTTATAACGTGCTTCTTTTCTATTGGATGTCCCACCCAAGAACCAATCCTTATTCTTGTATGTTGAGCACAAGTCTGTACAGGTTACTGTCTGTATAGTTGTATGCCTGCTGAGAGAGAGAGAGAGCATCAAGTTCAGTGGTTCTCAGACTTGGGTCATTCAAAGAGTGCTGGCTGGCTTAATTTGTTCAAGTTTCTTTTTAGAAAAGCTTATGTAAACAAGTTAGTATTGAGTTGTTCGTTTGTAAATTGTTCAGGAACCACTGGCTCAGTGCGCGTGTGTGTGCGTGGAGGAGCCTGATCTCAATGTGGCTTTACATTGTTAGTACTCATTTCTAATGTGTCGGTTTTGACACACATAATGAACAGGACATTTACATTCAATGTTGATACGTTGTCTACAGTACCGGCTGTCTACAGTACTGGCGGTGTAGTTGTTTTGTACTCAATGTTTACAATATCTATATTTACCAAGGTTTTACATTACTGTAAACATTGTGTTATTTGTACCAGTTGCTTCATTTCATTTATTTATATATATATATATATACTTACCAGCCTCTCAATTTTATTTTTCTTTTTTTTGTAAATGTATGTTGCTCTAGCTTTACTTTCTATTATCTCAAATATGGTGTTAATGTCTTAATAAGGATCTGGTCTGGTAGGTCAACTGGGAAATTCTAGTTCAAAATGATAATCTAGTTCTCTTGGGAGGAAGAGAAGATAGAGATGTGTACATGTGAAAGAGATAGAATGGTTATTGTTTTGTTTACTGTGCGACAGAAGACATTTGACCTGGACTAGACCTGGGACCACTGCCTAAAACCTTTAAAGATTTTTTTTTTTTTAAATTATAGACATGTTTAAACATTTCAACCAACTGTGTAACTATATTTCTGTTTGTTTTCTTTTTAAATGCTGTTTTCTTTTTTTCTGGTAAAAAGATAAATTAACAAAATGAATAAAGATAATAATATTCAAAAGTGTTGAATTTATTCTTGAATTTAATTAGATTTTAGATGTCCATCTGTTTGTTCCTGATCTGTAGACTGCTCTTACAATAGTGTCTACCTACGTTCAATACGTAGGCCTATCCAAAGCGGCATTTTGGCTGCCCGGTATGGTATGTGCTCTGGACTGTAGTTTGATGGTCCTGGGTTCGAACCCTGCCCACCGCCTTTCCCCATTAGGAGTTTTGGATTAGGAAGTATATTCTTCAACTCTTAAGGAACATCTGAAACATATCAAACATTTTATAAACAATAAGTCCAAATATTGAGGCAACATTTTATCATTTTTTCGTAAACTAGAAAAGAGTGAAAATCCGACATCACAATATTTTAGAGTTAGACCATTCAAAGTTCTGATGCAAAGGCTACTTTTTTCTTTTCTGAACGCGAAAAATCTAATTTTTTAAATCACTTATGGAAGCCGTTTTTTTTTTCATAAAATTACACCACTTTTACAACTATTAAACACTCAAACACTTGAGGCTCTTTATTAGGGGAGACTGCCGTTTTTCACATTTTTAATACATTTATGCAAACGGTTGTAGATTTTTGTAAAATTTTTTTGTTTTTATCATTGTATTGTTAAGTTATATAAGTTCTGTTATATTGAGTACTATATTTACACAAAAACAAATGTTTACTATTTTTTAAAGAGCAAAAATCTATTTAGTATGCATTAAAAATTGGACATAATTTAAAACGAATAGTAATCTTGTAAACTGCATTTTCTTTAAAGTTATTTTAATTCCTCTCAGCATACGTGAACATTCAAATAAGAGTTTGTGCCTTAAAATTAATAAAAGGAAGAATAATTTTGAACTTTATCAAAACAATTAGACCAATTATAAGACGCCAGGGGAGGCGCTTGGCTTTCGAACCGGGGGTCCCTGGTTCGAATCCTGGGATTTTCAACTTCGGAATCTTTGGGCGCCTCTGAGTCCACCCAGCTCTAATGGGTGCCTGACATTAGTTGGGCAAAAGTAAAGGCGGTTGGTCGTTGTGCAGGCTACATGACACCCTCGTTAACCGTAGGCCACAAAAAACAGATGAACTTTACATCATCTGCCCTATAGACCACAAGGTCTGAAAGGGGGACTAGTTAGGCCAGGCTCACATCTAACTTCACATTCACTTTCACCTATCCTTTGATCTGATGGACCGTTGGGCACTACACAAGATCTGTCAACCTTCTTTCTCCATTCTTATCTGTCATTTGTCTTTGAAATAATTTCATTCAGTTGTTCTTTTTGAAAATATTGAAGCCTGACACTTCGGGGGCCGATTTTGAGTTTGTGTTTCCATACAAACTGTCTTTGTGTTTCCACACAAACTGTCTTTGTAACCTTGTTAAAATTTCTGCTAATGATTGCATTTGGCAAAAAAAAAAAAAAAAAAAATAGAAGTGGGGCGACTCGATATAAGAATTTTATTAAATAGCATTTATAAATTATATTAGTGACAGATTTTTTTTTTAAATTTTGTAATTTCTTAACTAAAATACAAAAGAAATAGTATTGGTTTGTCCAATGGGCGGAGGGCGATTGCATGTATCGCCCCTCCCACCTGGTACAACTCTCTTTCATTTTATATTTACTAATGTTAAAATTTGAGATTAGAGTGGGGTGAGACATAATATACAAATGGGTTCACATATCAATAACTATCTTATATTATATAGATATTCAACAAATTTTGTTTACAAACTATGATTTCTCCACAAATAATAGGACCGCCCCCCCCCCCCCCCCCCCACTCAAATCGGCTAACAGGGGAACGACAGAATATAAAGATTAAAATATCAATAACAAGTTTTATTCATATAGATATTTAATTGATTCTGTTAACAAGCTGTGATTTCTACAAATAAATTGGACAGCCCCTGCCACTCGAAAGGTTATTGTGTGTGTGGTCGGGGCGGGGTTGGTGCCAGAGCGCCCCCCCATCCCACCTAATAGGCCAACATACTAAAGCACTGTAACTGTAGCAGTACTCTAGAGACACCATTTAAGGGTCAGATGACTATGACTAAAATTGTAAAATAATTAACACAACATATTGTAATTTATTAATTAAAAATTAGTCTAAAAACTTTATGTAATAAAAATATCCGAAACAGGGACTCGAACTCTTTCCCTTGGGTAAAGAAACCCACTGTTCTACTCAAGCGCCACACGCCAATCAATGTCATTGAAGTTTGACGTTATTTGTAAGGTACGAACTTAGAATTAGATTCGCTTCTGAAAGATAAATCTAAAATGCTTTAATTCAGTAATTTGTAAATATTGCTTTAAAATGTTTATCTTTTATATGAATGAAAACATTTTATATGTTTTAAAATAGTGTTAGTAAACAGAAAGACTACGTTTAATGCTTACACTTGTGACTATTTAGTAATACTTTAATAAATTAAAAATATATGACAGCTTTTCTAACAGTTACCTACTTTTAAAAGAGTGACCTTTTTTTTATTTTTTATTTTCGTAGTAACAAGACATAGAGAACTCAATAGGTTTTTAATAAGAAAATTTTGCATTTTATTCGATAGTAAATCTTTTTTTATAGTGAATAGTCCGAATGGCATAATATTTTCTAAAATGTTGTATAAATTCATCATTATAAAACGTTAACAAGAAAAAAATATTTTTTTTTTGTATTTATTGTAATAAAAGTACAATTTTAGGAATGAAGTAGGCCTACATTTTTTTTTATTGTAAACCAGTATTACTTTTAATATTTTAATTATATAAATAGAAAAGAAATAGACACAATTACAGCCGTTTCTGTGGTAAATACTATTCTATATATTGACAGGACTATCATATAACCTATTTTGAAATATAATTTGAAAGTTGAAACGCGGCAGAGTCAAAGAAACATGACTTAAACACCATTTGCCCTATAGCTCGCAAGGTCTGAAATGGGAAAGTTTACTTTATTCACTAGGTCAAATACTGCTTTCTCAATAACTTGGAAAACTATAGCTTGACTGTCTGCATCTTAGAGGTAGCTACATACATAGCAGAACATCAAGTCCACTTCCTTGAAGGTAATTTAATATACTTCAGTAAAACTAATGCTGTCAAGATTATTTCATATTTTTAGCAAACCCTCTATGTATTTCGACCTAAGTCTTAGTCGCCTTATCGCGTTGAGTCTTTTCATTTATAATATGCTGAATTACCACAATGGATTTACCACAATGCTTTAGTATTCGACTTGAAATTATTAAAGATTTTTTAAAAAATCACGACGCTCAAATTGTTGCTTTTAAGAGAATATTATAAAATCTTAAAACATTTTACTGGCATTCATGCGGTCTTTCGGTGGCCCTACCGGCCCACCGTACATTTGCCAAAATACCCATATAGCCAGTCCGCCCATGCCATTAATAAAATCACTAAACGTGACACTTCAGGACAGAAGAATAAAAAGTAATGCAGCAATAACACATAAAACACTGAACCATTATTTTCAAATACAAAACCTGATGAAATACTCAGAAAGACACGAAGATAGAGGCACATTTCTTATTCCATACGCTAGAACAAATTCATACCAGTTCTCTTTCTTCCCTAGTGCGATTAGAGAATGAAATGGGAGTTAATTAATATGCATGACTAGATTGACACAAGAAATGCGAAGGAGTAATTTTTTTTTTTAAGTAACTTCTGTAATCTATAAGCTAAGATAATACATCCTTCTGACTCCCATAGGAGTCGCAACATTACTTCGCCATCGGACTCTATTTTGGGCAATCCCCCTCAGTTGGGATGCCCACCCTGCCATCTTTGTTTCTAGGTCTACAGTTCTTCTCCATGTTTGCTTGGGTCTCCCTGACTTTCTCCACCCTTGTGGGTTCCATGCCGTCTTGCCATGCCGTCTGCTGTTCACATAAATCTATTGAAATAATCGCCAGATAAACGCTTACAATACGAGGGCTTGTAGCTACAGCGTCCAATTGTTCACTGCACTGGCCTAACGTCTTCTATCGTGTCATTGATTTATGTCGGGAAAACAAAAAGATAAACTGTGAACACACACATACATGCTTAGACCCTCTCACACATAAACACATAAGAACACAAACTCTCCTGCACACAAACACATACAAACTCACACACCCTTCACACACACACACCCTCACGCGTGCACACACGATCGTAAAACTTGGTGACTTATTAAACTCTCATCCTACGTCTCACGGGGGGGGGGGGGGGGGTCTCAGGTCTCCCCCATCCCGGACTTAAATGGGACACCCCAACGCTAATTGTTCTATATGACAAAAGTATTCTTGTATCGAGCTAGATCTAGATTCTATATTAAAAACTGTAATTCAATCATCGTATTTTCCCACATACATACGTTCGTTCACACACACACACACACAAACACACACGTAAGATGATACAGTTGTATTAACGTGGTGAATTTTAAAACCAAAAAAACAACAACTCGTTTTAATTTGAAGTCATCAAACCCACGCTCAACACACCCGCAGGCAAGCAGGACAAGCTAACACACGTCGGATCTGAGGGTAAGATGGTTTTCTTTGTTCTGGCGGCAGCATCAGCATCAAGCCACGTAGCTTTGTGGCACCCGTAGGCAACTTAAGAATAAACTACACTTTTGTGTTCTCGTGTGCATCTTTTGAGAAGAGAAAGGGCGGGCGTGAGGGGGAGGAAGCTATGTCGTCGCCATGGAGTGCCTGGACTGTCCGGCTGAAAGATCTTATGACGACCAAGTCGGACATGTATCAAAGTGAGTAGCTCTCGTCTCGTTCTAGTGTCTCAGCTTTCTGTCTTAAACTGTAAAAAAAAATGGTCTTAAATGGTGAATCTCTATTATTTCTCCTTGTTTTAAAGCCAGTTTTAGTTATTGTATATTGTGTGTTAAGTGCTGCCTTGAGGTAATCTTTTAGATTTAACAGCATATCGTTTCTTTAATAAAAAGATTGTTATGCATATATACTGTAACATAGGAAGCGCGGTGTCTGAGTGGTAGGCCTATAGAATTGGCTTCCAAAACCGAGGTGTCCCGGGTTCGAATCCTGGTGAATACTAGGATTTTTGATTTCGGAATCTGAGTCCATCCAGCTCCATTAGGTACCTGACATTAGACATTAGTTGGGGAAAAGTAAAAGGCGGCGGCCCATATGTGCTGGCCACGAGACACCCTCGTTTAACCATGGGTCACAGAAAAGGGGAACATTACTCTAACATATCTAAGAGCCCGAGGGTTAACCCAACATTGACGTTTTTCACGCGAAAAACATATTTTGACGCTGTCGAAACTGGTGTCTGATGGGGGGTGGATCCAATTAAGTTCTCATTTCGCAGACTTGGCCTTATATGTTTCGATATCTTGAGTAGCTGAAGCTGAAGTAACGTCTGTATTTTAAAAGATAAGATAAGATAAGATAAGCTAAGATTGCCGATCCGTGTCAGCTGTTACTTTATAGCTGTTCAATGTTTTTGTTATTGTAATTTTGTAATTATTCTGCTTTCGTCTCTTGATTTCATTCATTTACCGCTAACTGATACATAGTTGTAGACCCTTTTCTCTTAATTTCAATGAATCATTAAAAGTCAAACATTCCTATGCGGAGATGACGTCATTGTGCACAATACTCTCCACCCATTGCCATTATAGTTTCGCAAACTCTGGAAGCAAAATAACCACATGGAAGTTTTCATAACCTCCAACCAGTGTAGCTAATGCCCCCCTTTGGAATGGTTCTAATTGCTGGCTGATGGCTTCGGTGGTAGTATAATCAAGAACCCTCAATAGTTTATTGACGCAGACGACAAAGAAAGACAAACACGCCTTGAAATATTTAGATAAATTTTGCGTTGGACTGGTTTTAGTAACACTACTATTGATTATCGCCTCACGGTATTCCGTTTCACTAGTCTAAACCGCAACTATCTACTATAGTAGTGCCAAATCCGTGAGAGTCCCAGCATTGATCATGTATACATTTTTGTCAGAAATTTGAGCATTTCTAGAGCGTGAGTTAGTTTAGCGGGATATTGGGTTCAACCATCGTGTTATTCTTCTGTTATGTCTGCTGTCACAGGAAGTCGGCTTAACAGTAAGTGTAACTATCGCAGCGAATTAGTCGTTGTAGTGCTGTTGTGATAAGATGTTGATGAATATATACATAACGTTCGCATGCTGTTATAGAGATCTAAGGTTTTTTTTTTTTTAACTAATATAATTGACAGTTGATACTGATGGCGTTTTTATGTGTATGAGTGACAAACGAACAATATTGTTACTTTAAGAGAGAATATGTTAGGAAGACGATAATGCTTGACAAAAGCTGATGTTTTCTGAAAAAAAAAAGGTCTAAATAATATCTTTATGTTACTTCTTTAATTAAAAATAATGTCTTAGAAGGAGAAGAGGAAGTTTTAGGAGAGAGAGAGAGAGAGTAAGGGAGAGAAAAACAGAGACAGGGGAAGAGGGGAAGAGAGATCGGGAGAGAAGGAAATAGAGAGAGATGGAGAGAGAGGAGAAATCTTCTTGGCTCTCCGTTTCTTCTCTGTCAGCTTACTTTGCCCCCCCCCCCCCCCCAACAGGTTAACATTTTAGACATCTAAGTTTTAGCGACGTACAATTTTGTCCTATTTTAGACATCTAAGTTTTAGCGACGTACAATTTTGTCCTATTTTAGACATCTAAGTTTTAGCGACGTACAATTTTGTCCTATTTTAGACATCTAAGTTTTAGCGACGTACAATTTTGTCCTATTTTAGACATCTAAGTTTTAGCGACGTACAATTTTGTCCTATTTTAGACATCTAAGTTTTAGCGACGTACTATTTTGTCCTATTTTAGACATCTAAGTTTTGTAGCGACCTACAATTTTGTCCCATTCATTTCAAACTGAACCACGAGCTTACTCAATTATGTTACCGTTACGTCTTTAAGAGTGTGGCTGTGCACCGAACCATCTTGATGACTATTCAAGACACTTACCACACGACCAGTCAGTAAAATTGTGGTTGAAACAGATGATTGGAAAAAACCTTTTTTTTTTTATGTATTGGGAAAAATAGATGACATTTGATATATTTTTGTGAATATTTATGAGTTTGTTGCCCAAAGGAAATGTAACGATGTTTTACAAATAATTGAATTTTCAAATTAAAAAAAAATTTCCTCAGAGCAATAATGGAACATTAGTTTAAAAAATAAACTTGTGGATTAAATTTTCTTAGTAATATTTTATACTTGCTTTTATCTTGCTCTTTGACGCCTTCGCTAATAAAACGGCTGATCGAAGCTGATCTCCCAGAGCAATTCTTACTGCCATGAAGTTCTACAAATGCAAGAGACCTCTCTATTTTATCTCTCTATTTATGGTGTATGTTGATCATGCAAGTGAAAATAAAAAAGTATACTTTTAATACTTAAAAACAACAAAGCTTATAAAAAAGTGTATCTATCTATCTATCAATCTATTTATCTCTCTCTCTCTCTCTCTCTTTATATATATATATATATATATATATATATATATATATATTTTTTTTTTTTTTTTTTTTCTCGTTGGCTTGACAAGGCTTTAGCACACGAGCTCAATTTCAAGTCTTTCACTTTTTTTTATAAATACATTTAAAAAGCGATCACCAAATGCCCCGTTCTTTCTCCCCCACCTTTACTGGTCCAGACAATAGACAGGATCATAGCGTATTTAGAAAGCTAAGAGCATGAGATTGCGTCAAACAAAAACAATTGGTAAAAATATTTCTCATCGCACAGATTTATATTATTGTTAGACTTGATATATTACAAATTTAATTACGTGATTGATCCAAACTAATTGCTACACTTTCCATTTTCCATTTTCCTGGCTGACTCAGGCAACCCATTCCATGCTGTTAAGGTCAAACTATCTTTCAACTTTAAATAGTCCTCACTACCTCCTCTTATATCCCTCCCCCGGCCAGATAAACATGTCAGTTTTCTATAATGCCCTACACAGCAAGGTGCCACTAGTTTACACAATAACAGTTTGACCTACCTTCCTAGTGATATCCGGAAACAATTAGCACATCAACCCGTCCCTCGTAGCTATTGAAAGACTCAAATGGGCTTGGGGGGAAGAGAGCTGTGTTATCAATAGGCAAATTGTCCCAATCTCTCACAGCGCAGGATTTCATCTCACAAAGTCGAAAGACCCGAGACTGTAAGTTATATTAACATGATTAATTTTTTGTTTTCAGAAGTAAACAAGTTTAGGACGCTGATAATAAATGAGTGTTAAAACAGTTAGCTAAGTACACTGATGGCGCGGTGGTAAGGGTACTAATAGCCCACCTTGTAGCCTTTCCCAAGACGTTACAGCTGATAATAGCTTAGACGACCCCCCTCCTTTTAACTAAGATGACTCGGTTTTATTGTTTTGGGCTGATAGTTTAGCCTCCAGATAAAGTACTACAATAAATACATCAAGTGCTGCTTTAAGGGCTAGATGGAGTACTTCATAAAGTACTATACAAAGTACTACTTCAAGTAATACTTAAAGTGCTACATGACGTTTTACACAGAGGGCTACATAAAGAAAGTACTACACAACATGAGATTACAATGAGAGTTTATGTTATCACAACAACTTAGAGGACGCTCCCACCAGAACCGCCCATTGGACAAGGAATATCCAAGTCATGGACTTGTTTTGATTGTCTAAACTCTAAAGCAATAACATTTCAAAGACTTGTGTTCCACATAAACACAAACTTAAAAACCTTCATTGATAATACAATTTCTAAATTAATTTTGGAAATTAAAAAAAAAAGGATTTTTTTTCGCTTGTGCTATAAAGCTAAATTTAGTGCGTTTGTATTTTTTAATTGTTTTTATACAATGTAACATTCATGCTTATAGCGATGCTTTTTTTGTGTGTGTGTGGACAAGTGGGGGAAAAAGGGAGAAGGTTTCTGTGCTGCCTTTTCAAAAATCTGGATTTAAACTCGTGCCTCCTTCCCCTTTAATAAGTAGCCTATTATAGAAACTTACAATCCCAATAGAGGAATCACAACAAGAATTCTAGAACTAATTTTGCTAAATATTATTATCGCCTATTACATCACAGCATGTCACCACATATGTACAGTATTACTTAAATGTGAAGTGTTTAACTGTTTATACTCGTGCTCAATGTTCCGGAACATTGGGCATGTTCTCTTAAATTTGTTTATTTTTTTCAACCAGAAAATGCTTTGCTCACAGATGTTGTGACAAGAGGGACAATAAGGGTGGCTACTTTTATTTTTTTATTAGAGTTAGCCCCCTTTATTACTTGATTTAAGTCCCTGTCAACTGTTTACAAGGGCCACTCTCTCTTGAGTCTTTCAACTGACCAGTGTAGCTTGAACTAAATCTATATCATGTTTGACTAATACTTGTATTGTACTAGTGTTGTGTTTACTCAAGAGGAGTGTGCCACTGTTGTGGGAAGAGTATTTCAATAATGAGATAAGTAGACTTTATCAATTTGTTAGTGGATTTATGTAAATGGTATAGGTCTACTTAGTCTCTTATCCTCTTCTGTATGTCTTTTTTAAGACACCTTTTTGTTTGGATACGAGACAGTAGTAGGTCTCATGAATGACGTCATTTCATTGTTTAGTCATGTATGATATTATTGTAAACTAATGTAAACCCTCGCTTTGGTTTTTGACATAAAATGTCTCATGAATGACGTCATTTCATTGTTGATGCATGTATGATATTGTAAACCATCTTTTTGGTTTTTCGGCATAAGACATTATTGTGCCTCTGTGATTTTGGTCCTTTCATTATATTGACCGGAAACTGTCTTGCTACTTTGCTTTGTTTCATTATGTCATTTTCTTTTGTGAGTAAATAAACTCCTTTTTTTTTTGTTGCAACTGAAATCTCAGAATTATTAATTGTTTGTCTCGGTAGTTTTATACATCTAGAGGCTATAGTTATTAGCCTAGATAATATAATCGGGACCACAAAGTACCGCTGGACTAACTTGCCGGTGCAGTACAGGTCACTGGTCTTATGACCTATTCTATTTATAGGTCACAGATGTGAACCCAAATAATGTGAAAGTTTAGCAGCAATGTTTTTTAAGTGTTGAAAAACAGCTTCTGGCGATGATCTGTAAAATTCCAGAGAAAGAACAGACTTGAACTTCTCTTTTAGATCATAATTTGCTAGCTGCTGCACTAAATGGTGAACTGTGGGTATTGAAAACTGGTTCCAAGTTCTTGACGTCTTGAATGTTGCTTTCTAATTCCACAATCAAGGAATCCAAATAAGTCTTGTACTTTCCAACCATTTCACAAGAAATAGTTTCACCTTTCGGCCAATGAAAATGACAAAATCTAATTTGACATGTTTATTTGGAGAAATGGGAAAGCTTTGTTTGAAAAGTTTTAACATGCAAATACTTTGCATGTGCAAACAACTCATTGCTATCTTCTCTTTATTAGAAATATTAGTAACAAAGTCACAGTCTATGTCCTTCAAAGAACATAACAAATTCTTTCATGAGATCCCATATTCTTCTCAATACATTGTCCATGCTAAGCCAGCGGGTGACTGAGCTGATTGGGATAACAAGATTGTATCCAGCTTTCCACAAATATTTCCGTAGAGAAGTAAGTGTTTATGGTTTGAATATTTTTCTTTAATTTTAATAATAAACCTGTTTTTTTTTTGTCAAAGCATTATCAATTCTTATACTCGCCATCTTGTTGCATGCCAATTCAACACTTTCCACATTGTTCTTCACAGCATTGAATAAATGCCTGCCTGAGTTTGTTTCTTTGACTGAATATTTTGATATTTTGTCAATTAAAATAATCTTCGTTTACGTACTTAAAACCTTTTTTTTAGAATGCCATGCATAGATAATGTTTCTTTAGCCCCTTCATCGTAAGAATTAGAAGTTTCATTTGTTTAAATAGATATTTAAAACTATTTTTTTTAAATATGTGTATTTTTTCAAAAATATAATTAATCTATGGGCACACCTAATATTTGTATGTGTTTCTCAAGCCGCATTCATCGCTCCGGCGGGCCACATTTGGCCCACGGGTCGTAATTTGCCCACCCTGATCTAGATAATACTAATTTAGTTGAAATCGATAATACTTGTGATACTCTCTGAACAAAATGATGTCTATGTATTTCTATGTTGAAAAGTTGTTTTGATTGTCATTATTGTGTGTTACAAATAGAGATACATTATTTTGATTGAAAAGTCCGTTCTATGTCCTGTGTTTACATTGGAATTAGAAGGCTTGTTTGGGAGGGAAAGGGGGGGGTATAGGTTAAGTCTGGGTTAGTGAAAACAAAAGTGTGGGCCGCTCGCGCTGAAGTGCGCAGTTTAAAACTTTTTTTTTTTTATTGCTGCGGTTTTATTATTAGGGGATGCCTAGAATTGGTTCCGCAAAGGTTGTCATTGCCGGAAGTGATAATGGATGTAAGCACACCACTACCTATAAAATGCTTCCTAATGGCATGCGTCTCAAATAGCTTCTGACAACCAAAACAAATTGAAACGGAAACATTAAAACCTAATAGAAATTTTAACTATAATATCGCGCTAGATGTGGCAAAATGTGTAGCTAGGGCTGCATATCCACGGGAAACACTGCATTCCTCATTAATCTTCGGACTCGAAGAAAAGCCTTATTATTATTAATTAACGTTACAAACTTTTTACCAGACAGATAGACATAGTGAGTTGATATACGCTTTTATTTTAAAAATCTTGGGTTCAGACCTTGACCGTATAAAATAGTATATAAGCCAGTGAGCAGGCAAAGCGATCAATAAACAGATAGGCTGAGATAGGTCGGCTGAGTTAAGAGCATAGAACAAACACATTATGTGGCAGATAACAAATGGGTCATTACCTGCAGTTCCTCTCCTCACAAACTGACACAAGGCTGAGAGGAGACACACTGGTGTGTCTTGACATTTATCGATGAGATTTGAAGAAAGGTAGTGGGGACGGGCTGTCAGGCAGTGGTTACCACATCAGGAGGCGCGAGCGCGTGGCAGTGTCAGAGTCTTGTACACAGACAGTGATGACACTGATGTTGTCATTGTCGTGTTGGCGTCAGCAGTCACGTGACAGCTCGTTGTCTTTGCTGATGTGTGGTGCAGACGTGGAACTCTTCAGTGTCGTATCGAACAAACAAACACCATGAGACCACGTATGCCTAAGAGTCAAGTAACAGGAAGGGAGTCGATGGATGTCAGACCACGCGAGAAAAATGTTGTTGAAATTTGAACAAACTTTTTCATAACATTTCATTAGCTCATATCATCAAAAATATCCTTGACCTAACAAATCTAATCACTAGAATCTTTCTCAATCACAGCACATCTACGCTATTGAAGAATAGAAAGCCAACAACAGATCTCCAAAGTCCCCTGTCCTAGCTGCCAACAACATATCTCCAAAGTCCCCTGTCCTAGCTGCCAACAACAGATCTCCAAAGTCCCCTGTCCGCGACGGATATGACAACAGGTTATATCACATCCGGGTCTGAGTGTTCACGGGAAATCCTACACTCATTTTTAATTTTTGAACTTGACTAGATCTAATGTTGTTTTTTTTCGATAAACTAGACAATGTCAAGGACACTAAATTGCACGTCACTGTTGCCTACGGAATAAAAAAAAAAAGAATTGAAACGATATATCGATGCGTATCAATTGATCTTCGTATTAACTCTTCCTTTATACCACTAGTTAGTTACTCTTTGTTTTTAGATAAGTTTTAACTCGTACAGCGATGGTAGAAATTTAACAGGAAATAGAAATTATTTTGTGTTAACGAACGAATTAAGTTTTAAAAATTGGCATTTCAATCTACCAGCATCTCCATTTCGTTCGTAGACCGGATACACCGAAAAGTTAACTTTATATTTCTTCCGCCATTACTGACAATCTCAATCTCCTTAAACACAGTAGTCTTGTTTGTCATAAATAAAAAAAAAATAGTCTGGGAACTTGCTATTCAATTTTGCTAATCCGGTCATTCATGTCGTCTGCTTGCTTTCTGATGTATTGCCCGTCTTATGTCTACGTACTGGGGGCTGAGTCCAAGACTCTTGGGAATCTAGGCTTATGAAAGCTTTTTAAGAGTTTTTAAGAGTCTTGGGAATCTAGGCTTATGAAAGCTTTTTAAGAGTTGAGTCTAAGAGTCTTGGGAATCTAGGCTTATGAAAGCTTTTTCAGAGTTGAGTCTAAGAATCTTAGAACTCTAGGCTTATAAAAGCTTGTACTACGAGCTGAGTCTTAGACTCGTGGAAATCTAGCGTTAGGGAAGCTTGCATCCATCTGACTGTTTGAAATAACTTCTATCTGGGAATGATCCAAGCAGATGTAAGTTTTTACATCTTTGTTACCTAGGGCTTGCATCCAAAGACGCTTGGGTTAGAAGCGAGGCCAAAAGCCGAGCACACCGGGCAATATCCTCCATACTTCTTTTCTACACTACATCACCCGTGCAGATTTTCTGCCGTACAAACGGCCCCTTGAGGAACGGTGTGTGAATAGTGTTTTTGAAGCTTTATTTCATCCTTGCAAGTTGGAGAGAGAAGAGAGAGAAAGAGAGAGACAGAGAGAGAGAGAGTGAGAGAAAGGAGTAACGGAGTGAACAAAAAGGTGAAAGTAGGTTACAGAGCTAACAATTTTAACAGTAAATTTAAGAGTACTGTGTTGTGCTAGCATCAAATTCACACACCACTAGCTCATCTATTCTTTAGTCGGGGCACCACACAGAATCTGTTGAGCGTCTTTTTTTCCATCCCCCCTCTGTCGTTTGCTCTTGGCATAATCTTTTTCAATGACCGGCCCATTCATTCTTTTATGTTGTCTTCCCATCGCTTACTCTGACTCTTCTTTTTTCTCTGGTGGAATGTCTTTGCGAGGACCTTGTGATATGACCATAGAGTTTTAGCTTGCGTTTTTTTTTGTGTGGGTTCCAATCGATGTTTCGGTGCTGTTTCTAGTCTTTTTGTTTATATATGGTCAATGTTTGTAATAGCTAGGATCTTTCTGCAGCAGACAGAAATTATTTTTTTAAATTAACAATTAAAAATGTCAACATCAAGGATATTGTTCTACTTTCTACAATTATAAAGAAGAATGGGTTCCTATCAGTGTTAATTAAGTGTTAATTAGACAATAGATCGTTCACTTCAAACCCTAGAGCTGGCTACCTTAAACCAATAAGCAGTGAGGTCTGTAATTATTAAGTATGATTTTAAAATTACATTCAGTGGTTACTATCAGGGGTTAACTTCACTAGTGCTGCTGGTGGGAACCTATTTTCTTTTGAAATCAAACATGTATATATATTGTAGTTAGTTACGTTAGTTTTAGTAACTGTAACACCACTGCAGATTTTGTTCATTTAAGAAAATTCAAATCTTTTTTTTTTTTTTTCTAATTCTTTAACTTTAATTTGGAAAACTGAAACTTCAGCTGCTTAGTTTGAAGTTTGGCCATAAACCAACTTTCTGGCTTCCACTAATCTAGGGTCATCCTCTAAGGGAGTCTGATGAAAAAGCTTAAAGCATGACTCAGGGAGAACGTTTGCAACTTGTTTTTTATCATGTGTTCTTATATCTGCCTTGGTTTTCAGTGAGTAGCCAATGACTGCAGCTCCTCCAAGAACTCCACAACCCACAAAAGAAATTAGTGGCATAATAGATTTATGAGATGCAAAATTTTTTTTCAAAGCTTTGCTGTAAACAGAATACTCCTGAGGCTTTGCCTGTAACATTGTGATGATTGCAACTATTAAGGTTAATAATTTGATCTGCAGTAGATTGCGAGTTTGAGAAATAAAAAAAACAACAAACTTAACCGTTAGGAAATGGACATTAAAGTCTAGGGATCTAGATAGAACTAGACTACTAAACTTTGAATACTTTCTAAAGACGATTCGCTGCACAAGGTTTTTTTTTTTTTTTTTTTTTTTTTTTTCAAGTTAATATATGAGTTTATTAACATACAAAGTTAAGGGCACATTTCAGCCTGTTTATAAACAGCTTTCAAATTGTGATACACATCATGAAATACTTCAAGAGAATGAGGAAATTATAAACCATCAAATACATTTTAATCAATGGCAGAGCATCAGTGGGATGTATAAAACAATGTCCTGAAATGTGAAAACTGTCTAGACTTGCAGCAACAAACTCCTATTATAAAGTTAGGACAACTTACAAGTGTTCTTAGGAGAAGAAATATATCTAGGTTCACTAAGATCTATGAGCTAGGCTATACATATCTAGATACATTCATGAATTGAAAAAAAAACAATTGGTTTATGTCAAACTAAGAAAAGTAATGTCAAAGATAATCCTCAAAATGAATTATAAAAAAAGTATTAAAAATATTTATTTCTCAATAATAATATAGAACTTTCTTTTTCATCTGTATTGGTACTAATATCTATTAAATTAATTAAAAATCAAATGTTATTAATTTTTATAAACATTTTTTTAGTAAAATTCTTTGACTTTATGCTTCTTAGTTGAAAAAAACAAACAAACAAGATTTTTGCTAATGTAACATGGAATTAGAGAATGATTAATTATTTTTACCCAAGTAAATTATACAGTTCATATATATATATATATATATATATATATTTACATTTATGCTGGTCTTAAATCTCTATAATTGTTATGTTTGTTAAGTCTTTGACTTGAAAAAAAAAAAAAAAAAGTACCATATTTTTAGTTTCTATTATCATACCAGAGTAAACCATTTAAAAAAGACTTTAAAACCAGCAAATAATAATAATAATAAAAAGAACATGAAAAGAATTTCAATCAGAATTCCTTAACACTCTAAACAACCAGTGTGGAGATATTGCCAGAACATTTAAGATACTGGTCATTGCCAAGCTGATTAACCCATTCACTCTTATTCAGATAAAATGTTTTTTTTAACAGCTACTTCCAAAAGTGATACTATGTGACACACCAAGAGCTTTGTTTTTTACTTGTTTTAAGAAGAGCTTTTTCAGTAACATACTTTTTTGTCTCTTTTCAACACATGTTGAAAAAACATTTTAGGAAACAACTTTTTATTTTCTTATTATTAGACATCTATAATAGAATTTTTTTTTAGTTATCTATTAATATTTAGGAATTCAACTTCTTAATTTTAAATACAGTACAGAAATGGAGTGAATGGATTAAACACAACACAGTTGACCACCAACATAAAAAGTAAACTATACAGAACAAGCTTGGGGAAAGTGAAACCAGATCCAGACCTTGACAACTAAGCAAATTTTTTTTTTTTTTTTTTTTTTTGCTAAATTACTTAGTACCGGTATTTAAAAAAAAAAGGTTAAATTATGCATTTTCTAAAAAGTTGTTTCATTATTAATTTCAAGATATGTAGCTTTACATCATGACAAGCAAACACATTTATGCGATACTAAAAAAACAAAACCCTTAAGCTGAACATCTTTAATGAAGAAAACAAAAGGACACTGATTCTGTATAGTTTACCATTTATAACAATGTTTATACTTAAATGTGTCAGATAATGGTAACTGCATTGTGTTGGGCAGCTTGACTCACTGTACCTACCATTCTCCACATTTCCTTGACATTCAGATCTTTGTTAATAAAAATGTATCTCCCGCATTTGGTGAAGAGTGTTTAAGAAAAATCCTATTTTATTGTATTAATCAACGTTTCTTTTGTTGGTTTTAATTAGCTGCATATTTAAATTTTAAAAGCATATAGGCAAGTACGTTTTCATAGAGCATCGATTATACATACCATTTAGAGGGAGCTCATTCTTTACAACGAAACAAACAAAACTAAAACAGAAACATTAAAACCAAATAGAAATTTTAATTATAATTTCGTGGCAAAATATGTAGGTCACAGCTGGGGCTGCGTAGGCATGGGAAACACTGCATTCCTCATTAATCTTTGGACTCGAAGACAAGCCTTATTCTTATTATTATTAATGATAACAATGATAAAAGTAGATAAAGCTTCTCTCTCAGCCCATTTGGTTAATAGGGCAGATTGTGTTTCTTTGCCAACCCAACGACCAACACTTTACTTTTCCCAAGTCAGGTACCCGTTAGAGCTGGGTGGAATCCCGAAATTAAAAATCCCAGTCTTTATTGAGATTCAAACCTCGGTTCAGGAACCAAGCGTTAACTAGCATAACAAGGCTATAAATACTGAGATAGATGCAGATTGTGTCACAGTCCTAACAAATATTTAAAATATATTTTAAACAGTAAAGACTGGGATCTACTCTTGGTTATTACTATTATTATTATTATAGCTTTTATATAGCGCTACTTTCATGCTTAAAGCATGCTCAGAGCGCTTTGGTTCAATCTCATTTGTGGAACAGTTGGGGGGAGGGGGTATCTAGGAGTTGGTTTTCCTTGCTGCCTTTAGGCGCTCAGTAAACGCCGGGTGTCGAACCTCGAGCCCCCTTCTAGGTAGCCAAGACAAGCCAAGTTCAAGCGCACTTAGCCTCTCGACCACGCTTCCCACAATTGGTTAGGCCAATAATAGAATATGCATCCTCTGTTTGGGACCCCTCAACTCAAGAAAACATTAAGAAACTGGAACAGACACAAAATAGAGCAGTGATATTCATAACAAACGAATATTCACATTTGACTAAAGTTACACCTTCAGTAAAATCACTAAATTTAGAAAGCCTTCAGGATAGAAGACTCAAAAGTAAAGTAGCAACTATATATTAAAACACTGAACCATAATCTTCAAATACAAAAACAAAATTTAATAAAATACTCTGAAAGACACAAAGATAAAGGCACATTCTTCGTTCCATATGCTAGGACAAATTTGTACAAATGCTCCTTCTTCCCTAGGGCTATTAGAGCATGCCTGAGCTAGCCAGGAAAACCAGTGACTTGGCAGAATTTAAGTCATTGGTTAATATGCATGACGCGTAGGACGTAATTATCTTTTTTTTAAAGCAACGTCTGTATTATATAAGATAATATAATCTTACCTACACTTAATCTAAGTAAATAAAAAAAAATTTTCTGATAGCTATAAGTTTTTTTTTTTTTTTTGGTTCAACCAATCTGTGAGTGGCTGTTAACCTGCGTTACTAAGTCAAACTGTATCAACTAATCAGTATGTCGACACGCATTGAAACAGACGTCAGAACAAATGAAGACATTTTATGGCTCAATGCATACATTTATTAGTGGTCTCACGTCACTGGCATTGTTAGTGATTCCAGCAGAAGTGAACCAACAGGATACACGATGCTAAAAAGATTCATATTTCTATGGGCAATAGTTCAGGTGTGTCCATTTCATCTCCGTACCCAAACTGTTAACAAAAACTCCAAAACACTGTAGGCTTATGTCAATGAACATTTACATCTATGCCGGAGAGTTCTAAATGACTATTTGCTTTGTATTTCTGGCGAGATATATTCTAAAAAAGTATATGATTATATTTTATGCATTTTTTAAAAACCTGTAATAACACATTTAGACGTTCTTTATATGGTAACAAAAAGTAATTTTCTGAAAATTCCCGCTGGGCAGCAAAACATCCATAAAAAAAAAAAAAAAAGTAACAGTAGACTACAACACATGAGAGCACACACGTTCCTGTCTGTATAAATGCTTACTTTATTCTTCTTCCTTCACCTATCCCTTAGTCTGTTGAACCGTTGGGGCACCACACAAGATCTGTGGACCGTCTTTCCCCATTCCTCTCTGTCTTTTGACTTGGATGGAATCTCTTTCAATGACAGACCATTTCATTCTTTTATGTCGTTTTCCCATCGCTATCTGTCTGCCTCTTCTTCTTCCTGGTACCTGAGATGAACTCCTATTGAAAAAACAGAGCAGGAAGGACTAATCCTCCTGTAGTGATCTGACAAGAAACTTAGCCGTTCGGCGTAGTGCCGCGTAGCTACCATACAAGTCGAGTGACTGCTCAGACACGTCCCCCCTTAGCTCGCGGAGCTGGGGAAACTCGCACAAGACGTGCGACAGTGTTTCGACGCTCTCTCCACTGTGACGGCATCGGGAGTCAAAGTTCTTGCGGAACCGGGCAAAGTATGCTTTTTCCTGGTACTGTTTCCTGAAAGAAAGTCTTTGCGAGCCCTAGGGACTTTGAGATATGGCCATAAAGTTTAAGTTTGCATTTTTGAACGTCATCGTGTGTTTCAGTTGCCGTATTAATCCTGTTTCTCATCTCGTCATATGCATTGCAGTCTTAGTAAGTGATACCTAGGATCTTTCTGTAGCATTGTTTTGAGTTTGGCAAGTTCTGCAGTGGATTGTGCATTTCTGGCAAGTTGTTCAGGTTTGATTTCTAATTCACACAGTGGTTAAGCTGTATACATCTAACCTGTTGCCAGTATCATTCTTTAAATTATTTTTCTTTGTTTCATTAACTAAGCATCCGTGTTTTCAAATTACAGAAACGACTCATTTTCAGGTCGTCTGCGCGCAACATTTTTTAACTCGCTGTTTCAAGTTCCCTAACCCTGTTATTGTTTTTCTCACGCTGGTATGGATAAACAGTGATTATCTCCCGTTGCTCGTTGTAATTTTTAGCGGCCCCCGAAAGGGGAAAAGACCCTATTAGTTTTGTGTGGCCTGTCTGTCCGTCTGGCTCTTTATTAGGGGAGGCGACTATTTACCATATTTTAAACGCATTTATGCAAACGGTTTTAGATTTTCGTTAAATGTTTTTAAAAATTGTTTTTATTGTTAAGTTATGTAAGTTCTATTATACTAAGTACTATATTTAACACAAAAAAATGTTTACTATTTTTTAAAGAGAAAAAATCTATCTAGTATGCATATAAATCAGACATAATTTAGAACATCAATGAAGAAGTAGTTTTTCACATTATCGCGTGAACTACAGCCTCCCAGGATGCACGCAGACACCTAAACAAAGAAAAAAAAATTACGGAAATGTTTTAGTCTTGAGGACGAAAAGATTGGCCCCTTACAAGACAATTATATCAATTCAACATAAGACATCAGTTAGGCCAGGTTCACATCTAACTTCACATTTACTTTCTCCTATCCTTTGGTCTGCTGGACCGCTGGGGGACTCTTACAAATTGAATGAGGTCGCTTGTAAGAGTACCCCATGTTACACTTTCAAAAATAGTATGGCACACCGCCCTAGTCATATAATATATACACTATCGTCATATTCAGGAGATCACACATCAGTGTAGAAAAATGAAGGTCTCTGGCCTCAGGGCAACACATGACCACTTTTGGCCACTTCGGGGTCACAAGCTTCAGACCGACACAGCCACTTTTAGCCAAAAAAACAAAAAAAAACAAAGGGTCATGATGTACTATACGCTTCAGGGAAACCTATGAGCCTACATCTGTAGATACCACGTGATGAGGGAAACATTCCCATTAAAGTGCAGACCACTTTAATTTAAGAGAAAGACTTTTACCTCCAACCATGAAGCACAATGAAAGTGAAACAAAAGCTAGCGCACAATAAAGACACGTCCATGGTCTTTCATATCTCTGGGTCGTCTGCCGTTTCGCGATAGCATTTCGCTAGACCCTATTGTAATTTCATCATCCTCACTGCATAGTCACCAACCAACCTCTAACTTCTTTTCAGCGTCACCTTGGAAACACACACTCCAGGACATTCTCAAAAGAATCGTTCCCCTTTTCCGTTGTGGTCGATAGGGCCGATGATGTTTCATCTGTTTCTGTGGCCTACGGTTAACGAGGGTGTCATGCGGCCATCACAACGCCCAACCGCCTTTACTTTTCCCAAACTAATGCCAGGTACCCATTTGAGCTGGGTGGATTCAGAGGCACCCAAAGATCTCGAAATAAAAAAAATCCTAGTATTCACCAGGATTCGAACACGTTATCCCGGTTCGGAAGCCAAGCGCTTTACCGCTCTGACGCCGCGCCCCAGTTGAAAGAATAACTTCATTTTATTTGCTTGATTTTTTGCTAATTTAACTTTTCATTATTGCTATGTTTTGCTTTTTTTAAAAACTGAAGACTGTTTTACTTTTTTTTAATGTATCAATCTTTATAAAATTATTTCTGTACCTCCCTTTTCTCCCCCATACTCCTTCGTCTTCCCTTTTTTTTTTTAGATTTACGTCTATTCGAAATAAGGCTACGGACAAACTGGGGTGTTTGGTAGCTCCCAGCTACGCCCCTATGTCTGAAAACAGTAAGAGCATACCGCTAACTTAATCACATGTGTCAATGTCGCTACTCCATGACATTATAACCACCCGATAAAATTCCGCTTGGTGTCAACTCCATTCTCGCCGATAACACCGTTGACCTTTTAGCCCCGAAAGCCGCTACTCACGAATATCCCTATTAATATACTTGTTATCGGGACAGCTCACTTAATTAAAATTCCCTCCCCCTTTCCAGTTCCCTTCCCTGTGTAGCAGTTGTGTTTTTTTTTTGTATCTTTGTGGTAGGATCTAGACCGCCACAAGACTTGAACGTAGGGATAAAATCAATACACAAGATACCAGACCGTAACGTAATTGTTTTGTTGGTTGCAATTATTTGTGTCTTCTCAAAACCAACGGGTCGTCACGATCTCCTAGTATAGGGCAGAGCCAGGATTTTCAGTCGTTCAATGAAATGTTCAGATCTTGTGTCGCTTATCATATATTGCAGTGATATAGAATTTATTATTGTGTTTTTAAATTTTTGTGAGGAAAGTAAATGAATACAGTCCTTTGTTTCTAATATACACAAGGATGGAATCGAATTGATTTTAGTTTAGGATCGATCCGAATATTTTATTTCATTTCGAATTAAATCTATTTTAGTTAAGGATCAAATCGAATATATTTTATTCGAAGCTCGAATCGAATCTATATTTATTTAAGGATTGAATCGAATCAATTTTATTTAACGGTAGAATCGAATCTATTTCATTTAAGAATCGAATTCGAGCGCCTGTTTTTGTCTTAGGTATAATCGAGTGTGGTTATTAATGGATAAGGAAACGTTGACGATACAGGGTTGTCATGGAGGGAACAGTGTGTAATTGTGTTACTAGCAGCGTGTTGTTAGTACTATTAAGCTAGGTGTACTATTACTCAAATATGTTGCACATTGTGATGGAGCTGTTTTTATAGATTGTTTGAAATATTATAATGTTTTTGCTCTTTTAAAACTCGAAAAGATAAGAGTACTTAAATGAAGTAGTCCTAGCGTATGGAATAAGATATGTTTATTAATAGTTTGGTATTTATGAGTATTTAAAAAAAATAGTTTTTCAATAACTAGTTCATCGATATTTTTTATTACATCTCAGCTCTTTATCAGTTTATAATACCTAGATTTAACTCCTTCTCTTCGTAATTATTTACCACATATTCTGGTGGAATCAACGTTTGTATCGTCAGCTAGGAGAGAAAGAGTTAAGTATATTATTAAATTGAAAGAATAAATAAGATGACTAGAATGAATTTTGTTTCTTTTAAAGAATTTCGATTTAGGACACATAAGGAAATGCGAATCATGATATAAATAACAATAGCAGTATAAAAAATAGTGATTGTTATGTAGAAGTGACAAAAGAAGTTCCACTTTAACAAATATTGACTTTGACAAGCGTCAGATTAAAGGGTAGAAGAAGATGTTTCCTATAATAATTATAGGACACAAAATGTGTTCTATTTATAGTATTTACCAGACCGAGGCTTGATCGTCATTTAAATCAGTATCTAATTGCCACTGGTAAAGGTGACGTTTTGCGTGAAGTATGTTATACATTAATGTATTATTACGATCTCTTCTCTTGTCTAGAAGTGTGTTGGACTGTTGGGACAAATTAATTCGTGCCCGTCAGTTTCCTGCCACTAGAGTTCAATCAGTTCAGTCCTTCGAGTTAGTCTTTCTTTCACATAGCTTCATATAATTAAAAAAAAAAACGCCAAAAATCTTCAACTGTAAACACAAAATTTTGCATTTTAATGAACAAAATCTGTTGAGTACAAAGTCAGGGGAGTGCTTTACCTTATAAGCAGGCACATAAAGGGGTTATGCTTGATGATTCAGTGTAACAGACGTATGCCAGTGTAAGAGCATTAAGTCACAGTGAGATAATGTATGGCAGATGAGTCGATCAATAATGTAAAGCTCTGGCCCACGCCATGGTTTCGTATAGAGACACTATAGGCCTATTGACTAATAGCATTAAAGCACCGGCTATGAACGGTGATTCGATCCTATTTGTTAATGTTTCAGTAACTTCTCCATCTCTCTGTACTGCCTCTCTACCTCTGTAGAAAACGATTAAAATCTTATAATGTTTTCTTCGTCCATCCCGTATCAATCATTTTTGGATTTATCGATATAGAAGATTTAAGTAGGGGAGAAAATATACTGATTGCTACGAACTAGACTTGAAGACTTTTTTAGACTCCAGAAAAAAATTAAATTTAATAGAACCAGGCATTACGACTTTTATAATTTACATCGCTGAGAATGGTGGGTCATAGCTGGGGATGTACAATGTGTAGAAGCAATGACTAGATGCAGTCAGCTCTATTGTGGATCGATTTTGAGTGTAGCTAGTTTTTCATTTAATAGATGCATAGGGGGAGGAAAAAATGTTCTTTAATAGTCTCTGTCAACAATAGTTTTGCTCAAGTCTTTGATTAGTAGTCAATTCACCAAAATAAGAGTCACCTAAATGATGCTAAATGATGCTGAATGATGCTAAATGATTCTAAATGATGCCAGACCTTAAAGTTTGAGACCAAACACATCATTATGTCGAATCCTTATTAGTTTTATCATTGCATTAATACTGGCTAGGTTTTTCTTTTTATAAATGCTGGATTTACTTGTAGGCAATATAATTGAAACCTTAGGGCCCCTATATGCTGCCCCACTACCAAAGTATTGTTTTGAAGGAAAAGCAAAGGAATAAATGGCACTACCAAATTGCCTTACCAAATCTAAATCAGATGCTGTTAAAATTACGCACCATTGAATGATTACACAGGGAAAAAAAACAACAACAACAAATAGCAGAAAATAAATTACAACTCCAAATGTTATTGTTCGATTGCCTTCTTCAAGGTATCTACACATTCTTTACATTCCACTCAGATCTATCAGTGTTACTATCTACCCATCACACTGTTTTGTAATAGACCGTTGGGGCAGACATGCCTTTAATTTATACATATTTTAATCTGTTATATTTTAAAATTTTATGCTTATAGTAAATAAGTTAAAATAACAATGCTATGCAAGTTTAATCATGAAGTTTTAGTGCGCTACAATTGTAATATACTTCTAATTCCGCCAGAACGTGAGACAATAATAACGGAGGGAAAGAGTTAAGAACACATTTCCCCACTTCCCTTCTACTCTCTGGCATTGTAAGAGTTGAATCAAGGGTGAACATAGACATCCCGAAATAGCGTCAAGCTCCCGCAATTACTTGGCTTAATAAAAGAACTTGCTATAATTGAATGATCTATACTATTTTGGAGAGGGGTAAAGGCTTGATCCCCCTCCACGCTTCCTGCTGGTCCAACCACCACCTTCGGTTCTGGACAAAACTTCTTTACAAAGCTTATATCAACTCTGTCTGTCAGTGTGTCTGTCTGACACATCCAATATCAGATCAATTTGAAATTTCGCACAGAATCTATAAAAAAAAATTTAAAAAATTAACCAATGAGTTAATTAATTAATGGTAATAAACTATTTTGTTTGATAAGTCAAACAAGGGAAAGAAATAGTACTTGATTGAAGTGGTGGTTAAAGCTGAATTTAGTCCCCTATATTTAAGCTTGTCGTCTGAGTGAACAAGACCATGAAATAGAAACAAGAGATAGAACTATTACAGTCTTCCATGTTCATAGACGATATGTACATTGGAGTATTCAAATTCAGGTTGTTCCGTTTTAATTTTTTAAATACATTTCAAAAGCAATCACCCAGATACCCTGTTCTTTCTCCCCTTTACCAACTGGTTCAGACAAGTGATAGGATCATAGCAGGAAATTGAACTAAACAAAAACAATTGGTAAAAATATTTCTAATCGCACAGATCTTATCTTATCTTATATAATACAGACGTTACTTGAAAAAAAAAATGATTACGTCCTACGCGTCATGCATTTAGTCATGCATATTAACCAATGACTTAAATTCTGCCAAGGCTAACTCAGGCAACCCATTCCATGTTCTAATAGCAATAGGGAAGAAGGAGCATTTGTACAAATTTGTCCTAGAATTTGGAAAGTGAAATATACCTTGATCTTTGTGTCTTTCTGAGTATTTTATTAAATTTTGTTTTTGTATTTGAGGATTATGGTTCAGTGTTTTATGTATAATTGCTACTTTAATTTTAATTCTTCTATCCTGATGGTTTTCTAAGTTTAATGATACTAAAGGTGTTACTCTAGTCAAATGTGAATATTCGTTTGTTATGAATCTCTCTGCTCTATTTTGTGTCTGTTCCAGTTTCTTAATGTTTTCTTGAGCTTAGGGGTCCCAAACAGAGGATGCATATTCTGTTATTGGCCTAACCAAGGTTAAATAACATTTTAGTTTTTTATGTTCTTATTTGATTTATAGAAATTTCTTTTAATAAACCCCAATGCTTTGTTCGATGTTTCGATGATTTAATCAATTTGGGGATTCCATGACAGTTTTTCCTTTATTCTAACACCTAGGTATTTTGCGTTTTTAGTCTGTGTTACTGGATTGCCATGAATAAGATAAGTGGAATTAATTTGTTTTAGTTTTTTTTGTTGCTCTTAATAACTGACATTTTTCTGGGTGGAAAGACTTGCTCCAGTTTCGGATTGTTAGTCTAGATCTATTACAAATTTAATTACATGACTGATCCAAACTAATAGATACAGCTTTTGTTTTTTTAAATATTTTTTAATCCTGCTGTTATCACTTCATCAATTGTTTATGTTCCTTTCCCATCAATTCCACAAAGCCCACTTACAAATACTTGGGTAATGGTAATTAAGTAACGGATAACAGAAGCAAACATGTTTAGAGTTTCATAAAAGAAAACTTTACCTACACCACTGCTCGCGTGACTACGTCATAGTGAGAATGTATTACGCAAAAAAAAAAAACACGCGTACCTCGTGTCTGTATATATATATATATATCTGACGTTAAGCTATTCCTGGTACACTCCTGATTGGAGCACGACTCTATGATAAAAACCTGAACACATTGTTTAAAAATAACTTTTAAACGAACTTTCGCAATGCCGACAACGGGAGGGGGAAAAAAATCTATCGCCTGAGCGATTTCAATATTGAGTATTTGTAAGGAGACCACTTTTGTTGAGTGTGGCATATGAAAATGTCATATTGTGTCATCTGCGCGATTTAGTGGGGCAGCGTATGGCATGTGGAGTATAGGATTGGCCTTGCAATCCCATACTCATAATTAGCATTGAATGGAGGTAACAGATTTAGCGGGGCTTCATTTATTTAGCGGGGCTTCATTTATTCTACGCTTCGAATTGTTACCTCTGGTGTTTGTTAATTCTACGTTTTGTGCTTATGTAGGTGTGGGTGATTATTTGATTCCTGGTCGTAATGAGTGGTGCAATTTTTTTTTTACTCAGTGATAAGTGACTGCATCAGTGATGTGTTCGTTTGTTTCCTTTATCAGTGATGTGTTCGTTTGTTTACTTTATCAGTGATGTGTTCGTTTGTTTTGAGAACCGTCTCAAATATCCATTGATACAAAATTTGTCTTCGTAACTGTGTCAGAAGTTGGCAGTAACCATTGTTTTGTCTCTTCACTTTAAGGCTATGCAACAGTCGCTATGCCTGTCGCTTTGAAAAAGTATTTATTAGTGATAATAAACAGCGCTAATCTTTATTCTCCTTTAAAAGCTACCTTTCATGCCAATTTTAAATTTATTAGGTATTTATATGGAAATACATACACACACACATATATATATATATATAAGCACATATATTAAAGTATTTTTAATTTCATCCGTATAATGTATTAAACATTGGTAGAAATCATTATATCAATCGGTTTATTATCCTAGTGGAGGAAATTGTTATTGAATGTCAATTTATAATTGAAAAGGAAATGAAAACAATAGGCTTTTAATGTTTTAAAAACTGTTGAAGCTGTGAATTTAGTGGCAATAAATAATTATAAATATGATTTCAGCAGTTAATCTGACTACATATGTTAGTACACGTCTCTTTCAGCTAGTATTTACATTTTGATTAGAGATATCAACAAAAAGTGTATGCTTTGTTATTACATTTTGATTAGAGATATCAACAAAAAGTGTATGCTTTGTTAACAATAAATATGCCTCCCTCTCGGCTCGATTGAAGTTATTGACTATCTTATGCTCAATAAACGATGCTTTTGTAGTCCTATTTATAATAAAATGTAAAATGCTTGACCTGTTTCGGATGTTCCTTCAGAGTTGAAGATAATTTACTTCCTAGTCCAAACCTCCCGCAGGACGACAGGGGATGGCGGTGGGCAGGGTATGAACCCGAGAATATTTAGGAACCCCGCTGCATTTTGACATTCGACATCATGACATGAGAACATGTCGTAATGTATAAACAAATTTCGGACACTCATTTGGGAAACCGTCAAGTGGGGGCCGGGGGATTTTGAGATATGCAATATATTCCTATGACACCGTAGCTTCGCCACTGAGTGAGTGACTAGCCTTTCCTATTGTTGTGTTCATCTGGTCGCTGGTAACAAAGGCAATTTATAGAAACTCTCAGATAAAAAGACCAATTGATTAAAATTTCATAACTTCTTTAAACATTATTTACAATTTTTTTTTTACTATTATTATTGCAATCATGAGCTAATTTTCAATATCTGGCACTGTCAGGAAACAGATTTTTGTTAAAAGAAATTCAGAATTGTTTCCCCTTGTCATGAAGCATTGAGGAGTTTTGGTCGGAATTGTTTCCCCTTGTCATGAAGCATTGAGGAGTTCAGTTTTTTTTTAATGTGTCCAATCTTCAGTAGCACGATCTCGTGATGGAGGCACCTTGGCTGAGTTGCATAGTGCTTGGCTTCTGAACCGTAAGTCCCAGGTCCGAATCCTGGGATTTGTAATTTCAGGATCTCGAGGGCGCCTCCGAGTCCACCCAGATCTAATGAGTACCTGACATGAGTTGGGGAAAAGTAAAGGCGGTTGGTCGATGGGCTGGCCACATGACACCCTCGTTATCTATAGGCCACAGAAACAGATGACCTTTACATTATTTGCCCCATAGATCGAAAGGTTTGGAAGAGGAGCCAGGTCTTTCTACCTGTACGATCTCGTGATAGAAAATCATTTATTTCATGGATTTAGGGCCCAAAACAGGTCTCTGAAGTCGGATGTCATGTGACTTTACCTTCGGCCTCTATCACTCGTGTGGATTCTTATTTTTTCTTCCTTTTTAAAATATTTTTTTTTTGGTATTTTGAGCTCGTAGTTCTACAATGTCAACAATTTGTGGAAGTCTTTTCCTTTTCTATTAAGATTGTAAACTGTTGAGCTAAAGTTCTTTAAAAGATAATTGTGTTTCCGAAACAATCCTGCTTATGGTTTGTTATATAAACTTTGATAACAAGCTATTGGTGTAGAGTTAGACCAGAATTAGACTTGATAAGGCCCTAAGGTACTAGAAATATGTCGCTCTTTCTTTAGTTCTATCTTTATGTCGTTCTTTCTTTAGTTCTATCTTTATGTCGTTCTTTCTTTAGTTCTATCTTTATGTCGTTCTTTCTTTAGTTCTATCTTTATGTCGTTCTTTCTTTAGTTCTATCTTTATGTCGTTCTTTCTTTAGTTCTATCTTTATGTCGTTCTTTCTTTAGTTCTATCTTTATGTCGTTCTTTCTCTAGTTCTATCTTTATGTCGTTCTTTCTTTCTTTCCGTTTTTTTCTTTCTTCCTCTATATTTCTTTTCCTTAAATCTTCTTGACCTAATAAGTATATAAGTGGTTTTTTGTGTAAATACTTCTATGAAAGTAATACTTCACGAAGTCAGCACCGTTACTGAGTGGGCGCCCTAGCACATCTTCAATAGAAATACAATATTGATTCAGGGCGCCGGTCGTGTGATTTCTTTGATACAAATGAGACTACCTGACCGTCAAAAGCCATCCACTACTTATGGGAGCAGCCCGCGTGGGTGACAACTCTGCTGTTTTATTGCTAATGGAGAAAGTACCCGATAGCACCCCTTTAGTCTAAAGACGCACGATTTCTTCAACTTTTGCGGGGGTCTACACACCCGAAGTGGTGGCGATATGGAAACATTCAAGAACAGAGGGCGTGGAATGCTGCAGAGGAGTCGGGTTGTGGACAGTAGAGAGGGGGAGAATTACCCGGCCCACCGACCTGAAAGGCCCCAAGTCAAAAGAGTGTTTCACGACCCGAAGAACAAGGGTACGTCTTATTGTTTGTGTACGGATCTCGTTTGATATTAGTCTCAGGTTCATCGTGTTTGTAACGTCATGTGTTGTCGAGATGAATTATTTAGTCCACTGTGTTAAAGCGTGTTTTGTGGATGTGCAATGTTGTCGAAAGTGGTTTCTAGTGCTACGTATTCCGTATTAAATCTTTAACTCTGTAACTTAATTGGTAAATATTGCAAAACCGAATCGTATCTATCTTAACTATGCTCATTCAGGAGACGATGATATGCTAGGAATTTATAATAATAATAATAATAACAATAATCTTTAGTATGCATTAAGAAATGTGTCTTATAATTTGTGCATTATACCAAACATATATGAATATTTTTACTTTCATAAACCTTTTAGTTTTAAAATTAATGTTATTTAAAGTTTAAATTTAAATAAAAAGGGTCATCTGATATGATAAAGTTTTTTTGGCGAACAATGCATAGCACAAATATGTGGCTACCTTAAAACTTGTAATGGTTCACTATTAATAATAAAGTCAAAGAAAACTGAACTAGCTGTTAATTGGTCCAACCGTTTATTGGGGCCTAATCCCGAAGTACAATAAATAATACTATTTAACAGTCGAATCCGATTAATTGGACCAGACAACGATCTTGAGGTCGGCTAAATGGATTCGACTATTATATTTTATATTATTCTTATGTTTGAGTCGAACTAGCTTTCATTATGTGGCACTTCCAGGGTCGAATTTCGTTAAAGAGAAGCAAAAATTAATTTTAGTCTCTTTGTGTCTATTGACGAATTTTCTAGTGATGTGGCAGGTCTACAGCCCTCTGAAAGGTAATAAGGATCCCCTTGGGATTGCTATGGGCTTCGAATGTGTTTGCGAAGTCAGTTGTCATCCCCTCTGTTGCTATAACAACAGGGTGTATTGTTATTTTAGATAGTTTCCATAGTTACTTCATCTCTAAGCTTAATTTTTTACAATTTCTTCGTTGTTCAGTTAACGTTTTCCTTTTATTGTGGGTTGGTGGTACGGCGATGTCAATAGTGATTATTTTTAGCTTAGGTATATGAACTCACTCTGTCTGTCTGGTAAAAAGTCTGTACACATTACTTCTCCCACATCCAATCTCGGATTATGCAGACATTTTGAACAAGTACTTATTTTACTTAACACAAGAATTAATAAAAAAACATTAATCAATTAGTTAATTAACTATTGGTAATTAATTATTTTACTTGGTATCTTGAACAAAAGAAATAAATCGTACTTGACAGATGTGGTGGTATAGGTTGAATTAGTCCCCTTGAAGACTCTCGAACCCTTAGTGAACATTTTTGTATGCATACTAAGAAACGATCACGTAAACATTCACCAAGATACACCCCCCCCCCTTCTTCCCTCCCTCTTTTCCATCAGGTCCAGACAAGGATGATACGACTTATAGCGCATCGAGGAAGCTAAAAGCTAAACAGACCTGTGAAGTGGCAACGACCTATTGGTCTAAACTGCACACAGGCTGTGACGTTGCAAGCCAGTGATCAGGCCTTCTATGACGATTAGTTTCGTGTAAACACTTTTAAAAAGGAAAAAAAAAAAGGGGGGGGGCTTGTGGCAGATTTTCGGTCCTTAAGCAAAAAAATAAATAAATGTCTGTATCGTGATTCAGACTAAAGCATCTCCCTATTCAGTTAGTATATCACTTAGCTACAAATAAAATAAGTAAACTATAAAAATGCTTTTTAAAAAGTTAATCTAAGGGCCAGAACTCCACATTTACAAATAAGTATTTCAATACTGTAGAATTTATAATATTGTTATTATTCTTATGGTCGGCTTCTGAACCAAGGTTCGAATCTCGGCGAAGGCTTGGATTTTTAATTTCGGGACTCTATGGGCACCCTTAAGTCAACCCAACTCTAATGGGCTCCAGACTTAAGTTAATGGAAAGTAAAGCGTTTGGTCGTTGTGCTGGTCACATGCTAACCGTCGGGCATAGAAACATCTGATCGCAATGTCTAAAACGGGAACTTTTATCATTGTTATCATTCTTATAGTTAAGTTTCTATTTGGTTTGAATGATTTTGTTTTAATTTTAATTTTTATTTCGTTGTAAAGCACTGACCCCTCCACTATTTTAGATGGTCACTAGTACAAAAAATAAACGATGCTCTATGAAAACGTACTATTCTATATGTTTTCACAATTTAAATATGCAACCACCTAAAACCAACAAAATAACGTTATTTAACAGGATGAATACAAAGTTGATTAATTTCCGTTGCAGTATGCACATGCGAGGCAACGTTTCAGTTCGTATAAGGGCTTCTATCCAAAATAAACGAAATATTATTTTTAATTAGATTAAACTAAGTACATACCTCAACGCACCTCTGATTGAAAGATTATGCAAAGTAAAATGTCTGTTCTGAGTGTGAGGGAAAGCGGTGTAACCTCTGGAACGTGTTTGACGATGTGTATAGCTAGACACACCTATGGGGGTCAACACGAACGAACCATGTCTACGGTCACCTTTGGGACATCACATTGGACAGTAATACCGAGGGAAGTGTGTGTGCAGATCAACTTGAGTTTGGGAACAATGAAGAAGAAGTTGAAACCGACATCAAGACTCAAGTTGTGTGTTGTCGGTCATGTTTCCCTACAGTTTGGCCCTTGCACTATGTAAGACTAAGACAGTAGATAAAATATTTACTGGCAATTTTTTTTTAGCTGGAGGGGAAGGAGTTGTTATGACATGATTAGGAATTAGGCATTTATTTCGGGAATAAGGGGAAAGCTTTACTTAGTGACAAATGACGTGATAGATATTTAAAATGAAGAACGCTCTAGATTCGACACTACCGACCAGACGCTTTCAGTATACAGACGGCTATTAACGGAGGACATTAGACGGATCCCCTTTGGAGTATTAAACGTGTTTATAGTTCCAAAAAAAAGGCTTTTATCCAAAGTAAATGAAATAATAATTTTTATGGGCTTAAACTAATTACATACCTCAACGCACCTCAGATTTGAAGATTTAAACTTCAGCTTCAGTCACATAAAAAGGCTACAACAGAATGACATTTCAGCACACAATGTCTTTTTAGATAACACCTGGTAATTGCGTTATGGAACGCTCAACTGGCAGACATTACAAGAACTTTAAAATAATTTCTTCTTATAGAGCTCCTTGAGTGTTGTGCGGAACTTTTGGCTTTAATAGTAACCAATAATTTCAACTACAACTATGGACCATGAACTAGGAACAGTGTTGGATTTACGTATGTTTAGAAATCTGAAATCTTAATTGGTTCTGATTGACATTAATAGTTCTGTGTGTGCAGATCAACTTGACTTTGGGAACAATGAAGAAGAAGTTGAAACCGACATCAAGACTCAAGTTGTCTGTTGTCGGTCATGTTTCCCTACAGTTTGGCCCTTGCACTATGTAAGACTAAGACAGTAGATAAAAAATTGACTGGCTTATTCTCCTGTATTTGAGATGATGAACTGTCGACTCATGTAATTAAGTAACCTTTGTCCCCGCTGAAGCGAAGATTATAGAATCAAATCAGAACGACAGCGCCCTCGGAAGTCTTTATCGCACTGTTTGTTGTCCTCTGTGTTAAGTATAACAATGTTACTGTGATGTGTATAAGATAGTGATGTAACTACAATCTATCTATCTATCTATCTATCTATCTATCTCTATCTACCTATCTATCGATTGATCTATCTATCTTCTACATCTCTCTCTCTCTCTCTCTCTCTGTGTATATATATATATCTTTCATCATAGGAAAATTAGGAATTTGATTCTGTGGACCAGATTTATTCCAGAGAATAAGCCAATTATTTCACTTGTGTGTTTTTTGGTTCATTAAACAGTGACACTTTTCTGTTGCTTCACAGAATGTTCTGAATGGGGGATGTACTACCCTGAAGCCAGCGGAAGTAAACAATCCCCCATAGATCTGATCTCCAATGACGCCATCTATGATCCTTCTCTCGCGGAGAGGCCTCTCAAGTTCCACTACTCCACGTCTAGGGAGACCGAAGTCCTCAACAATGGCTATACACTGGTTGTCTTTCCTAGGCCCAAACAAGGTGATTAGGAATAATAGTAGTATGCATATAATAATTAGCCCTAATGTTTAGCTTATTAAAAAGATAAAGCATCTATTAGATTGAGATATCTAAAACTAATGTCCGTGAAACTGTTGACAATCACTAGCCTAAAAAAATGAAGTTATTCCTTGATTTTGTAGTGTTTGATTCATGTCACACGGCAATGAACAACTGATCTGATCATTCTCCTATGAGAGATTTCTTCTTCTTCTTCTAGCCAGCTTTTTGCTACTGAGCTGTGAGCTCTTTTGCAGGAAAAATAGTGTGCTGTTCTCATAAGTCGTTCAGCACTGCCGTGCAGGGTGTTGGTTATGTTTAAAAATTCGAAGCAATGTTGAGACGTCGGCCATATTACGTCAAGATTTCCCAAAAAATCTTTAACCCTAACCCTTTTTCGTATTTTTTTCTGTAAAAAAAATCCGCCAGCGCCCCCCCCCCCCCTTTTCAGAAAGACACGTATAAAGAAGCGCGAGAAGGCAAATGTGAACAAAATGTTCCTTTGTTTATTCATTCAATAACACATATCCCACATGGGAGACGACCACATGTCAAAAGGCGATCTTCTTTTGCGAGCTTAGAGGAGGGCGGCGTTACAGAGGGTGGCGCCCCCCCTCTCCTCCGTTATCCACTATTTTTTCCTGCAACTCAATTTGAACATCAGTAACAGTTGTTTAGTAATTGTCATCTATATATATACATATATATTTATTTATTTATTTATTATTTATTTTCTTGTTTTTTGTTTTATTTTGATTTAATATTGTTTGAATAGTAGATTTTTATAATTGTTTATGAGTTTTTAAAAATTATTTTTGGATATTGCTATATGTTCGTGAGGCCAATTTGGTTTCATAACCTCACCTGAAAAGGCAATCATTCAAAGTAGAACATTGGACTACTTTTTATTTATTTATTCTATTTATTTGGTCTCCCAGCGCCCCCCCCCCCCCATTTCACGAAAACGCCCCCCCCCCCCAGCGGGCGTCAGCGCCCCCGTTGAAGACCACTGGTATATACTAAATAGAGTACAATTGATCGTTTTTTACCTTTACCTTTACCTATCCCTTAGTGTTGGACCGTTGGGGCACCAGGCAAGAACGTCTTTCTCCATTCCTCCCTGTCTTTTGCCTTGTTTATCGTTTTTACATTGTAATAATGTCTACTTCTCTCTTGCCAATTAAAATGAGCGTCATTTTAAATTAAAATCCCATTGGACTTTAAAAAGGCTCTAAACTAATATATCTACATATATCTAATATATTTTTTCCTTGTTTTGAAAAGTCGCTGAAATGCTTAAAAAGGCAAAAGGTTTGAAAAACAGTTTTAGCATTTTGATATACTGAGTTCAAGTTCTATTAGTTAATGCGATGTCACAAACTATTGTATCAACTATTGTATACATTGATATGATCTATTTTTGCATATTTTGATATTATCAACTATTGCACTTTTGATGATGTCTTATCTAATTTTAATTAATTGTAAATGAATTTTGACTTGAATTTTCAGTGGACTCTGGTCTGAGAATAGAATCAATCGGACGAAGTGGTAAGATTAAATATGTTTTTAGCTGTTATATTATGGATGATTTGACACAAGCATGATCCCAATAGAAATACCACGTGGGACTAACGTCGAAGCGTTCTTTTACCAGGGGTTCACTCTGGCCTTATTGTCATCTCCCTTACTAAATAGCCTCCCGTGTTTGTTACTATTAATAGTGAATAGTTGTAAAAATGGTGCATAGTTTATTTTAAAAATTATTTTTTTCGCTTTCATAAAAGAAAAAAAGTAGACGTTGCATTAGCACTTTGAATGGTCTAAAATATCATGATGTCGGATTTTCACTATCTTTTCTAGTTTACGAGATCTAAACGGGACGGACGGACGGACAGACAAACCACACAAAACTAATAGCGTCTTTCCCCCTGAATACAAAATGAGAAGCTCGCTTGAAAAAAATCAAATCTCGCAAGACTAAAATGTCTCTACTTCACATGAGCAGCTTTTGTAAATGTACTAATATTACGGACATGTAAGAGCTATATAAACGTATGACTGTTCAACGCATTCATTAGATTATTTTGCTGATAGTCAAGAAAATTTAATATTTTAACATCCTCAAGTTTAGATTACTATCTGGTGACTCGATATATGCTTCAAAATGCTGTCACAATAGTCACGAGTTCGTATGCTAATTGCAGATCGATAGGATAATTAAAATTGTTAAAATAATAGATAATGTTTTTTTAAATTTATGAGACAAGTGTAATGCAATATGGAAAGGGTCTCTAATAAGCAAAGTTCAAGTTTGTTTGTTTTTTATAATAAATTTAAACTTTTCTATTTTGTTGTATTTGGCTCGTTTGCATGAAGAGTTTGACGATTTCTGGCCCTATGTATATGAAATATTGTCACATAAAAGTGTTAATTTAAAAGACTGATAGTTTGCGAATTATTTATTGGTCTAGACATTGCCTAATTTAATCTTCTCCCCAATAAGATTTCTCATTCATGGGTGTATCATACCCGCGGGCCTCAGTCTTGACACGACTGTAAAACAGTAGGTTGTGCTGCTCTGAGTTGGCAACTGTTGGATGTATATTTAGATCTAAGACGTTTATTGATAGTGATGGCGTATTGCACAATGTTGATTCCGTAGCCATAGCAACCGCTGTCTTGCCGTGGCTAAATAATGCTAATCGATCCTGTCTGGGATATCCTCTTTTTTTTTTGTGATGGCATGTCTTTTGTTACAAGCTAATGACGTCATTTATCTCAATAAGTTATGATTTACTTTCAGGAACGCGATGACGTTATTTCATATTGAATTCTACATAAAAACAGTTTTACGGAATTTTAAATGAGGGGATACTGATGTATGTTGCAATATGCTTTATATAGACATTTTTTGTGTGCAATATCTATTAGCTTGTGCGTTCACGTTAGTTATCAGTTTAATGACATTACTCGACAGGTCCAGTTAATGACGACAACTATTTTGAGACTAGAGAGTAGAAACATAAGCCCATTTACAGATAATGTATAGATCAGTTTCTCTACTATCTGACACTAAGGAAGCCATTGACTGTATTGTGGTGCTACTTACTACTACTTTGGTTATCCCATTAAATGGTAAATGTATCAATAAATCAGCGTTTTAGGTTTGGTCATTCCTCTCTACATATTGTTTTTTTTTTTTTCGTTTTTTCACACGTTTCAAATGTGCCTTCAGTGTTGAAGATAATGTACATCCTAGTCCAAATCTCCCACTGGACGACTAGGGATGGCAGCGTGCAGGGTATGAACTCGGGCCCATCGAAACGACCGAATGACGCATACCGCACGACCAGTTAGCCATCCATTTTGGTAGGACAGGGGTAGGGAAGTGGAAAAGCTAATTCAATATGTATTTTTGTTTGTACTACGCATTCAGAAGGGCAGTGCACATCAGTTGGTTATAGCCTGCGTGTCACCCTCTTGAAATTCACTGCTGATAGAAATACAAAGTCAGTTTGAAGTTAAATTTGAATAGAATTGTGCATGGGCAATAAGGAAAGGTAAAAGTCATTTAGCTCCAACAGTTGTCTGTCCCACAAAATTAGATATTTGATTTCTCAGAAATTTATTGAATGTTTTTTTTTTTGGACCAGATGATCGGTGTCGCGCTGGTACATAAATCTCCACCATAACCATCAAAAATAAAGTAGGATTACATGATAATATAAATGTGCATGTCCAATGTTATTAGATTTATACTATATTTTGTCAGAAAGAATGGCTTTACAAATTGGGCCATGAAAAAGGTACAAGACTATGTCATGATTTAAAATCAAGAATATAAAAAAGAATAATAAGGTAAAGCCTTGTTTATATATGGAAAGAAAGAAAAAGTGCAGCATTTCATGTTGATACGTTAAAGCAGCTGTGGCTACCTATGACCTATACATTTTGCCATTTTCAACGTTGACAAATTTAATGTGTGTCGATTTAAGTTCTCTTTTCGATGTCTTCGCGTGTCCCGCGGCTTTTGTAATAAGATGATGAATAAATTAGAGGAAAAGAAATAATTTGAGCAAGCATAAAAGACGAATTAAACAACAACAACAACAACAATTACATATAAAACATTGATGACATTCTGAGTACATTGCACTCCCTGTGCTCCATCTCGACCTCCGGACTCGCCAGTTGAAGTTGTCTCATTGAATGTTGTCCTAATCTTCTGTCTAGTTCTGTACGGAGGACCCCTGACAGATACAGCGGAGTACGATCTGTCTGAGATTAGGTTCCACTGGGGACGGGACTGTGACAGGGGCTCTGAACATCTGATCAATCACAAAGCTTTTCCAATGGAGGTGAGTCCACCTGTGTATGTGTGTGTCTGTTTTAAGTCACTGTGTTCAGTTCAGTTACATAGACAAATTAACTGGGAGGGGGGGGGGGAGGGTGCTTAACTTTGCTAGTTTCTGTAACTTACCTCAGAGTGAAGTATTATGCTAAAAAAGAATGAAATATTTTTTTTCCAATCACAATTTATTTTTATTCTGAAAAAAAAGCAAAAAAAAAATAATTAAAAAATGTAATTATCACTGTACCAAGAAATGTATATTTTACTAGTCGACCTGCAGCGTAGCATACGCCGCTATTTGCCGGAAGTATTCATGTAGGGAGGGTATTGTTGAGCAGAGTGTATGAATGTGCGTTCGTGAGTAAGAACAATGGACAGGGCGTCGCCATAGTTATCCCAATCTTCGCAAACAAAGCTTACAGCCATCTTGCGAAGTTCGAGAGCAACAGTTTGGTCGATGACATTTTTCTAGAAACATGCGACTGGTAGAAATAAATAGTTACCTGATGCAGGAATTTCTATTACATTTAAAGACCTGTTGACTTCACGAAATATATGTGAAGCGGTGGCCATGGTTAGGATACGAAGGGGCAAAATCAAAACAAAGCTAAAGAAAAAAATTCTACCTTTTTTAATGACACCAGATGTTGACGTGTGTAAACAATACAAAAACAAATATAGTCAAATATTGAATGTATAAAGAGAAAGATGGCTTGTTCTTCCTCCCCCCCCCTCTTTTTTTTTCTGAGCTGTGCTCTCTGTCGCCTCGAAAGTTACGTGGGGTAACTCTAGTCCGACTTGAAGAGATAAAAGAGTTATCTTTCCATGACTTTTTGGTGGTGTCACTCATGGTGGGGCCACGAAAAAAATTATATATGTAGACACTGTGTATCTTCCTGTGTCATGTCTCTTTCTATCTCAGTCTCTCTCCCACTCTTTCTCTCCCTATCTCTCTCTCTCTCTCTCTCTCTCCCATCCATCCATCCACCCATCTATCTATCTATCTATCTATCTATCTATCTATCTATCTATCTATCTATCTATCTATCTATCTATCTATCTATCTATCTATCTATCTCACTTTCTCTTTCATTGTATATCTCTTTTTATCTCTGTCTTTTTTTCTGCCTCTCTCACTTTTTAGTCTCTCTTGCTATTTTTATTCTCTGTCTCTCTTTTTGACTTTTAATTTCTCTTTTATTTTTTATTTCCTCTCCCCCCCTCTCTTTTCAATGCCAAAGTTTATTAAATAAAATAAAGCTAGAAACGCTTATTGTATAGAAACTATAGTTCAAGATGTGTTTTGATGTCCTAACTATATCGCCCTATTTCACAGATCCAATTTGTTCACTGGAATTCCAGACTGTACAGTAGTATCGAAGAAGCAGTAGGCGGCAGACATGGTATCACCATTGTTGCTATGTTTGGACAGGTAATGAATGAATCAGTGGGCATTGGGGAAAAATAGTTGCCTAACTAAAATGGTGTTGCTAGTTAGTTTGCTTGATTTCTTTTGGTCATCATGATCATCATAGTTTATCTTATGCAGACTGAGCGGTAAAGCGCTTGGCTTCTGAACCAGTGGTCTCGGGGACGAATCCTAGTGAGACTGGGATCTTTGATTTAGGGATCTTTGGGCTCCTCCGAGCCCACCCAACGCTTGACATTAGTTGGGGAAAAATAAAGGCGTTTGGACTTTGTGATGCCCAGATGACACTTTCGTAAACCGTAGGTCACAGAAACAGATAACCTTTACATTATTTGCCCTATAGACCACAATGCCTGAAAGGGAAACCTTTTGTTTATAATTTATCTTGGTTCATCTTACTTAACCTTGGTTTATCTTGGTTTATTCTGGTCATAGACGTAACACAATCTATGCTTTTCTTGTTTAAAAAAGAGCAATTTTCTTTTAAAACTATCTTTCCTTGCATATATACCTGCCATGTAAATATCTTTAGTTGGATTCTATGACGCTAAAGCGTTTGATAAGCAGAAGTCTGAGGCAGATAAACAATAGAGACTAGCTTCATTATTATTGTCCTTGTTTTCACAAAAATGATTCAAATATAGGAAAATACATTGATTTCTCTTATAAGGCTACTTTAGAATATCGGATAGCTAGCCAATCCGAGGCGTAGGTAGGGTGGGGGAGAGAGGGGGTAGATTTAAAAATGCCCACGGGCCCTTACTTGAGGGGGGGCCCTAATGAGTTTCCCAAATTATCGCAAATTCCTAGCTACGCCACTGTAGCCAATGGCTTTGACTACTTACCACCTGGTCCTCTTCAGTCTATTATAATACTAAATAATTACCCAGAACTCTGTAAAAGTGATGCTCTTCTGTTCCTAGAATTACGACATAGCGGTGCCATGACGGTTCTCGTAACCGAAATCCCTCCACTTTTCTCGGTCAGCAGCTGTTCTTAAGATATCAAGAGAGAGGCCGGTCCATTCTGTTACTTTGTCCAGCCAGCTTTTCTTTGGATGACCCTTTCTTCGTGATCCTTGTACTGTACCTTATGGAATGACGTTTGATTGTGTAGACACGTCTAACTTCCGACCGAGCTACCGTAGTCGTGTGGCCTACGAAGTATTGAGAAGCATTTCCTCTTTTGCCAGCCAGAATTTGGACTTTTCCTGGTATATGATTCCTCGCATTTTTATGTAACAATAAACTCAAAAGTTGCAATTCTTATTTCTGCATCAGTGCTCAGTGATTATACTACTATAGAAATTAAATACCTAACAGAACTTTTTGTTTGTTTACAGATTGGCAGAGAACACAGTGGATTGAGGATTGTAGCCGATGCCTTGGAAGACGTTTTATACAAGGTAAAAAAACAACATTGACGTAACTTATAAGGGGACATCACAGCATCTTGAATTTTGTCTATAGAGCTACATCACGAAGAAAAACGGGGAGATTATCCCCCCTGTTCATCAATTGTATCAGAATATTCATAGCAGTGTTGTTTTTTTTTAAAACTTTTACTGCGCCCACCCCATAACCTAAAAAAAAAGTTAAGTTCTCCTTGCGATCTATGAGGCAGATGATGTAAAGGTCACACGTTTCTATGGCCTACGGTTAACGAGGATGTCATGTGGCCAACACAACGACCATCCGACTTTGCTTTTTCCCCAACTAATGTCTTTAGAGCTGGGTGGACTTAAAGGCACCTTAAAATTCCGAAATTTAAAATCCTAGTCTTTACCAGAATTCGAACCCTGACCGCTCCGTTTACCTCTCAGCGACAGCGCTTTACCCCCCCAAGCCTAAAACGAAAAATTAGTTCGTCGGCTCATCCCCCCTTTAGCACGCTGTGGTCTAGAGACAGGGGAAGGGGGGTGATTTTAAGGTGTAATGATAAGAAATAAGAATTTGGAGAATAATTATAATATACGTTTACAAAATGTTAGGAATCCAAGTGAACGCAAAGACTCTTCATTAGTGCTAGTCCGTTTTGTTGTTCTTCTCCTAATCGGGAAAAATCTTTTGCTGAAAGTAGTAAGTGATTTGTGTACTACAAAAAAAATCTTTCTGGAGATAATATTGGTGAAAGACAGTATTGGTGAAAGACAGTATTGGTGAAAGACAGTATTGGTGAAAGACAGTATTGGTGAAAGATAGTATTGGTGAAAGACAGTATTGGTGAAAGACAGTATTGGTGAAAGACAGTATTGGTGAAAGAAAATATTGGTGAAAGACAGTATTGGTGAAAGACAGTATTGGCGAGGCACCAGGTTCCCTTTCTTCCCATCAAGGGGGTCTGGGGGGGGGGGTGCGCTGTAGAAGTTTTCTTGCGTCCTGAGATTTAGAAATTCTTTCTCCTGCCTTGAGAGATGTGATGTGTTGATACGCATGTCAAATTAAGATCTGAAGGAATTCGACTGTTTTAACAAAAAGAAAGTTGACAAGAATCGCGTTTTGAAATGTCGTCGTCAAAAGTTTTACAATCGATCGATCTTGTTGAAGACGACTCTCGTGAAAATGGTCTACATTTTAAAAGTTCCTATTAAGATGAAACAGTGTCTCTTAGTCTTACTGAAAATAATTTTAAAACAGTCATTTTACTTGGTCAATATTAAACCATACATTTGTTATTACAATGAAACTAATTTATTTGGTCCCTTGAAAAGTAAATTGACCGGCCTCTGGCCCCCCCTTCCTACTTTGTCAGGATCTCTCCTCCCACCCCTTGGTAGCACGTCAATCCCCTCCCCGCTGAAACGCTGATTTATAACTTTATGAACAGATTATTATTATAGCTTTTATAGAGCGCTTGCTTTCATGCTTATAGCATGCTCAGAGCGCTTTTGGTCCAATCTCATTTTGGACCGGTGGGGGGGAGGGGGTATCTAGGAGTTGGTTTTCCGTAAACACAACTCTGCGGGTCGGGTCGGGTGTCGAACCTCGAGCCCCCTTCTAGGTAGCCAAGCCAAGCCAAGTTCAAGCGCACTTGGCCTCTCGACCACGCTTCCCACCAGATTAGAGAAATTACTATAATGCTTAAAGTATTGAATAGCCAAGAAAAAGAACAAACGATACTTCAATAGTGTAACAATAATGTTATTGTGAATGAACACGTGATATTATAATAAGAGACATCCCTAATACATATATGCATCTTATATATTACAGAAGTTACCTATAAATATAATTCCGTCCTGCGCATTTCGTTGTGTACCAATCCAGTCATTTCAATGTTAAAATATTAAGTAAACTTAACAGCCATTTCTTATTTCTCATAATTTTGTACCAATAAGGCATATATTAAAATAAAAAGCGATTCTTTTCATTGCATTTTTACTTTTTTTCATGTCCAATATGGGGGTTCAAACCCTTGACAATCGCGCTATTACTACGACACGACGCTGTAACCAAATAGCTACCCGACCATTCAGTGTCTTGCAAAATGTTTTACCATTTCACCAACAACAAACGTGTTCTCTTTCAGGGCCGTCAAAAGACTTTGTCAGGACCTTTTAATACTTCGACATTCCTGCCAGGTAAGTAGATTCTACTGACACCGGAATGTCTCTTAATGATGACTGAACAGTTAGTTGGGCTTTTTTTTTTCTTCACGTAGTTAGCTCATGTCTTTTTTTTATTGTATGTCATCATATAACCTTCTATATTTAAACATTTATTTTCATGTTGTGATTTAAATATAAACCATTATTTATGGTCACGTAATTCGTAACTGCTGCAATTGGTAAATTAAGCTTATTGAAATCATTGAGATATTTTGTCGAATTTTATCAGAATTAGACTTTTTGTGACTTAAATTACGTATTGTAAAATATAAATAACAACAATGTGTAAAGGAATAATAATTTACACGTTGTTTTTTTTTTAAATGTTTAAGATTGTCACGTGTCATTACGGTAAATAAAGCGACGGAAGCTGTTTAGTAACATTACCACAGGAAAATGTAATAAATGTTGCAAGCGAAGTTAAAATGGCGTAAGGGAGATAATTATTAAAATAATTTTGAATTCGACTCTTAGTTCTGGAATTCTCATATATTTTTTAAAGATCTTAATTAAAAACTCAGTTTGAAAAAAGGTGTATATTAGGGAAACAAGAATGTTTGTGGTCAGTCAGTTGCATATGTTGCTTTTTTCCCATACTTTTACCTTCGTTATTTGTTCTTAAATTTCTTTATACATCATCAGTTTATATAAGCTATTGTGTTTACATATTTATTCCACAATTTTAAATCTTTTTTATTCAAAATCGTACTCCGTCCATGCAAAAAAGAATACATACACTAATTTAAAAAAAAAAAAAGGAGGCCCAAAAAAGAGGCAAAAGCCCAAGGATTCCTAGGATGTAAACAGCTCGACAACTGAACTCAAAAGCTAAAAAAGCTGAGGTATAAAAAAAAATACATACACTAATGAATAAAATAGTAGTATTTCTTATAATAATCATTATTAAATCTGAGTGAGTTTCATATGATCTTTATTTCCTAAAGCCAAGTTGGTTATGGAGTAAGGACATAATGATTACCTAAGTGGTTTATGATGCTGCTACATATTATGTGTTCTAGTATTTTACATGTGATGCTGGTGAGTGATACTGGTCTGTAGTTTCTTGGATCGGATTTTTCTCCATTTTTAAATAGGGGAGTGACATTTGCTTCTTTTCAGTCTCTAGGTACCCTTCCCTGTTTTAGTGAAGCCTGAAAAAGTATTTTGAACACTGGTGGAAGCTCGTGGCTTAGTTCTTAGAGCAATCTAGCTCAAATTAATGGCTCAAAGATTATATTGAGAAAAAATTTCTAATGCTAAAGAAAATAAATGTCTCTAGACCACTCATATTCTCAACATATTAATGAAGTGTGACATTATCGTACTTGTTGTGTGACTTGTAAATTGTACACATTAATGATTCAGTCGTAGAATATCATACACGAGCACAGTAAGGTTATTTCTTGAAACATTCTAGCTCATGAGATTATCACACATTTGTCTGTTTCCACAGTCATTGATATAAAGTACTTCAAATGTTATTTGTATCATATTGTGAACAAGGGAAATAAAAAAAGCTTATCTAATGGGAAGAGCAGATACATATATCCCATGATAGCAGGGCTTAGCTCCCTTTCTTCTACAGAAAATTAAAAACACAAAATTAATTAATTAAAATTATTAATTAAAAAAATTATTAATTATTAGTTTTATTCATTTATTGTCGACTATGAATAATTATGCAAAATATCAACTTGATCCGAGAATGGCAAATGGGCGGGGGGGGGGGGGTTATGAAGGGAAAAACTCCATATATACAGCCACATATCTGAATAATAAAAATTTCTTTCCATTTTTCGATACCAAATGAAATAATAAATTACTAATAATTAATTACCTAACAATATTAAAAAAAACAACAACTGATTCATGTTTTTTTAGGTGCCATAAATAATTGAGTAAAGTTTCAAGATGATCCGAGAATGGGTATGGTATAAATAGCGTGTACATAAATTGTACTAGACAGACAGACAGACAGACAGCGTAGATATAAGATTTGTGAATAAAAAAAAATATGTATCAAACAATAATTGAACTTAGCGTGTGACGGAACAAAAGTGATCGATACACGATTTGTCTCCCCTCTTTTAGGTGTGGCTAAATCAATTCCGAGTCTGTGTAGACACATGAAATACCACACTCTTTCTTAATCTTTGGATTCAAAGATAAGTTTTTAATCCTCATTTTTTAAGATATATTTTGACATGAGCTCTCAACTTGTGTTCACAGACCCAGCTTTATGGGACTACTGGACGTATGAAGGCTCCTTGACAACACCGCCCTGTTCTGAAAATGTGACGTGGATAGTACTACGTTACCCACTGATGATGTCATTAAACCAGGTCATGGGTTGACACATATAACTTTTTACTAGGATGCTATAACTAGGGTGCTATTAGAATAAAACAAAAAAGTAAAGGCACCCCTTTCATATCTTGACATCTATGGGGGTTGATGATGTAATGATTATCTGTTTCTATGGACGACGATTAACAAGGGTTTCATGTGGTAACACGACCACCAACCTCCTTTGTTTCAATATGATATTTCAGGTACCCTTCAGAGTCGGGTACTGTCCTTTATTTGGATTTAAACTCCAGTCCCACGGTTCAGAACTCTCCTTGGTGAGGCTTATTACAAATTTAATTACATGACTGATCCAAACTAATTGATACACATAATATAAGCTTTGTTTTTTTGAAGTCTCTTTTCTTGTTTATCAATTGTCATCAATTTATAAATAACAGTTGTTGTTTTTTTTATGCTTTTAGTTTTCTCAATACGCTATGATCCTATCCCTTTTCTGGACCAGTTGAAAGGGGCAGATAGAGAAAGAACGGGGTATCTAGGTGATCGCTTTTTAAATGTATTTGTTTTTTAAATAGAACAACCAGAATTTTGAACTTGTGGTCTAAAGCCTTCTCAGGCTTCTCAAGCCAATGCGGTAACCACTCTGCTATGAACATGGAAGACTGGAACATGAGTCTATGAACACGGAAGACTGTATAGTTATCTATTGTTTCTATTTCATGTTTGTGTTCACTAAGCCTTAGACGACAATCTATAAAGGGAACTAATTTAGCGTATATCACCACTTCAGTCAAGTACAATTTCTTTTTCTTGTTCGAGATACTAACCAAAAAAAAAATATTACCAATAGTTAATTAACTAATTGGTTATTTTTTATATTGATTATTGTGTAGTTAGGTAAAAGAAATAATTGTGCGAAATTTCAGCTTGATCTTAGATTGTATGTCGGAGAACTAACGTGTACAAACTTTTGACCAGACAGACAGGCAGAATGAGTTCATATAAGTTTTGTAAAAATATAACATTGGGTAGGATAAAGAACGATTTATTCAAGGGCATGTACTACGCCTAGGTCACAGACACACTTCTGCTAAGAAAGGCTACTCATTTAATACCATAAAAACCTTAACGACTACAATAAATTCCGTTGTTCAAACTAATTTCGTAGTTTTTCGTAATTATGTGTACTTTCTTTTTTTCTAGATGGAAAACTTCCGGCGGCTGTGTACTTTTGTCAAGGGGGATCATCCACATCCTGGAGATGACGGTTTTATGGCAGACAACTTCCGCCCACCTCAGCCTTTAAACGGGAGAGTTGTTAGAGCCTCGTTTCAAAGTTAAACCTCGCATTGAATGAACATTCCTACTTTCGGCCATTTTTCAAGCTTTACTCAGTTGTGCGCTACGTGGTTGAAAACACCTGATAAAAAGAAGTCTGCTCTGAAGGTTCTTCTCTTCACTACGCTGTCGGGACCAGGAAGTTGTGTTTATAAATGAATAGTGTGACGATGGTATTGTGTGGCTAGTACAATCCTGTAAATCCAGACGTAAAGTCTAATAACACAAAACCAAATCTGTAGCCAGTGATATTTGAATTGGTGAAGAACCAACAAAAATTCCTTTTAAAGACGTCAGTATTATATCCAAACTGAAATCATTAAATGAATCTTATCTTATAAAATACAGACGTTACTTCCAAAAAGAACATGATTACGCCCTACGCGTCATGCATCTAGTCATGAATGTTAACCAATTACCTAAATTCTGCCAAGTCATTGGTTTTCCAGGCTGACTTAGGCAACTCATTCTATGCTCAAATAGCACTAGGGAAAAAGACTATTTCAAGCAAGAAAACACAATATGTAATAACATCAATAACAAATCCACAAAAATAATTCAATTTCAATACATATGGACCCCAATATAACAATATTTACTCTTTACATAGAGAAGGCATAATTATACCTGGTAGAATATTCTCCCATTACGAATATTGAGTAGCTTGATGAAACTATTGTCTCCCTTGGGCTACTCTAGTTATCAAGATTAAACCGGAAGGTACACAACGTGTTGACGTATGGATGGCCTTAACCCGTTTTTATCACGTGACAAATGTGCGAAATGGGAACAATCCTAAATTTCTCAAATCTAATTCTCCATCAGTGGCATCAAAATAAAACCACCGTGGTAACTAATTGTACCACCTATTGGAACTGTAGTTCTATATGTATCAGCAAAGAAAGAAAAAAAATGCTACTTGTGATAAAGACGTAAAGCGATATTAGAAAGCAATAAATGCATCAAAAAATGGGGATTTGTATATTTTTATTAAGATATAAGATAACAATAAGAAAAGATATAAGATACATTGTCACATACTGGGGTTGTAAACAAAAATGTATATCAACAGAAAATGACTGAATAATTTTTAAATAGTTCGTACCACTAGCACTCCTTTAGTCTAAGGTAACTATCGACAAATCAGAGTACAAATACGAATACGATTACAAGCACGGATACAAAAACGAAAACGATTACTAGCAATTGACACGACTATACGAGTATTCCAAAGATACTAGTTTCTAATTATTACAAGTTAAACACAAAAATAATTAAGTAACAATTTTTATTATGGGTACGATTTAGTTATAACTTTATTTTTTCTTTCCAAGTTTTTCTTTCTAAGTTACACTCTCTTTCATTTATGAATTTAAATGTCTATCTATATTTATTTGTTAATTAATGTTGCATAAAAAAAACAACAAAAAACAGTGTTATTGTCAGGTACAGGACCCGAATCGCGCAAGGTAGTGCATAATTTATATGGTACACTTTTTAACCTCTTAAATGCGTAGATAAATAATGTAAATATATTACTAGATATATCTTGTCATGTGAATTTTGTAAAAAAAATAAATAAAGTGAATGTTAAGATTGAAATAGACATAATAAAGAGTATTTCACAATGATAATAACTTGTTATTCTTGTTTAATTTATAGATCTAGCAACCCTTGCAAGTTGTCTTGTTTTACAGACCGGCGATATGCTACTATCATTGGCTCTATTCAAGAGAGTCTTTTGAAACATTTCTAACAAATATCAGGGTTTCAAATGGGAGATAACTCGTAGAGAATAACTTCTTTCAAATAATGGAGTAATGTAACTTTAGTGGCTATGTACTTGACGTCAATCTATTTCAACAATTTGGTGATGACAGCAGCACACTAAGACAGCTGGATGTCAGTTTATTTATTAAAGTCAGGTGATGCCTAATTATTTAAACCTGTGGGGTTAACCTTGAATTGTAGTCGAGCAGTCCTCAAGTTCAGGATGAAGGCTACACAAACGTAGTTCCAAGTTGTTTTTGATCATCATATGATTTATAACTTTCAGCCTGTAGTTTCTGTTATCGTGTATCTGATTCACCACTGGGGCACAAGTTAATGCCCTTGTGTGGGTGCTTGTGTGGGTGCTGGTGTGTGTGTGTGTGTGCTTGTGTGTGACGTGAAGCCAAAAAGATGATAAGAATAAAGTCAACAATAAAAATAAAAGAAGTAGTGCGAAGATAAAAACAATAAATTAATAAGAAGAATATACAAAAATACTTTAAAAAATAGGAACTAAAGTTATCTAAGGGGAAAAACTCCATATTTACAACTAAATCTCGTAATAATCTAAAAGTTATTTCCTTTTTTCGATATCAAACAAAATAAATATTTACCAGTAATTGATTGACTAATAGTTTATTTTCTAATTGGTTCTTGTTTTGTTAGGTACAATAAATAATTATTTAAACTTTCAACTTAATCTGAGAATGGGTGTGGATGAAATAACATGTACAATTAGCGAAGGGCAGAAAAACCCCACATCATTTAGCCATGCCTATAAATACTTAAGGATTACCTTGCCTTGATGATAATAAATAATAAATATACAATAAAATGGTTAATTACCAGTAATTAATTGAGTAAGCAGTTAATTTTTTTTCTTTATTGATCCATGCATTGTATTCGCAAATGAATACTTGTGCAAAGTTTCAAGTTGATCCAAGAAAGGGTGTGGGAGAAATAACGTGTTCAATCTTTTTTACCAGACACAAAGAGTGAGACGATATAATAATAAGGCTTGTCTTCGAGTCCGAAGATTAGTGAGGAATACAGTATTTCCCGTGGCTGCGCAGCCCCAGTGGTGACCTACATGTAAGCTTTGTAAAAATAACGCAATAACTTAAGTCAATCCAAGTGTATTGTTATCATCAGATGCTAACTCCATCAAAGCGAGGAATGAGAAGTCAAATCTTTTTTTGAGCATCCCTGGACTAAAAAAAAACCGAGATTCGCCCAATGAATTGAGTTCAGCATACATGCCTAGAGCACGTACAAAATCGTATATTAAACATAGTTGTATCTGTTTGGATCAGTCATAGATCTAGCGTAGGAATAATACATTTGTGCGATTAGAAATAGTTTTACCTATTTTTCTTTGTTTAGTGCAATTTCATGCTTTTAGTATTTTCAACACACTATGACCCTATCACGAGGCGCGGTGGCTGAGCGGTAAAGCGCTTGGCTTCCTAACCGGGGTCTGGGGCTCGAATCCTGGTGAAGCTTGGGATTTTTAATTCCGGGATCTTCGGGCGCCTCTGAGTCTACCAAGCTCTAATGGGTACCTGGCATTAGTTGGGGAAAAGTAAAGGCGGTTGGTCGTTGTGCTGGCCACATGACACCCTCGTTATCCATAGGCCACAGAAACATGACCTCTACGTCATCTGCCCTATAGACCACAAGGTCTGAAAGGGGAACTTTACTTTTACTTATGAGCCTATCACTTTGTGTCTGGACCAGTTGGAAACTGGAAGAGAAAAGAAGGGACTCTCTTAGTGAATGTTACAGTGATCGCTTTTTAAATGCATAAACAAAAACATGTTCACTCAGGACAGAAGCCTCCTGAAAAGGGACTAATAATTTATACCAACACATCTGTCAAGTACGATTTCTTTTACTTGTTTGATATCTAACAAAGTAATAAATTACCCATATTGTGGGGTGCAATGTCCGACGGTTTGTGTAACCAAATTGTTATATCCTTGTTAATAAATTCTTTTTAATTCTTGTTTTGTCAGGTACAAGAAAATAATTGTGTACAATTTCAACTTAATCCGAGATTGGGTGTGGGAGAAATAACGTGTACAAACTTTTTACCAGACAGACAGAGTAGTGAGTTGATGTAAGTTTTATAAAAATTGACAAGCTTGTTTAGCAGTATAGATGTATTGTGAGACAACCTGAATTGCTTCTTTCATGTTATCTAGGTCTCTAAAAGTCACATTCCTTTGTTTGTATTTTTATAAGGTATTCACGTTATTTGGGTGGAATATTTTGATTTTTTTTTCTTTGATGAGGAGTTTTGTGGGTGGTTGGAAGTTAGTTGGAAGTTAGTTGGAAGTTAGTTGGAAGTTAGTTGGAAGTTAAGTTAGTTGGAAGTTAGTTGGAAGTTAGTTGGAAGTTAGTTGGAAGTTAGTTGGAAGTTAGTTGGAAGTTAGTTGGAAGTTAGTTGGAAGTTAGTTGGAAGTTAAGTTAGTTGGAAGTTAGTTGGAAGTTAAGTTAGTTGGAAGTTAGTTGGAAGTTAGTTGCTTTTCTAGGTGATAAGAGGAAAGGTGTTTTTGATGTTTTTTGAGCTTTTCCTGAATATTTGTAGTTTTTGTGGTTCATTTAGTGTGTATTGATTGTTAACTCATGTGTATTATCGAACTGAAGGGGTCGAAGTCCTAGTGGTTCTAAGCACCACAGTTGACCCCAGGTACTGACAAGGTTCTTAAATATCGAATTTTTAATGGAGTGCAGATACTAGTGAATGCGTTTTAGTGTAAAAATGGCAAAGTTCTTAAATGGCTTGCTGTAAATATACAAACTCATAATTAAAATAAAAAGAGGACTAATTAAGCTCATAACATCACTTCAGTCAAGTACAATTTATTTCCCTTGTACGAGATACCAAACAAAATAATTATTTACCAATAATCAATTAACCAGTTGGTTGATTTAAAAAATGATTCTTGTGTTGTCAGATAAGAGAAATAATTTTCCAAAATTTCAGCTTGATCCGATATTGGGTGTCGGATAAATAACGTGTACAAAGTTTTTACCTGACAGACAGAGTTTCTAAACATAATGTGTTAGGCGTACCTCATAGAAGATTGCTCGTAGGGTAAATAAAAGTGGAGAGAGAGGGAGAATTAGTAGTGGCAGTGTGATATCAACCCGAGACCATCTTCCGTCTGGTATTAGCTTGATGTCAACAAGAGACGAGGAAAAGAAGGGTAGGGCCTTGAGAACTGAGAGTCGCCAACAGATCTACCTGAGGTGGGCAGGTAGTGGTTGCCTACGACTGGATCCCACAGGTAGACGTCAACGTAATGACCTGAGATTTGAACTACCCGATAACTTCTGTTATCGACATTCTCCGTGTTTATCAGCTGTGTGTGTGTACTAGTTCTAGTCGACAAGCACGTGTGTTTCGTGTGAATATGTGTATGTGTTTGGCTAGATTGTGAATGTGTGTAAGGGGATGTTGTAAATATTAAAATGTGTACACTGGCTTTACGTCGCCTGTGTTCTAAGTGTTAAGATCTATTCATTACTCTGTATACTTTTTCACGTTATGTTTTATATGTAATTATTTTCTCTCTACGGTACGGTATTCCTTTAAAGACGGCTCATTTAAGCGAGAAGGTTTTAACTATTAAACAAACCGGCAATTTATAAAACAACATGCTAACTTTAACAGATAAACAACTGGTGATTTTTGAACAGAAGCGGCGTGTGATATTACAATGTGATCTAAGGAGACGTTTGTTTCGTAAAAACCTCCAGTGAAACCTTTTAATAACCTATTTTTGTGATATTCTAATGGGATGATATTCATCTTTGTTTTCCATGATAGGGTTGACATGATTAGCTGAGAGCGTGAGTATCTTTTTTTTTTTTTTAGATTAAGCCCGGTGGACGTAGGCCTAAATGCGTTGTTTTTTTTAAAGTTCGAACCTTATGTCTGTTTTAAATGTTGGTATTATACTCTTTGGTCTTTGACGCCATCATCATCATCCCAATCGTCATCTTTTAACCTAATTTCTTTTAATGCTTGGGTCCTGTGAGAATGTTCGCATTTAAGTTCGAAAGGTATTTGTGTTGCAATGTCCTACGGTAAACTAAACAACCCGACTGTATTGCCCAATCAATCATCCTTCTGTCCTCTCGTACAGAAATAAGAAATCCTAACAAGTTCTGACGTTACCAACAAGAAGACATTTAACATATAGAAGATATATATTGAACTTACTCATCTAAAAACATGTACTAAGGTGTATAAATTCTAACTTAAAATTATAAGTATTAATTTGCGGTAATAGTATATGTTTAAGGATTATGGATGTTTGTACTCCGTCAGATTGTAATAAAATCGGTTGCCTTATTTTCTTTAGCTTTGTCACAAACTGCCTCTCTCTATGTTGCTTAGAGTAGTTGGATCACTGGTAAACTATTCCTAACCCTGGATCAGTTAATTGCCAACAGGAATGTCTATAAGTTAAGGTAACTAGGTTCATACATGTACTTAGGATGTCGGGCGGTATGCGCGCTGGACTGTCGTTCGGTCAACTTTGATGGACCCGGGTTCAAATCCTGCCATATCCGTCAAAACGTGTAACACATTGTACAAACAAAACAACAAACACAAGCACGCCCACTCTTCAAGAAAAAAAACTTGTTCATATAATTAATAATGTTGTATTTATTGAAGAACTTAATATACGGTCATCAGTATATGGGCTACACGGTATTTTAAACAGAGAAATATATACCGCTAAAACTAAAACATCTCTCTTCTCTCTTTCCCCTCCTCTGTCCTCTATTTGTATTTCTCTCTATCTCTCTCTATCTCTTTTATTGAGACAGTTCGTTGTTTGTCATAAACAGAGCAAGACACTGGCCTCGAAACCCTTCTATAGAAGAAAAACTAGTTTAGATTAGTGTATATTCTGAATTGATACGATAGACCTTGTTGATGGGTAGCTACTTACTGACTTACTTGGTTATTGCGACCCGTTTTTAAATAAAGTAAATATATTAATACGTGTAACTGGTACCCAAGTAGACACTATCCAAATTATACTATCATTCCATTTGATTTCACACACAAAAAGCAGCCCCTTTTTACAGGCCAGCATCCAGTACTTAACAGTGGGGGGTCTCATCTACACCTCTGAACTCGTACTTTGACGTTGTAAAAAAACCAACAACAACATTAGAGTCTATTTTATGTAAATACAGAAACACACAAATGGCTATAGCTTTAAGAAGTAGACCTTTCCGTTGCAAGTAACTTATTAAAAGGTGTCTTTTTACTGCAACTCCAAATAATAATGAGAAAAAACGGAATGGTTTTCAAATCTCGGCTATAATTTATTTAAAAACGAATCAGTATTGAAGATTTCCAGAGAAACATTACTGAACACTCTGTAAATATATGTAATAAAAACAGAAAAAAAACTAACGAAATTCTTCATATATACATATCAGTTATAGACATGAATTCACATGAACGAAAATACTTCAAGAGTGAATAATGCACGGTACTAGAAAAACAATGTATACATTAAAGAAAATAACAAGTAGATATCACGCTACTACTAGGTTTAACAACAGTTATCGAAAGGGATAAGGGGATATTTATCCTCATCCCTCTGAATTTCGAAATAAGATAAGATAAGATAAGATACATTTTATTGATCCAATCAAATGGAAATTCGGTTTGACTATAATTGACAACCTCAGCGTAACTACTGTACAGTAACAATATAGATGCACATGCGAACGACATTCTCACACGAAAAGCACATAGACACTCATAACCAGCGCTTTATAAATAGACTTCTATGTACTTCTCGATGACGAAAGAATGTTAATTTTTAATGTTGATCACCCAGGGTCTATATTACTGAATGTTTTAATTTTCTTCTTTGGTATAATCATGTTTTCACAGAACTGGATGTATGAAGTAAGAGTTCTTATAAATTCATCTGTCTGGGCAGTTGTTTACAAACATGTCCCAATCTGCTCCAGACAAATTTGTGTCTGTAAAACTGCGTCGTCAGACCATGACTGGATGGACTGTATCTTATCTTATCTTATATAATACAGACGTTACTTCAAAAAAGAAGATGATTACGTCCAACGCGTCATGCATTTAGTCATGCATATTAACCAATTACTTAAATTCTGCGAGGTCACTGGTTTTCCTGGCTAGCTCAGGCAACCCATTCCATGCTCTAATAGCACTAGGGAAGAAGGAGTATTTATACAAATTTGTCCTAGCATATGGGACGAGGAATGTGCCTTTATCTTTGTGTCTTTCAGAGTATTTTATTAAATTTTGTTTTTGTATTTGAAGATTATGGTTCAGTGTTTTATGTATAATTGCTACTTTACTTTTGAGTCTTCTGTCCTGAAGGCTTTCTAAATTTAGTGATTTTACTATAGGTGTTACTCTAGTCAAATGTGAATATTCATTTGTTATGAATCTCACTGCTCTATTTTGTGTCTGTTGCAGTTTCTTAATGTTTTCTTGAGTTGAGGGGTCCCAAACGGAGGATGCATATTCTATTATTGGCCTAACCAAGGTTAAATAACATTTTAGATTTATGTTCTTATTTGATGTATAGAAATTTCTTTTAATAAATCCTAATGCTTTGTTTAATTTTTTTTTATAGTTTTATCAATAAGTGGATTCCATGACAGTTTTTCATTTATTATAACACCTACGTATTTTGCGTTTTTAGTCTGTGTTACTGGTTTGCCATGAATAAGATAAGTGGAATTAATTTGTTTTAGTTTTTTTGTTACTCTTAACAACTGACATTTTTCTGGGTGGAAAAACTTGCTCCAATTTGCTTCCCATTTCTGTAATTCATCTAATTCTCTTTGTAAAATATCTGTGTCTTGTGTTGTTTTTATTGTTCTATATATTATGCAATCGTCTGCAAATAATCTGACTTTTGTTCCTGAGTAATGCAATTTGGTAAATCATTTATGTAAATTAAAAATAGTAGAGGACCCAAGACTGTTCCTTGAGGTACACCTGAGTTTACTGTTATCGGTGTTGATTTAGAGCCATTTATTATTACAGTTTGTTCTCTCCCTATCAGAAAATCTTTAATTCACTGATGCAGTGGACCATTAATGCCAAAATATTTTAATTTTTTAAGCAAACTATGGTGGTGAACTTTGTCAAAAGCCTTAGAAAAATCTAGTAAGATAGCATCTATTTGTTCACTATTATCTAAACCTTTAGAAAAATCATCAATTAGTCCTATTAGTTGTGTTTCACATGATCTATATTTCCTAAAGCCATGTTGGTATGGTACTTCGGGTTTTGTTGTTTTTAAAACCGGTTTGTACGTGGGTGTAAGATGGATCATTGTGTGACGTTTGTCAAGCCTCCAACAGGCTGTCAGACTTCTTTTGAAAAGTAATTGTTTGGTTAGGTAGCACCATGATCCATCGTTAATTGTTGTCCTAGGAAAAGATGAGCGTATCATCTGCCCTGGTCTCCAGATAGTTGCTCTACTTACTTTAAATTATACAAGATGGTATCTTTCAGGAGGACTTCATAGTAAAAGTCAGCAATATATTTGAATGTTACGGGATCCTCAGGAATTTGACGAAGGAACGCCTGCTGACTGATGGCTGAGAAAATCGCACCTTGTGATAGGAATATTCTTTTGTCACTATTAGGCCATTATTCAGATTTGAGAGCCCTCTGACACACACTATTTACGCTAATCCTGATTCACGGTCTAGTTTCTGATAGAAATTGGTATTCTTGTTTCCCTTGCTAATAATAAGCCAAAACAAACGTTTATATAAAGCTTATATCAACTCTGTCTACCTGGTAAAAAGTGTGTACACGTTATTTCTCCTCCACTAATTCTAGGATTAAGTTGAAACTTTGCACAATTATTCAATGGTGTAAACAAGACACGTATCAACGAATCAATTAAAATAATAAAAATGTGTTTTTTGTTTCATACCAACAAGGAAAATTAATCCTTAAGTATTCACATAATCCTTTTCTTTATTAATAACAAGCTAAAACGAACGTTTTTACAAAGCTTATATCAACTCATTCTGTTTGTTTGTTAAAATATTTGTACACGTTATTTCTCCCACACCCATTCTCGGGTCAAATTGAAACTTTCCACAATTTTTTATTGTTCCTAACAAAACATTAATCAATAAAAAAAAAATTAACCCATTTTTTAAATTAATTATTGGTAATTAATTATTTTGTTAGATATCAAATAATGGAAATAACTTCTACATTATTATCTGTAAGTGCGTAGTTCTGCTCCTTAGAATGGCTGTTTTTTTTAAAGGATTTAAAAAAATGTTTTGCTTGTTTGAACTATCCAATGCACATTAACGTTACATTTCAAAATACTCTTGCCGGGTTGGATCTGTTCACATTTTGCCAGATTTCCACTTCTGTTTGGTCAAAAGACTTAATTTCAATTTATCCAGTTGAATCTTCAAGTTGGCGAAAGCGTCAGGGTCAATTTCTCTGACTGCAGGTACGGGAGAGATTCGAACTGACTGGGTACTGGTTTGTCTGACAGGTCTAATTGAGAAGTCAGAAACTACAGGAGAGCTACTGCTGGTTTGTCTGGAAATCTTTGCTTCCATTTCTTGGGCTTCCTGAAAAAAAAAATCTTAACAAATAAGCTGAAGTAATAATATGACAAATAGAAATGAATAACAGTATATTTATCTTATCTTATCTTATCTTATATAATACAGACGTTACTTCAAAAAAAGATGATGATGATGATTTCGACCAAGGCGTCATGCATATTAACCAATGACATAAATTCTGCTAAATCACTGGTTTTTCTAGCTAGCTCAGGCAACCCATTCCATGCTCTAATAGTACTAAGAAGAAAGAGCATTTAGTACAAATTTGTCCTAGCATATGGGACGAGGAATGTGCCTTTATCTTTGTGTCTTTCTGGGTGTTTTATTAGATTTCTATTTTTGTATTTGAAGATTATGGTTCAGTGTTTTATGTATAATTGCTACTTTACTTTTGAGTCTTCTATACTGAAGGCTTTCTAAATGTAGTGATTTTACTAAAGGTGTTTCTCTAGTCAAATGGGAATATTTGTAATGGATCTCACTGCTTTATTTTGTTTCTGTTCCAGTTTTTAAAAACATCATCTTACATCAAACAATGACATAAAAAGAATATGAAAACATATGCTTAATAAAAAATGTTTAAATTTAGAAGCATAAATAATTTTATTTCTTATTTTGTAACATCCAATTTATATTACTTCAGCACTGAAATACAGAGAAACGTGTAGGGGAGATAACAAAGGAAAAAAGGAAAATGAAATACAATTATTCTCAACGACGAAAACTTCTATATATCACTTATTGTCTCACTCATAATAACTAATGAATGTTGGGTTTAAAGGTCACACACATATTTCGAAAAAAAATAAGATTAAGTGTGTGTGTGTGTGTTTGTGTGTTTCCATGGTGACGGTGGAAAGAGGTTACCGATGCAAGATGACGAAGGAACATAAGAACTCCGAAGTACGTCAAACAATCTACTCTGGAGACATTTATGATATTACCAAGCACAGTCATTAGTCATTTATTCTCTGTAACAAGTTTGAAAAAAAAGTGGGGGGGGGGGGAAACTAAAAAAGAGTGAGAGAGAGAGTAGGGTGTAGTATGGATCGTATAAAAAGCTATGCTGCGTATCAAGATTCTCGAGTTTGAAATCCCTACTTTATCTGAGTTGTACTTGCTGAGTGCATAATGACATCAGGAAAATATTCATCACCCCCCCCCCCCCCCCCCCCCCCCCCGAGAGGAGAATGGACCTTAAAACGCACTGAGCAAACTGAAGCATGAAAGATGTGATAAAAAAAAGGGATTCTATTACAACAAAAACATAAACAAAAAAAAAACAACAACAATATTTTCTGTTCGCAAGTGGCAGCATTTAGAGTAATATCCCCCGCGGAACAAATCCGTTTTCAAACGCCCACTATTTAGCCCCCGCGTATAATAGTGCCGCCACTCCTGGATTCCCGTTGAAGAGTGGTATGATAGGAATAGATACATTCATCTTGCACTAAGCAATGAGAACCTCGACACTTGTAGTTTATTGCAAACTTCTTTTTTTGCTTTTATCAGAGCACACGTGAAGAGACACCTAGTGCTAACGTGGCTATTAATAGCATCGGATTTTCCCACCAAGAAAAAATAAATGTTGAAGGCAAACCTGTATCTTACTGTCACGTTAAATAAAATGTAATGTGTGACAGTTACAAATGTGACAGACTGACACACAGATCTAAAAATAGCACACCTGTTATGAACAGCAACTCTATTTTAGTTGTAAATAAAATTTGAATGAAGTGCAAGTCTATATATATTTTTAAAAAAGTTGACCAACAGACAAACTTACAGATATACAACTTTGACAACGTTGGCGTACAGTGCCTGATTTAGACTCGAAAGAGCCCTGAGCTGTTTGAGAGATTTGGTGTCTTTAATAGTCCAGATATTATATGTTAGTGCTAAATATTTCTTGAAGGACCCTAAACTATAGTAAGCCCTGTGAATTTGTTTTTGCGGAAAGTACACAGACACGCTGTTGAATGGCAGGGATGATTGGTTCCAGTCGTTTTTATATCTTGGGTGAAAACAAGCCAAAATATAAAAATACTTAAAAAAAAAAAATAAAGCTAATGTAAAGTAAAGAACAGCTTAATTACTGCCATTTTTTTTCTGAATACTGCAAGGTGTATTTCTCTTTTTCTTTAATAAAAATAATGACTACTACTTGATTAATTAATTGGCTTATGTTTTTTATAGGTTCATGTGTTGTCCGTTGAGTAATTGTGCTACGTGTTTACTTAATCCGAGAATGGGAGGTAAGGAGAACAAAAGTATAAAACAATCTAGCCAGACAAAAGGATTGACGGAATGCGCTGATATAAGCTTTGTACTACAATGCTGTTCAGTTTAAAGGTTTTTCTGTAGGCGAAATAACGTTACCTAATATGAATCGCCTGCTTGAACTTTTAAAAATGAACTATAGATTGCTCAAATCTGTTTAGTTCTAATAACAATCCCCTAACCTGTGTGTCAAAGGGCGTATTGACATTAAGTCTATGGCTTCATTATGCACAGGCAGAAAATTAGATGCTCCGGTAGCACCGCGTCCTGGCCGGATTGGGCCCACAGGCCGTAGATTGGGAATCACTGGTTGTGATTAAATCATCCGAAAAAGAAAGCAATACTAGAGTAACTGTCTATAAACAATCTAGTAGTAAAACACACCTGCAAATGGTCAATCGGGTGGACGTCCTCGATAGCAATCACCAGGATGTCCGACATTTTTGTTCTGGGCTTCTCGTTTGGCTTTGTCTCTACGAGCACTTGTCCCGAGCCGGCGCTGATGATGTTTCTGCAGCAGACGACATGCGTTAAAAAACAGCAACTAGGAGATGCAATGCACCCACCACTAGAGGCGGCGCGATGGATAGTTGAAAGTACTGAGATTTACTTCAAGCTCTCTATCTTACAGTAACCTTGTTATTGGTCCATCCCAAAGTGTTGTAGTACACACGTCCAAACATTTTCTACAATGTTTTATCAACCTCCCACATCGCTGAACTGTCCTTCAGGGTCGAGATGATCCCCCCCTTTTATGACCCTTAGACCACGGGAAGGCTTTTGCCCACGATCGGCTCTCCACCGACCCTTCTGACCCCATCAACTAAATGATCATGTTATATTCGTTTTCATGTGACGTGCGGCCCATTGATACCTCTCACCACCTCTGATTAAAAGTTATTAGAGTTATTAACATAATTGTTATATCTTAACTTGCACTATAGTGTATATTAGAACCATATGCCAGTTCAAATCTAACAAAAAATGTTAGTCTATTATTAAATAATACAATGACCAATGTCCATACAATCCTGCTTTTTTAATTAAGGCATCTTAATTTTTTTTATATTGATTGTATTGGCCCTATATGTCGTGAACAAGTAGTAGGACGTAATCATCTTCTTTTTTGAAGTAACGTCTGTATTATATAAGATAAGATCTAGTCCCAATTCATGGTTATTAAATGCTAACCTATGACTTTATGTACTTCGGACTGTACATTTCCTGTTAAATAAGAGTGGCGAGACTTAACATTTCCTTTTCAGACATTGCAATCTTTTAGGGTCTGGGCAGTCCTTTAAGCCGATCTGGGAAGAGTGGTCGAGAGGCTACGTGCGCTTGAACTTGGATTGGCTTGGTTACCTAGAAGGGTTCGACACCCGACTCGGGCAGAGTTGTGTTTACTGAGCGCCTAAAGGCAGCACGGAAAACCAACTCCTAGATACCCCCTCCCCCCACTGGTCCACAAAAGCGCCCTGAGCATGCTATAAGCATGAAAATAGCGCTATATAAAAGCTACAAATATATAAATTTATCTGTTTCTATGGCTCACGTTTAACGAGAGTGTAAGTTGGCCAGCATAACGGCCAACCGCTTTACTTTTCCCTATCTAAGGTTAGATACCCATTAGGACTTGGGTGGACTCAAGAGATTCCGAAATAAAAAATCCCAGCCTCTAACATGATTTTATCCCTTCGGATTAGGAAGCCAAACTCTTTATCAATAAGCCGCCGCGCCTCCTCGGAGACAACTATTGTAGTCCTTATTTAGGTGACTTTCTCACGTTGCAGTGGTACATTAACATAGATCAGGTCATTAAATCAGTACGGAAGTTATTTTGTGTGAGTTATCAAATTACTGGTTTAATAAGAGTTTCGCTACCAAAGTCTGCAGTCTTGAGTTAGGGTCTTGTCATTGCACAGGTCAAAGCATAAATGCCATTTTTAATCTGGGCCAAAACAAAGAAATTAAGACTGCGACACCGAAGAAATTAACGGCGTCTTTAGAATAAAGTCAAGAAGGCATAAATTAATCAGTGTCAGCGTGTCAGCCGGTCACGTGGGGTCAGAGGTCATTCTTCTTGTTAGGTCATCTAATGTTTTGTGCATCAACCTCAGTCGGTCACTTGAAGTCAGAGGTCATTCTACTTGTTAGGTCATCTAATGTTCTGTGTACCAACTGACCTGGCTAGCCAAACGTTGAGTACTGTCAAGCAGACGACAACCAATATTGCTGCAGTTTTCTTACAACCCATCACGTGATTTGAAGCCACTGCTGGGTTCATGACACCATCCTAAGCCATTCTAGTTCTGACGTCATAGCTTCAATACGTCATTGCTCACAAACAAATTTCTGTGTCGGCCAATCTAAATAGTCATAATATATTGAAAGATATTGCAAGAAAAAAAATTAATAAGATGATTCCCCCTTTACACATTTTATAGAGCGATTATTTTTCTCTTAATACTTAATAAATGAAATATTTTTACCCCGCCCCCTTCTTCCCCTTACCTTCGCTGAAAAAACAACAACACCTGCTTAAGGAAATGTATAAATGTATACCTAGACACTACTCTAATGCTAAGCCTATAGATCGAGACTTAGGAGTCGGTGCGCAAGAACGTCTATGAATTTATTTAATTCTTTAATGAACAGGTGCTTTAGGCGGGAATACCCGAAGACATAATCAGTTAACGATTATCTAGTCCTCTATCCAAATTTAAGTTCTTTTTTTTTTTTATACTCTGAAAAATTAGAATGGTCAAACTAGAGTTTTACAAACAAGCTAGTTGTTCGTTTCCAAAATATATACATGAAATGTCAAATCTCTAGGAAAATTGTTAGAGCCGTTTTTGAGATCCTTGTCCAGATTTTTCCTCATGAATGTGCAGCCTCAATAGAGGAACTGTAACACGAAAAACATTAGAAAATACTTAATAAAATAACAATACCTCCTTTATGCAAACGTATTTAGCGATTAAATTTAAAATAATAACGAATGAATGTTAGATTTATTAAAATTTACCATTTTTACCATCCCATACCCATACTACTCCCTTCACCCAGAAAACACCTGGTTAGGTGAAGGTATATTTAGTTAAAAATATTGCACCTCAATGTAGCGTTCATGGATATGTTTTGTTTATCGGGAAAATCTCCAATAAATCTCACTATTGTGATGATGTGATTGTAGATTCTATAAGGTGCCACTGTCTGGAGCGGGAATGCATTTTCGTGTGAAGAGTATGAGATAGTGATTTTCCTATTTGAGAATGTCCCAGACATGTTCGAGGTCAGTGTTAACGTATAAGATTTGTGTTACATGTCACAGTGACTTTGGGATTTCAATGTGACGAAAAGTGCATTTCCACTTAGCCTAACAAAAAAGTGTATTTCCACAGCCTAACAAAAAGTGCATTTCCACCTAGCCTAACAAAAAAGTGCATTTCCACTTAGCCTAACAGAAAGTGCATTTCCACTTAGCCTAACAAAAAGTGTATTTCCACTTAGCCTAACAAAAAGTGTATTTCCACTTAGCCTAACGAAAAAGTGCATTTCCATTTAGCCTAACAAAAAAGTGTATTTCCACTTAGCCTAACAAAAAGTGCATTTCCACCTAGCCTAACAAATAAAGTGTATTTCCACTTAGCCTAACGAAAAAGTGCATTTCCACTTAGCCTAACAAAAAAGTGTATGTCCACTTAGCCTAACAAAAAAGTGTATTTCCAATTAGATTAACGAATCTCAATACAGGCAGTGCTGAGACTCGTTATGAAACAAGCAAAACATATTACAAACATAATAACAATAATTCTTACTTTAATAAAGAATCATCGACATAGCTCGTGATATTAAATTAGAAAAAAAAAAAAACACATCAGGGAATCAACAGGGAGAAAACGTGTATGCAGACTCAACAATGATGTCATTAATTATTTTTTTGTTTTTAGAAAAGGTTCACTTGTATCAAACTTGCAACGCAAAAGATTTTTTTCAGAGATTCCAAGCATGGCACTCGGGATCCTTTATTATAAGACAATTATTTTTATCAGTTAAATATTCAGAGTTGTTAGTGTTCCCTCTTCCGAAGATAGTTTATATTGTTATAAACCTGGTGGTTGCACAGAGAGGGGTAGTGGTGTGTGTGTAGTTAGCCGACGCAAATCGCCCCAGGCCAGCGCTAGACGAGCGGTCAACCGTGACGAGTTACGACGGTCAGCCGAGTCGAGTGTCAACAGGACGGTTCGGGAAGGATCGCCGTCGTGAACAGAGCTCAGGAGCGTCACGAGAGTTGTAGTCATCTGACCACCTAGAAACGTCGAGCGGCGTTCTGTCCGGTTCGAGAAGGGCACCCTACATAAGAGTGAAGGTGTCGCAGTCAAGACGGTTGAGAAAAGAGGTTTACGACAGGAGTTAAGAACACGGTCGACTACAGCACAGCTCAGCGGTGTGGTTCTGTACGAAGCATTACGACGGTTCAGTGCGGAGTACTATCAAGTACAGTTGAGACGAACGGCGTCTTGATCTTGGTCTGTGATCGAGTCCCACACAACGAGCCTAGTGTGTGAATTCAGTCCTGAACTGTTGAACCCAGCGCAAGCCCGGAACGAGACGGAGAGGCCAGTGCAAGAGTTGATACGGCGGTACGGTGTTATCGGAGAGATATTTGTACAGTCTTGCGTTACGTGCTGCCAATTGTACAGTATTGGCTCAGATTTATTCAACTATTAAAGTTTTACGTTACTTTGGAGCCCTGAGTTGTCAATTTCTTTAAGTTGGTGGTTTATGGTGCAGTTCGCAGAGAGCCTGGATAGTGAGATTCGTAACAATATGTATATTTTCTTTTTGGCTTAAATCGTACATTACGTTTAATGCGTATGAACATATGGCGATAGGTTGTGGTTACAAGTTCACCAGACATATCATTGACCATATACCAATAATAATAATAAGGAAAACAAGATAGTAATTCAAATAGAAACATTAATAATGCTCACCATATATTAAAAGTTTAGATATAGCTTATCTATAATATAAAGCAGAAAGTAAGGCGTATGTATGTATGTATGTAAGTCCCGAATACAATTCAAAACCGTTTGACCAAATCTTGATCAAACTTGACATAATTGTTCCTTAAATCAATGCGGAGACTGTAGTGTATGTTTCATTTACCCCCACGACAAGGGGCCTTACAAAAAAAGAAAATCTCTAATTTTATCACAATTAAGAGAGTGAACGTAGTCAACATCTCGGGTAAATCTGTTTTCAAGGTGTTTCTATTTGATATTTGGCTAAACGGGAAAACCCATTTTCACACTCTACTTTTATTTTCGTATCAAAATAAAAATGTTAAGGGAACATTCGACATATTTGAGATAGATCTAAATCCAATCCATTATATCAGTAATACCTTAAGTAAGGCCCGCAAGCTACGTGTAATATTTGGCTAGTACAAAACAATTAATGTGACAAAGTTCACCACCATAGTTTGCTTAAAAAATTAAAATATTTTGGCATTAATGGTCCACTGCATCAGTGGATTAAAGATTTTCTGATAGGGAGAGAACAAACTGTAATAATAAATGGCTCTAAATCAACACCGATAACAGTAAACTCAGGTGTACCTCAAGGAACAGTCTTGGTCCACTACTAATTTTAATTTATCTTATCTTATCTTATATAATACAGACGTTACTTCAAAAAAGAAGATGATTACGTCCTACGCGTCATGCATTTAGTCATGCATATTAACCAATGACTTAAATTCTGCCAAGTCACTGGTTTTTCTGGCTAGCTCAGGCAATCCATTCCATGCTCTAATAGCACTAGGGAAGAAGGAGTATTTGTACAAATTTGTCCTAGCATATGGGACGAGGAATGTGCCTTTATTTTTGTGTCTTTCAGAGTATTTTATTAAATTTTGTTTTTGTATTTGAAGATTATGGTTCAGTGTTTTATGTATAATTGCTACTTTACTGTTGAGTCTTCTGTCCTGAAGGCTTTCTAAATTTAGTGATTTTACTAATGGTGTTACCCTAGTCAAATGTGAATATTCGTTTGTTATGAATCTCACTGCTCTATTTTGTGTTTGTTCCAGTTTCTTAATGTTTACATAAATGATTTACCAAATTGCATTATTTCAGAAACAAAAGTCAGATTATTTGCAAACGATTGCATAATATATTGAACAATAAAAACAACACAAGACACAGATATTTTACAAAGAGAATTAGATGAATTACAGAAATGGGAATCAAATTGGAGCATGTCTTTCCACCTAGAAAAATGTCAGTTGTTAAGAGTAACAAAAAAACTAAAACAAATTAATTCCACTTATCTTATTCATGGCAAACCAGTAACACAGACTAAAAACGCAAAATACCTAGGTGTTATAATAAATTAAAAACTGTCATGGAATCCACATATTGATAAAACTATAAAAAAAATCAAACAAAGCATTAGGATTTATTAAAAGAAATTTCTATACATCAAATAAGAACATAAAACTAAAATGTTATTTAACCTTGGTTAGGCCAATAATAGAATATGCATCCTCCGTTTGGGACCCCTCAACTCAAGAAAACATTAAGAAACTGGAACAGACACAAAATAGAGCAGAGAGATTCATAACAAATGAATATTCACATTTGACTAGAGTAACACCTATAGTAAAATCACTAAATTTAGAAAGCCTTCAGGACAGAAGACTCAACAGTAAAGTAGCAATTATACATAAAACACTGAACCATAATCTTCAAATACAAAAACAAAATTTAATAAAATACTCTGAAAGACACAAAGATAAAGGCACATTCCTCGTCCCATATGCTAGGACAAATTTGTACAAATACTCCTTCTTCCCTAGTGCTATTAGAGCATGAAATGGGTTGCCTGAGCTAGCATGGAAAGCCAGTGACTTGGCAGAATTTAAGTCATTGGTTAATATGCATGACTAAATGCATGACGCGTAGGACGTAATCATCTTCTTTTTTGAAGTAACGTCTGTATTATGTTAGATAAGAAGGTACATATCTAAAACCTTTCTGTTAGTGTAAAAGAAGTACATTTATGGAACATGCGTACGGTAAATGATCATTCTAATATGTAATAATTATTTTCTTTTGTACATGTTCTAATCCCTATTTTAATTTGACGCTTTACTAATTGATCCATTTTTTTTCTTTGCCGAAAAATGTTCATCTATGCCCTAACTCTGTAAATAAACAGGAGCAGCATTCATTGATATTGAAAGTGCAGAATGAAGGGCAGACAACATCCGCATCCGGTTTGCAATCAGCAGATTGGCATCACTGGCATATACAAGTTCATCAGATAATAGGATCGGAATGCAAACATGGAAACCAAATCACAGAACGTGATAGATGTCCGTTACGAGTGGTTCCCAAACACAGGCCGCTTTGACAATAATCTTAGTATTTTGAATCAACAGAACTTGAAGGCTATGTGAATTATTAGGTATTGCTAGTATAGCATGTGAAGCATTTACTGATGTCGTAACTGGGGCGCAGCACAAGAACACTAACAAATCTTCACATCATTGTTTGTATCTTATCTTATTGATTACAGACGTATCTTCAAGATTGAAGATAATTACGTTCTACCCTTATCCATGTGTTATCATGCAGGATAGTTTAAACCTGCTAAGACCTTGGCCGCTATGAGCATTAGTCCTTGGACTGACATTTCTAATTACCATTCACACTCTTGTTGCTCCTCTCTTGACAAGCTATTATCAACTCACCCCGTCTGCCTGTCTGTCTGTCTGTCTGGTACAAATTTTGTACACGTTATTTCTCCCACTTCCCATTCTCGGATCAAGATTGAAACTTTGCACAATTTTCATTCTAAAAAATGAATAAATAAACAAATAAACAAAACCCCGATTAATAAATTACAGAAAAAGGGAAATACATTTTTACTGTTTTCAGATATATGGCAGTAAATGAGCAGTTCTTTTCCTTATATATAAGTTTTGTTTATGTAAATGTATTTTGAAAATTTGGTTTTTTTTAGTGGTTATGTTATATACTTATATTGTAATAAGTCTCTCAATATCTAAATCTCTTGTTTTGTTTTCAATTGTCTTACAGAAGATAATTACATCCGACTCGTATCCATGAGTTAATCGTATATGTTAATCAAAAACTCTTCTAAGTCGTTAGTTTTTCCAGTCTAATTCAGGCAACCCGTTTAATTCTATAATTTCACTTGGGAAGGATGAGAGGTTGTACGAATCCGTCCTAGCCTGTGAACTATATATGCGCATTTCTGTATAGTTTATTACGTTGTGTTCTCTATTTCTATAAGTTATACAGTTCAGTGTTGTATGCATTTTCGCTACTTTAACTTTTTAGTCTTTTGTTCTAAAGTTCAGCTATTTTATTAACGGTGTTACTGTACCAAAAAGGAACAATCGAATGCTGATAGATTAATTATATTGTATTTATCGTACGTATTTCTATTCCAGATTTAGAATAATTTTTGTTTCCAGTCTATTTTTGCACTAACTTTTACAACATTACACTGGCTAAAAGTAGGAAAAAAATGTGTAAGAAACCATTTTGATTTTTTTCACGTATTAATATTATGCACGCTTTTCTTTGGTTTTGATAATAAAGATTAGGTTAGGAACTAACCAGTCTGGTTTCTAACTATGACCTTGACTCTCACTACAGTGCAAGTTTTGATTACCCCAGTCTCAAAAACATTGTTTTACTTTCTTGTGTTTTTTAATTTAATCTCTTCCTCTCTTTATAAGAATGAACCATTGCAATGCCAATATTCTAGACTAATAACAAATGTGCAGTTCTTTCTAAATTCATTATTCGATTTGCCTTATCCGCCTACTCAATACTAATTAGTTTCTCCTTTTGTATTTGTTCTAACTGCAGTCTCACGGAGCATAATATAAATTATGTAAATGACAAATGTCAAATACCATAGTTTTTTCGTTTGCATTATCGTTTTGTCTGTGCGTGTATGTGTTTTTATCGACCCCCTTAAATCCTAAGTATGGAGAACCAGTCGTGCCAAAATTTTTATAATAAATGACTCTTAGAACAGAATATTGACAGATGACATATGTATACGTTTTATAAAAATATACTTAAAACAGAAACGATGCTAGATGGTGCTAGATAATGCTAAACGATTGAACAAATAAATACATAAATTAAAAGAAAAACACGCTAAGTAGTCATTGGTAAATTAGTATTTTAGAGTCTTTTTTTCCCCATAAAAGTTTGCTTACAAAGGAGATGGTATTATCATCAGACAAAAAAAAAATCTCTGCGTCCCATGAGCAGGTTGTAGATTCAGAAAGATAGAAACGTTTCCCACAGCAAGATGGATATGCAATAAATAAAAAATAAATCCTGACTGATTTAAAAACAACAACAATAGTTATGAAAAACTTACTATGAATGTATGTAAAAGAAATTATGAAAAATGGTAAAAAAAGGGGGCTTATATAAGGGGAAGAACTCCACAGATACAGCGATGTATCTCAATACTGTGTGATTTATTTCCCTTTTTTTCGATATAAATTAGTATTAACAACCCCTTAAGTAACTTGTTTTTTTGTTTTTTTTATTGATTCATGTCTTGTTAGGAACAATGAATAATTGTGCGAAGTTTCAACTTGATTCGAGAATGGAATGTTTAAAAATAACGCTTTCAAAATCTTGTACCAGACAGACAGACAAACAGACAGAGCGACTAAGTCTTGTAAAAAATAAATAGGTCTACTTTAATGACTAATGTTTAAGTCTGGTAAATACAGTATAAAAAATTAAAATATCTATGTTTATATAATGTAGCCACATTGTACTCAATGTTTGCAGAATTCGAAATATGTATTTTATTGTGATAGGCTATACCTGTATGGGGGACGAACAGTCTTTTTGTTTGTAAGCTAAAAGGTGGCTGACGTAACATAGGTGCCCCACAGAAACTCTTTAAAGACCAGGTTAGGTGCCAACTGGCCTTAGCTGACATAGAAGAGAGCATCTGGTGGCATGCGGCCTCAGAACGAGTCAGCTGTAGGTCACTCACCAAGGCCGCGGGATTAACATTTGAGACCAAAAGAAAATCCGCTGCCGAGGACAGAGGCAATCTTAATCGACTACAGGCGGACAATGGTTATGCCTGCCTTGAATGTTGTAAAATATGTAGGTCATAGCTGGGGCTGCGTATCCACAGGAAACACTGCATTCCTCATTAATCTTTGGACTCGAAGACTATTTTTTTGTTTGTTTTGTACACAAGTGTCCTGTGGTTAGGAGACAGTGGTAGAAAAGAAGAAATATCATAGACTATTACAATGAATCGAAAACCATATTCGTATCTATTTAATGTTTTTTCTTTTCTTTTTCTAAAGCTTATACCAACTCTGTCTGACTGTATGACTAATACTAATTTTGAAAACATTATTGTAGCATATAAAATGTTCGTATAATCGGACCATCCGGTTATTAGAACCAAACTGATGTTATCTCAAAGTGATTCGATTAACAGGATTAGATTTTATATTTTCGTGGTGTTAAACTTGTAAGTGAAAGGACATTTTTGACTACTTTTAAGATCGCGTATGTTTTAAATTGATATTTTGTTTTCATTTGTTTTTTCATTTCCTATATATTAAAATGAACGGGTTAAAAGCAAGTTATAAAGTCACTTTTAATAACGGATTGAAACAATCACAAACGCATCAAACTGGGACAGTATCCAAAACAATTGAAACGTGGAAGAGTGAACTTACCTTAACACGTAACTAGCAAGAGACCAAACAACCTTAATGGTTCTGTGTGTCAACTGGACGGACAGCACACTGTGCTAAACCTACCACTCCCCCACCCCATATGTGTTTTTTTTAAAAAATAAAATTCTTTGCCTTTCCCTCCCCTGTGTCTTTTCTAGTGACGTTTTGTCATTCTTATTAACATCAGCTCAGGGGGGAAAAAAAACTTGCTAATCATTTTCGTTGCTCAGTTCCCAATTTAAGATTTAAATTTGTAATTCTTGTTGCAAAAAATATCTGTATATGGCTACTATTGGTTAGGAACTTACATTGTAAGAGATCTTGCATTGTGTAAGTTTCAGGGACCCCAGTCTAACATACAAGTTATTCGGTAGATTTGAAGATAAGCATAGTTGAATTCGTCAAAGAGGGATGAAAGAAAGTAAAGGTTTCATCTAGACCTCGAAGAAAGTTAACAAAACCAAACAATTACTTATTCTTTTTTTCTTCTTCTCTGTAAAAAGTAATTTAAACAAAGGCTTCTCAACTCGTCGGTAATCTTAACCCAGATGTTTGTTGTTTGACATGTTTCGGATGTTCCTTCAGTGTTAAAGATAGTTTACTTCCTAGTCCAAACCTCCCACAGGACGACGGGGGATGGGAGCGGGTAGGGTTTGAACCCGGAGCCATCGATAAATCCAAACCACACGACCAGGCAGCCATCCAGATTCTGAGATGCATTGAGCAATTGAAATAAAAGCGGCCAGTGTTTGAGGCTAGAAGAGCTAGCGTTCCATTATATTTATGCCAAAGCCAGTTACTACCCTTTCAAACAAAGACTAAGACTAATACTTACTTTATTGATCTTTATGGAAATTCGTTTTGATATCCTACTGATATTGTAGACTTGGGGATTTTTCAAACAAACCCTGATAAACAAACCAAAGAACAATCAAAATACAAAAAATACTAAAAAAAAACAACAAACAAAACAAAGCCTATCTAGGAGAAATAACTGCACATTTACATACATATATCCAAAGAGTTGTATTTATTTCACTTTTTCAAAACAAAATTAATTCATTGCCTCATATCAACCAATTGATTGGCTTGTTTTTAAAATGTATTCATGTTTTGTTAGAGACAATGGTGCAACGTTTGAAGAAGTGGGAGAAATAAGGTGCATAAAATAAAATTTATACCAGGCGAACTGACAGACACACCGAATGGGTTGGTATTTGCTTTGTAAAACATAGCTACATAGAAATGTTGAAATATCTTCCATTTTAGATTCTGAATTTATTTGATGTAAAATTTCCAGCAATGCATTTTCCTTGTCAAACAATAACCTGTACATTACTTTTTAAACATAAGTCATAGTGGCAGGCTGCAGATGGGCGAATGTTATTGGAATTAGAACGGACGAAATGTAAATCATTATTAAGTGTGTAAAGTTTCGTATCCGTATCCTGTTTTTTTCCCTGAGCTTTGTATTACATTGCAGAGTAGGCATAACAAAGCGACCCACTTGACCCTAAATACGTTTATTATCTAAACGTTCGTTTGTTTGAAAGCAGCGTGACTATACATTCTAAAGTCTGTGGATTTAATGCCAATGATGTCCTGTAGCAATGATCTCTTGAGTCCACTCGTAAAAGATCGATGATGATACATCTCTTGTGCGCAAGGTTTGAATGCTTGACTAATCGACTGCGCAAAGCAAAAACAAAAAAACAACATGCCAACTCATTATTGTTTTCTTTCTACCACCCCCCTTCGCCCCCTTTGATCTTATCTTGCATTTCGAACATGGTTACTCAATGACATGGTCAACATGACTTTGGCCAATCATCAACACAACAGACGACATGAAGTTAAAAAAAAAAAATAGGGAAAAGTTGAAACAAATCGGAAAGGTAACATCCTGATTGGAATCTGTAGCGAAACTCTTCTGCTTGTCCAGGGGCGGATTACAGGTATTCAGAATGGAGCATGATATAGACTTCACGATAAAATGATCTGTGTTTACTGGTACCAGAAAAATAGAGGGGTTCCTTTCAGTCCTTGGCGCCATTGCGTGTTTTGGCTAATGAATGTGCCATGGGGTAAACCTAATGTATCAGAATGACCATATAAGAAGATATAAGAAAACCAAATTAATAATTAAGGCCCCCCATTGAGATTTGAGTATAGATCAGGCATCTAGGAGATAAAACGTTCAATGAGACATTTCAGTTCGTGTACGAATGTTTTATACCTGTAGCTCTTCCATCATGGTCGAAGATGAGCACATTTCTCATTTCTTATGGACTCGAAGATGAGCACATTTCTCATTTCTTATGGACTCGAAGATGAGCACATTTCTCATTTCTTATGGACTCGAAGATGACTGTGAAGTCCAATCCTCGCTTTAAAAGGCCGGCCGCATACGTGGCATGGTTGGGTTAGGTCAGTTGCAGATAGGCCTGCTTCTTCTCTCAGCTTTTTGTTGATTTGTCGCTCTTTCACCCTGACCGCTCTGCTTGCTTCAAATCTCGAGACTTCGAGACTCACAGCTTCACGCCAAGTGGAGCGATCGTGAATGTCGATATCGCATTCCTTGTAAGAGCTCTTGTTATCATTAGTCTTTGGAAGTTGTTCAATAGAAATAGATGAGGTTTATATGGATTGCTTTTATCTAACACATTATGTAGAAATGAAAGATGAGTCGCTTGTTGACTGTACTGGAGATGTTCTTGATAAACTAAACATTGTCAAGGACACTAAGTTGAACTTCTAATTTACCTGCAAAATCAAAGCTACTAATTGAATGTATATTTATAACTCTAGAAACTGAGCAAAATAAATAAACAAATACCTCTAAACAAAAGATCACTTATCAGCAGATTCTTTACTTTGTATACCGGATACACCAAACAGAGTAGCTATTTATAGTTCTTTCGCTATGAAATTTAAAAAAAAATCTAATACCAAAGAAATGACTTACGAAAAATGGATTTTTTGGGGGAGAATTAAAAAGAAAAAAATTATACATGAGGATTTTTTCATTAGACGTTTAAGTCTTACTTAGAAAAACAAAATACAATATAGAATAAGAACTGGAATCACAGACCAACAGGAGGTGAGATTCAGCACACGGGTCTAAATACTTGACTCCCTCGTTTAATACAAGTCATTCATCCCTCACACACAAAAATAGAAAGCACAAAAATACACACACGCAGACAGAGGTAATTAGCTGTCTATGTTGTTTTCCTTAAGGCTGCGCTCTGCCTCGGAGAAATATTGTCTGTTTATATTTCTGCTACCCCCCCCCCCCCCTTTTGGTTATAATGACCAAGACCAGGGGCACACGTCCTTATTCTGTTTGGGGGCAGGGGGATGGGAGGGGGCATATCCCGCGTATCACCTCGTCGACGCAGCAAGAATGATTAAAAAAAAAGTTTCTACTTGAAATGAGACTCTCTGGCGTCTTCGTGCACTGTTATTGTTGTACAGAAGTATCCTCTAACTCTAGAGTACTCTAGACTCTAGACCAGGGGCGGCAAACCTTTTGGCTCCATGAGCCAATATTTTTCACTTCTGAATCAGATGCGCAATTTTGAAAGTTTCATTCCTTTAAAGTAAGGTCATTTGTACATATTTTGTTTGTTGTGCACATTTGGTGGGAAGCGTGGTCGAGAGTCTACGTGCGTTTGAACTTAGCTTGTCTTGGCTACCTAGAAGGGGGCTCTAGGTTCGACACCCGACTCGGGCAGAGTTGCGTTTACTGAGCGCCTAAAGGCAGCACGGTAAACCAACTCCTAGATACCCCCTCCCCCCACTGGTCCTCAACTGAGATTGCACCAAAGCGCTCTGAGCATGCTATAAGCATGAAAGTAGCGCTATATAAAAGCTATAATAATAATAAATTGTGTATAACAGAGGAGGGGATTTTCTTTTTAAGTCATGTCTTTGTTAACATCTTTAATTTGCATTTATAATTTTAATTTATTATTTATCGACCCACACATAAGTCAGCTCTGCAAAGGTCTTTATCTGCAGCTGCGCAGATTAGGCCAGATCCCACCATATTTAACAACGGAGTCAACAAAAACGCTAGCTGTGGCATTCATACTCTCCCGCCTTGACTACTGCAACGCCGTGCTAGCAGGTATACCTGATGACAAAATAGCCAAGCTGCAACGTATACAGAACAACGCCGCTCAAATAGTCCTTAAAAAAACTAGACTCTGCTACTACGCTCTTGCGCACGCTCCATTGGCTTCCCGTGAAAGCGAGAATCGATTACAAGGTCGCCACACTTTGTCATCAGTGTATATATAACAACGAGATGCCCTTGTACCTTAGCGAATTGATGACTCTATATGTCCCCCAGAGAGCCCTGCGCTCAATGGACTCAACGCTTTTAGTAGTGCCACGTTTCTCCCTCTCCCTACGGTCTGCGGGCTTTTTCAGTTCACGGACCAAAGGTTTGGAACTCACTCCCAATTGATCTCAGACAGACAACATGCTACACCACTTTTAAGAAGAACATTAAGACCTATCTGTTTAAAACTTTTTTAGATTAACTGTCATTGTAGCCCTCGTGTTTGTGTTTGTAATGTTGTTACAGCGCCTTGAGCCTACATTTTGTTTATTAACAGCGCTTTATAAATACAATTATTATTATTATTATTTCTGTATG